>CM056377.1:76165012-76796296 GCA_029718625.1 Synaphobranchus kaupii | reverse complement strand
CATGTCGGGTTTGACAAGTGTGCTAGCTTCTTGTTAAGAGATTATGTAGCTAGCCTATTGTAGCCCATTTTGACTCTATAAATCCGTATCTGGTCGTTTAATGCTTTAAACCTGTATTTAGTTTATTAATTCAGCAAGTTGTAACATCCACATGCCAGACCAATTATGGTAATATAGGCTAATACTTATTATTATTAACATAACCAAATGAGTGGAAGATAGGGCCTCTGCTTATATCCATACAAATAAAGTACAAAACCATAATAAAAAAAAAACGAATTTATTCAAAATATGAAAATAAAAACAATGCAGAAATAGAAATAGTCCTATGCAAACTAATTTAAAGAAATATATAGGCTCAGTTTCTCCCGCACTTCAAATGCATCTCTCGATCCCTGGTTTGACAGGCTAAGTTCTCAAAATATCCAGTTTTAGAAAATAATGGAGTTTAATACAAATGTGTCTGTCTCTTCTCGCGGCCTGCATTTAAAAAGAGATTCTGGTACAGCCGCTCCAATTGTGCTCCGCTTGCGCGTGCGCTTTGAGCATGTGCATCTGGTGTAAAATGGGCATAAGAAATGGGACAGTAAGCCCCTGAAGGTTCTCGCAGGCACCCGCATTTGAAGTGCGCAAGTGCTCAAGAGTATTGGGACAGGGCCTTAAGGAAAACATTATGAAAGAACTTAAACACATGTGTTCAACAACCTAATTAGGAGCCTATTGCTTCACCTCAGTATTTAATTTGATCAGTTAAAATATTGTTAACCCTTTTTATGTAATTGTTTGCAATACAGCACAATAAGCACAATGTGAACATGGGACGTTTATTCTAAACGGCATGCATAGCTATTTCTGACACAATGTGGCTTAAGATGATAAATAATCCATCTAAATCTGAAAAGCATGTAATTAAAAAGATTAACAGCTTGTTAAAATTCTTGGATTGCAAATGTGGTTGGTACGAAAGCCAGCATACACGGGGCCCCAGAACCGAACCAGTGCTATAACAAATAACACGTGCAAAATTTCAAGCACAACAGGGAGAGAGAAAGGTGTGTCCTAATAACATTGGTTTTCTAATAGAAAATGTACTCATTCAGATGCCAGTTGAAGGAGACTGTTGGTCGGGCATTGCATGATCTATATATAAGACAACTCATTCACTGTCCACAGAAATGACACTGCAGTGTAAAACTGTTGCATCATACATTTGTTGTGAAGATTAATATGGTCTTATCACACCACAAGGGATAAGTGAAGTGAGGAATTGCAATAAGAGATCTTAATCCATTGAGATAGCTGCACATGCACAATGACTTGCAGGAAAGCTATGAGCAGGGATATACAGGCACACACATATGAAGCTAAAGCCAGCATCAGTATGTTGTCAGTACCTATATCCTTTAAAAATAAAAAATAAAAAGCCTATATATGAAGGGCAGACATTAAGATTAAACCTTTTGAGACCTTTCACAGTTGTAACATTAGCCGAATACACACCCCCTCCAATTCAGCTCCCAAACATAGCAAACATGTGTTTGTGTCACTGAAACTTTGGTACCAGTGTGTTCAACACTGCTATGCATAACGTATGTTCCTAGCTTTCCATCTGAGACAACAAAAACAGACTTGCCAGGCAGGAGAGTAAAGTGCAGAAAGTAGAGTAAGTATTTCCTTCTTGGTATGTGATACTCTCTCATTATGTTTCTCTACCACCTTGGTCTCATTGAGCAGGCTCCTTTGGAATCAGTGGGGTGTAAACAGTCCTGAATACATCCCCCAAAAACACATAGTCCTGTACCCCCCCACCCACACACACACACACACACACACACAAACACAAGAAGGGTGCCCCCAGTTACATACAAGACAGACAAGCACATTAAATTGATAACTGATTCAAATAGTGGTTAAGTTTGAGTTTGTAAAGTTTGAATACATGGATAACTCTACCCCCAGTCTCACCCAGTTAATGGCCTCCACACCAGAGAACTAATCCTCTCCGGCTACAGTTAACAGCCCGCTCTGTCTTTCACAACAAGTAGTGATCAGAGCAGTAGTGTACAGCAGTGAACAGAGCAGCAGTGTGGAGCAGTGAACAGAGCAGCAGTGTGGAGCAGTGGCCAGAGCAGCAGTGTGGAGCAGTGAACAGAGCAGCAGTGTGGAGCAGTGAACAGAGCAGCAGTGTGGAGCAGTGAACAGAGCAGCAGTGTGGAGCAGTGAACAGAGCAGCAGTGTGGAGCAGTGAACAGAGCAGCAGTGTGGAGCAGTGAACAGAGCAGCAGTGTGGAGCAGTGAACAGAGCAGCAGTGTACAGCAGTGAACAGAGCAGCAGTGTGGAGCAGTGAACAGAGCAGCAGTGTGGAGCAGTGGCCAGAGCAGCAGTGTGGAGCAGTGAACAGAGCAGCAGTGTACAGCAGTGAACAGAGCAGCAGTGTGGAGCAGTGAACAGAGCAGCAGTGTGGAGCAGTGAACAGAGCAGCAGTGTGGAGCAGTGGCCAGAGCAGCAGTGTGGAGCAGTGAACAGAGCAGCAGTGTGGAGCAGTGAACAAAGCAGCAGTGTGGAGCAGTGAACAGAGCAGCAATGTGGAGCAGTGTTCAGAAAAAATAGAGAATGGGAGAATAGGAGGTTTGGATGCGGATTTGGATTGAGCTGGTGTATGCTTCAATGTATAATCAGCATGTGAATTTCACACTAGCCAGCAGAAGAAATCTGAACAGGAGACAACATTATTAGTGTTCACCACAGCAGACAACCACACTGACCATTCTGTAATGTTCCGCTCCCTTCCTGTCCGTTTTCCGTGTTTTCCTGTTTTCCCTCCGTGTCATGTTGGATCCCTTTGTCCGTGTTTTCCCCTCTGCCGCGGACTAGGCATGTCCTTCCCTGTCTTGTTCGTCTGGTTGTTTTGGTTTACTTCCGCCTTTCACTCCCTCCCCCTCGTTGCATGCATTTCCTCACCTGGTGTCTTGTAATCACTCCCGGTTTATGTGCACACCTGTTTCGTATTTTGTCACATTAGTTAGCCCTATATAGTCTTTCGGCTGGCTGCCAGTCGGCGCCAGTTCGTTAACTATCATCACTTGGTGTAGTGCTTGAGTCGTTAACTGGTCTCCCCGTGTAAACTATTCGCGTGTTTGTGGAATGTGTTTCCCATACAGCGTATAGCCCCTTGCAAACTACAGTCTGGTAGTTTACCTCCCGCACAATTCCTGTAATTATTGTATTGGCTAACTTGTTTCCCTTCTCCTCCATCCAACCCTGCTCCCTATCTCCCGTGGCAGTGTTTGTTTTCCCCGTGTTTGTTTGTGTGTGTTGCGGTACCTCCACCTCCAGCGCGTGTAGGCTCCGGGGTGATTCGCTACCTGGCTACCCTCCAGTTGTTCCTGTCCGACCGAGGAAACCACCCAGTTCTTCGGCGCCGGCTCCTGGAGCTCTGGAGACGGTCAGCTACCTCCGGACCTACCGCAGCTACGCCACACCACTCTGCCCTGCCGTGATTCCGCAAAACCTCCCGACTTCCAAACCCATCACCTCCGTGAGAACCTCCCGGTCTTTCCCGTGCCTTCCCTTGCACTAACCCTCCTCTGTTTTTGTTTTTCTATACCGGTGCAGTCAGCCCGGTCCAGTCCTGCCCTGCCGTAGTGAGTCGTTCCCCTGCCAGTTCCAGTCCAGTCCCGGCGTGAGTGTTACAGGCACTCGCTCAAGTCCAGTTCCGGTTTGGGACATTCCGTTCCAGTACCTGTACCCGTGTGGACCTCCCGGTCCAGTCCAGTCCAGTCCAGTTCCGGGTTTGGGACAATTCCGTTCCAGTACCTGATTCCCGTGTGGACCTCCCGGTCCAGTTCCAGTCCAGTCCAGTTCCGGTTTGGGACATTCCGTTCCAGTACCTGTACCCGTGTGGACCTCCCGGTCCAGTTCAGTCCAGTCCAGTTCCGGTTTGGGACAATTCCGTTCCAGTACCTGTTTCCCGTGTGGACCACCCGGTCCAGTTCCAGTCCAGTCCAGTTCCGGTTTGGAACAGCCCGTTCCAGAACCTCCAGTCCAGCTCCGGCTTGGAGCAGCCCGTCCCGGGCTTCCAGGCGCAAGATCTCCTAATTCTGTGTGTGTCTTGCCTTTCCTGTACAGTGTTGGGACTACCCCAACACTTAAATTATTAAATACCATCTTTTGTGAATTCTGTCTCCTGGTCGTTGCACTTGGGTTCGTCCCGTACACAGATACGTAACAGAACGAACTGGCCAAAAACATGGACCCAGCCGACCTGGAGCAGATTCGGCACGCCTTCTCCTGCCAAACTGCGGTCAGCGACCAACAGGGCCGTCGTCTGGACGACGTGTTGGAAGTACTGAAGGGCATCACGGAACAAGTTACTCAGCTGTCTCTTCACCAGCCGCTTCCGCGTATTCCAGTGGGCCCTACACCGCCCGCTCCGGACCCCCCGGCGGACCCTCCTGTGTCCGCTTCATTTCGGGAGCCGCGCGTTCAACATCCGGAGCTATTCCGCGGGGAATTGGGGAAATGTCGCGAATTTCTGATGAAATGCGACATTGTCTTCCGGATGCAGCCCTCCTCCTTCGCCTCCGACCCATGTAAGATCGCGTTCATCATGAGCAGCCTGGGAGGAGGTGCCCTGGAGTGGGCTACATCCATCTGGGATAGCCAAGCCGCGCTCTGCAACAACTTCGCTGCCTTCACCGCCGAGATGCGGCGCGTGTTTGACCACCCTACCTGTGGGCGAGATGCAACTCAGCGCCTACTTCAAGTCCGTCTGGGGGGTCGCAGCGTCGCAGAGATGGCCATCCAATTCCGTACCCTCGCCGCGGAGTCCGGATGGAACGACACCGCCCTTCAGGGGGCTTTCCGCCAGGCACTCAGCGAGGAGCTCAAAGACCAACTAGCCACCCGTGAGGAATCCACCTCCCTCAATAGCCTGATTAGCCTGGCCATAGCAGTCGACAACCGTCTTCGTATCCGGGCCCGTGAGCGTGGGGGGAATCCCGGTCACCTTCCTCATATTCGCTCTCACCCATCTGTTTCTGGATTCAGGGCGGCGTCTGGGGTCTCCGAAGAGGAGCCCATGCAACTGGGCAGAGTTGCGGTCAACTCTGCGGAGCGCCAACGCCGTCAGCGATCCAGGTCGTGCTTCTACTGTGGCAAACCTGGCCATCAGATCGCCTCGTGTCCAATCCGCCCAAAAGAATAGGCTCGCCAGTTAAACTAGGCGTACTGACGAGCCCTATCATTCCCTGCCATGCAGCCCAGAATCGCCTAGTCTTCAAGGCCACTCTCCTGTGGAGCGACAAGTCCTTAGTTTCGTCGGCTCTCATCGACTCTGGAGCCGACGCCAACTTTATGGACACCACCTTCGCCCAGAGGGCCGGCATACCTACGGAGCTTCTTCCATCACCCATTACTGCCTTCGCCTTAGACGGTCGGAGCTTGGGATTAGTGACCCACTCCACCGTGTCCTTACAGCTTGTCCTCTCTGGCAATCACCGGGAGAGCATTCAACTCCTCCTCATCAACTCCACACAGTCAACCATAGTTTTAGGTCAGACCTGGCTCCGTCTCCATAACCCACACATTGACTGGCAGGGCGGACGCATCCTGGCGTGGAGTGGCCACTGCCTGGCAAGCTGTCTCCGCTCCGCGCTTCCCCCTCCGGGGTCCAAGAATCCCAGCACCAACCTACCCGAACCCGATATGTCCACCGTTCCCAAGCAGTATCACGACCTCAGTCGCACCTTCTCGAAAGCACGTGCTCTGTCCCTACCTCCTCATCGCCCGTACGACTGTTGTATCGATCTGCTGGCGGGAGCCAAACTTCCGTCCGGCCGTCTCTACAGTCTGTCGGGACCAGAGAAACTCGCCATGGAGGAATATATCCATGAGTCCCTCGCCTCGGGCATCATCCGTCCCTCCTCTTCTCCGGTTGGTGCTGGGTTCTTTTTCGTGGGGAAAAAGGACGGCTCACTACGGCCCTGCATCGACTACCGGGGACTCAATTCCATCACTATCCGCAACAAGTATCCTCTCCCCCTCATTAACACTGCTTTTGAACCCCTCTCGCAGGCCGTCATTTTCACGAAACTCGACCTCCGTAATGCGTACCACCTGGTGCGCATACGGGAGGGGGATGAGTGGAAGACTGCCTTCAATACCCCGTTGGGCCACTATGAATACCTGGTGGTCCCTTTCGGCCTTACTAACGCCCCGGCAGTCTTCCAGGGCATGGTTAATGACGTCCTGCGAGACCTGTTGGGTAAGACCGTTTTTGTTTACATTGACGACATTTTAATTTTTTCCAAGTCCCCTCAGGAGCACATTCTCCATGTCCGGGAGGTTCTCCAGCGGCTCCTCGAGAACCAGCTCTTCGTGAAGGCGGAGAAATGCTCATTCCACGTCTCTTCAGTCCCGTTCCTCGGCTTCATTATCGAGGAGGGCAGTATCCGGGCGGATCCGGTCAAAGTCAAGGCGGTGACGGAATGGCCCCAACCCACCTCTCGTAAGCTGTTACAACAGTTCCTTGGTTTTGCTAATTTTTATCGTCGTTTTATCCGAAATTACAGTGTCATTGCTGCCCCCCTTACAAAACTTACCTCCACCACTTTTTCTTTCTGTTGGAATCCCGAAGCTCAGCGTGCTTTTGAGCAACTCAAAACGCGGTTTTCCTCAGCCCCTATCCTTTGCCACCCTGATCCCTCCCGTCAGTTTACGATCGAGGTGGACGCCTCCGACACCGGCGTGGGGGCCATTCTGTCCCAACGTGCCGCCTTAGACAACAAGCTCCATCCCTGTGCCTTTTTCTCCCGGAGGCTGTCCTCCGCTGAGCAGAATTATGATGTCGGGGATCGGGAACTTCTTGCCATTAAGCTGGCTCTTGAGGAGTGGCGCCACTGGCTGGAGGGGGCAGGTACCCCCTTTGTTGTTTTGACTGACCACCAAAATTTAATTTATTTAAGATCTGCCAAGAGGCTGAATGCCAGACAGGCTAGGTGGTCACTTTTCTTTGCCCGGTTTAATTTTTCTTTGTCCTATCG
Source organism: Synaphobranchus kaupii (assembly GCA_029718625.1). Taxonomy (NCBI): domain Eukaryota; kingdom Metazoa; phylum Chordata; class Actinopteri; order Anguilliformes; family Synaphobranchidae; genus Synaphobranchus; species Synaphobranchus kaupii. Next base: position 76,789,252 of record CM056377.1, on the reverse strand, counting down.
CCCCGGTTCCCGCAATATTAAGGCAGATGCCTTATCCCGTGTGTTTTCCCTTCCCTCCAGTCCTGCTGACCCCGAAACCATTCTCCCAGCGTCCTGTATGGTGGCTGCGGTCTCCTGGAGGATTGAGGAAATCGTGAGGTCCGCCCAGACCTCCCACCCTGACCCCCGTAATAACCCTAACCCTGCCCTGTTTGTTCCCGACTCCGTCCGCTCCCAGGTCCTTGAGTGGGTTCACGCCTCCTGCCTGGCGTGTCACCCAGGTGTTGCCAGGACGACCGCCCTCGTCAGGAGGAGCTTTTGGTGGCCCACCCTCAAGGAGGATACCCGTGCCTTTGTTCTGGCCTGCTCTGTATGCGCCAGGAGCAAGGCTTCCCACCAGCCTCCCTCTGGTCATCTCCTTCCCCTCCCTGTCCCGGGCCGTCCTTGGAGCCACATTGGGGTGGACTTCGTAACCGGTCTGCCGTTGTCAGATGGCAACTCTGTCATTTTGACAATTGTGGATCGGTTCTCCAAGGCGGCTCACTTTATCCCCCTCCCCAAGCTCCCGTCCGCCCTCGAAACGGCGGAGCTCCTGGTGGTACATGTGGTCAGGCTGCACGGGATCCCTTCCGATATCGTGTCGGATCGTGGGCCCCAATTCTCCTCCCAGGTCTGGAAGGCGTTCTGTGTAGCCCTGGGGGCCTCGGCCAGTCTTTCGTCTGGCTTCCATCCCCAGTCGAACGGCCAGGCAGAGAGGGCGAACCAGGACCTGGGGGCCGCCCTGCGGTGCGTCACGGCTCGCAACCCCGCCTCCTGGAGCCGTTTCCTTCCCTGGGTGGAGTACTCCCACAACTCCCTTAAGAGTACCTCCACCGGGTTATCCCCTTTCGAGTGTTCGTTAGGGTACCAACCCCCTCTCCTGTCGGTCCAGGAGGCCGAGGTAGCAGTCCCCTCTGTCAGGGCCCACATCCTCAAATGCAAGCGCATTTGGAGGCTTACACGCACCGCACTCCTACGTTCCAATTCCCGGTCCCAGCGTCTGGCGGACCTGCACAGGACCGCAGCCCCCAAATACAGGGCCGGTCAGCAGGTCTGGTTGTCCACGTCTAACATTTCCCTTCCCTCCTCCTCTAAAAAACTTCGGCCCCGGTTCATTGGTCCCTTCCCTGTTGTACGTCTTGTTAACCCTGTTTCTGTCAAGCTCTCCCTCCCTGCCTCCCTCAAAGTTTACCCCGTTTTTCATGTCTCCCAAGTCAAGCCTGTCGCCTCCAGCCCCCTCAGTGCCCCTACCCTCCCTCCTCCTCCTGTCCGGGTCATCAACAACGCCCCGGCCTATACGGTGGACCGCATCATTGACATCCGCCGTAAGGGTCGGGGCTTCCAATACCTCGTGGACTGGGAGGGGTATGGCCCTGAGGAGCGGTCATGGCTCCACAAGGGCCTCATCCTGGATCAAACGTTAATCCAGGATTTCCACAGTCGCTTCCCATTCAAGACCAGGCCGCCAGGTACGCCAGGTGGCGTACGTTGAGGGGGGGGGTACTGTAATGTTCCGCTCCCTTCCTGTCCGTTTTCCGTGTTTTCCTGTTTTCCCTCCGTGTCATGTTGGATCCCTTTGTCCGTGTTTTCCCCTCTGCCGCGGACTAGGCATGTCCTTCCCTGTCTTGTTCGTCTGGTTGTTTTGGTTTACTTCCGCCTTTCACTCCCTCCCCCTCGTTGCATGCATTTCCTCACCTGGTGTCTTGTAATCACTCCCGGTTTATGTGCACACCTGTTTCGTATTTTGTCACATTAGTTAGCCCTATATAGTCTTTCGGCTGGCTGCCAGTCGGCGCCAGTTCGTTAACTATCATCACTTGGTGTAGTGCTTGAGTCGTTAACTGGTCTCCCCGTGTAAACTATTCGCGTGTTTGTGGAATGTGTTTCCCATACAGCGTATAGCCCCTTGCAAACTACAGTCTGGTAGTTTACCTCCCGCACAATTCCTGTAATTATTGTATTGGCTAACTTGTTTCCCTTCTCCTCCATCCAACCCTGCTCCCTATCTCCCGTGGCAGTGTTTGTTTTCCCCGTGTTTGTTTGTGTGTGTTGCGGTACCTCCACCTCCAGCGCGTGTAGGCTCCGGGGTGATTCGCTACCTGGCTACCCTCCAGTTGTTCCTGTCCGACCGAGGAAACCACCCAGTTCTTCGGCGCCGGCTCCTGGAGCTCTGGAGACGGTCAGCTACCTCCGGACCTACCGCAGCTACGCCACACCACTCTGCCCTGCCGTGATTCCGCAAAACCTCCCGACTTCCAAACCCATCACCTCCGTGAGAACCTCCCGGTCTTTCCCGTGCCTTCCCTTGCACTAACCCTCCTCTGTTTTTGTTTTTCTATACCGGTGCAGTCAGCCCGGTCCAGTCCTGCCCTGCCGTAGTGAGTCGTTCCCCTGCCAGTTCCAGTCCAGTCCCGGCGTGAGTGTTACAGGCACTCGCTCAAGTCCAGTTCCGGTTTGGGACATTCCGTTCCAGTACCTGTACCCGTGTGGACCTCCCGGTCCAGTCCAGTCCAGTCCAGTTCCGGTTTGGGACAATTCCGTTCCAGTACCTGATTCCCGTGTGGACCTCCCGGTCCAGTTCCAGTCCAGTCCAGTTCCGGTTTGGGACATTCCGTTCCAGTACCTGTACCCGTGTGGACCTCCCGGTCCAGTTCAGTCCAGTCCAGTTCCGGTTTGGGACAATTCCGTTCCAGTACCTGTTTCCCGTGTGGACCACCCGGTCCAGTTCCAGTCCAGTCCAGTTCCGGTTTGGAACAGCCCGTTCCAGAACCTCCAGTCCAGCTCCGGCTTGGAGCAGCCCGTCCCGGGCTTCCAGGCGCAAGATCTCCTAATTCTGTGTGTGTCTTGCCTTTCCTGTACAGTGTTGGGACTACCCCAACACTTAAATTATTAAATACCATCTTTTGTGAATTCTGTCTCCTGGTCGTTGCACTTGGGTTCGTCCCGTACACAGATACGTAACACATTCAGAGGGAAAAACAGGGTATACACAAGCTAGGTTCCAGGAGCTAAAAATAAAATGTGTATAATGCATAAATATTAAAGTAAAAACAAAGACAAAAAAATGCTATGCATGAACATTTTTAGTAAATTCAGGAAAATGTGAAATATCTCTCCTACCTCAATGTGCATACAGGGTAATGTATTTATTGACAATTGCCACAAAGCCTACTCCACACTGCATAAACAAATCTATTATTTTGTGTAAATGATAAATTCTGGTTATCACTATTCTACATGGCTTTGACAGTGTTTTGAAAATTTTACACCGTCAAAGTTACATAGAATAACAGCAATAACTCATTAGTTAACAGTCATCCCATAAAATAACAGGACTTATACAGTTAAAGAACAGATTTATACAGCTAAATAACAGCATTCGTACAGTTTCCCCCCTTAATTAAATGGTATTTCACTACAACATTGCTGCCATTTTTTATGGTAGCCTATTTTACAGTGTGCAGTTCAATCGACTGTGTTGTATCATTGTTGTGATCGATGGTGCTTATGAATAAAGACATACACCCTTGGCAAGCACGTACAGATGTATTAACTCGTATTTCCGATTTTCATTTATTCACACAATGCATGGTCCAAATGCACAATTGAATGTTTGATTAGTGGAAATGTTTGAGCATAATATCAATGCATTATGTCGCAAGGTGGAATAATTTGTTAATGGTTTCTTTAGCTGGTAATTTAAAAATATAAATACGCGTGGGCTATTTCAGTATATGATGGACTTTGTTTTATTATAATATCCTAGGCTACCACAGAAAGGCACACATTTTTCTATATAGCCTAACAGTTTAGTGACAACCTGTAGAATTTATTACATATGGAATCTGCACTTAAATATCCTATAAAAACACTAGGACTAAAACACAAATCATTAAGTATAGGCCTACTTAGTTTGTGATTTTAGACATTCCCCTGTGAAACAAATGCATTTTTACATTGATAGTATACCTTTTTTTGCGATATTAAAGCAAAATAGATATATCGTCTTTCACTGAAGTATGCAGGATCGTAATGTGTATGGCTCTTAAAGGGACTGAAAAGAGGTAATTTGATTGGCTATGGTTGAATCCAGCTGAAACACACCGACTGATAAATATTCAGCCTAACCCAACTCATTTGCAACATGTGTAGCCCGCTGTGGCGCTCCTCGCCTCTGGTCCAGAAAATCACAAAATTCAGTAGCCATGCTCAGTGTGCCTATTTGCTGTGCACCGGAAAATAGAGCCCAAACTCAGTTATTAATAAGGTTGAGAAGGGGGGGTCAGCTGACCAATCACATGGAGAAAAAAACTAACTCTGACCAATCAGGGGAAGAGAAATCAGACAGCACATCAAATAGGATGTGCAAGCACATTTGTATGTGCTCGCATCTGCATTCCGCTGGGGGAGTCTCTTGTCAGAAACAGGACGTCCCGTCAGCCCTCCATGTTCTCTCCACTCCTCTGCTGTCTCCTCTGCTCCCGAGCTCTGTGCTTCTGAACCGCCCTCCAAATCCGACAGAGGATCCCGCCCCTGTGCTCCGTTGCACAGCGAAACCGTAAAAACCATCAGTAACACCCGATTCACACACTCACACAGTTACACCGAAAGCAGTCAATTACATCAATATCATCCTGATGACACACACTATCAAAAATCAATGAATGACATCTGTAAAAATAATGCATGCTGTGCTTAACATAAAACTGATGATCTGTAACATCTAAATCATCCTGATCACAGACAGGGGTGGGGTTGTGGCATAATTTTACCGTAGTCTTAGGTATCTTAGGTCCTCTTTCGTGACATCATTGAGGATGTCGTTCAGAGTGTAGTCCTCCATCACAAACTAAGGGGGACAAAAAGCATGAGCACACTCCCAGTTATACACACAGATTAACTGCACAGACTCACTACCACACTCCCAGTTTCACTACACTGCACACAGACTCACTACCACACTCCCAGTTTCACTACACTGCACACAGACTCACTACCACAAGCACAGTTTCACTACACTGCACACAGACTCACTACCACAAGCACAGTTTCACTACACTGCACAAAGACTCACTGCCACAAGCACAGTTTCACTACACTGCACACCCGACTCACTGTGCTTACAGATGTAAAAGGTTTTTACTATTCTAGAAGTTAGGGAAACATTTTCCAATTTTGTGTGGTCATAAAAAACAAATCCCATGAAAAAAAGTATGATCTGAACCTCGTTGTAATGTAGCTGGAAAGTTGCGGTTTGGCATAAATAAAAAAGGGAATGTACAAACAATATTACTATGTGCTTATTCACCACAAACATACTGCAACTTTTTACATCAACATTTTTGCCAGCTAGGAGGCCAGTCATAAAAAAAAACATTGAAATCCTAGTCATCTATTATGTTGTTGCAAGGGTTGTTGCAAGGGTTGAATTTAGTTCAATCGGAAAATGAGTCAGGAGAAACAACCCTTTGTCATGGTTTTCTGCCAAAATGGAGGTACCAGCGACTCCGTCAGGAGAGGATCAAATGACAGCACTGACCGCCCATGAGGAGGGCATTCGGGCTCTCCAGGCACAACAACAGGCCATGTCATTACAACAGGGCCAGTTAGTTGATCAGCTGCGCATCCAAGAGGGTTAGTTCCGTGAGTTGGCGGAGAGTGTTTGCCAGCTGACGGTCCCAGTCAAAACCCCAGTGTCACAAGCACCCGTCCCTGAGGGCCCACCTCCCTTACCCGTCCCACTCACCGTGAGGGAGCCAAATAGGGAGCTCCAATTGCCCTTCTGGTATGACGGGGATTCGGGAAAGTGTCGGGGCTTCCTGACACAATGTTTGATTTTTTAAAAATCCTAACCCTCACGGTTCTCATCACAGGATTCCCGGGTAGCCTTTATCCTGTTGCTACTCACTGGGACCGCTCTCGCCTGGGCTAGTCCCCTTATTCGGGCCAACGCCCGTGTAATGAGAAATGCGGATAAGCTGATGGAGGAGATGACGTTAGTCTTTGATCATGACATCTCTGGTCAGGAGGCTGCCATGCGACTAACCCGTCTCCACCAGGGCAACGATACCGTAGCAGGTTTCTCCATCGCTTTTCGAGCACTGGCAGGAGAAACAGGGTAGTCTCAGGGTCCCCTGATTTCGCTTTTTACTAACGAGTTGTCGGACCCAATAAAAGACAGTGCTCGAACTGCCTGCTTCATTCGATGCCCTGGTGACCACAGCTATCCGTATCAATAACCGTGTCAGGGAACGAGAGAGAGAGAGAAAGAGGTAACAGGAGAGACCGTTCGACTCACTATCTCTCTTCCCCTCCGGTAAAGTCTCCAGCCTCCTTTTCCGCCCACTCCTCACTTAACAGGGAGGAGCCTATGCAGTTGGATGGTGCTTCTCTGCGTGAGGCTAGGCAATCTAAGCCGAGAGAGGGGTGGTGTCGTTACTGCAGGCGCAGAGGACACTTGAAAGATCAGTGTCCTAAATTGGAGGGAAAATGGGGGGTCTCGCTAGGGGAACCGGGGACCCTAGCAAGACATGATGGCACTGTCCCTCGGACGTTGCTATCGGTCCAATTGTTCTGGAATAAGTGTTCGGTTAACCCCTTGGCGCAGATGCCAAATTTCACCTATTTAGGGTGTGCTCTGTTTAAGGCTTTATAACTCCAGGTGTGAGCATCACATAAACATGGTAAATGGCTTAAATGAAACAAGACAGGTGTACCATTTACAATACAAGCTTAGATTTGTTTATTTTCATAATTTAAGTCAAAATGAAGTGGCACAAATGCAAAGAAACCTTGAGAAAAAAAAGAAGTTTTTCTTTAGTTTGCTGTCAGCTACATCGGTAATATAAACACATTTCCTGGATCATAAACTCCATGTCCACAAGTTTTGCAAAATCTGAGGATGATATGCAGAACTACTAAAGGTCTATGATGCAAAATATAGCAGTGTACCCTGTTATCCATTAGTGTCTCCAAATCTATCCAAATGGCTAAATTGTGCACTGCTCTAAATAAAACAAATTATATATTTAACTACAAATCAACAGTTTTGGCTCATAAAACTCACTTTTGCATAATGTTCAAGTGGGAATTAATATATTTTCATCAATATAGTGGGGTAGATATATATGGGTCCAAAACCCCTATGCAAAAAATGTCATAAAATGAATAAAATTAGTTTTGTCCATTATAAAGCATATACATTTGCTCCTTCTACATTTACATTGTCATTTGGCAGACGCTCTTATCCAGAGCGACGTACATTAGTGCATTTTCAAACTTGGAACAAGTGCGTTAAAACAACCCTAAAAGGTAAATACGATTTCAAACACCAGGTGCAGTTAGTATGATTTATTTATTTATTTATTTATTTTTTTGGGGGGGGGACCACACGATATCGATCATTGGCGTGTACAACAGTAAGCCAATAATTAACCTTAAGTATTAAACTAGCAGCTTGAACCACTTAAACAAGGATTCAGAAAAACACAATCAAGGGAGGTCACAAGGAGGTAGGGAGGGGTGGAGAGAGGTGCAGCTTGAAGAGGTGAGTCTTCAATCTGTGCTTGAAGGTGGTCAGACTTTCTGTTGTTCTGACCTCCACGGGGAGCTCATTCCACCACCGTGGGGCCAGGACAGACAGACGTCGAGACCGGGTGCTAGTATGAAGTGGGGGAGGGTACCAGTCATCCTGAGGAGGCGGAACGCAGGGATCTGGTAGGTGTGTAGGGTCTGATGAGCTTTTGGAGATATGGAGGGGCTGATCCTTGGACTGCCTGGAAGGCGAGCACCAATGTTTTGAATTTGATGCGAGCAATCACAGGTAGCCAGTGGAGGTCAATGAGCAGGGGGGTGACGGGAGTGTCGGGGGAGGTTGAAGACCAGGCGTGCTGCTGCGTTCTGGATAAGCTGAAGGGGTCTAATGGCCGATGCTGGCAGGCCAGCCAGGAGAGAGTTGCAGTAGTCCAGGCGGGACAGCACCATCGCTTGGACCAGGAGCTGGGTTGAGTGGGTGGTGAGGAAGGGACGGATTCTCCTGATGTTGTACAGGAAGAACCTGCACGCCCGGGTTACCACTGCGATGTTCTCGGAGAGAATGACTCCAAGGAAATTTTTACCTTAATCTACCACATATCAGCGCACAGTAAATTGGAATGAGCATTTGTCATGTCCTAAGAGACAAGTATATATGCCATAGCCTATATTATGTATGATAACATGAACATAAAATAGTATTCCACCATCTGCAAAATGCTGCCAAATATTCTATCTTCAATGAACATTGGTAGCCTACATCAAAAATACATTTAACGATTGCACTACAGTATGAGAAATGCACTAAAAATGTGAAAATAACAACAGGGCTATCAAACATATTGGAAAGACAGTGCTCGAGTGGAAACACGAACATACATAGTTGTGTTAAAAAAAATAGCAGTACAACATCAGTAACCTGATGAACCACTGTTATTAGTAGTAGTGATATTTCTGCATGGGAAACAATTTACTTGTAGATGTAGTAGTGTAATAGAAAAACAACAGACCCAACTGTCATGACATGCACGCTGCTTGTTCTGAGTAATTGACTCATTCATTGAATGGGGCGTGTTCAAAATAATAGCAGTGTGGAGTTTAATTAGAGAATTCATTCATTCTGTGAAAAAACAGGTGTCATTAATTGTCCTTTATTAAGGAAGAAGGGAAGCAAATGTTTCACACATAAAATATATTTCCTTCTGAATTGCTAAGTAAAATGGGCCATTCCAAACATTGTTCGGAGGAACAACGTAATTTGATTAAAAAGTTGATTGGAGAGGGGAAAACGTATAAAGAAGTGCAGCAAATTATAGGATGCTCAGCTAAAATGATCTCAAATGCTTTAAAATGGCAACAAAAACACGAAACACGCGGAAGAAAACGAGCAACTACTGTTAAAACGGATCGAAGAATAGTCAGAATGGCAAAGATTCAGCCAATCATCACCTCCAGAAAGATCAAAGATGATCTAAAATTACCTGTAGTAAGTGCTGTTACAGTCAGAATGCGTTTGATCGAAGCTAAGCTATCAGCAAGAAGCCCCGTAAAGCACCATTGTTGAAAAAGCGGCATGTGCAGAATCGGTTAAAATTTGCCAAGGAACACATTGATTGGCCCAAAGAGAAATGGCGTAATATTCTGTGGACTGATGAGAGTAAAATTGTTCTTTTCGGGTCTAGTGGTCGTCGACAGTACGTCAGACGACCCCCGGGTACTGAATTCAAGCCACAGTACACTGTGAAGACAGTGAAGCATGGTGGCGCAAAAATCATGTTATGGGGATGTTTTTCATACTACGGTGTTGGGCCTATTTATCGTATACCAGGGATCATGGATCAGTTTGAATACATCAAAATACTTGAAGAGATTATGTTGCCGTATGCCGAAGAGGAAATGCCCCTGACCCCAAACACACGAGTAAGCGAGCAACATCTTGGTTCCAGACAAAAATGATTGAGGTAATGGAGTGGCCAGCTCAATCCCCCGACCTCAACCCCATTGAAAACTTGTGGGGTGACATTAAAAATGCAGTTTCTGAAGCAAAACCCAAAAATTCACAGGAACTGTGGAATGTAGTTTGTTCATCCTGTGCTGAAATACCTGTTTCTAGATGCCAGAAGTTGGTTGACTCGATGCAACGCAGATGCGCAGCAGTTATCAAAAACAATGGTTATGCAACTGAATATTAGTTCAGTAATTTAAAGTAAAGTTAAATCTTGAAAAATTTCTTCAGTTTATACAGTAAGTGTTTGAGTTTGAAGAGCAAAATGTCGACACTGCTATTTTTTTTAACAGATTAATATTCCTTTTCTTTGCTTCCTGTAAAAGAATAACGCAGACTTGATAAAATTTGTTAATGCTTTGATTTGGAATTGAATGTGTAATGTTTCCACTACATTTGAAATATGGAACTAAAAGCTATTAAAAAATATTTGCACTTTATTCACATTTTTTAACGCACTGCTATTTATTTGAACACAACTGTATGTAGCCAGTGAGACCAACGGCATTTTAGACGCAAAAATACTTACATATCGGAAAAGGGAAACTCCCCTCCCTAATACGTTTTCTATAGAGCTTGCGTAATACTAGACCGTTAAAACGAAATCTGCCGTTACGCTGGGCTGTAGTAAATTGTTCAAAGCACCCAACAAGACATGGCATATACTGTTGTATTATAATATGTTATAATATGTTATAATATACTCTATTGGATAAAAAGCCGACAATTAAACCAGAATGAACTGTAATGAATGAGACAGGCTTACAGGGCATGGGGGTATTACGCGCCGACGTTTCAGATAGTGTAATAGCGGTATAAAGTGTTGTTCTCAAACCGATTGTACCAGACAATAAATGACCACTGAATTTTGAAAGGAACATCTCAATGTGTAAAATCAATGGTAGGATTGTATATATATTTCATATTTAGTAGCATATATTGCTATAGAATACATGGTAGAATGAGACAGTACTTTCACAGTTTATTTTGCATTTGAATGAGCAGGGCTTTTCACGGTTTTTCTGGCATACGATCAGGCTATTGTTGGGTTTATCTCGTTGCTATGACGTTATTCTAATTTTATATGATGAATAAATATATTTATGAACTCAAACATAGACGCTATTGTCCACTATGTCACGCATGGGTAGGTATAGACTAGGTGTGGGTTGCTTGTTAAATGGACTTGCTACGGGGAAATAGTGACACTTAGAAACTCCGTATTCGGCAGAAATCATCACAAACCGTCTACCAATAAAGTTAAAACACAGAGTTTGTGATTTCCACTAATAGTTTGGCTGCAGAAGCAACAAATGTGTCAGTTGAGCAAAAAGGTCCCGCCGCCATCACCTTCTATGCAAAGGAGTTAACATCAACGGTTTTATCGATTCCGGAGCAGTGGAATGCTCTATTGATGCTAAATGGGCCAGGGAATTAAAGATTCCCGTACACCGCCTCATTCGGCCCTGGTTGGTTACGGCCCTCGACAGCTGCCCGTTGGGTACTGGGACCATTAAAGAAACTACGGGTCCCTTGAATATGTGTGCTTCTCACAAGGATCATTTAGAACGCATTCAATTATTTTTAATCGATTCCCTGGCTTTTCCCCTCGTTCTAGGGAATTCTTGGCTGGTTCAGCACAGACTGCTTATTAACTGGGGGGGAGACAAAGCTGTCATCCTCCAATGGGGGGCCCAGTGCAGGTCTCACTGCCGGCTATCGGTATCTTTCGCGTCGGGGGGGCGTGGTTACTGTTCTGAGCTTAGTTCCGACAGTGATCTGGAGGAGGCTGATTCTCTTCCTGATCGGGATAGCTCTGCTCCTCTCTCTGTGGATGGAGAGGAGAGTTTAGCCTGGGATTCTCTGGGTTGCTATGTTTTGGGTGTATGCCGGGAGTTATTTTCCCTTTTCTGTTTATTTCTCTCTGCTCCGTTCACGGACTCCCTTCGCACTTTTAGTGGTTGTTTCTCACGCTTCGTGGGACAACTTTCAGATCCCCTTTCAGTCGCGTCTGGTCCTCCGAACCCGACCCCTTACACCCTTAAAGTGATCCATCCATATCTACTGCATATCTGGCAGCAGAGTGATGGTTTGAGGCTCGTTTGATACCTCAGACCCTTGACGACTTACAGCCATTTAGCCAACCATGTGTTCCATACTATTACATACTATTCTTGTGTACAGTTAATCTAGTCCCACCCCCTAATTCCCTGTAACTGAAAATAAGATATTAAATAAAAACGCAATAAAATATTGAGTCTCTGGATGTTGTTGGGTCACAGACATCAGGATGTCATGGCATTCAAAGGATATGCAACCAAATATTAAATATGATGTCTTTATTTAAATTTATGTTAAGTACTTTCGGTGCTTTAAAATGGGGGGGACTATGTGTTCGAGCCCAACATGGTGCAAGTTTATTTTCGACAAAAACAATGTACAACTTTACTACACTTATTTTCACATTAACAAACGTATTTTTATTTAAAAGGCTAAAGACGTTTCCAATATTAGCCTAACTGTTCAAAGTTTCACTTGTAGGCTACTACAGCGAAATGGTGAAAGTCAGATGACACCATTTCAGGTAATGTTACGCAGTATGTTTATATCACGTGACTGCCAACAGGCTTTGGTATAGTGATAAGCGTCAATGCTTACCATGCTGGGTTCGATCCCTGCCTGGTATTAAAAAGTGTATCCCATGGCAATTTGTCAAGCAAAGAAAAAAGTTTTAACGCAGAATATCATCAGGTTAACACCGTGTTGTTGCATTAATGTAAAAAAAAAATCTATAAATAACTTTCCCATTGGCTACATGTTTTATTCTCACACAAATAGCTACCGACAAAATTATTTGTCTGCGTGGAGTTTGCTGTGCTCTTGAGGTCATGTCCGACTCACTGTGCAAACCGAACCTTCCACGCTTGCCTCGGCCAACATTTCTTTATTATGTCTTCATTCATTTCTTCACTTCAGCTCTGTTCAGTTTATCCTTTTCACACATAACACAATGTCACCATAAAATTAACTACTAGGAAAATTAAGAATTTATGATAATACATTAAGAATTGATGATAGCCTAGCCTACTATAAACTGCAATTCCTTAAGAAATCGGATATATAAACCTCCAATTCTCCAAACATATCTGTTACATGGTTAGTCGCTTTAAAAAATTACAATAGCCTGGGAACATGCTCTAGTCTACTACGCTACTCTGCAGGCAATGTAGCTTACTGCAAAAACTTTAAATTATAATAATGATCAGAAAAATAATCTCCGGTAGGCTACTTTCTTAGTAGTATCTATTGTTTTCTTTCTGGCTAAGATTCCTGGGAAATATGCGTTGTCCAATTAAGCTTGTTAGCCAACATTAGTTTTGCCAGAGAAACGTCAGTCAGCTGCTAGTCAGGAAGCAGGTACAAGCTAGGCTTTGAAGCGAATCAACATGTCTTATACATCCTTGCACTACAGAAAACTAAACTAAACCTAGCTACATGGTCCGGTACCAAAAGATTTCCCGCAGGTAACGTTAGGCTACACTACCGGGAAAAAAACTGCGAAGGAATTATGCTGTGCGTATGAAGTCGGCAGCTCTTAGCCCAGACATGGAAGCTTGGTGTTACGCATCTGACAAGCCAGTGTTGAATAGCCTAACGTTAAATGTATTTCTATAGAATACAAATATGCCTATTTTACAACTGTATTTCCATATTTTAGGCTGTATGTATTTCTTTCAGCTACAATGTGTTTGCGTCTAGCCTGTTGTGCATGCATGTCTCCATATAGACTTGGTTAATTAATTTACATGCTTCTTCATGATCCAAAGTTCAGGTGGTGCTGTTCATTGTATTTCATTAGACATTAAATACAGCTCATCTACAAACTCTTTTAATGTAATTGTGGGCTATCAGTAATAGGAGAAATGTTCTCATTCTCATCAGTAAAGGGCGTTATAGTTACGCCAATGTCTGCATGCATTTATTTGGAATGCATGTATTCTGTATGCATGTCTCTCTCGATGTCATTATCTTCATGCATTATTCTTCATTAGTTAGCTACCAAAAATACGTGATATCTGATTTTAAAAAAACCGTCTCCGACGTAAAAAAAAAAAGCCAAGTTACTCACGCATAGCCTATAGAGCGCTGTCTATAAGTCCTTAATTCCAACTTGCAAAAACTAGGCCTGCCTTTAAAAGTATTGATATCAAAATGTGGCCAAGTTACAACTAACAATATTGCCTATCGTAGCTCACACTAAATAAACTAGCTCTATTCCAAAGCAATGCTATCCAAACTTTCCTAAATTATTTAATGCAACTTGGCCCTGTGTTTCTTCATTTTAGCATGTGAAGAGATTGTGTCTCATGGAACAACATATGATTTCAATTCATGTTTTTAACAGATGATGAATAATTACACTCCAGAAAGGATATGGTTATACTTTGTTGGCAAGTTTACTTTAGAAAATGTACAGGTTTTAAAATGTTAAGTGCTGCTACAGATTTCTTTTCAATTCACAAACAGACATTTATATCAAGAAACATCATGTACAATAGAGAAAGGGGGGATGAATAAATAAATGCAAATAAAAATGAGTAATATTTTTATCTAGAAAATAGCATACATATAGCATTTTTACACACGTATCCAGACATGTTTGTGGGTCAGATGATGGCAAATAATAGTACTAATTTTCTTAACATAATAATAGTTATGATATTTGCAAACAGAATTTTGTGAACACAAGGATATATATGCTCTGTAGGACCAAACAGGTTTTGATATAAATCCAAATATTCCAAATCAATAAATACTGTATATAATAATAATAATAATACATTTTATTCATTCTGTGCTTTTCATAGACCCAAAGCAGTGGATGCAGACAATTGTTCAAACATGCCCTATAGTGTAGTAATTCTTCTGTTTCATTTCTAAGTGCAACACATCTGAATCAGAGTATTTCCACTATAAATTATTCTCATTTTGCAGTTTGATGTGGAACAGTTTCATTGACCACATTCTCTTGAGATGGTAGGATGAAGAAACACAGGGCCAAGTTGCATTAAATAATTTAGGAAAGTTTGGATAGCATTGCTTTGGAATAGAGCTAGTTTATTTAGTGTGAGCTATGATAGGCAATATTGTTAGTTGTAACTTGGCCACATTTTGATATCAATACTTTTAAAGGCATGCCTAGTTTTTGCAAGTTGGAATTAAGGATTTATAGAGAGCGCTCTGTAGGTTATGCGTGAGTAACTTGGCTTTTTTTTTACGTCGGAGATATTTTTTTTATCAGATATACAAATACCAAAACACTAGTCTCTTAATGGCACATTTAAAAACCAGCACTTACCAAATAAAACAAACCAAAAAAAAAAAAGTCTGAAAAAGTTACCTCCAGTGTAATTTTAAAATGGCTGGCAATTATGGATGGTCAATTGGCCCTCTTAATTCAAATATAAAAATGGAAATGGGCTTAGTATGTACAGTGGTGTTCAAAAAAATAGCAGTACAACATCAGTAACCTGATGAACCACTGTTATTGGTAGTAGTGATATTTCTGCATGGCAAATAATTTACTTGTAGATGTAGTAGTGTAATAGAAAAACAACAGACCCAACTGTCATGACATGCACGCTGCTTGTTCTGAGTAATTGACACATTCATTGAAAGGGGCGTGTTCAAAATAATAGCAGTGTGGAGTTTAATTAGAGAATTCATTCATTCTGTGAAAAAAAACAGGTCAAACAGGTATTCCACAGGTAAACAGGTGATGCCATCATGATTCTGTATAAAAGGATATCAAAAGACTCCTGGGGCCCTATCTTGGTGATCTTGGCCCTTAGTCTAAGCGCATGGCGCTAAGTCCATTTAGGGCGTGTCCAAGTCCACTTTTGCTATTTTAACGGCGTGTTTTTTGGGCGCTAAGCACGGTGCAAGGTGCAACTGGGCTGATCCTAGTCTCTTCATTAATTATAGGTGTGTCTTGGGTGTGACATGCAATAAACCAATCAAAATGTCATATCCCATTCCCTTTAAAAGCCTGCTTTTCCACCTTGGCGGATTGCTTATGATGGCGAAACAGACATGCTCGTGCGTGTTTAGTGCGATCAAGGAATAGGCTATATGGATCAGTAGCAGTAGTAGTATTATGAGTTCCCGGTAATTCCTGACAGTGCTGTTTACAAAACATATACAAAATAAATATAAAAGCACCTGCAACAGCTGAGAATAAGCGACCAATTGCTTCCTTCTCACCTTAGAAAACGCCAAATTAGCCTGCTTGTTTAACGAATTTCGTTTGATTATGCAATGAACTCATGTTCAAGCTTCATCCGAAGTTCATTAGGCTACCTGCATTCTAATTTTGATTAATAACATAACTAACGTTATTTTGCCTTAATGATGACACTAAATACAACAAATCTGTCAGGTTGGCAACCCATAGGTTCAGCATATTTTCCCTTGTTTTATAATGTCCTGCTTATGGAAATGTGACCAACCTGTTTTACTGGTAGCGTAATACTTTAAAACTATTCACTTTCCCAGGAAGACTGTGAAAAGTGCGATGTACAGCAGGGGAAACAGACCTGCTCCTGTAAAGCGAACATGCAGATAATGGAATTAAAATGAATTGTAAATTAATTGTGTAACAATTCGTTTCTAATTAGACGCTTAGTTCTCTTTAAAATCTTTTGTTGAGTTATGGAATAACAGGTGAAATCAGCGGGGTTTTAATAAGCTGAGGGTATGGAAACCTTGTCACTGTAATTTAAAAAATATGAAGGACGAAGAATCGCTAAGGTTAGGCTACAATTCAGTTAACATGATGACATTTATCTCCGTTTTTTAACCATAGTCTATCGAAAAAACATTATGCACAGTGAGTCCGCTGTAGCCTAGGCTATTTGAAAAACAATAAAAGCAATATTCACTGGACAAGGTTTTGAACTTTTTTCAGTCAAAACCATTCTATTTAGCCTACTTACAGGCTGTATTTCTAGATAAACAGAGCTGTATTGTAATGACATCTGAAGCGCATTTTCAGAACGCAAATGTCCGTCTATTGCAGTACGAGTTTTCCATTGAATGGCAATTCACGCATTAGGTGCAAATGACATTTCGCACATTAGGCTTGATACAGGTGTTATCAGCTCCTTTTTAATGGATAGCCATTGTCCCGTACCATCGCACATCGCCTGGATGTTGATGGAGTGGGCTGAGAGCAATGTAATGTCGCATCGTTTCCCTTTGCTGAGGGAAAGGTATGTGGACCTATGGAACCTTTTATTATTATGCATTTTTGATATAGCCTGCACAATAATAATATTTCACATTGTGATCTAGATATTTTAGTCATGCTTGTGCACGCCCCTGTGTGTAACAGACAGGAGGGTTAGGGCCGCTTTGCGCCGGGTGTAAGATAGGGCCCCTGATATCTTATTTCCAGGTACTCTTAGAAGCAATACTATAACCTCTCTGCATTTGAATGGATCTCTATGGGAATTGGGGGGTGGGACTAGATTAAGCTGTAAATTACACGGGAATAGTATAGGTTGTTTCTCCTGACAAATTTTCCTATTGAACAAGAATAAGTCAGGAGAACAAACCCTTCAAGTTATCCATCCATATCTACTGTATTTCTGGCAGCAGAGTGATGGTTTAAGGCTTGCTTGATACCTCAGACCCTTGTTGACTTACAGCCATTTAGCCAACCATGTGTTCCATACTATTCCCGTGTAATCTAGTCCCACCCCCCAATTCCCATAGCAATCCATTCAAATGCAGAGAGGTTATAGTATTGCTTCTAAGAGTACCTGGAAATAAGATATCAGGAGTCTTTTGATATCCTTTTATACAGAATCATGATGGCATCACCTGTTTACCTGTGGAATACCTGTTTGACCTGTTTTTTTTCACAGATTGAATGAATTCTCTAATTAAACTCCACACTGCTATTATTTTGAACACGCCCCTTTCAATGAATGAGTCAATTACTCAGAACAAGCAGCGTGCATGTCATGACAGTTGGGTCTGTTGTTTTTCTATTACACTACTACATCTACAAGTAAATTATTTGTCATGCAGAAATATCACTACTACTAATAACAGTGGTTCAACAGGTTACTGATGTTGTACTGCTATTTTTTTGAACACCACTGTACATGGGTTTAATAAGGGCAGTTGCCATAATTATGTCTTTATGTATCCAAGCTATTAGGTTTACAATTCCAAAACACTTGTATTTGTTTCTTTGTTACAAAATAAAATTATTATTTTCTCATATACATTGCTTTTATGCTTGGTTTAATTAGTTTCAAGTTAATTAACATAAGGGCAATTATGCTGAAACAAGTCCTTGAATAGAAAACTGTCACTGCTACAGAAATTGAATTGGGACACACCCATGGAGTGAAATCCATTGATCCAGTCCACTTCCCATGCTGCCCTGTTCTCAGCCATCTCAGGCTGCTCTGCATGTACTCACCTTTTCTATGGTGTCTGAGTCTGCCCCCTGCTCCTCCAGCCAATCAGTAAGGTCCTTGTCTGGCTTCATGTCAGCTGGGATGTGGAATACGGAAGGTGGAATCATTTCTGTGGAGGGACAGCAGGAAATACACTCTTGTGTGATCCAATCAGAATTAGTGACAGACAGACAGACAGAAAGCATTAGAGGGGCAGACAGACACATCAGAGGAACAGCTAGATAGACAGGCACGCAGTGATGTGCATCTGCCATTGTGCTCAATTGTGCGTATGTGCTTTTGTGTGCATGGTGAATGTTCATGTGTATCATTTAGAGTGATCATGTGTGATTTTGACCGTGTTTGTTTGGATGTGTGTATTTGACTATGTGTGCAAGAGAGTGTGTGCATTCCAAAGACATGCTGGTTAGGCTAATTGGGGTGCTAACAGAGCATTGCTGTAAAAGAGCATGTGTGCTCAGTCAACCTATCCTGTATAAATAAAGGTAAATTCATGCCTGCGTTCGTTGCTTGTGTGTGTGCACTGTGTGCTTGTCTGCCATACCAGTCGGCCGGCTCTTGATTCTCGCAAGATCCAGATCGTGCGCCCTCTGCTGGAGGGTCTGCCTTAGCACTTGCTGGTATTCCTTCTCCTTCTGCACAAGGTCCTCCAACAGCCTGACACAAAAAGGGTTATGGTCAGTTTGAGTTCCAACATTAATCAATATTTGTATAAATGTTTGGAATTACAGTTTTTTTTATACACAGTCCCCCCCATTTAGGGGGACCAAAACAATTTACTGGATCTCGCTATCAACAACACCTATTTAAGATTAGGCTCTACACAGATGACCTGGTTATGCTTTCACCCACAGTATAAGGGATAAGGGATAAAGAAGGGATAACTTCCTCTGTTTGAACAGTACTGTCAACCATGGGTGCTTGCCGTAATTCTGAAAGACCTCTTGGAAATAACAGTCAAAGCAGATACTGCTTCACTCTCGGCACAGCTACAACTTTGGACTGGAACAATCAGAACAATATATGAGAAAACATTGAGCAAAGAGAAAAAAAGATTGCTTTTTCTTCTACAAAACCCCCCCCCCCCCAAATGTACTCATTTTAACTTTATAAAAAGGTAAAACATAAAGTGCAGTCCGTAAGTATTTGGACAGTGACACAATTCTCACATTTTTGGGCAGTGACACAATCCAACACACTGGATTTGAAATAAAACAATGAATATGAAGTTAAAGTGCAGGACTGCACTGCAAAAACCAAATCTTAACAAGTATTTTAATCTTATATTCAAACTTTAGAATCTTATTTCTGTTACTTTTTTGCTAAATAAAACAAACTATCTGCCAGTGGGGTGAGATAGTTTTACTCATTTCAAGAATTGTCAGTGGGGTAAGATAATTTCACTTGTCAAGCAAAAAGTAACTTAAAACATGCTAATATTTTCCACTTTTGAGAAAAAAATAAGATTTTTAAGTCTCATTACAAGACTAAAACACTTGTTAAGACAGACATTTTTGCAGTGTGTCAGCTTTAATTTGTGGGTATTTTCATCCATATTGGGTGACCCATGAAAGAATCGCATCCCTTTTTATTCATAGTCCCCCATTTTGGGGGACCAAATGTAACTGGACAATTGGCTGTTCAGCTGTTTCTTGACCAGCTGTGGGTTGCTACATCGTCAGTTCATGCAGAAGAAAGCTAAGAAAAGATCTAGTTGATTCTAGGTGTGGCATTTGCACTTGGAGTCTGTGAGGACTGAAGAAGTGTCATTACCAGTAAAGCAGGTCATCATAAGGCTGAAAAATCTGAATAAATTGATCAGAGACATAGCCAAAACATTGGGTGTGTCAAAATCAATGGGTTGGTACGTTGTTAAGATGCAAGGATGTACTGGTGAGCTCAGCAATAACAAAGAACCTGGTAGACCACGGAATACCACTGTAGAGGTTGACTAAAGAATACTTTACATTGTGAAGAAAAACCCCTTTTCAGCTGTTGAGAAGATCAAGAACACTCTATGATGTATGCATAGATGTGTCAAAGACTAACATAAAGAGATTACACCAGCATAACCTCAGTGGGTTCACTGCAAGATGCAAACCACTGGTAAGCCTCAAGAACAAAACAGCCAGGTTAGAGTTTCCTAAAAAGTACATTAAAAAACAGTAGAGTTCTGAAACAAACTCACATGTATAGATGAGATGAGTATTAACCTGTACCAAGGTGATGGAAAGAGAAACGTGTGGAAAAAGAAAGGAACTGCCCATAATCCAAAGCATACCACCATCTTTGAAACATGGTGGGGGCTTGGGCATATATGGCTGCATCTGGAATTGGCTCACTTGTCTTTACAGATAATGTGACTGCTGGTGGCAACAGCAGGATTGATTCTGAAAAGTATAGAAACATCTTATAAGCTCAGATCCAACCAAATGCCTCAAAACCCATTGGATAGCGCTTCACCTTGCAGCAGGACAATGACCCCAAACACACTGCCAAAGCAACCAGGGAGTTTCACTTGCTGAAGAAAAAAACAAAGGCAAAAACCCATAGAAACACATAGGAACTGAAGATGGCTGCAGTCCAGGACTGGCACAGCATCACCAGGGAAGATACTCTGCGTCTGGTGATGTCTATGTGTCACTAGTCCCACCCCCCAATTCCCATAGAGATCCATTCAAATGCAGAGAGGTTATAGTATTGCTTGTAGGAGTAACAGAAAATAAGATATCAAGAGTCTTTTGATATTGTTGGGTCACAGGCATCAGGAAGTCATGACGTGCAAAGGATATGTCACCAAATATTAAAAATTATGTACTTTATTCTACATTATGTTAAACTGTCCAATATTTTTTGATGCCCGAAAATGGGGGGGACTATGTACAAAAGGTTCTATAATTTCTAAACGGTTCATCCGATATGGATGAACATACCCTCAAATTAAAGCTGGTGCGAAAGGCCCAGGTGCGACCGTGAGGGGATCAGAAAGTAATCCCACCGAGATGGGAAACCAGTAAAACAGAAAGGGAATATAACTCCCGGTGTACAGCCAAAATATAGCAACCCAGATAAGTGGGTGAAAACTCGTTGAACTCGAGCAGAGAAAATAAATAAGGGAAAAGAATCCCGGCATAAGCCAAACCAATAACAACCCGAAAAACAGGGCAAAGCTCGTAGACTCGAGCAGAGAATAGAAAGGAACAGAATAGCCTCTAGCTCAGAAACTGTCAGAGCTAAAAAAAATGAATAAATAAATAAAAAGGCTAACGGAAACGAGGCGAAGCCGAGGTTACTGTCTAGTAGCGAGACAGAGAAAAGAAAACCAAGGCAGGATATAAAGAGTAAGGAGAACAGAACCCTAAGAACTAAATACTCTAAACTCTACAGGCAAGTCCCGCGTGTTCTTCAGAAGCTCAAAAGTACAAGTGGTCGCCTGAAATTCCTATACCGCGTTACCTGGCTTAGAGTGGCAAGAATGACACAGAAGCACTGTAACCGGAAGGCAAAGAGGTTAAATAGCCCGGAAAAGGCCTGGGCAGGTGATACCAATAAAGACGGGCGAACGGGAAAACACAGCATGCTCGCCGACCAGCGGCCGCAACGGGAGCCTCCACAAAAACCCGCAAAAACCATGACACACCTAGCCCATTTAAATTGAACAAATGAAAATGTTGTGTAGACTAGGCTACAACTAGCCTATGACCAGTAAATGTCTAGGGCTACAACAGTAAAATCAGCGTCATAGAGACTAACCGCCTCATCTTACAGCATTGAGATCTGGAAAGCTCCAGAGACTGTGCAAATAACGTTAGCCTACCTACTAGTCTACCAAAGACTGTGGATTGTGTTGTAGTCTATATGGTGTAACATTATAATAAAATAAAAATAGTGTAAATGTCCATTTGGTTTAATCTGTAGGCTATGTTGCTTCATGACTAGGCTAAATATAGATTATTACAACAGCCAGGTACAATTTCCAAGGTTGATGGGCCTTTGAGTAGGGAGATCAGAGTCGGTTGGGCCTGGGGTCGTTTCCCCAGTGTTTTCACTAAATAAAAAAGAAGCTGAAGTGTTTTACTGCCATCTGCTGGGTAAAGATAGGAATGACAATCTACACAAAATAGCCAATGCGGAATAGGCCTACACGATTTATAAAAAATTATATTTTTATTTAATTAGCCTATACATCATACAAAATAATCCACCATCTTTCGTAGGCTATAGGCTCAGGCTGTGTCTCGTTCCGATCGCTGTCTCAGGCTTTCTGTGAACTAGGTTACCCCACGGGGGTGGGGGGGGGGGGGGGGGCATTGTCGGTCATTGCCCGTCCAGATTGGCTTTTGTGCCCCCCCAGTCAAGATGGCTTTTGTATCCCCTAACATTCTCAAAATTCATTATATTATAATAAATATTAAATTGGAATGGCAGGTATGCCATCCGCCAAGTTACAGCTTGGCGGGGCATGCCCCATACCTATACAGCACCGAGAGTTTGGCACTTTTCAGGGTTTCCTACAGAAGTAACCACAATGACCACAAACTCTCAGCCCTTAAAAACATAAACTTCTGTATGTTCTGACCTCATGTAACCACACAGCATTCAGATAGAACTTCACATATCCCCAAAATAAAGCCCCAAACTTGGGTTATTTTGCGGTTTTTCTCCTTCTGCTTCTTCCCATTTTTCTTGCCTAGCCAGAGACCCTCACTACCTCCGTACCCTCAAAGAATAATTCTCCCCATTGGATAACAACATCGCATAATGGCTCTCCCAAGCTTATCGCCCAATAAAAACGCTTCAAACTAATATGCTCACATCACAGAATCACAGACAAAACCACTATATGGCTTGGTGTATTCTATGAAGCTACTGTGGCCTACTGGTTACAGTTGCTGCCTCTCACACAGAGGATTGGGGGTTCGAGCCCAACAGGACACAAATTTATTTTCGACAAAAACAATGTGCAACTGCTAAATACTTTTAATTTATTACACTGTTACATTATTTATTACAATATTACATTATTTTCACATTAACAAACATATTTTTATTGCAAAGTCAAAAGACGTTTCCAATATTAACTGTTCAATGTTTCACTTGTACTACAGCGAAATGGTGAAAGTCAGACCGACACTGACAAATGGCCTATATCACATCACTATACCCCTTTGGTCTTCTGGTTAGCGTCAAGCCTTAGTATTGCGAGAGACGTGGGTTCGTACTTCGCCTGGTTGATATTAAAGTGTAATTTCATTTTGGACTCAAACAGTGTGCACATGTTCTGGTTTTCTCATGCAAGAATGTTTTTTTATTGCAAAGGCAAAGACACGTTTACAATATTAACTGTTCACTTGTAGCCTGTTAAACAATTCAGTCACTGGACACCACGACAGTAATGCAATAGGCTAGCTAACATTATGGGAACAGGCAGCCCATGGCCATTTGTCAAGCAAAGAAAAATGTTTCAACGCAGAATATCATCTGGTTAACATCGCGTTCTTGCATTAATGTAAAAAATAAATTCTATAAATAACTGTGCCATTGGCTACATGTTTTAATCTCACACAAATGCCGACAAAAATATTTGTCTGTGTGGAGCCTGCTGTCCATTGCGCCGCGGTCATGTCTGACTCACTGTGGAAACCGAATCTTCAACGCTCGCCTCGGCCAACATTTCTTTATTATGTCTTCATTCATTTCTTCACTTCCAGCTCTGTTCAGTTTATCCTTTTCACACATAATACAATGTCACCATAAAATTAACTACTAGGAAAATTAAGAATTTATGATAATGCATTAAGAATTGACGATAGCCTACTATAAGCTGCAATGCCTTGAGAGATCGGATTTATAAACCTCCAATTCCCTAAACATATCTGATTCATGGTTAGTCACTTTTAAAAAATCACTATAGCCTCCGAACATTGCTCTAGTCTACGCTACTCGGCAGACAATGTATCTTACTGCAAACACTTCATTATAATAATAATCAGAAGAAACTTTCTTAGTAGTAGCCTATCTATTGTTTTCCTGCTGGCTAAGATTCCTGGGAAATATGCGTTGTCCAATTAAGCTTGTTCGCCAACGTTAGTTTTGCCAGAGAAACGTCAGTTAGCTGCTAGTCAGGAAGCAGGTACAAGCTAGGCTACTACGAAGCGAATCAACATGCCTTATACATCCATTGCACTACAGAAAACTAAACTAAACCTAGCTATATCGTCCGGTACCAAAAGATTTCCCGCAGACAACGTTAGACTACACTACCGGAAAAAAAACTGCGAAGGTATTATGCTGTGCTTATGAAGTTTGGCAGCTCGTAGCCCAGACATGGAAGCTTGGAGTTACGCATCCGACAAGCCAGTGTTAAATAGCCTAACGTTATTTCTATAGAATACTAATACGCCTATTTTACAACAGTATTTCCATATTTTAGGCTATATGTATTTCTTTCAGCTACAATGTGTTTGCGTCTAGCCTATTGCACATGCATGTCTCCATATAGACTTGGTTAATTAATTTACATGCTTTTTCATGATCCATAGTTCAGGTGGTGCTGTTCATTGTATTTCATTAGACATTAAATACAGCTCATCTACAAACTCTTGGATAGCAATGCTATCCAAACTTTCCTAAATTATTTAATGCAACTTGGCCCTGTGTTTCTTCATCTTACCCTCTCAAGAGAATGTGGTCTGTATGAAAACTGTAAAAATGAGAATAGTTTATAGTGGAAATACTCTGATTCAGATGTGTTGCACTTAGAAATTAAACAGAAAAATTACTACACTATAGGGTAATTGAATAATTGTCTGCATCCACTGCTTTGGGTCTATGAAAAGCACAGAATGAATAAAATGTATTATTATTATTATGTATTTATTTATTTGGAATATTTGGATTTCTATCAAAACCTGTGTGGTCCTACAGAGCATAGATATCCTTGTGTTCACAAAATTCTGTTCACAAATATCATAACTATTATTATGTTAAGAAAATTAGTACTATTACTTATTTGCCATCATCTGACCCACAAACATGTCTGGACACGTTTGTAAAAATGCTATATGTACGCTATTTTAAAAATATTACTCATTTTTATCGGCATTTATTTATTATTATTTATTTATTTATCCCCCCTTTCTCTATTGAACATGATGTTTCTTGATATAAATGTCTGCTTGTGAATTGTAAAGAAATCTGTAGCAGCAGTTAACATTTTAAATCCTGTACATTTTCTAAAGTAAACTTGCCAACAAAGTATAAACATATCCTTTCTGGAGTGTAATTATTCATCAACTGTTAAAAAACATTAATTGAAATCATATGTTGTTCCATGAGGCACAATCTCTTCATATGTGAAGATGAAGAAACACAGGGCCAAGTTGCATTAAATAATTTAGGAAAGTTTGGATAGCATTGCTTTGGAATAGAGCTAGTTTATTTAGTGTGAGCTACGATAGGCAATATTGTTAGTTGTAACTTGGCCACATTTTGATATCAATACTTTTAAAGGCAGGCCTAGTTTTTGCAAGTTGGAATTAAGGATTTATAGACAGCGCTCTGTAGGCTATGCTTGAGTAACTTGGCTTTTTTTACGTCGGAGATGTTTTTGTTCAGATATTATATACAGTGAGCACCATAATTCATTGGACAGTGACACATTTTTTGTTATTTTCGTTCTGTACTCTAGCACTTTGAGTTACAATGACAACGAGGTTGAAGTGCAGACGGTCAGCTTTAATTTGAGGGTATTTTCATCCATATCGGATGAACCGTTTAGAAATTATATAACCTTTTGTACATAGTCCCTCCGCATTTTCTGGCATGAAAAAATATTGGACAGTTTAACATAATGTAGAATAAAGTAATCATTTTTAATATTTGGTCGCATATCCTTTGCAAGCCATGACTTCCTGATGTCTGTGACCCAACAATATCAAAAGACTCTTGATATCTTATTTTCTGGTATTCTTACAAGCGATACTATAACTTCTCTGCCTTTGATTCAATCTCTATGGGAATTGGGGGGACTAGATTTAGCTGTAAATTATGCTGGAACAGTATGGAATACATGGTTGGCGAAAAGGCTGTAAGTCATCAAGGGTCTGAGGTATCAAACGAGCCTCAAACCATCACTCTTCTGCCAGATATGCAGTAGATATTGATGGATCACTTTAAGGGTTGTTTCTCCTGACAAATTTTCCTATTGAACTCTATGGAAAAATAAGTCAGGAGAAGAAACCCTTCAAGGTATCCATCCATATGTATTGCATATCTGGCAGCAGAGTGATGGTTTAAGGCTTGTTTGATATGTCAGACCCTTGATGACTTAGATCCATTTAGCCAACCATGTGTTCCATACTGTTCAGCTAATTTACAGCTAAATCTAGTCCCATATGAATTGCTTCAGTAAAAGACACCAAATACACGTAAACAGATTGAAATGGCCGTTATTTCTCAGTCATAGCATGAGTGAGGGGAAAAAACAATTTTTTTGTTATTTGCCGGATGCATTCAATGAATATAGGATAAAACGTGACATAATGCATAGGCTACATATGGCAAAATTAAATATTGTTTTGAAAGGACCGGAGTTAACGTTAAGCATTGAAGGTTGTGTTTTCTATGCAATAACAAACAAAACGCCAGAAATATTATGCTTACGCGCTTAACAAGGCTATAATCTTTTTTTAATGTTTTTTTGACTGTGGTTGAAAAAAAAAATCTGCTTGAAGTAATAGTTCTGCTTACTTTTTGTTAGGCTACTGAATCATAAAAATACAATTAAAAGTTAAAACATTATTGTTGTTGTTAACTGTTTTAGCTATGTTTGCTAACAAAGCCAAAACTTTCCTGCGAAGGGTGTCCATGAAGTCCCCAGTTGTGCAGTTTAAACTCACTGATGTCGGTAATGAACTACCTCCGATATCTGACCTCCCACGCAAGCACGGTTAGACAGCAAACTTTTTACCGTAATTACTCTAGATTTTACGCATGAGCTTTTCAACACTCGCAATTTGCGCATGCGTTTTCAACAAGGGGGAACAGACAGCCACTTAACCACTCAGCCAGTCAGTCAGTTACCCACATCCAGGCATTTTAAAAAAGTCTTGCACAATGTCGCACAATTTTGTGTGCCATTGTGACAGACACTGTTAGACTTTGTTGTGCATTGTGATTGGACAGCCAGAGGGAACGCCAAAATTTGATACGGTTTTTGCTTCACCTTATTATGGCTTGGACTGGTGTTGATAAACATGGACGGGATTGAGGAAAAAACATCGGAATAAATAATAAAGTAGGCCTATCATATGTACGATCCAGATTATTGTCATTGACCAACATCCTAAAATATTTTAAATGCATATGTTCATCCACCATTTAATGCATTTCACATTTATGGGACAGGCGGACCAACTTCTTTTTCCCGTTCACGTCGTTTTTAACAACAGTAGATCTAAAATAGTTTCTTCCTATAATCTCAATAATTGAACTTGGCACCGCTTTATTTTCACAAGTATAAATAAATAGTCAGGAGTTACCAGAGACAACAGAAGCCTCCCCCACCTTCACTGATTATACTACTTAGGATATGGTGCCAGTTTATACCGTTAGCAAAGAAGGTGTGCAAGCCTATTAACCCTATCGCGCAGATCCCCTAGTGGCCATGGCGCCGGTGCCAAGATTTTGCTCAACTCAGATATTAATTTCTCCTGCAACCAAACTATGAGTAGAAACAAACTCCGTGTTTTAGCTTTATTAGTACATGATTTGTGACAACTCTGCCGAATACAGAGTTTCTAAGTGTCACTATTGTCCCGTAGCAAGCCCATTTAACAAGACCCCCCACCCAGTCTCGCCTGCAACTATACCTACCCATGCATGACATAGTGGACAATAGCATCTATGTGTGAGTTCATAAAAATATTTTTTTACCACCAAAAATTCATAATCCGTCATAGCAACAAGATGAACACATCAATAGCCTGATCATTTGGTTATTAATTCACATGGCTTCTCTTACCATTGTTATGCTGGTGACACTCAACTCTTCCTCTCTTTCCCTCCCTCTACCCCACAGGTAAAGGAGAGGATATCTGCTTGCCTGGCTGACATCTCTGAGTGGATGTCTAGCCATCACCTGAAGCTCAACCTCGACAAGACTGAGCTGCTCTTCATGCCATACAAGACCCCCCCGCTCCTAGACCTGTCCATCACCGTCGACGGAACCATGGTGACCGCCTCCCGCTCTGCAAGGAACCTGGGGGTGGTCCTGGATGACCAGCTGGACTTCAAAGAACACATCAGGGCAACGGCACGGTCCTGCAGGTTCCTCCTGTACAACATCAGGAGGATTGGGCCGTACCTGACCACCTACTCTGCCCAGCTTCTTGTCCAGACCATGGTCACCTCACGTCTGGACTACTGCAACTCCCTTCTCGCAAGCCTACCAGCCTGCACCATTCTGCCCCTACAACTGGTCCAGAACGCGGCTGCTCGGCTTGTGTTCAACCTCCCGAAGTTCTCGCACGTCACCCCCCTGCTGAGGTCACTCCAGTGGCTGCTGGTCGTGGCCAGGATCAGGTTCAAAGTTCTGACCCTGGCCTACACTACAGCCAAAAGGTCAGGCCCCTCCTACCTACAGCACTTAATCCAGCACTATGCTCCTGCTCGACCACTTCGCTCTGCTGCTGCAGGGCGACTTGCACTTCCCTCCCTCCATGTTAACGGCTCCCGCTCTTCCTGACTGCGGAGCTTTTCCACCCTAGCTCCCCAGTGGTGGAACGAACTCCCCACTCTGCTGTGCTCAGCTGAAACGCTGTCTGTTTTCCATCGTGGTCTGAAAACGCACTTTTTCAGACTCCACCTCGACTGAACTACCTATATAGGGCCATTCTATAGTACTCGCTTCCTGTTTTTTGCTTGTTTTCTATTTAACTTTTTTTTTTGGGTTATTTTATAGTTCAGAATGTATAGCTGACTGTGTGTACTACTCATGTTTATTACTAGGGATAGCTCATACGCTGTGAGAAAGTTGTGCTTTGTCGGATCTGCTTTGTAGTTGCGTTAATGACCTTCAATATGCACTTATTGTACGTCGCTTTGGATAAAAGCGTCTGCCAAATAATTGTAATGTAATGTAATGTAATCATATTCCAAAAAAGCAGTGAAAAGCCCTGCTCACACAAATGCTAAATAAACATGTGAAATTATTGTGTAATTATCCCAGGTCATTCTACTATCAATATCTGCTACTAAATATAAAATAAATACCAAATCCTACCATTGGTTTTACACATAGAGATGTCCCTTTCAAAATTCAGTTGTCATTTATTGTCTGGGACAATCTGTTTGAGAAATACAGAACACTATTATACTATCTGAAACATCGATGCGTAATACCCCCCACACTCTGAAAACATGTCTCATTCATTCCAGTTCATTCTGGTTTCATTGCTGACTCTTTTATCCAATATATGACATTATAACCTTAGCAACAGTGTTTGCAATGTCTTATTGGATGCTTTGAACAATAAATTACAAGCATTTCTAGTTTTATCAGTTTAGTTTTATGCAAACAGCTTAGAATGTACATTCGCTCGGTTTTTAATATTTTACTAACTTGTCAGCAGGGCAAAAGAAAATCCTCGCCTGCTTACATGGATTTTGGGAGTGGGTCAGAATATACCATAGTTACCAAGATATCATTGCATTGATTCTGTCTAAGAATATGCCTGAGGGATATGCATGAGGCACATTCCCTCCTCGAAATGTAAGTATTAACGTTACTGCTTGTGATATTTCAAATATGTACGTTAGTTTTCCCACTCCACCACAGTGTTATTGTTATTTTGGCATTTTGAGCACATTTCATATACTGTAGTGTAATGTTCAGAGGTGGCTCAGTCATGCTTTGTGTTTGATTTGCCCTTAAGCTAGAACATTTGCCAGCATTTTCCTGATGGTGTAATGTAATTTTATTGTAATCTTATTGTACATAATATACACTATGCCGTATTAGTATCTCCCTGGGCAATACTTGTCACTTAGGGAATGGAAAATACTCATTCAAATTTACTGTGCATATTTGCTAGATGAATATAAAATTTTCCTTGGAGTGAGTATAAGGGCTCTATTTTAATAAACCAAACGCAATGGTGAACGCAAGAGTAATCACTTGGCGGTATCGCTCTGAGGGCGTGTCGGCGAGAAATTTGGTAATTTCATGACGGCAATCTTGGCGCACCTTATGGCGGTATTGCTAAAAGGCTGGGTTTAAATGTCCAAGGTGTGTCTCTATGGTAGCCAATCAAATTGTTGTTCTCATGCTTTAAAAAAAAGCCAGTTGGAACACAATCGCTCCATGCAATTTCATAATGAGCAACCCAAACGCACTGGACCGTCAACGACAAGAGCGATTTTCCGCACAGGAATCAGACATACTTGCAACAGAAGTACAGGCTAGGACTGTAGTAATTTATGGATCACAATCCACACCACCTCGTCTCCCAGAAGTTCGGAAGGCACGGGAGGAGGTGGCGAATGCATTAATTAGCCTACATTAGGTGATGTAGGCATAATTATGATTCAAATGGTAGGCTTATGATTCAACTGTGTTAATGTGTAATTTATATATTATAAGCTATTGGCCTACATGATCGCAAGTTTCTTGTAAGCTCTCCTGTTTTATTCTAGTAGTTTAAATTAAAATGAATTAATGAATAATAATTATAGGCTATTTGTTCATTAAATGGAAGTGTAATGTTGGCATCACCTATAGACACTGCATATAACTACATGACGAATAAGTTGCCAAATTGCCAGAGTCTATTGCGTTCCCGCTAAGAGGTGGTTCCAGCTGATCATAACGCAATGGGTTTTCGTTGGTTCAAATTGTCACTGAGCCGAAAGTATTTTAGAACACGCCCCAGACAGCGCCACCCATCCCACTGCAGCGCAAGCGAAAGGATGTTATGTTGAGAATTTGTTGATCCTAGCGGTATTGCTGAGAAACGCCATAGCGCCAGTTTTAAGACGTTGATGCTGTCAACAAGCTTGCGTTTGACTATACCGTCCCCTTGCGCTGGTTTGAAAATAGAGCCCTAAATGTGTATATGCTTTATAATGGACAAAAATTATTTTATTAATTTTATGACAGGTTTTGGATAGGTGTTTAGACCCATCGACATTTATCCCCCGATACTGATGAAAAGACAAAAATTCCCACTTGAAAATCATGCAAAAGAGAGTTTTATGAGCCAAAACAGTTGATTTGTAGTTAAATATATAATTATTTTATGATTTACAGCAGTGCACAATTTAGCCATTTTGGATACATTTGGAGATGGTAAGGGACAGCAGGGTACACTGCCTATATTTTGCATCATACATCTCTAGTAGTTCTGCAGATTTTGAACACTGGTGGAATTTTAGGATCCAGGAAATAGTTTTACCTGTTTTGCATATGTAGCTCTCAGTATTTCATTGCAAACTAAAGAAAAACATTATTTTTTTATTATTATTTTACATTTTTGCCAAGCAAGATTTATTTGCATTTGTGACACTTTATTTTGACCTAAATTATTCAAATAAACGAATCTAAGTTGGAATAGTAAATGGTACAACTGTCTTGTTTCATTTAAGCCATTTTCCAAGTCTCTGCGATGCTCACAACTGGATCTTATAAAGCCTTAAATAGAACACCCCTTAAATAGGTGAGAATTGACCAAATTTGGCATCTGATAAAATTTGGTAAAAGAAGTTAGATAAACGGTACCAGGCAGATCCCTCAAGAACGTATTTCTACCATGTGGAATGTAGAAGCGGAATTCTTTGCTACTACAATGGATCTTCATAGGTAATCACGTTAGTAGTTTGTTTAACCTGATCCACGTTGGCCCAATTACAGTATTCATGTTTGCCTGAAATGATAAACTACAGCTTTAAGAAAACCCCATAAATTTAGACACAGGATTGTTTAAAAGGGTTGCCGCTTGCAAAAACCTCAGCTTCTTCTGTTGCACTGCAGGGCAATAAAATAGCAGAATTCAGATAAAGAAACAATATTTTTTTTAAACGTTGTACAAATAAGCATTAAGCATTTTCCCTTGCTTACTGTACTATATACAGTACCTGATGCACTTTCGGTTTAGAAAACAGCTCATTTTTTTCTCCAAAATCTCTCGTATAAATATGTTTATAAAACCAAATATTCTACCAGGTAGGAAGCTACAATTTTTTCTGATTAAGCCTGAAGAGTTTGTTGTTACATTTCACCAAAGTCCCGTATAGTCAACATTTCCACAGCGACCACCTCGCTGTAGGGTTGAAATACATTGCTGTTGTTATGAAAAACACACATGCTTTTATACGGTTTTTTAAAAATTTATTTAAAAACATTAGGCTACATATTTTATGTGTATTATGTATATACTGTATGTGACGATTCTGAAATAAATGTGCTGTTTAAAATTTCTGAATGATACAGCCTCTTCTTCAATTTGAACTTTAACCCCTTGGCGCAGATGGCAAATTTGGTCAATTCTCATCTATTTAGGGGGTGCCCTGTTAAAGGCTTTATAACTCCAGGTGTGAGCATCACATAAACTTGGTAAATGGCTTAAATGAAACAAGACAGGTGTACCCTTTACAATACGAACTTAGATTTGTTTATTTTCATAATTTAAGTCAAAATAAAGTGCCACAAATGCAAAGAAACTTTGGAAAAATGCAAAAAAAAAAATGCTTTTCTTTAGTTTTCAACAAAATACTGAGAGCTACATAAGTGAAAAAGGTAAATATATACATTTCCTGGATCATAAACTCGTGTCAACAAGTGTGCAAAACCTGAGGGTGATATGCAGAACTACTAAAGGTCTATGATGCAAAATATAGGCAGTGTACCCTGTTGTCCATTAGTGTCTCCAAATCTATCCAAATGGCTAAATTGTGCACTGCTCTAAATAAAAAAATGTTTTAGGTTTCTTTTCATAATGACTCTAAGGAAAGTTTTTACATTAATCTACCACATATCAGCGCACAGTAAATTGGAATGAGCATTTGCCATGCCATAAGTAACAAGTATATACGCCATAGCCTATATTATGTACGATAACATGAAAATAAAATAGTATTCCACCATCTGCAAAATGCACTACAGTATGTGAAATGCACTCAAAATGCAAAAATAACAATAGGCCGATCAAACATATTGGAAAGAGATTGCTCAAGTGGAAAAACGAACGTACATGTAGCCAGCGAGACCAACAGCATTTTAGACGCAAAAATACTTACATATCGATAAAGGGAAACTCCCCTCCCTAATGCGTTATTTATAGAGCTTGCGTAATACGAGACTGTTAAAACGAAAACTGCCGTTACGCTGGGCTGTAGTAAATTGTTCAAAGCACCCCAGAAGACATTTCATATACCGTTGCTAAGGTTATAATGTACTCTACTGGATATAAGAGCCGACAATTAAACCAGAATGAACTGTAATGAATGAGACAGGCTTGCAGGGCATGGGGGGTATTACGAGTCGCATGTCAGATAGTGTAATAGCGGTATAAAGTGTTGTACATTTCTCAAACCGATTGTACCGGACAATAAATGACCACTGAATTTTGAAAGGAACATCTCGATATGTAAAACCAATGGTAGGATTGCATATTTATTTCATATTTAGTAGCATATATTGCTAGTAGAATACATGGTAGAATGAGAGAATACTTTTACTTTTGTTTATTTTGCATTTGAGTGAGCAGGACTTTTCACTGCTTTTCTGGCATACAATCAGGCTATTGTTGGGTTTATCTTGTTGCTATGACGGAATTCTACTTTTATATGATGAATAAATATATTTATGAACTTAAACATAGATGCTATTGTCCACTATGTCACGCATGGGTAGGTATAGACTGGGTGGGGGGGTGCTTGTTAAATGGGCTTGCTACGGGTAAATAGTGACACTTAGAAACTCCGTATTGCGCAGAAATCGTCACGAATCGTCTACCAATAAAGTTAAAACACAGAGTTTGTGATTTCCACCAGTAGTTTGGCTGCAGGAGCAACGAATGTCTCAGTTGAGCAAAATGATGGCGCCGGCGCCATTATCACTATGCATCTACGCAAAGGAGCTAAATATACAAATATTTGTATATTTAGCTACTTTGCGTACATACAAATGGGCTATTTCTGTAAGGGCGGCGTGACATGTGAGGTAGGAGGAGGGGATTCATTAAGCCCTAAGGCCACTAAGGCGGGAAACCCCGCAGTTAAGGAAGGGAGACAAGACAGGGAACACACGTACCAAAGCTACTAACTGGCTCACTGTCACACACCAATGAGTAGAAGCGCAAACGCCAGGTTTCTCAGTAAGAAAACCAAATAAGGCTAATGGAACAAAGAACTGCTACCCCATACTTCTACGAGCTAAGTAACTCAGTAAAAGTGTGAACGCCCGATCTCCCAGGAGAGAGAAACATTTTACAGG
Organism: Synaphobranchus kaupii; assembly: GCA_029718625.1. Classification (NCBI taxonomy): domain Eukaryota; kingdom Metazoa; phylum Chordata; class Actinopteri; order Anguilliformes; family Synaphobranchidae; genus Synaphobranchus; species Synaphobranchus kaupii. The sequence goes on along the minus strand of CM056377.1, from coordinate 76,754,712 downwards.
CGAATAGAGCAGAGATCTGCGGTCCCATACCTCTACGAGCTAAGTAACTAAAGAGCCAGCAATGATAAACGCCCTGCCTCGGTAAAACACACAGCCAACAAACCCTGTAAAATAATACGAGATAGTATACTAGGAGGCAAAAGGAACAGAGATCTAACATTCCAAGGCGACTCTCAGACTCGCAGTCACACACAAACATGTCCACAACATCGCCCAATCTTCCCTATAGGAAGACATGTACCGAAGGACGAAACAGAACTACAGTTCCGAACAAAATCGCCAAAAGCTCCATGTACGGACACAGGTACCGAAAGGAACGAACAGGACAGGCTGCACCGGATATTTACCGGCTAAAAGACTAACGCGAGATTAGTAGAAAATAAACGCCCTACCTCTCTGTAAAGAGGAATGTAACAAGGCGAGAGGAACAGAGATTTAATGTTCCATGGCTATTTCCATAAGCTCGCAGTCACATGCAGAAAACATAAAGGGGTAAACGCCCGATCTCCCAGGAGAGAGAAACATTTTACAGGTGAGCCGACGGAGCACCGCTGTCCCATAACTTTAATAGCAAAATGTCCCATAACTTTAATAGCAAAAAACGAACAGCTAACGTTCCAAGGCTACTTTCAGAGGCTCGCAGTCAAACGCAAACATGTCAACAAAATCGCCCAAGCTCCATATGAGGAGAGACATACCCGGAGAATGAACAGAACTACAGTTCCGAACACAATCGTCCCACAAGTAAAAAGGACGAAACAGGACAGCTGCACCGGAATTACCAGCTAACAAATACACGCCCTGCCTCTAAGAATAAATAATGCCCTAAAGTCAGTATGATAAAAACGCCCGGTCTCTTAGTAAGAAATGACTATACAAATACACCCACAAACAAACAAAGACTCCTCTCGCTTTCACGGAAGAAAGCAGACAGAGAGAGGAGGAAGAGACAGAGAAGGCAAAAGATCTAGGCAACGGTCAAAAAAGGAAAGACCAAGAAGCGGTGACACAAACGAGTACACAAAAAAGGAATTCAACCTTAAAGCTCAAAGCACAAAGGCAAGTCCCGCAACTCCAACAAAGCACAACGGAGCAAAACGGTCTCCTTAAAAACCTAGACCTAATCATACTGGCTAAACATCAAAAGGGCAAAATAATATCACACACAAAACAGCACAGACAATGCCAGACAATACACCACAGTACAAATCAACAAACAATCAATATCGAAGCCCAGAACGAAGGGAACATGGGCTTATATAGCTCACCAGCACACCTGTGAACGCTGACGAGACTTCTCCGCGAAAAGAAAAGACGGAGCCAAAACTCCACTAACAGAGCAGCGCCCACGTGTGGCGACCGAGGAGCACGACCGCAAGGGAAAAAGGGTCATAAACCATGACAATTTCAGTATATGGTGGACTTTGTTTTATTATAATACTGTACCACACAAAGGCAAACATTTTTCTATATAACCTAATACTATAGCGACTACTTGTAGACTTTGTCTTATGCAAACCGATGACCATGCACTTAAATATCCTATATAGCCAAACACAATAGGACTAAAACACGAATGATTAAGTGCAAGCCTAATCAGTTGTACTGATTTTAGACATTCCCTTGTGAAGCAAATGCATTATTACTGTGATAGCATACATTTCTTTAGTGATATGAATGCAAAATAAAAATCTTCTTCCACTGCAGTGGTTGGAAATTGGCAGTACGCTGGGTCGCAAAGCGCACGGCTCTTAAAGGTAATGAGAAGAGGACATTCGATTGCCTATGATTGAATCAAGCTGGAACACACGCACTGATAAATATTCAGCCTAATCCAGCTCATTTTCCAGCTTTGCAGCGCACTGTAAGCGCCTCACCTCTAGTCACAAAAATAACAAAATTCAGTAGCCACGGCCAGTGCCCCATGTGCTGCGCCATTTATTGTGCCTATGCGCCGTTCACCGGAAAATAGAGATCTTACTTTTTGCTCATTCCTCCATGCAAGTTTGCTCCATCTCTACAAAGTTAGAGTGAGAGAATTGATTGGCAGCAGTTTACAGGTGATACCACCAATTTTCAATGGAATTTAAGTCTGGACTATAGACTTTTACTGGGTCATTGCAGAACATTGACCTTGTTTCTAAGGCATCCCTTTTAAATCTGATATAGATTTTGAATGGGCTGAGGAGAAAGATTGGGGAAGAGAAAGATAGAGTCAGATTTATAGATACAGAGAGAAAACAGACAGAGAGAAATAAAGAGAGGGAGAGAGAGAAAAAGAGAGTGAAGAGCAAAAGCTGAAGCTGAAAAGTTTAATTAAAGCAGAAGAAAAACAGAAAAGAGGTCACTCCTCTGAACAGGTGGGCGCTCGTACCGGCTGGTCTGCTGTTTGAGCCGCCCCAGCTGTGCCCCCAGTGGATGGTGCTGGCGCTGCGACTCCTGAGATAGCATGGAACTCAGGGTGCTGACACCCGATGTTAGCCCGGGGTCCTCCGGCACGGCAGGCTCTGCTGCCCCAAACTCCGCCCCTTCCTCTTCATCCACCTCGTCCGCGTCCTTGTCTGCTCCCTCACTCTCTGATGCTGGGCCGAAATGAGTCTGCAACTCTGGAAGGGGGAGTGATTTATTATGTAGTCATGGAGACAAATGACATCAGATCAAAAGCTAATGGAAGGGTGAATGCAAATGGAACATTCCTGGATAATAACTGGATAATAACACAGCTGCAGAGGAGCAACCCTGGATTAAAATGTGTGTATCTCAGGATGTCCACATGAGGGGGCTCTGACTATAAACTTGAGCGAGCAAGAGCAAGAGGAATTTATGGATAGAAAAAAACAGCAAGACAGCAAGGCTGCAGAGCGGAGGTCAGCTGGCAGATACTCCAATGAGCAGAAGAGGGTGTCAGATTATTCCAATTCCTCAATGCTGAGTCAGTAGTGCACAGTGTAACATGCACACTGACTGTACACAGTCTCTCTCTCACACACAAAAACGCACAAGCACACACCCACACACACACACACACACACACACACACACGCCGCAATGGGCCGCATTTATCATTCATGCCTATGTTCAAATCTGATCGTAAAGTGTGCGTTTGACCATTTTTACACAAATTTCCTGATTTATCAAAATTACTGAGGGTGTATGTACAATGAAATCTCAGGACAGCTCTTCACTTTGCGTACGCTTTTTTCCTGTGGAAAGACACACCTCTTCAGACTCCACCTTGACTGACCTACCAATCTAGGACCATTTTTCATAGCACTTGTTTCCTGTTTATCTCTTGTTTGAGTTTATAGTTTATAATGTATAGCTGACTTACCCATAGCTTACTGCGTGTACTATATACAATGTTCATTACTATGGATAGTTGCTACGTTATGAGAAAGATGTCTGATCTGTTTTGTAGTTGCTCCAATGACCTTCAGTATGCACTTATTGTACGTCGCTTTGGATAGAAGCGTCTGCCAAATGAATGTAATGTAATATACCCCATCCTCTCGTCTGCAGGTGAAAGGTTCGGGATGCCCTTTCCTCCACCTGTACTGGCAGAACTTTTTTGTGAATAGTTATTTTCTTTTTTCTTTTTTATTACCTCAGCTGTTAGTTTGCTATTCAGAGGAAGCACTATTTATAGCCCTGGTTATCCTCTGGCTTTTGAGCTAGGCTGCACACCACTACTAACGCTCCCAATAAGCACACATTTATTTTCATATTAATTCATAAGCATTTCAATTTCACCCTCACAGAAACATTATTTTTTGCTTTCCTATTTCCCGCCATGGCCTATATAATGCTGGAGAAAACCGCATTGTCATGTGCATTTTAAAGGATGTGACCTTGCCAAATATGGTAGTAAATGGGTGTGAGTATCGTAATTCATAATGATATGCACGCGTTTCCTAATATACGGTCAAGTCTGATTTATCAACTTTCGAAAACATTTACATTCAGATTAGTGGTTTAGGCAAGTTGATGAATCACACGTGATATTTTCATACGCAAATTGGTATGCTCAAATATACTGTATGCTCATTTTTACAACCATATTGATAAATGAGGCCTAATGTCTCTCATGAACACACTGAACCTGGTTGGAAATATCACACACACTCACCCACACACACTTACACACGCACACACTGACCCTGGTACAGAATGTCATACACAGACCAATTTCTGTCTCTTCCTGCATGTCCTTTTATCTGTCTCTCCCTCCCTGTACCTGGGATTAGGATGGTGACAGCAGCCTGCACTGCCCGACGGATAATGTTGTCCATGGCGAACATCCAGTGGGGTTTGATGTGGTGGTTTCTTAGGACCTTGTTTACCTGCAGACAAAGAGCAGATTCAGAAATCTGTATGATTCATCAATCCTGCTGAATCACCTTTTCATTAATATACATCTTCACTTTCCCCTCAGTCCTGCCGATGCTCTGATCTATCAAATTCATGTAAGGGACAGCTCACTTTCTGGAGCTTTACTATGTCACTTTTAGTGCATGGTTTTGATTGACCCAGACAGTTTGTGTGTAATGAAGGATATTTTAGATAATTACAAAAGTTTCTGACAACCAGCCAGCTTTACAATCGCTGGTACAGGGGCTTTTGCAAGTTTGTGGTTTAAAATAAGAAAATACACTTCAAGTAACTGCAAAGCAGCTTGTACAGCAATGTGGCATAGAAAACAGCCATAAATAAAATTAAATAAACTTTAAAAAAGCTTCTGGACAACCTCATTATGTCATTATATATGCTTTGGAGCTACCTGAAGTGTATTTTCTTGTTTTAAACTATACCTATACCAGCCATTATAAAGCTTGCAGGTCATCAGACACTTCTGTATATATGTATATCCTTCATCACATACAAAAACTCTCTGGCAATAGCACACCAATGGCACGTCCTAAGCACTGTACTGCAAAACTCTGAAATCTCTTCATACAGGATTCCCTTAAGTGTGTTTTATTGCGTGTTAGTGTTTTGTTCACAAAAGGTCATAATTGTGTGCAATTGAATACAATCTGTTGTAGTTCAGTCAATGTGCAAATATAACAGCACAGAATTTTTAATCGATCATTCGGTCCAAAATCATGTATAAAGGTTGAGGTTGACAGAGGGAAAGGCTTCGTCAATGCAAAACAATGGAACCTGTGTGAGAGGAAGAATTGTGAGCGTGAGAGGAAGGAGTGGTGTGCAAGGTCTTCAAAGGGTTCAAAGACCAACAAAGATATCAAATTACTACATCCCTGAAGAAATACTCGGTTGGTTTTTCACATGTATTTCAGTCTTCTATGGGATGATATAGCCTCTATATCACGTCAGAGTAAACAATCACTTAGTTCATTGTGGCAATTATTGAAGGTAAAGAATGACAACACAAAGTTATGTCTGTTGACACTTATCACCTGTTGGACTTGGTGGAGTGTATTAGACAATGTGCAATACATTAAAATGGCCATCAAGAACATGCTAAATAGTTTTTGTTTCAAGGGCTGGATTAATTTAAAAGAAAGAACCTGCTCTATGGTGTTAATTCATATTGTAAGGCAAAAAACCAAGCTGTTTGCAGCAGGGGCTGTTACGTCCCTATGCTGCCTCATGAGTGCGGCCCTTTAATTCTTTTGTATGCTCACAAGTTTCCTTCGGCTCACCTGAGTCTTGATTTTTGTTTGTACTACTTTTGTCTGTGCTTTACCGGTGTGATACCCGGAAGTATGTGTAAACACGGAGGCTCACGAAAACTGAGGAGGTCCAGAGGCAAAGGACAGTGGAGGCACATTTAACTGGGGTTTTTTTTTTTGGAGAAACGACTTTGTGTCATTCTCATGTGGAGAACTTTTTGTGATGTTCTCAATTCAGAAGGTTGGTTCCAGTGGTTCCAAGGCTTCGCAGTTTAAAAACGGCTGGCCGTCGTGTCTCACCGTGTGTTAGTCTGTAAAAACCTGTTTTTGTCTTGACAGGAAAATGCTCTGCCAGTGTGCTCCTGGCAGAGCATTTTCCTGTCTACCACTACCCTTTTCTGTTTATTCTGTTTATTTACTACCCTTTTCTGTCAGTTTATTTTGATATTTTAATAAACTCATTTTTGTAACGTTCCTTGTTGAGTGAAATATTTTTTGTTGCAGGCCTTCGAGCCGGGGTCGTAACAAGGACATATAAAATATCCAGTGTTCTACATTTTATATTTAAATGTAATAATTGTCAGTTGGTCAATTATCTCTACTCTGTGTTTTTATCTGGGGAAGGCATGGAAAATGAAACCATGAAAGTTTTAAATGTAAAATGCCTGTGATAAAATGTGATAAATGTGATGCACTGTGATAAAATATCATGCCACAGTGACCCTGGAGCAGAGCATGATACCATTTATTTGATAGCTCAAGTGTCAAGCGTCTTACAAGTTGATACAACTGCATGGGTTTTTGGATTGTTTACAAAAGCACACAATTCCTCATGTATCTAGTGTCTTAATTTCCTCTCAGAGTGCACCAGATTGATGCTTTTAACTGTTAAAATTTACAAAATTTTCTCCCGGTGGTAAGGCCCCCAACACCCCTAGAGAGACAGATGAGCTGGAAAATCCGCTTTCCAATGCTTGTGTTAGCTTTCTAGTGTGACAGCGGGCAAACTAACCCTGGCATTGTAGTAGCAACTGCCCAATCCCACTGAGCAAAATCGTGTCCATTCGTCATCCGTAATAATGTCGGGCGACATCGGCCGTGACGGTCGTCTGTCTATGTTGTTTAGATCACTTTTTAATTATGATTTAGGGTTGAGTTAGAAGACATCGTTTGACATTTACCAATATTTTTCGAAGTTCATCTATGGTTTCAGTCAAGATCGGCTGGTAGCTAGCGAGCTAATTAGCTACACTTTGAATTAATCGGTATGTTGAGCTGCAATTGTGACAATTAAGCCTATGAAATGTGCAGAAAGCACAGAATACACAGTTCATGATCATGTAGTTATTGTTAAAATAGCTCAATACTATTACTGCACACACCACCACTAAAAATGTGGTGGACCGTGGTAGACATCAACATCGGCTGCCTTTGTCATTGTAGTGCAGGGGGGTATACTACGAAGGAAGCTTAACATAGCCAGGGTGTCTTTGCGTTAGCTGGCCTCAGAAAACCTAACCACCGCAATCTGGCTTAACTGGTACTACGGACATGGTTATCAACTTGCTAAGTGAACACAGGCTTTATTAATCAAGCTATGTGCACATTCCCATAAAAGGGCGGTGTCTGCCACAACAAGCCTATAGCGGTGCAGCATGGGCTGTACTAGAGCAATATATTTCTCTCCTGTGGAAAAAAAGACTGATACGGACAGATAAAATCGACGGATACTTAGAACATGAAACAATCATAAGAGCAAAAAGCAGCACCGTTGCCTCCAAAAAAGCCAGGGAGGAGATTTGCAAAAAGAAAAAATGCTCATTGTGCAGGTTTTTTTTTTTTTTCTACTAATATTTTATTTATATTTATATTAAAACATATACCACAAAACAATGAACAATACAGCACAGCACAATGACAACACAATAAGATAGACAGTAGAGGCCTAGTTCCCCCATGTGGGCACCGGCCACCTAGCGAGCCCTGCAACAGCAAGCCAGGTGCCCAGTGCCCTTGAGGAAAAACCACTGGGGGGTGTACGAAATACCCTAGGGCTGATGTCAATCATAACAACCTTGTTGCAGTGGGATATGTTTTTCTCTTCAGGGTCAAATGATTGTCCTATTGTTCAAGAATGATGTAATGAGAATCCAGGGGCCACCTAGCCCATGATCGTAGTCCTTAAGGGCTGAGGCTGCTCGTTCCATTGACAATAAGTCCAAGAAGTCCCTAAGCCAATTGTCTGTATTGAAGCAGTCCGGTTTATGGATTTTCCAGTTCATGAGTATTATCCGTTTCACTGATAAAAATGCTAAAGCAACAATCTGTTGTATAGTTCTGGATTGGATGTTATCCACTCTGTTTCCTAATATACATACTGCAGGACATTGTGGAATATAAACATTCAACATTGTCAGTAAAACATCATTGACCTCAGCCCAGAATCTATATACCATTAGGCAGAACCACAGTAAGTGCATAAGGGTACCGACCTCACCACAGCCATGCCAACACAACTCTGAGACATTTGGGTCAAGCTTTTTTAACCTATATGGTGTAATGTAGGCCCTATGCAGGACCTTCATTTGAATTATTTTATATCTCATACAGTTGGAAATAGATGTTAAGTGTTTGTTAATTGTGTCCCATTGAGTCGCGGTGAGCGGGATGCCCATATCTCGTTCCCATTGTATCTTAGTGGGGATACTGCAGCTAGGGGAGGATAGACACAGCAGCTTGTAAATGGCTGAGACAGTTCCTCTCCCAGAAGCAGCATCCCTCAGTTTTCTGTCAAGGGCACCTTTAGATCCCAATTCAAAACCCTTGGATGGGAAGCATTTCAAGATTGATCTCAACTGTAAATAGTGTAAAAATGATGCATCATTCAAGACAAACTGCATTTTCAACTCATTAAATGGTATAATATCTCCGTCCCTTATGACCTGTCTTGCCACCTTCTGTAATCAAAGGGTTATCCCATATTGGGCATGAAGGTAGAGATATACCATTAATAGATAATCATTTGTGTATCGCTTTCACCACTTCACAAGAAAATGTAATTAAAGGGTTATCAAATTTTGCATTATATTTAGGGTGGTACCATAGTGACGCTATGGAGGTGGACTTGACTTATTATATTCAAACATGGTCCTCTCCTCCAGCCAATTCCCAGCTACCTACTTTATACATATTTTGTATGTTTGTATGGCCACAACAGTGAGTATCTTGCATTATATGACAAATAATGAAGATAAACATCAGGAACACCCAAACCACCTTTATTTCTGGGCATGGACAATTTTTTGTGGTTAATTCTAGGCTTCTTATCTCTCCACAAGAAGCGTGAGAATAATCTATCAATTTCCTTAAACCATTGAGTGGTATAGCTGCTATAAGGAAGGACGGTCTAGGTAGAATATTAATCTTTATCATGTCTGCTCTACCCCATAAAGAAAGAGTAGGTTAAATTTGTTAGTTAATACCTTATTCACCTTACCACTCGTAACAAATAAATCTATACTCTCAGTTCATTGTCATATAGTTTATTTCTAATGTGACAACTGTACTAATACATTCTAGAGCTCCTAAACTTTAAACTTGATACAGCATGTTTAAAATCTTGCTGAAGCAATCACACCAACATTTATTCATAAAAAAAGTCTCTCAAGCATTTTCCGGAAATCAGAAAATCTTTTGCGGAACTCAATAATCCAATAGCCTGAACATAACATGCCCCGCACAGAGTAAGTTGCCATGGCAATATACCCCGATTAAAAGTTAGTCGGCTTTGTGGTACAGAAAACCCAGGGTTGAAGCTTAAATTAGCTAGCTAATTCCTTAATCTCGCTTCGTAGTACACACCTCTGGTGTACCAATAGGAGTCTGGAGAAAAAGTAAACTATGCAATTCACCAATATTGATTGTTTACATGGCAATAAATAAGAGTGCCTGTTCTCCTGCTCCAAACTGTATAATGGAGTCATAAAGACGGGCAATGGCGCTGATTTGATGCAAAACTATAACTTTATTTGGCACAAGTCAATATTACCATTTTTGTGAGCTGTCAACGCATAGGATGTGTGTGAAACCATGGGCTGACAAACCATTCTTTTGAACCTCGTAGCTCCATTTGTGAGACTGCCACCTTATGGCTAAAAGGAGCATTTTGTCCACTGATAGAAAAGCAATAATATTGTATATTTCTGTATTGAAATAATACACCAACAGTCACCATGACATTACATAAAAATAACAGTTAAAAATCCTAAAAACATTCCTAGTTATAAAGTCTCACCATAGCTAGTTAGCTAACTAGTTTAAAATACTGGCTAACGTTGCACCCTCAACGAAGTGTAATTGCTGCCGTTACCCCAGCTGCCTAATAAGATGTATACAACACGTCATGCCGCCACAGATTACCTCCAAACATATGGGGAAAATTTTTTTGATGCTAACATTAGGTATGATGGCTTATCGGTTTAGCTAACTAGCTACCTAGCCTCACAGCAAGCAACGTTATTTCATTAATTGATAAGAAGCTAGTAGCAATCACTTACCATAAAGATTTCACATATCAGTGCCTAGCTGAGTCTCTGCTCGCTCTGTGAGAAGTGTTTCCACCAGGGCCAGTGGCAGAGGCTGCTAATGTCGATGGAACTGAAGGAGAGTGAACGGATAGGACAGCACCAGGTAGGCCTATCAGTCTCACACAGTCCTGTTTTCGAAATCCTATCCTGAACTCCATCATATTCCCGGGCCCGGGGACATAATCCTCCTCCCTAAAATGTGCACCGCACACGACCGCGTTTGCATGCACACATGAATCCTTGCTACCCACCTCTAGGGAGCCCAAGCTGCTGGTGAGCCCCCTCACTCCGGTAGATAAGCCACCCCCCCCTTCCCGGTTTGTGGAGGGAGACCCAGTTTATACCGTTTGGCGCATTTTGGCTGAGAGATGAGTGGGCAGAGGTGTCCAGTTTTTAGTTGACTGGGAGGGCTATGGCCATGAGGAGCGATGCTGGGTCCCCTCCTAGAACATCTTGGACCCAGCACTCATTCGGGATTTCCGCAGGGGGGGGGGGGGGGGGGGCTGAAGGATCGTCTGTGGCCGTCCCTTAGAGGGTGGGTCCTGTCATGGGTTTTCAGCCTTCTTTTGTTTCTGCGGACGTTGGGGGCGTGGGGGCGCTCATGCCCTGTTTTTCCATCTTCCGTTCCGGGCCTTTCACTCTTTCTTTCCTTAATTTCCCGCACCTGTCCCTTATTACCGGCCGGCTTTATAATCTCAGTATTTCCTGTTTCCGGTGCTTAGTTGTCTTGCGACTTCACTTAGCCGATAAGGTATAGGATTTGGGAGACTGCTTTCCTTGTTGATACAAATAAGCAAAGCAGGAAATCCCGTTAGCAATCTTAGGTTTAGATCTTAGGATCTTTTTGCCTTTCATTTGCTTTCTTTCCTTTTGCCTTTTGTTCTCCCTCCTTTGGAGGTGTAACTCTGTTACCTCTCTTGTCTGCTTTCTTGGTTGAAAGCGAGAGGTTCTCATTTCTCTCATTACCACTCATATCCGCAAGTTCTCGCCCTGTTAGGGTCTTTTCCTTTCTTTCCTGTTTCATTCGCCCCCTTTATTTTTCTCTCCTATTTTATGAGAGTTGAGGCGAATTCTCCCCTTTTCCCCCTTCGCGGATTATATTCTGCGTTTGTGGCTATTTCTACAGAGATAGCTTTTAGATTCCCTCTGTCGCTTCTGGTCCTCAGAACCCGACCCCCTTATACACCTGCACAAATCGTACCCACGCACGAAAATAGCTACTTTTCCTGAGGGGAAAAAACATTAACTCTGTGCTCTGTCAGGCTAAAAACACAAAAGTTCACCATAAATCACTGTGAAACAACTAAATGGAAACTAACTAAATGACTAAGAAACTGACTGACTGACCTCACTAATTAACTACTAACTACCAACCAACTAGGCTACTGCATTGTGTGGCTCGTGACAACCTATGGACCATGATGATGACGGGATAGCTCAGAGCTTCTGCTCTTTTCTATCCATTGTTGAACTTTATTGGCCGAGGTGGGGTGGAGAACAAGGGAGGAGTAACGTTACAGTTATACTCGGGGCATTCTGGTTGTGCATGCAAGTGATGCCAATCCTGTGTTGTTCATTTGGCAGATTATTTCATAAAAACAAACTTTATTGATCTTTAGTAAGAATAAATAATTATACTTAGTCTTTCTCCTGTACCCCTATATCTCTGCCCTGAACCCCTCTTTCAGCTGTACCCCTATATTTCTGCCCTGAACCCCTCTTTCAGATGTACCCATATATTTCTGCCATGAACCCCTTTCCCCTGTACACCTATATCTTTGCCCTGAACCCCTCATTCCCAGCCACCCATTACAACCCCCATGAGGACGATCTGCTCACCGAATCTTGGAATCCAAACAGGACCAGCTGGATCTGGTTGATGGAGGTGCTGTCAAAGTCCAGGTCCAGCTTCAGCTTTGAGATGGTGGTTGCCATAACACGTCGTTCAGGGGAACGGATGAAGTCACGCAGGATGCAGATTATCTGCTTGATGTGGTCTACTGAAAGTTTTAACTCCTCACCACCCTATGTGTGCACAGAGGATCATACGCCATGATGGAAAGACACTCTCTCACACACAAGCAGACACAGACACACACACATACACACATATACATACAGACACACGCACACACTTAAGCAAACATATATGGACACAGACACACACTACACGTATGCACACATGCACAGAGATTTTGTGGGGGTTTGAAGCATATTCTGGCAAATGCTACATAAATACATTTAGATTTGACCACGAACACACACACACACACACACACACACACACACACACACACACACACACACATAATGCAGCTCAAAGTAGAGTGATGGAGAAATAGATGGAATTAGATGATGAGAAAAAAAGTTATGGAAAGAGAAAGGACAAGAAAGAGAGAAACACACAGAGGTAGAAAGCCTTGCCTGTATATGGTTCTCCATGAGGTTGGATATGACCTTGTCCTGATCCTCGTTTAAGACTTTGTACAGGATGGCCCGCCTCTCGCTGTCTTTTTTCAGTAGGAAGAGGCCTGCGTCACGATCCTCTGGCGATGGAGGTGCAGTTCGGTCCTCCGAAACAGAGCCCTCATCTGGTACGCTGTGGGGAAGTGGAAGGAGCCAACCACAGAGTCACATGACATTGTGAATCTTCCAATCACTGAGGAGAATGCATCCACCTGTACTTGTGTAGCTAGACACCCAATGATGTCCCAGAATACTACTCACATATTATGAGGTATAGTGCATCGTGGTATATAGCATGTAGCATCATAGCTTGGATTTGCCATAAATAATAATGTTCGGTTTAGTGGCTCACACACATTGTAGTCCTCAACTGTAAAGCAGAACGTGCACTAAGATACATGTCACACTAAGATAGAGGGGCTGGCAAGTAGCAGCCGGTTTGGGCATGGCCAGGCCTGGTGTAAGTAAAGTCATCATATTTAATATTTGGTTGCATATCCCTTGCATGTCATGACTTCCTGATGTCTATGACCCAACAACATCAAAAGACTCTTGATATCTTATATTCAGGTACTCTTAAAAGCGATACTATAACGTCTATGCATTTGAATAGATCTCTATGGGAATGCGGGGTGGGACCAGATTAAGCTATAAATTACACGGGTATAGTATGGAACACATGATTGGCTAAATGGGTGCAAGTCATCAAGGGTCTGAGGTATTAAACGACCCTCAAACCATCACTCTGCTGCCAGATATGCAGTAGATATGGATGAATCACTTTAAGGGTTGTTTCCCCTGACTCATTTTCCTATTGACCTCTATGGAAAAATTAAAAAAGTCTTAACCCTTAAAGTGATCCATCCATATCTACTGCTCATCTGGCAGCAGAGTGATTGTTTGAGGCTTGTTTCATACCACAGACCCTTGATGATTTACAGCCATTTAGCCAATCATGTGTTCTATACTATTCCCATGTAATTTACAGCTTAATCTGATCCCACCCCCCAATTCCCAGAGATCCATTCAAATGCATAGAGATTATAGTATCGCTTGTAAGAGTACCAGAAAATAAGATATCAAGAGTCTTCTGATGTTGTTGGGTCACAGACATCAGGAAGTCATGACATGCAAAAGATATGCAACCAAATATTAAATATGATGACTTTATTAAATGATGCCCTAAAATGGGGGAACTGTGTGTAAAAATAGAAATAGAATGAATAGGTAGAAATAGAATGAAATAGAAATAGTAGTTTGTAACATTATCAATGTCTTCAGTGTACTTTTTGATCAATTTAATGCTACCTTGGTATCAATTTCTTTCAAAAACATAAAAATGTCTCAGTGATTACAAACTTTTGAACCGTAGTGTACACAATTGCACACAAACACAAGGACAGCAGGGAGTGTTGACACATGCACGGGTTTCCCGGTGGCTGGGTGGAGATACAGACTGGTGTGCAGGGTCACCTGGTGTCGTAAAACAATCAGAGCTGACGAGTTTAGCAATGTGGCTCTGACAGTCCCCTTAGAGCCCTGCAGTAAAAGGCATTATCAGATTAGAGCCAGATCAGAGAGCAAGGACATTGCAGCTCACTGTTAAAACATTGTTTCCGTGCCGCTTTCAGAGCCGGTCTGATTCACACCGAGGCAGGGTGCGACGTTATAGCTTTGTAAATATCTGTACTCCATAAATATCCCAGACTCCCAGAATGAGCAGCCCAGGGATCCCCTTTGACTGAGCTGTTCTCTGGTGCAGACTCACCTGAGGGGGCGCAAACTCACCTGAGCGGTGGTTTTCATCACCTGAGGGGATATAGTTTCACCTGAGAAGGTGTAGTCTCATCTCAGGGTGGCGCAAACTAACCTAAGAGGAAGTTTTCATCACCCGAGGGGATATAGTTTCACCTGAGAGGATGTAGTCTCACCTGAGGGGAGGTTTTCATCAACCGAGGGGATAGTTTCACCTGAGAGGGTGTAGCTTCTTCTGAGGGGGTGCACACTCACCTGAGGAAGTTGCCGCTGGGTGGCTTGATGAGGTTCTCAGATCCCGAACGCTTCTTCTTCTCAAAGAAGACATCGTGCTTGGCGTCACAGTCGGGTGAGACAGAGCCGTGCTCACTGCTGCTGCTGCCCGCCGCCTCCACCTGCAGCTGCACCGGGAGCGACACGCTGCGGATGTAGTCTGCGGACAGAAACAAGGGCAGAAGGGCCCTCGTCACATGACCCAGCCGTCGGCATCCAGACACACAAGAGATCCCCCTCACCCAACGGCAGAGACAGAAGGGTGGCTGGGGGGGGGGGGCACTCCCTCACTGCCTGCTTTCAAAAAAGAAAAGGAAAAGGATGATGAAGGGAATTCCACTTTGGCTAAGAGGGCATGCAGGTAGCCAGAGGTGAGAGGGCGCATTGAAAATCAATTCACATAGACTGAGTCAGTGCCTGTAAACCATCAGTCAGAGAGAGAAAATATGAGAGAAAGCAAGCCACATAAAAAGGGAGTGCAAGTAAGACAGTGGAGAGAGAGAGGGAAAGAGAAAGAAAAAGTTATGTTTTGGCGAAAATAATCCATCAAATGAGAACTGAATAAATACTAATTGACAGAGATCTAAGGATCTAATCTGCCTGCAGCCCCTCTAGTTCCATATAATACACCAAAGAAAATGGAGAACAACCCACAGAATAAGAGCAATGCAAGACAACAACAGAACAGCAGCAAACAGCAGGACAAGGACAGGGAGTGGGATGAGAGGCCAGCTGGCGCGGATGGGGCAGGTGAGGGGTATGAGCACAAACCTTGCCACACTGTCATATACAGAACATCCCAGCAGCACCGCAGTCAGTCAGAACGGCCGGGGGAAGAGAAGGAGAGAACACAGGTTACCATCAACATTACCATCCCCTAATCATTCACCACTGCTTCAGTTCAGCCTGGGGTGTCAGACTCCGGTCCTGGAGCCCCACACATAAACAGGTCACACATATTGTTTCCAAGGCCTAAACAGAATCCTTAGTATGACACCCCTGAGCTAAGCTGTTCCATTTTAACATAAAAAATAAGAGAGGCTTCGTCCATTGCTAATTTAAGTCTCAGCTAAAAACGCACTTGTTCAAGATGGCTTGGATTTAGAGTCTCCAAATCACCTAACCTGCATGTCTTTGGACTCTTGGAGGAAACCCAGGAGGACACGGGGAGAACATGCAAACTCCACGCAGAAAGGCCCTTGGCCGGGATTTGAACTCAGGACCTTCTTGAGGCGACAGTGCTACCCGCTGCACCGCCCTATTATTTATTTTACATACATTTATATTATATTTATTATTATTGCATAATGTAAATCTAACCCACAACCTCAAGTAGTCTGAGTAGTAGGCCTGTGGTTTGGATGAATAATGGTTGTCTGTAGAACAGAAGCATGTATTTAGCAGAAGCATCTGTCTCCATCTCCTGATGATGTCTCAGGTGGGCAAACCTGTACAGTCACTTACAGATCCTTTCCAAAAAATTAGAATATCATGGAAAAGTTTTTTTTCTCCTTAATTCCATTCAAAAAGTGAAACTTTCATAGATTATAGATTCATTACACACAAAGTGAAATATTTCTAGCCTTTATTTGTTTCATTTTTCATAATTTTGGCTTACAGCTCCAGAAAACCCCCAAAACAGTATGTGTCGAAAATCAGCATTTACTTCAGTTATTTCAGAGAATGAGTGGAGTGGCTTGACTCGAGGAATCCGACAGTTGTAGCCCATGTCCCGGATACGTCTGGACGTGGTGGTTTTTGAAGCACTGACTTAGCGATGACCTTTTGTGGCTTACCCATCTTCTGGAGGGTGTCAATGATGGTCTTCTGGCCAATTGTCAAGTCTGCAGTCTTCCCCATACTGAACCAAACTGAGATAAACTTTGCAGGTGTTTTGAGTAAATTAGATGATAGTGTGACACTCAGTCTAAAACATTCATTCTCTGAAATAACTGAAGTAAATGCTGATTTTTGACACACTATTCTAATTTCTTGAAATACTGTTTTGGGGGTTTTCTGGAGCTGCAAGCCAAAATTATGAAAAATGCTAGAAATATTTCACTTTGTGTGTAATGAATCTATAATCTATGAAAGTTTCACTTTTTGAATGGAATTATGAAAAATAAAAAAGACTTTTCCATCATATTCTAATTTTTTGGAAAGGATCTGTATATGTTATCAGCTTTTCTGTGATGTACAATCCCCGTTGTTGTGGGCCTGGCTGGGTGTTGTCTTCTGTGGAGTTGCAGCCTATGTGTAGGACAGTCTCTGTTTTTGTGAGCCTGGCTGGGCGTTCTCTGTAAAATGACAGTCTATGTGAAGGCCAGTCTCTGTTGTTGTGGGCCTGGCTGGAGTGCCCCTCTGTAAAATGACAGTCTCTGTTGTTGTGGGCCTGGCTTGCCATTCTGCTGTGTGAAATGACAGTCTACTGCATGTGAAACATGGTTTGACATTCTACTGTGTGAAATGACAGTCTATGCGAAGGCCGGTCTCTGTTGTTGTAGGCCTGGCTGGGCGTTCTCATCTGAGAAATGACAGTATGGGCTCTATTTTCCGGCTGGCGTATGGGGGGGTGGCGAGCCAGCGCATTGGCGAAGTGACATTTGCATCTGACTTTGAAATAAATCCCCCAAGCAGGAAAAATGTATAGCCTACTATTTATTGTTCATTGTCTTTTTTTCTTTTTTATGTTAGGCTAATCCCTGTATTTATTTATGTTTTAATCCCAGGGGTACTGTATTCTTTCTTCTGTCTGTAATGAGAAGAATGACAAACTTGGTGCATACATTCACTCTTATTGCACCAATAGCGATAAAAACTTAAAAAAAATAAATAAATATTAAACCAATGCAAATTAGATAGCCTATCGTCTTCCACTGCGGTCGTAGTTGGAAATTGACAGTGGGTGGACTAGTTCTGCAAGCCGGAGGCCTCCCGACCACGACCGAATGGGCGTGTTCTGCTATCGTTTTTCAAGTGCTCCTCGGAAGTTCCTATTTCCCAGCTGCCAAATCGTAATTCACATGCTCCGAAATCGTAATTAGGCTACCAGTAAACATGGAGGTCTACAAAGTAGGCTAAATATTTATTTTGATCCTTTACGAGAAAAAAAACACACAGAGAGCTATTATCACTATCTGCATGAGAAAGAAGAGGAAATGAAACACATGAGGAGAGCAATTTATTATATATTAAAGTATATTTTACTAAATGGTTGTGCGTGCGTGACCATCAATATGATAATATGCTGCCTGGTTGCATTGTCATATGTGAATCTATCGCATTTTCTGCCATTTCGATTTGGCTACTGCAGGGGCGTAGGTTTCATTTGAACATTGGGGAGACCACAAACAGTACATTTTCTTTGTGATGATAATGGAGGGGGACACTAATAATTTACCATCCAACAGTAGCGAACCATGACTATTGGACCTAGGCCCTCAACCAGGGCGGCAGTGTAGTATAATGGTTAAGGAACAGGCCGAAAGGTTGCAGGTTCGATTCCCAGGTAGGACACTGCCGTTGTACCCTTGATAAAGGTACTTAACCTGAATCGCTTCAGTATATATCCAGCTGAATAAATGGATAATATGTAAAAAAACAATAAAAAGTTGTGTAATGCTAAATGCCTGTAATGTAATGTAACCATTCCCATAAGCAAAGCAATGCACATTGTAGCCTAGTGCATTGTGTCTCCAACATTGTTTATTACACTTGGAGCTCTAATACAAGTAATCTGATTATAATAAAAAATAACATAATTGAGAAATTGCTGTGGTCAGGGGCGTTTCTAGGCTGCTTTGATTGGGGGGGGAATCAAGAGATGTTGGTGGGGCACAAGGTGGGAACGAAGTATGGTGGGGTCTGGGGGTCCTCCCCCAGAAAAATTTGAATTTAAAACTCATTTCCTGCATTTCTACACAACCTCATACAGGGCATTTTCTAAAATAAAATGTTTCATTTATGAACATTTTGGAGAATTTGTATTTTTTTCTCAAAGCACAAGGTGAGATTTGAGATGCTTTCATATAAATCTAAAGCCATGGTAGGCTAATCAGTACATTAGTGGATAAGATAAGTTTATAACATTTTAAACTCTGTGGTTCTCAAACTCGGTCCTGGGGGTCCCCTGTGTATGCTGGTTTTCGTTCCAACCACAACTGCAATCCCAAAATTTTAACAAGCTGTTAATTTTTCTTAATTAGGTGTTTTTCATGTTTAGAGGGATTATTTACCCTCTTAAGACAAATTATGTCAGAAATAGTTATGCATACCATGAAGACTATCCCATGTTCACATTGTGCTTACAGTGCTATCTTGTAAACAATAATACAAGATAACAATTTTTTTAACTGATCAATTTAAAGACTGAGGTGACCACTTCCATGACTTCCCAATCGTGGCAACTAGCTAGCCAAATTGAATAGATAGATCACGCATGCAATCATTTATTAGTTACCTGCTCGTCAGTTGTTTTCGGTGCATGAAGAAAAACAGGTGATGGCACAGCAGTCTCCTTCAGTAGAGGGTGTCCCGACCGTCCTTTTTTGATATTCACATAGTCATCCTCCGTGAAATGGTCACTACACACTTTGAACGTTTTTAGAGTCTCAATTGGTGACATCCATGCGAGCAGCAAGAAGCCACAGCTGTTTTCTTTGTTGATCTTCACTGGAAATCATTTTTTTGCATGATTTGAACAACCTTGAAATACACACCGAAATACCATCTTACCTGAACGTTAGCAAAACAATACTACGAGTCTGATTCTTTCACACGCGCGATATTGTTTTTGGCCGGCAGAGCTATAGGCTACTTTACGTTACCTACTAAACTAACGCCGTACTTCCACAGAGAATTTAGGTGAGCACAAAGTAAAGGATTCAACGATAGTTTGACTTGAAAAATGATGGTATAATCACTGAAAATAACCCCGATAGACTGTCGTCGTATTTTATTTGCTTTGGGTGCACTGTGGAGTGTTTAAGTGCGTTTGGTAGTGGATGCTACTCGATACCTTGAGTTGCGCTAGCATTAGCAATGTGTGTATGTCCAAAAGAAGGGACAGCATGGAATTATCTGAAAATGGTTTCCATCAATCAACTACATCATGGGTAAGTCGTAATTGAGACATTACTGCCCTAGTGGTAGTTGTAAAATAAAACCCTCATAATTCTGATGCAGGATTCTTACAGTGTCGCCGCTTGCGAATAGGCCAACATCAGCCTCTCAAGTTGCACTGCAGGGCTATAAAATAAAATTTTAAGGAACCAAATAGCCTACATTTAAGAAGCTACAACTGTTTTCTGATGAACCCTGAAAAGATTCTCTATTCAATTGTCCAGCAACATCAACATTTCCACAGTGCTACCTAACGTTATCGCACTCCCGGCTGTAATACATTGCTTGTTGTTATGAAAAAACATGTACGTATATATAAGGCATAGAATGTAGAAAAATAAATAGTCGTTAAAAGATAGTGTCATCACTGAAATAGCTTAAGTTAGGAACAGTGCCTACAGTAGCTGAATGGGGAAACTACTGGGTCAGCGGTTCTTTGATTTGATTTTCAGTTGAGAGGACCGTTTCTGGTGAAACGAATGAAACGTAGCAATGGAGAAGTCAGACCGCAAAAAAAGACGAGAAACTTCACGGAGTATGAAATTGAGACGCTCGTTACGGGGGTAGAGCAGATGGTTTGTTTGGTGCATCGGCGGCCTGCCTATGCACCAAACAAACCATCTGCTCTACCCCCGTAGCGAGTGTCTCAATTTCATACTCCGTGAAGTTTCTCATCTTTTTTTGCGGTCTGACTTCTCCATTGCTACGTTTCATTCGTTTCACCAGAAAAAAAAAAAAATTCTCCATTACAACCAACCTGATTATATTGTCCATTATACCATGGCTTGGCTAAATACTCGATTCTGATTGGCTGGAGGGTGGGCATTTATTTCCTTAAACCGCCCGGCAATGAAGTAGCGCTGGCAACATTTTAATCACCGTTCTAAATTAATACGCCGTCTACGTTATCTGCTGCCAGCGCCATTAGAGTCGACACTTTTATGAATGGTATCCATAGCAACACCAACAGCTGATTAATAAAGCCGGCAAATAACACTAAATCCGCTGATTTGAAAAGTTTGTCTTCGCCAAATATCTTAGTTACAACAACTTTAATCTAGCAAAGAAGTTTTGTGGTTAGAGGTGCAGTATTTATTCAGTTTGGAAATATGAACGTAACATAGTAGGGCTTTACCTAATGTAATGTAACGCTGACGTGAGCAACGCTGGTTGTGAATGCGAACAAGTTACTTCACAAAGCACGTTAATCTGTAAAAAAACATTTTATCCAGCGAAATGTCTTAGATATGACAAGTTACATCTAACAGTAACAAACTCTGTATCTACAGTAGGCTATTTTTTTCAGATGTCTCATGATGCAGATCGTGAAATGCAATTTCCTTAGCCTGGGCTGTTTAAAATAGGCTGCGTGACCAAAGCATTTTTAAAAAAGCAAGATGGAGAGAGGGAGGTAAATTGAGTTGCGGTTTCATGCAATTTTCTTAAATAATGTAACTAATGACAAAAATAACCAAAATTGGTGCTAATTTTATGGTATAAAGTTGAGAAGGAACTATTTGCTTCCTTATAGAATCAATTGTTTTCAGAACTACCAACGAGAGGACAAAATAGAACTAGTAACGAGAAATAGAATTAGCAACGAGATGTTTTCTGTTCAAATAGAACTACCAACGAGCAGTTTTGCATGACAACGGCAAACTACATGCCAAAATGGCCTCGGAAGGATATTTAAATTTCAGCTGATAAAGTCGATAAAAATCAATAAATATAAATGTGACTATATATAATAATTGTTGGTAACCATGGTATAAGCGCAATAATGACCTCGGAGCATTACACAGTTTAAATGCCCTTCGCGGAGGGAAATTTACTACTTCCGCGTCGGGCATTTAAACTGTGTAATGCCTGGCTCCGAGGTCATTATGTAAGCAATAATCAACGAGGTGTGCATTACACGGTTTTAACCGCACGACCTTGAGGCGAAGAACCTCAGTTGCCTCAGCGGAGTGCGGTTAAAACCGTGTAATGCACACCTCGGAGTTGATTATTGCGCTTATACCATGGTTACCAACAATGGTTATATATAGTTACTTTCATATTTATCGATTTTTATCGATTTAATCAGCTGAAATTTAAATATACTTCCGCAGCTCTTTGGGCTTGTTGTTTTTGCGTTGTCATGCAAAACAGCTGGTTGGTAGTTCTAATTGAACAGAAAACATCTCGTTGCTAATTCTATTTCTCGTTACTAGTTCTATTTAAGTGCGTTGCTATGCAAACCGTCTCGTCGTTAGTTCTGAAAATAATTGATTCTATCGGGGGAAAAAATAGTTCCTTCTCGGTTATAACATACAATTGGCACCAATTTTGGTTATTTTTGTCATTACATTATTTAAGAAAATTGTATGAAACCATAACTCAATCAGATTCAACATTACCTCCCTCTCTCTGTCTTGCTTTTTAAAAATGGTTTGGTCAAGCAGTGTGTAGCAGATTCGCATCATGATGTCCTATGGGACCATCTAAAAAATACTACGGAGTTTGTTAGATGTAACTTATCGAAGACTTTTCGCTGGATAAAAAGTTTTCTACATATAGCCTATAGGCTACAGATTAACATGCTTTGTGAAGCAGCCTAGCTTGCATTCACAAGCAGTCAGCGTGTTGCCGACGTCAATTTACATGCAAATTCCTACTATGATAAATTCGTATTTCCAACTGAATTAATACTGCACTTCTAACCACAAAAATGTTTTGCTAGATTGAAGTAGTTGTAACTAAGATATCTGCCGAATACAAACTTTTTTAAATCTGTAGATTAATGTTGTTTACCGATTTTTATAAATCAGATGTATGCTGTTGCTACGGCAACGTTAACTTCTACCTTAGAGACGGATTTATGGCTCGCAGTAAAAAAAATAAGATTAGGCTACGCATTGCACATAAACACCATGCGCTTTGCTAACTCCGTGATAATGTAACTATGGCTAGCTATATAGTTACCTCGCCACGTATTGCATTTGCATTATCTTAAAAACAATGACAAAAGTTTATCATAGCCAAAGTTAGCCCACTATTTGCAGCATACCTACGAGGCGAAGTAGCCGTCTGCCGTAGGCTACAGTAACGTTAGTAACTGAGGAAAATAAAGTAGGTAGGCTACATTCGTTTACTTTATTTATTCCACTTATTGTCTAGAACGTCTTGGACTCTGAATTGACCAGTCATGTTTGCCATTCCCAGGTTGCGTAGTACTAGCTGGCCAGGCAGGCAGCGCATTAATTTAGAACTGTGATTAAACTTGTGACCCGGATGACTGACCGGTTATACAGAATAACGACCAGTCATTGACCAATAAGAATCGAGTATTCACCCATACCATGGTATAATGCTTACTAACGTTACACAAAACACTGGCTAAAACACTGGGTTATGAGAATTGAAGTCCATAGTATTATCGGCTTGAGCAATCACCTCTAATTGTTGACTACATATCCCATTTGTGCTTTCATAAACTCAAACTTGTCGTGGCCATGCGATAAACCATTGGTGCTGTTTGAAGTAGCGAGGGGGTAGGTCAATAATTCATAATATGTTTACGGGCGTTACATATCTTTCCGCATAATTTAAAGCTTTACATGGGAGAGGGATACGGTTATGGTTGGGGGGGACAATTCGACTCTTCCCAAACACGCCCATGGGCTACTGGGAAATAGGAGCTTACAAGGACCACTTGAAGGATAGAGAGGTAAAAGGTCAGTGGTGAAACGTCACAACTCAGGAACTCGGGTAGCAAAGTTATCTCCGACTTTCCCACTTGTAATTACGACTTGGAGGTTCATTCAAGTGCAACTTGATGTCAGAAACTCATATTTCCGATAATTCCGACAGCACTTGAAGGCAGCATGAAAAGGACTGAAAAGAGGTCATTTGATTAGCTATGGTTGAATCCAGCTGAAGCTGTGAGCTATGCGCTCTGTGCCTCAGGTACGAAAATAGCTAAATCCATTAGCCACACCCAGTGCTTCATTCGCTACGCCATTGACTATGACGGCACGCCACACGCCATGCGCTTGCCAGAAAATGGAGCCCTATATGTCTCTGTTGTTGTGGGCCTGGCTGGGCCAGCTCCAAGACGGCACGGTGAATGCTGGTTCTGTCCCAGTGGCCTGGCGGTATTTCAGGCCTGTTGTGTTAGTGCCACAGACAGAGGACACTGCTCTCGCAGTGGGCAACGTGCAGGAATGTGCAGCTGGCTGCCTGGGCTTTTCAGCACAGCAACAACACCACAATTCCAGCACCATGGCAACCATGCTGACTGGAGAAGTTACAAAAGGTCAACACACCACTGGAAACCCGGGAGTGAACAACAACAAAATTGTACTCACATGCACTCACACACGTACATGCATGCACGTAAACACACACCCACACAAATAGTTCCACATTACAAATACAGACAGATGACAGCTCTTCCTGCATATATACAGAGACTATTATACTAGTATAAATCCATGGACGCATACACACACAAGTGCACCTGTGGTGTGCATACACACACATGCACGTACGCATGGATCACACGTGCACACACACCCACACACACATTCACACACTGAGGGCTCTATCTTACACCCGGCGCTGGGCTCATTATAACGCCTAGCACTCATGTTGTTTAAATACCATATATTCTTGCGCCGATTACAAGTGAAATGGGCGTGTTGGTCTTAAGATGAGGAGTGAGGAGTGTTCACAACGTGCGTACACCTTCCTTTCTGTTACACACAGGGGCACGCATAAGCATCACTAAAATATCAAGATTACAATGTGAAATATTATTGTGAAGGCTATATCAAAAAATGCGTAATAATACAAAGGTCCATAGGTCAAATACCACATACCTGTCCCTCAGCGAAAGGAAATGCCGCATTAAATTGCTTTCAGCCCACTCCATCAACATCCAGGCGATGTGCGATGGTACGTGTCTGATTACATGTATAGACAATTCGCAATTATCCTGGATCAAGCTATGACTTAGCCTATATTTGCCAATAATTCCTGTAATCTTCTGGGGGAACAATCTTCTGTTACGGGACAATGGCTATCCATTAAAAATGGCTTTCCATTTTCTGATAACATATCAAGCCTAATGCGTGAATTGTCAATGATGGAAAACTTGCGCACTGCAATAGACGGACATTTGAGTTCTGAAAATGCGCTTCAGATGTCATTACAATACAGCTCTCTAGGCCGACAGTCTGTAAGTACATATAATGGTTTTGACAGAAAAAAGTTCAAAATCTTGTTCAGTGAATATTGCATTTATTGTTTTTCAAATAGCCTAGGCTACAGCGGATTCGCTGTGCATAAGGTTTTTTCAATAGCATACGGTTAAAAAACGGAGATAAATGTCACCATGTTAACTGAATTTGAACCGTATTCTTTGTCCTTCATATTTTTAAAATGACAGTGACAAGGTTTCCATACTCTCAGCTTATTAAAAATCCCACTGATTTCACCTGTTATTCCATAACAAAACGACTTTAAAGAGAACTAAGCATCTAATTAGAAATTTAGAAAATTAAAATTTGCAGCACGTTACACAATGAATTCACAATTAATTTTAATGCCATTCTCTGCATGTGTGCTTTAACTTCATGCGTGAGCAGGTCTGTTTCCCCTGCTGTAAATCACACTTTTCACGGTCTTTTAGCTTATTCTCAGCTGTTGCAGATTTTTTTAACGAAATTTAACCGCATATGTTTTGTAAAATAACAGCACTGTCAGGAATTACCGAGAACTCATAATGGTTAGTCCGAATAATATTGATCATAGGCTACTATTGATCCATATAGCCTATTCCTTGATCGCACTAAACACGTACGAGCATGTCATGTTTCGCCATCATATAAGCAATCCGCCAAGGTGGAAAAGCAGGCTTTTAAAGGGAATGGGATATGACATTTTGATTGGTTTATTGCATGTCACGCCCAAGACACACCTATAATTAATGAAGAGACTAGGTTCAGCCCATTTGCACATTGCACCATGCTTAGCGTCCAAAAAACATGCCGTTAAAATAGCAAAACTGGACTTGGACACGCCCTAAAAGCACTTAACGCCATGCGCTTAGACGAGATCACCAAGATAGAGCCCCGGATGTCAGTGATGCAAGCAATGGAATTAAGTACCAGAGGGTTTGAAGGCGATCTTGTTCTTCTTGCCCTTCATGTTGTGACGTACAAACAGGTCCTTCAGCAGGTCACCGGCCATGGCCCTCTTGTTGGGGTCAGGTTCAAAGCAGTGCAGGATGAAGGACTTGGCCTCAGCTGACAGGGATTCTGGGATCTCTGGGTGGATCTTGAACATTCCCACCTGTAATTATGTAAAGTGGCAAAGGAATTATTGAAAAACATTTTTGAAACGATGGTATACCTCTGCTCATGTTCACCACTATACTCTGGGGTGTAAATATATTAATGTATATATAAAGCACTGAATAAAATATACAATGTACTGCATGTTTGAAAATTAGTTTTGTTTCACATGTTACCTCCTTATTGTGTGGTTTCACAACATATTTAAACAATCCACATAGCTGTGGTCAAAAAAATAAAAAAAAGTGTGTTGGTAGCTCTACGGATTGAATGCATGGGCACAAGCTAGCTGTGCATAATACGATTAGATCTTTAAACAACCTGGTGAATGAAGATGACCCACAGCAGGAGGGACACATATAGACATAATGACTGAGAGCAATGCATCCGTACCTACCAGCCATAAACTCACTTGAGAAAACTTGTTGGAGTTGACTGCATTAGAATGCATTTGACATTAGTTGCCCAATCTTAGGTCAGCCAAGGGATGTGGCAGAAACGGCTTTCTCCACTTGATAGAAGAACCAGGTAAGAAACTCATAAATTTTTTTTATTGCAAACTAGGGCCTTGCATGAGTGGGCAAAGTACTGAATTCTATGATACGGTCATTCCGTGTCAAATCAACCAGTTTTCTGAAAAGTTCCTGTATGACCCTCTCAGATTTTGATGAAACTCCACCATAATAATCCATTTTGTGAAAAATTAACACACACAAAAAATTAGCCTCATACGACATGTCTTTTCCAAGATATGGCCTCCTAAAATTTGCTCAAAACCTCCGTCTTTCGCGCTCGCGAGTCGTGAAAACGCACAAATGTGATTTTTTCAGACTTTGGAAGCTTATAACTTGGGATTGGTAACAGCTATAGAGCTGAAACTTGGTATCCTACTTTCTTCCGTATTGCACGAATCTGGCCTCAGATTACTTGTACCCCCTTCCCTTTTCAAGTTATATGCACCCAAAGTAGCCACTTTGTTCAGTCGCACATGTTTTTGGTGATTTTCAAGGTCACCCTGTGCCCATACAAGTGGACATATACATCCCATATCACAGATGTATTATCTATATGTGAATGTCTATGGTCACAAGCAAGTACAGGCAAATCAATTCATTCGTAAAGAAATGACATCCATCCAAAGTTGGGTCCGGGTGGAAAAAAGTCAAAAACACAACCGTCTGTCTTGTCAATGGATCACCATGTGGACAGTTAAAACTTTTTCTGAAATTTACACCAGTTAAACAGATATATTAGATCTACTCATCAACCAAATTTCAGCTTTGGTACTCAACTCCTTCATGGTTAGATAGCATTTTGAAAAGTACACATATTTTAACATTTAGGGAATTCACATACAGTGGTGTTCAAAAAAATAGCAGTACAACATCAGTAACCTGATGAACCACTGTCATTAGTAGTAGTGATATTTCTGCATGGCAAATAATTTACTTGTAGATGTAGTAGTGTAATAGAAAAACAACAGACCCAACTGTCATGACATGCACGCTGCTTGTTCTGAGTAATTTACTCATTCATTGAAAGGGGTGTGTTCAAAATAATAGCAGTGTGGAGTTTAATTAGATAATTAATTCATTCTGTGAGAAAAAACAGGTCAAACAGGTATTCCATAGGTAAACAGGTGATGTCATCATGATTCTGTAAAAGGATATCAAAAGACTCCTGATATCTTATTTCCAGGTACTCTTAGAAGCAATACTATAACCTTTCTGCATTTGAATGGATCTCTATGGGAATTGGGGGGTGGGACTAGATTAAGCTGTAAATTACACGGGAATAGTATGCAACCCATGGTTGGCTAAATGGCTGTAAGTCAACAAGGGTCTGAGGTATCAAACGAGCCTCAAACCATCACTCTGCTCAAACTATTCTGGCAGCAGAGTGATGGTTTAAGGCTTGCCTGCAGCTCTGGGGTTGGCTAAATGGCTGTAAGTCACTGATGACACAAACTACGTCCTGGAATGGTACCCAACACTCATGATGGACATCTTGGGGCCAGGAGAGTGCATTTGAGTTCTTTGCTCTTCTCATGAACTTTACAAAGACATCATGTTGCTCCTCTGATCGCTCAACGATAGTACCAATGTTCACTGATAGAGCTAGAATGAAATTGACCAAATATTGTTGCCTGGTAATGGGTTATCCCTGTATTTACCTGACATGGGAAAATCCCACATCTAGCCTTAGCTCTAGGCCCTAGGGGGCATCTTAACTTTATTTTACCTATCTCCTGTGATAAATATGCATGTTGTGATCAGACCTTACGCAATTAGATCGGCCGATTTCAAGTTTTGTATCCCGGAATTGTGCAAAATTAGTATTTTTCAAAATGTGGTCTAACCATGAAGGAGTTGAGTACCAAAGCTGAAATTTGGTTGATGAGTAGATCTAATATATCGGTTTAACTGGTGTAAATTTCAGAAGAAGTTTTAACTGTCCATATGGTGATCCATTCACAAGACGGGCGGTTGTGTTTTTGACTTTTTTTCACCCGGACCCAAATTTGGATGGATGTCATTCCTTTACAAATGAATTGATTAGCCTGTACTTGCTTGTGACCATAGACATACACCTATAGATAATACATCTGTGATATGGGATGTATATGTCCACTCGTATGGGCACAGGGTGACCTCGAAAATCACCAAATACATGTGCAACTGAACAAAGTGGCTACTTTGGGTGCATATAACTTGAAAAGGGAAGGGGGTACAGATTCGTGCAATACGGAAGAAAGTAAGTTAGGATACCAAGTTTCAGCTCTATAGCTGTTACCAATCCCAAGTTCCAACTTCCAAAGTCAGAAAAAATCACATTTGCGCGTTTTCACGACTCGCGAGCGCAAAAGATGGAGAGCAAACCTCAGGAGGCCATATCTCGGAAACGACATGTCGTATGAGGCATATTTTTTGTGTGTGATCATTTATCATACAATGGATTATTAAGATGGAGTTTCATCAAAATCTGAGAGGGTCATGCAGGGACCACTGGTTGATTTGACACGGAATGACCCGTTATCGTATGGACTTAACTGCTTGCTTCTATTAGTGAAATTACAGCAACCAATATAGTGTCCAGTGCACGGCACCTCTCAATTTCTCCTTATGCCCGTTTAACACCAGAGGCCCCATCTTATACCCGGGGCTAAGCGGCGCTAACCCAAACGCAAGTGTCTTTGCTATCTTACACCCGGTGCAGGGATCATTATAGCACCCAGCGCTCATGTCGTTTAAATACCAAGTGATCTTGATTCTTACGCCCATAGCAAGTGAACTAGGTGGGTTGGTCTTATGATGAGGTGTGGCTAGGATAATTTCTGGCGTATTGCTGTCTTGAGCCAGCAGAAAGCGCTCACGCTAAACCCACCGCAAACCTGGTCTAAAGTCACGTCGCAGTTGTTTACATGTTATTTTAACGGCGCACATAAGTGCGTCTAGATAGGCGTATGCAAAATGCACGTACACCTTCCTGTCTGTTACACACAGGGGCGTGCACAAGCATGACTGAAAATATCAAGATTACAATGTGAAATATTATTATCGTGTAGGCTATATCAAAAAATGCATAATAATAAAAGGGTCCATAGGTCAAAGACCACATACCTGTCCCTCAGCGAAGGGGAATGCCGCATTAAATTGCTTTCAGCCCACTCCATCAACATCCAGGCGATGTGTGATGGTACGTGTAAGGTTACATGTAGACTATTCGCAATTATCCTGGACTATTCGCAATAAGCTATGACAGCCTATATTTGGCAATACTTCCTGTAATCTTCTGGGGGGACAATCTTCTGTTACGGGACAATGGCTATCCATTGAAAACTTTGCTGATAACACCTATATCAAGCCTAATGCGGAAATTGTCTCGCGTAATGCAATAGACGGACATTTGAGTTCTGAAAATGCGCTTCAGATATCATTACAAACAGCTCTCTTCACCTAGGCCTGTAAGTAAATAGAATGGTTTTGACTGAAAAATTTCAAAACCTTGTCCAGCGAATATCGCATTTATTGTTTTTCAAATAGCCTAGGCTACAGTCCCCGGGATTCGCTGTGCATAAGGTTTTTTCGATAGCCTACGGTTAAAAAACAGATTTAATCTTATTTTTCGTCCTTTATATTTTTTTACTGTAACTGAACAAAACCATTTTAAAGAGAACTAAGAGTCTAATTAGAAACTAAAATAAATTTACAGCACATTAAACAATTAATTCACAATTAATTTTAATGCCATTCTCTGCATGTGCGCTTTAACTTCATGCAGGAGCAGGTCTGTTTCACCTTCTGTAAATCACACTTTTCACGGTCTTCCCGGGAAAGTGGACTTGTTTTAAAGTGTTGGTCACACTTCCATAAGCAGGACATTATAAAACAAGGGAAAATATGCATGAACCTATGGGTTGCCAACCTGACAGCTTTATTGTATTTAGTGTCATCATTAAGGCAAAATTACGAAAGTTACAACTGTAACCACGATTTTATGAGTTCCGGATGACCATTAGGGTCGTCAACTTATGAATATACTTTCTTTCTTTTTTCCCCCTATTCTAATTCAATTCCCCCCGTGTAGCAACTTCTAGAGCAGTGGTTCTCAACCCTGGTCCTGGGGAGCCCCTGTGTATGCTGGTTTTCATTCCTACCACAATTGCAATACTTGAATTTTAACAAGCTGTTAATTTTTCTTAATTAGGTGTTTTTAATGTTTAGAGGGATTATTTACATTCTTAAGCCACATTATGTTAGTAATAGCTATGCATGCCATGAAGAATAAAAGTCCAATATTCACATTGTGCTGTATTGTAAACAATTAAAAGGAGGTAAAAAAATGATCAAATTAAAGACTGAGGTGAATCAATTGGCTCATAATTGGTGAAATTGTGGACACATGGCCACTAAAACTAACCGTTTGGTAAATAATGAAGAATTCAAAGACAAAGCAAATGATAACGAGCCAAACCTGCATTGTGTTAACAAGTTTAAGGAAATAATTATGAAGGAACTTAAACTTGTGTTCAATTACCTAATTAGGAGCCTATTCACCTGAGTTCTTACCTCTTCTTTGTAATTGTTTGCAACGAGAATGCAATGGAGATTAGACAAACTTTTGAACAGGATTATTTCATTAGTAGGATACAATATTCAAAGTTTCTAACCACTGCAACACATTTGTTTGAAATATTTACTGGACAAGCGGGACGTATTTTGTCTGCCCACAGGTTATAGCAAAAGTTTAATTTTGCAAACATGACCCACAGCTTGTTCGCTACTGGCTAATGACTACACAACCTATGGATGGGAATGGCAAATTTAAATGGGAACGCCGGGTTATTTCTTAAACTTCTATATCGATTTTATATGTTTAATGTAAGTCTTGAAGCTTACCACACTAGACCTGTGCCTCCTGGTTCGCTTGTTTCCTGATTTATAAAAGTCTGATATGAATAAAGGGATGCCATTCTCATTATCTTCAGGTTCTTCCAAGTTCTGCAGTGTATAATTTAGCTATGAAAATCAAAAACATTGTATACTATTGCAGTCAATCCCTTCAGTCATATCAGATTTTTATCTATCAGCGAATCATTTAACTATTGCTCCATAACCGGAGTCCAAAACAAGTTCAAGAAAATAAGTGGAGTAAATAACTTTATTTAATAAAGTAAATTAAACAGAATGTAGCTACTTTCTTTCCCTCAGTGACTACTGGATGGCAGACATCTACGCCGCCTTGTAGGCTGCAAATAGTAGGCTAATTTACTGTAACTGGGCTACAATTAGCCTACGTTAAATTGTGTCATTGTTTTTAATGCAAATGCAATACATGGCTATATAGGCCTAGTTACATTATCATGGAGTTAGCTATGCTGATTGGTGTTCATATATGTGCAATGTTTAGTCTTTTAAATTAACGTTAGTCCATCTACTATGAGCCATAGATTAGTCTCTTTTGTGTGAAGTTGCATGGTTATATTGTTTCTTACTGGCACATCGTTTTTGTTGGATGTTCTGCTCCTCGTCCACATTTATGTGTTTTCTCAGACGATTCAACTATTTTGTACCGATCATATCGCCACCGTTCCAAAAAGTTTCATTGTAGGCTATCGGTACATCAGTACCCATGTGGTGTTTACATGCGCACTGCCCAACCGTGATTGGTCAGACCAATCAGCTTCCGCAGATTCCGACAAGAAGTTCTCGTCTCTGCTTTTTTTAGGTAACGCCAGCTTTTACATGTGTGCCGACAGATGTTCATATTTATGTGAACATCTGTCAAGAGAGATTAGCACCATGTTGACGTTATAAAATGTGCAGGGGGACGCCCAAGTCGCCGCCGCACAGATATCAGGAAGAGGGACACCCCTCAGTGCTGCCCATGATGTAGCCACACTCCTGGTTGGCCTACACTGGACAGACGTAGGTAAAGGCCTAGCACTCATAGGCCGCAGCTAGGCTCTGAGCTGAGAGTGCTTTTCCCTTGAATTTGCTGTAGCAGACAAAGAGCTGCCCTGTGCACCTGATGGAAGCGGTAGCCTCAACGTAGCGGTGCAGCGCACGCACTGGGCATACCAAATGTGCATCCCCCAGGTCCCAGTCTGGTGGGGGGCAAAGCGCAGCAAGCTCAATCGGCTAGTTAATATGAAACGGCGAAACACTTTTGGGTAAAAAAAGATGGGTTGGGCCGCAAAGTGACGCCAGAGTCATGCGGCCGCCACCTTATACATTCCCGGTGATGGAAAGAGCACAAGGCTCACCAACACACCTTGCAGATGCCATTGTTAGTAGAAATGCCGTCTTAAAAGAAAGCCACTTAAGGCTGGTCATATCAAGAGGCTCATAGGGCTGACCCGTAAGCGCTCGCAAAACCATAGGGGGATCCCAGGAGGGAGCCACCAGGGACCTCGCAGGTCTCAGCCACCGGGCACCCCTCAGGAACCGGCTGACAAGGTGATGGCTCCCTGCAGGCCTGTTGTCCACCCACACATGCAGCATAAACCTTTAGAGTGCTGGCTGCCCTGCCGCGATCAAGCATGGACTGTAAGAAATCTAGTACGACAGAAATCGGGCAATGCAGGGGGTCCGCGCATTGCTGTGAGCACCATGTGCAGAATAACTTCCACAAATACCCCTAGGCCCTCTTCGTGGAGAGTTAAGTTACGTCCGCAGGACAGGGGAACCACCCCCAGT
This sequence comes from Synaphobranchus kaupii, assembly GCA_029718625.1. Taxonomy (NCBI): domain Eukaryota; kingdom Metazoa; phylum Chordata; class Actinopteri; order Anguilliformes; family Synaphobranchidae; genus Synaphobranchus; species Synaphobranchus kaupii. The sequence goes on along the minus strand of CM056377.1, from coordinate 76,721,341 downwards.
TAGTGAAGGGTCGGGCCAACCCAGAGCTTCATCCTGTTCGCCATGCTGGCCGCAGCCTTATATGACCTACAGAGCAGATCATCAGTCACTCTGCACTGTGACTTAGGGCATCGGGCATCCGCCTGAACTAACAGCCTCCTCTGGAGATACCACAAGCGCCACGGTGGCGGACTCAACAGAGGGCATACGGTCAAGCCCATGGAGCCCATAGATGTGTGCGTCCTACAGTCTGTGGGCTCCTGCCGCGAGCCAAGGCGTGCCCAATACTTTCTGCCATAAAATCGGTAGACACCGGCATGGTAAACTGAGCTCCCTGGGGAACACGACAGTGAAACTTAGTCGTCTCCTTGGGGACAGCCTGGGGCACATCGCAACTCCTACATTGCTAAGGCCGAACAGAGAACCGTTCTCAGAGAGGCAGAGTAGTCCGCTGAACCCTCAGTGGAACCTGAACCTTCCACGACCCCCTCTCAAGTTAGTCAACTGTGTAGGCCAGATTCTGAGAAAACACAATGTTGGAAGCCGCTGTGGAGAGCGCGTCAAACACCTCAAAGTCCGGACCCATGCTCGGATCCTCCTCCGTTGCAGGCCCATCAGGGAGACCATGCTGGGAAGTGGTTCAGTTTCAGCACGGGTTTCCAGCATAGCCGCCAGCTGCTGAACTACGGAGCGAAGCGGCGTGACTTACGATGAGCGGCAAGTGTCCCTGCCAGACTTGCCCTTTTTACATGGTGGGCCATCAGTGGTGGTGACACCCCCCTACAGGGGGTGGCACCCTACCAGAGGGGGGCATATGGCCATAAATGCATCCACCCTGGCCTGCTTGGTCTCCACAGACATGCCCACGCAACATGGGCAGGGGTTGGAGAACGCCTCCTGCAGGTGCCTGAGACTAAGGTACAAGCTGCACCTGGTGTGAGCATCAGCCAGGTCCATGGCTCCCCCACATTCAGTACACAAGGTGCTCATGCCTGGAGCAGAATGAAGAACACCCGAGGGCGCAAACGTTGACGGGTGAACTGGAACACAATGGGGGAGAATGGAAAGAGCAGAAAACAGAGCGGAAACGCTTACAATCTGCTACACAAACCAATCCACGTAGGGCACGTGCTCACAGATTGTGAGAAACGTCTCACTGGGGAAAGGACCACGCCCAGGGTTTCAGAGACAGAATGAGCAGGCACTGTATAATAAGCACAAATAACACTCAAGTCAAGTCCTGAGCTCGCAAGACAGGGTAGCTAGAATTTAACGTTTGTCTACCTAGCTTGTTGCAGCAAAGTGTGATTCCCTGTGATTTGATCTTATATAAAACAAATGCCTCCGAACGTAATAAATGCGACAGTGGCAAGCTATAGCAAGCAAAATTTCAAATGACAGCACAATCTCATAGCAGTTAGCTAACTAGCTATTTGTGTCTGAGGTTATTATTTCGCTCCTAGATCAAATGTTTTGCAAAGAAATCGAATCGAATCGAATGGCAGTTTATGCCATACACCACGTTACAGCTTGGTGGGGCATGCCCCATACTTACAGTTTGGCACTTTTCAGGGTTTCCTACAGAAATAACCACAATGACCAGACTCTCAGCCCTTAAGACATTAAGTTCTGTACCTTCTGACCTCATGTAAAGACACAATATTCAGATACAACTTCACACGTCCACACAATAAAGCCCCAAACTGGTTATTTTTGCATTTTTCTCCTTCTTCTTCTTTTTCCTGATTTCATCATCACAAATGCTCCATGGCCACAATCAATAATTCTCCCCATTGGACAACAACATCTGATCAAAGTATCCAATTGCAGCATACACAGGCAAAATGAATGATGGGCACATGTAATTCTTTTGATTGACATATAAGGATGTGAACATGCAATGATTTTGGACATATAAGTAAGTGCACATGTGATGCTATTTCAGCCAATAGAACAAGCCATGGAATATTTTCCAAAACTTATCATTGCCATCTTTGTTTTTTTGCTGAAGCTAGCTTGCTTGCTAACTAATAATTGCCAAAAAAAATTAAATTAAAACTATTGCTTTTACAGCTCTATAATCTTCATGGGAAGCTCACTTCTGAAATGCATTCTCTATCATTTCACATGCAAACCCCACGTAATATTTTTTCATGACTCATAACTAAATGACTACAAGGTAGGCCATAAAACCTTGGACTCAATTTGTAAGTGTTAGCCCCAGACAGCACACAGAGCACAGCTCAGTTTGTGGGAGATAGGCGCTCCGTTTGTGGGAGATTGGAGGTAGTTTGCTGATGCAACAAACAGCGATAGGTAGGGTGCCTAAAGCAGGCCGATGATACTCACACATACAAAGCACTGTCTATAATAAAACCAGAAAGATTTAGGCCTGCCATTAAAAATATTGATATCAAAACAAGGCCAAGTTACAACAAACAATATTGGCTATTTTAGCTCACACAACATGCTCTATTCTAAAGCAATGCTACCAGTGGTGTAACTACATGATCAGCTTGGGGGGGGGGCAAATTAGGTCAGCAGGGGGGCGCTAATATATGTCGCTTTTGAATTTAATTTATAACGCTAGTCAATCAAAAGTTTAAAAAGTTTATAGACCCTATATCGGCATTGCGGTGAGCCAGAGACATATGCTGCCTTCAAGTGCTGTCGGAATTATCAGAAATACAAGTTTCCGACATAGTAGTTGCACTTGAACAAACCTTCAAGTCGTAATTACAAGTGGGAAAGTCAGAGATAATTTTGCTACCCGAGTTGTGACGTTTCACGACTGACCTTTTACCTCTCTATCCTTCAAGTGCTCCTCGGAGGCTCATATTTCCCAATTGCCAAGTCAAAATGGCAGAAAATACGATAGATTCACATATGACAATGCAACCAGGCAGCGCAGCGCAGCAGATTATCATGTTGGTGGTAACGCATACACAGCACACAACCATTTAGTAAAATATACTTTAATATATCATAAATGGCTCTCCTCATATGTTTCCTTTCCTCTTCTTTCTCATGCAGAAAGTGATAGGCTCTCCATGTATCTTTTTATTCATAAAGGATTAAAAGAAACATTTACTATAGACATCCATGCTTGCTGGTAGGCTAATTCCGTCAACCTCGTAATTACGATTTGGCAACTGGGAAATAGGAGCTTCCGAGGAGCACTTGAAGGCAGCAATAGCCTACAGAAATATCCTAACTCATCTCTCTAAAATGCTGATATTGTGGCAGCTACCTCTGGGACATACATATATAATTCACCTCCTACTGTCAACGCGGCTACGTCATAGACTGTAACTTCTATGACGTGTTCTTTGGGTTGAATGAGGTTTATAAATAAAGAACGCGGCTGCGTTGCAGTTGGCTTGACCAGGAAAGAAGTCTCAGTTTGGTCATTTCCCGCACTCCTTCATTGGTGACCCCGATCCGTCTTTGGACAGTTCCAAGGATTACTTTCGAACTCGCGCATCATGGAAGCAGCGAATGCAGTTTCCCTTAAATTACCGGAGTTTTGGGAACGACAATCTGCGGCTTAGTTCGCTCAAACGGAAGCACAGTTCGCACTCCGGAGAATCGCCGATGACAATACGAAATGATCGCGTTCGACGACGCCGGCAACACTCTACTTTGTGATGTTTCCACGACGCAACCACGGCCGGTTGTGCCCGACAAGTTGAGACGACGGGTTTTGATGCCATTCATGGTCTTTCCCACCCGGGCAAGAAGTCGTCACAGAGGATGGTGTCGGCTAGGTTCGTTTGGCATGGCCTCAAGAAGGACATCCGCAACTGGGCCAACACCTGCATTGTATGCCAACGCTCTAAGATGCATCGTCATGTAAAGGCCCCGTTGGCGCCTTTCTCGGTTCCTGAGAGGTGTTTTGACCACGTGCACGTGGACCTGGTGGGGCCCCTGCCACCCTCCCATGGGTTCGCCTACATCCTCACAATGGTCGACAGGACCACGCGGTGGCCGGAGGCCATTCCGTTGGCATCGACAACGTCTGCCGATGTGGCTCGGACATTCATCGCCACTTGGGTCGCCCGGTTCGGCGTACCGTCTGATGTCTCCTCGGACAGAGGTCCCCAGTTCACGTCAGAGCTTTGGAATGCAATCGCCCAGGGCCTGGGAGTGAAGCTCCACCGCTTATCACCCCCAGGCTAATGGCTTGTGTGAGCGGTTTCACCGCTCAATGAAGGCCGCCCTCCGGGCAAGCCTCCAGGATAACAGTTGGGTCAACAGACTTTCTTGGGTCATGCTGGGGCTTAGGACTGCCCCTAAGGAGGACCTACAGTGCTTGTCTGCTGAGCTGGTTTATGGTCAGCCTCTGTGGGTGCCGGGGGATTTCATTCCTAATGCCACAAGCCCTTGGTCCGCATCACAACAGCGAACCGCCCTCCTGGACAGCGCCAGGGCGTTTGCACCAGTGCCTACATCACAGCACGGCCTTCTGCAGTCCCATGTCCCTTCCGACCTGAAGGCAGCGGAGTACGTTTTCATCCGCCATGACGCGCATCGGGGGTCGCTTTACCCTCCCTATGATGGCCCGTTTCGCGTCTTGGAGGCCGGGGACAAGACTTTCCTAGTGGACGACGGGGTCACCCTCCGTCTGTTGCGCCACCGCGGCGCCCCCTACCTTCTTGTGGTCCCCCTGTGTCCACTCCAGCCCCCGCTCTGGCCTTGCGGACTCGTTTCGGTCGGGCGGTTCGTCCTCCCCCTCGTCTGGCGTTGCCAGTTCTGATTAATTCTGGGGGGACGGATGTGGCGGCTACCTCTGGGACATACATATACAGTATAATTCACCTCCTACTGTCAACACGGCTACGTCATAGACTGTAACTTCTATGACGTGTTCTTTGGGTTGAATGAAGGTTTATAAATAAAGAACGTGGCTGCGTTGCAGTTGGCTCGACCAGGAAAGAAGTCTCAGTTTGGTCATTTCCAGCACTCATAACATTAATTTCTTCAGGCAAGTAATACACTCAGTAGCAATAGTGGGCTAATTAATGTCTGCAGATAAAGATTTACAAAATTTTTTTTTATTATTTTGACAAAAACAAATCAATTCACATGCGGTCATTGCATGCAGTCCTATGCATTGAACTTCTGCTTTTGAAAATACAAAGTGTAGGCCAGGCTAATGTTTCTGTCCGCACTAAACAGAATCGTTAATTTTGAAACGGTATAGGCCTATGTGAGAAATTCAATATTCAGTTAATTCATTAATTTATTAAGTAGGCCTAGGCTACATTTAAAATGTCATAGCCTACGTCAAAAAATGAAGTTTTTTCATTGCGTTTCCTTTTCTATGTGGTCGCAGTCGTTCTTACAGGTCAATTCTTTATTCTTTTGCCCTGGCAAATTTGTTGATTACGTTCTCCACTCTCAACTTGAGCCCTCCTTGGGTTGATTATGCTTCAAAAAGAAGTTAGTGGTACACACGTTAATGAATCTTTTGTTTTCACCCGCTGTTCTTTTTGTTTACGTTTCCTATATAACAAGATTTTTGTTTCTCCATTTTTACCTGTGCTGCTAAGTGACGTCGGAAACAAACGTGCGTGCAATGTGCATTTGTGGAAGTCAAACAACGTAATATGAATAATATTAATGAAAATATTTCCCCACGTTTTAAATGTATAACCTATAATTTGTTCAGGTATGCCTACACTGTTGATAATAATTCATTTTTGATTTTTATTGAATTTAAAATGTATCTGCCTCCAAGGGGGAGGGCCCGGCTTGTGGCATTTTGCTTCCAGGGGGGCGAGTGCACCTTTGTTGCAGCTGTCCTCTGTCCTTCTTACCTACGGGACGATTTTGTTCGGAACTGTTGTTCTGTTCGTTTTCCGGGTATGTTTCTCCTTGTGTGGAGTTTGGGCGAGGTTGTGGACGTTTGTGTGTGACTGCGCGTAGCATGGGAACGTCTGTTCTCGGTTCCTTCGCCTCGTTACATTTCCCCTTACTGAGAGGCAAGGCTTGTATTAGTGTTTGAGCTTGCGCTAGTCTGTTAGCCGATAATTCCGGTGCAGCTGTCCTTTCGTCTTTTTGTGCTTTTCTCCGTATATGGAGTTTTGGGAATTCTGTTCGGAACTGTAGTTCTGTTCTTCCTTCGGTACATGTCTTCCCATAGGGAGACCGGGCGATGTTGTGGACATGTTTGCGTGTGACTGCGAGCCTCAATATAAGCCATGGAACATTAATTATCGGTTCCTTCGCCTCGTTACATTTCCCCTTACTGAGAGGCTAGGGCGTGGTTTTCTATTTTGCATTAGTCATTCTGCTAGTAAAGTTATGGGACGACGGTGCTCCGTCGGCTCGCCTGTAAAATGTTTCTTCCCCCTGGGAGATCGGGCGTTTACCCCTTTATGTTCACTTGAAGGGTTGTTTCTCCTGACAAATTTTCCTATTCAACTCTATGGAAAAATAAGTCAGGAGAAGAATCCCTTCAAGTTATCCATCCATATCTACTGTATTTCTGGCAGCAGAGTGATGGTTTAAGGCTTGTTTGATACCTCAGACCCTTGTTGACTTACAGCCATTTAGCCAACCATGTGTTCCATACTATTCCCGTGTAATTTACAGCTTAATCTAGTCCCACCCCCCAATTCCCATAGCGATCCATTCAAATGCAGAGAGGTTATAGTATTGCTTCTAAGAGTACCTGGAAATAAGATATCAGGAGTCTTTTTATATCCTTTTATACAGAATCATGATGGCATCACCTGTTTACCTGTGGAATACCTGTTTGATCTGTTTTTTTTCACAGAATGAATGAATTCTCTAATGCTGCTATTATTTTGAACACGCCCCTTTCAATGAATGAGTCAATTACTCAGAACAAGCAGCGTGCATGTCATGACAGTTGGGTCTGTTGTTTTTCTATTACACTACTACATCTACAAGTAAATTATTTGCCATGCAGAAATATCACTACTACTAATAACAGTGGTTCATCAGGTTACTGATGTTGTACTGCTATTTTTTTGAACACCACTGTATATACAATACAAACACAGTATCCAATAACCAGAAACATGCCTGATTGAAACAGTTGCATTTTTCAACAGTGCTTAGTAAAAGAGTTTTAATGTTATTTAATGAGATTAAAGTTTCCAATTTCAGGAGATTTAGCTAATTGTTCCATGACCATGGTGCACAATAAGAAAATGCTGTTTTTCCTAGTTCTGTGCCTGCCCTAGGGACTTTAAAAAGTAATCATTGGGTGGAACGCCATTGATAGGCACAGATTGACTTTTAAAAACCTACATAGGTAGAGAGGAAGTCTGCCTAGTATGGCCTCGTATATAAAAATGTACCAGTGTTTTTGTCTATGAAGTCCAGCCTGCAAATTGATATAAAACACAATGGTGAGTGAGTGATCTCGCATTTGTGATAAAGCGCAATGCTGCATGTGTCAGGACTCTGAATTTTGTTTGTTAGTTTGTATTATGTTTCTTATGTTTTTATTTATTTCCTGATCATGTATTTATTTTTGGTCGCACTGTTCCGTGTTTGCTTTGTCGTCACTCCCCTGTCTTCGTCTCACTATTTCGGTAGTCACTGATTTCGGTTTTTCTCTGTATTTCCTCTATCATGCGCTTCCTTCATTACTAATTACTTCATTGTAAATAATACTAATTAACTAACAACTACTAACATCTTAGAATTAGGGTCTACTAATCTACTAATGACTAACTTGTATATAATACTAATCTATTAATCTACTAACGCCATAGAATCAGGGTTTTCTACTAATCTTACTACTTACTAACGTCATCTTCTTTCCTCGCTGCAGCTGTCTCTCTTTATGACCGTTCTATCACTAATTATCTTTCTTTGGTTCCTCTATTAACTACAGCTGACTCTCGTTTCCGCTTTCCTATTCCTTGTATGCACTTGTCTTATTGGAGTCCATGTCATGTTATCTCTATGTATTTGGTTCCAGTTTAGTCCGTGTCTTACGTTCTCCCTTGTTATTTTATTATCTGCTCTCCTCATTGTCTCATTATGTGCACCTGTCGTTTGCCCTTCCCGGCTCCTCACACCTGAATCTCATTGTTTCCTGTCTCCCTCAGTGTATTTATACTCTGTGCTTGCAGTCCTTTGTTGTGAGTTTGTCACTGTTGTTTTGTGACAAGTTTTTTTTCGAGAACCTGTTGCTTTCCTGAGTTGTCTCTTCTGTTTTCGTATCTGTTTCCCGAGTTTCTGTCAGTCTTGTATTGGTCTTCTGTCAGTCTTTTTCCTTCGTTGTTTTTGTTTTCCGTGTCCATGGGTTTTCCTGGTTTTTGACTTCTGCCTGTGTTCTTGTGACCCTGATTTTTGGATTCTGTTTTTGTACCTCTGCTGTACCTTTCTGGTTTTGACCCCTGCCCGTTCTGTGACTTCGATTTTGGACTCTGACTCTGTACTGTTGCTGTGCCTTCCCGGATTTTGACCCTGCCTGTTTTACTTTGGATTGCTGTTTTCCCCTCTTAATAAACTTCTGTTTATTCAGTTCTGTCTGCGTTTGGGTCCTATTCCCCCCCCCCCCCCCACACACACACCAGCCCTGACAGCATGATAGACTGAATCCAGCTTATGTAATGTAATACAGAAGATGCTGCATGCACATATAACATATAACCATAATCAATAACTTTCTTTTGCTGCAAAAGAAAAACTTATTACAAAAAATGTAATGGTAACCTTAAATCATGCAGACTGGCCTGCAGAGACTGAAAAGCAGACTGAAGAGCTTCCAAAGCCTGTAGGCCAGCAGATTTTTTGATGTCAATAGCATTCAAGGCTTCACTAACTTCAGCAATGTTTATAGGCTTAGTCAAAAGTATTATCAATAGGAGCAGATGAAGTGGAAAAAGTAGTTATCCAAGCAATAAGGCTGAGCATGAGACTTATAAACAGATTCAGAAACAAAGTTTGTTAAAAACAGTTTTATGCTTTATCTCCTTTTCATCCAGTAGAATGTGCTCTGAGATTTAATCAGTTTCCAAAATTTAAAAGGATTATTCAGGTTTTCTGCAATACAATTCAGATAATTTGATTTGGATTTTCTAAGTGACATTTATTTCTAAGGGCTCTGAAAGTTGACCAGTCATCCGGTGAGTTAGTAAGTCTAGCTTTAGCCCAGGAAATATTTCTTGATCTAATCAATTCAGACAATTCGTTCGAAAACCATGGATTATCCTTTCCGCTTACTCTGAATTTCTTCATAGGAGCATGTTTGTTGCATTTAGAAGTGAAAATCAATTTAAAATATTCCCAAGCAGAATTAACATCTGAGATCAGAGTAACTATTAAGATCAATGTGGAGAAGATCATGTAGAAACGCTTGTTTGACAAGACGTTTAAAATTTAGTTTAAAAATATATTGTGGTTTGGTTTTCGATGTTCTGGTATCCCTTATGCATGCAATTGCGCAGTGATCACAGTGATGTCGCAGTGATGTCATTTAGCGTCCTGAGACAGTGATCATGTATATAAACTTATTTTATATAGTCTACCGAAAATAAAAAAAATTTAAATTGAAATGTGTTTTATTTTCCTAGAGGAAATACTTTAGACTCTAACAGTAGTTTTATAGTTTTAGCCTATAGCCTATACGCTAGCCTACTGTTTACAGTTCCAAACAACAGTGGCAGTGCGATTTTGGGAACAACTTTTAATCATTGTTTCCGCTATAATTCCATCCTGCCATGCATTTTTCACCATAGCAATACTGCAAACGCCTATGTTGTTATAATTATAAAAGTAGGCGACACAATGTTTTTCTTGTGCGTAGACTGTTGAAATAACATGCGGCATATTTTCATATTATCAGAAGGGAGCCATCTAATTTAATTCACGTGTGAATTTCTAAAAAAAATAAATTCTTAATATAGCTAGCGTGTGGAAATAAGATATTCCAAACTGATAAAATTTTAAAAATACTGGAGACAAAATATGCCTTGCAGCAATGTATTTGCAGAATAACATCGGAAAATTAACACATTTTTTTCTGCTCCACGCACTTATTATGTCTGTAAAGCAGCCTAATTCCTTTGCTTGTTTATCCTTTGCAATTGTGTTATTTACCCAAATAAAAATGTCTGAATTGATTACAATCAGTTGTTTTATTTTTCAAAAGGGAAATAATTTTAGGCATAGCAGCAATTATATATGCTTTCAGCCTATATGCTGTTTACAACTCCTAATAGCATCGGGGGTAGCAATGTTAGATTCCACGTAAGAATTCATTATTTTTTTTCAAAAGGTTGCCATGTAAGTTATCAAAAGAGCCACTCATCTAGGTTTTATTCTGATCTGGGGTGCATTTCCCAAAAGCATTGTTAGGCTAAGATGTCGTAAAACCCTTCGTACGAAGCTTCTTGAACTTTGGGTGCATTTCCCAATAGCATGCTAACTTGAAACGCTCGTAGATTAACGATTACCACAGACCAGTCGTAGATGGTTAAGTGCGTTTTAGAAGCCCATAAGTCACATACTTTATTTGATGTTTCGTGTTAGTGTTCATTTCATTTTACGGTTACCATAACCACTGGGTTTTTTTATTTATAGAGATGTTAGATGCAACAATATTCACGTTTATTTATTTATTTATTTTTAATTTACTTATTTTTATATATTTGGAAATTACCCATAAAATCCTTAAATAGCCCTATAAATAAATAAGTTTGAGACAAGTAAAATCAGTGGGAAAAAGATTTTATTTCAAAAGAAACTTTGACGTGCCTAACCAGCCATGTATTGGGCATCACAATGGGGTTCGCGTCCCCCAATCTATCACCCCTCCTCCTCTCGTATCAGCAGCACCACAGACAGAAGTACAGAAATGTAAAATCCAGGGATCAGAAAGGAAAAGTCCTGCTATGTGTTTCTTCCACCCATGAACTCAGCCAGCTGATTTCACTAATCAGTTCTACCTCCTCGCTTAAGAATTGTGAAAATGAGCAAATCCAGGTGATTGGAACTAAATACTGGGGAGGACTTTTTACTTTCTGAACCTGGATTTTACACCTCTGGTTAAGTAGCACTTAAGAGGTGACTGCGTGTTCACGCTTTAAGAACTGTTTTGGGAAATGCGTGTTACAAATTAAAGAGCCATCATAGAATCGCTCATTGAAATCGCACTTAACCCTAATAAGACTGATCATTATTGGGGAAACGCACCCCTGATTGTGTTTGGACTACTGCAGCGTGACTTTGGAAAGGTTAAATAGATTAAATAGAAAATAGATAGCCTGTGAAAAAAAGCCTATTGCAAACTTATAAACGTATAAATAGGCTACCAGTAAGATTATAAGAAGCTATCTGTCTTGTTTATTGTTGATCTATAGCATTTTCGGTTACCTAATTTGTTGGGCGCTGGGTTTCGGCCATTATCGCTTTGTGCACTATGAGGGATGAAGGACTAATGGCCCATCAGTGAGAACAAAAGGATGCAGACGCCTTTTGGCACTAACTCTGGCGGTTTTCGGTCTTGAAAAAAGCCTGGCGGTTCTAGTGTTAAAACAAGCCCACTTTCCTGGGATTCCAGGGACAATGTGCGTCTATTCCAGTAGAGAAAATGTTTTATTTTTGGGAAAAATATGAATCCCTATTTCACAATCTTGATTTTTAGGCATGCTTGTGTGCGCCCCTGTGTGTAACAAACAGGAGGGTGTACACGCGTTGTAGTTGACACACTTATATTGGACCGTTAAAATAACATTGAATCAACTAAGACATGACTTAAGACCTGGTTTGTGGTGGTTTTAGCGCAAACGCTTTTTGTTGCCTCAAGATAGAAATACGGCAGAAATGATCCTGGCCACACCTCATCTTAAAACCAACCCACCCAGTTCACTTGCTATAGGCGCAAGTTCACTTGGTATTTAAACAACGTGAGCGCAGGATGCTAAAATGACACCTGCACTGGTCGGAAACTCGCAAAGACACTTGCGTTTGGGTTACCGCCGCTCGGGTGTAAGATAGGGCCCTATATGTTTGAACAATTGTCTGCATCCAGTGCTTTATAGTGTATGAAAAGCACATCATGAATAAAATGCATTATTTTTATTATTGTTCTTATTATTGACATTATTTTGCTCAGAAAATTGTCTTCACAAATAAGATTTTATACTTAGATAAATTACACTATTTTACCTATTTGGCTAAACTTTATCTGACACACAAACATACAGGGGTTGATTTACTAAGAACCCAAATAAGGGGCGTTATGTTGCTGACGCAGCCAAAGTATTTGCACACGTTATCATTTCACACTTTGCGGGTGATCAACTAAGAGTTATTATGTAAATTACTCCAGCCGCAAACAGCCATATTTAAATGAGAGATTTTGCATGTTTGGAATGGTTAAGCTGGAAAACAAATATCTAGTAAGAAACCTGTGAAAAGACTGGCACAATGTTTTCCCCATTTATTGAATGGGGAAAATCCTGTTATTTTAGGAGAATACAGGTTTTAATGGTTTTTTTTTTTACAGTGTAGGTAGTCTACTGCTACAATGAACAAGCTGGCGGTTTACTACAAACTGTTTCACTGGATGTCTCTTAGTTTCTGCCGGGAGTTACAGATGTTTTGTCAGGGTTCTGCATTATTTTTGTCTGTTTGTTCATAAACTCACGTTTCTGATTTCATTGTGTTTATTATTTTTCTTGTTACTGCATTTATTGTCTTCTTGATCGTGTGTTTATTTTCATTACCTATGCATTCACTGTCAGTCCATGTTGTTTGTATTACCGTCACTCCCCTATCTTCGTTACACTATACGGGAGCCTTTGGTGATTTCGGGTTTCGCTGTATTTCCACTCTCGTTTACTTCCTTCTTTACTAATTACCCTTGTTAATACTACTAATCTACTAATTACTACTAACTGCTTAGAATTAGGTATCTTACTAATACACTAACGACTAACTTGTAAATAATACTAATCAACTAATTTACTAACGTTAGGGAATTAGTTTCTACTAACCTACTAATTTACTAATGCAATCTTAGTTTCTATCTGCAGCTGTTTTTCGTTTCTTCTGTTCTATCTCTGAATATCTTTCTGTGATTCTCTACTCGCTACAGCTGTAACTCATTTCCGCATTCCTCTGTCTCATTGTGTGCACGGGTTTCTCTCAATCCAGGTCATGTCTTTTCTGTATGTTAACAGTCTAGTCCAGTCCGTGTCTTTCGTCTTCCCTCGTTATTGTATTATCAGCTTCCCTTATCGTTTCATTATGCTCACCTGTGAGTAATTTCCCCTCCCCACCTCTGCACACCTGATTCCCATTATGTCTGTCTCCCTCAGTGTATATAACCCTGTTTTCCCTCTACTCTGCATTTTGGATTACGTTTTTGTACTGTTTCTGTGCCTTCCCGGTTCCGACCCCAGCCTGTTCTGTGACCAATCTTTGGACTCTGTTCTTGTACTGCTGTTGTGCCCTCCCGGTTTTTTGACCTTGCCCGTTTGACCGCAGATTGCTGTGTTTACCCCAAAATAAACTCCGGTTTATTTTTATATTCCTGCCTGCGCTTGGGTCCTTCCCCCACCAGTCCTAACATGTTTGTCAGGACTGAAATGATCGTAACTATGCTTACTAGTACTACTTGTGCCGTTAGTGTCACATAAAATCACATTTCCATTTTATCATGGGTTTTATTTGCTTTGTTATTCACTGTTTGTTATATTACGTTGTTGTAATGGGGCGTGACGTGTGACGAAGGAGGAGCCAAACGCAGCAAGGGGAATCATTAAGCCCTTAGGCCACTAAGGCGGGATACCCGCAGATAAGGGAGGAGACAAGACAAGGAACAAACACACTAAGACGCTACTAACCGGCTCACTGTCAAACGCCAAGTAGAGCGTAAGGACAGGGATAAGAACAGCCAGAAATAATACGCGCCCTGTCTCGGTAACGAGACAAAATAAGAACGGGCGAGTAGCGTAAAGACAAACATAAAACACAAACAAACACTGCAAAATAATACGATAGTAAGAGGAGGCGAAAGGAAACAGATCCAACGTTTCCAGGCTAATCTCAGACTCGCGGTCACACACAAACATGTCCACAACATCACCCAATCCTCCCTATAGGAAGACATGCACAAAAAGACGAAACCGGACCATAGTTCCGAACAGAATCGTCAAACTCCATGTACGGAGATAGGTGCCAAAAGGAACGAAATGGACAGGCAGTACCAGACATTTACCGGCTAGACCAATGCGAGATACATTGAAAATACACGCCCTGCCTCTCTATGATGAGGAAAATAACGAGGCGAACAGGAACAGATTTAACGTTCCATGGCGATATTAATAGGCTCACAGTCCAATGCATAAAACAAGGGGTAAACACCCGATCTCCCAGGAGAGAGAAACATTTTACAGGTGAGCCGACGGAGCACCGTCGTCCCATAACTTTACTATCCATAGACTAACGCGAGCTTAAACTGGAACAACCGCCCTAACCTCTCAGTAAGGTGAAATGTAACGAGGCGAACAGGAACTGAGATTTAACGTTCCGAGGCTATTTTAAAAAAAACACACAGTCAACCACAAACACGTCCACAACATAGCCCAAGCTCCATATAACTAGGAGGCTAACACCCGGAGAACGAAAACAGAACAACAGTTCCAAACAAAATCGTCCCGCAGGTAGTTAGGGAGTATAGGACGGCTGCAACAAAAGACCAACGCAAAATAGCACGACAGCCTCAATATAAATAAAAACCCTGAGTCACAACAAAGGGGAACGTAGTCCATGAGAAGGAGACAACAGGGAATAAACGTACCGAAGCTACTTACTGGCTCACAGTAACACGGAATTGAGTAGAAGCAAAACGCCAGGTCTCTCAGTAAGAAAGCCAAATAACAGGCGAAGGGAAACAAATAACAGCTACTCTACACTTCTACAAGCTAAGTAACCTAGCAGAAGCGTAACGCCCGATCTCCCCATGGGAAGACATGTGCCGAAAGGCGAACAGAACTACTGTTCTGAACAGAATCGCCCAAAACTCCATACACGGAGAAAAAGCACTAAAAAGGCAAAATAGAGCAGAGATTTACGGTCCCAAACTTCTACGAGACAATCAACTACCAAGCCAGTAAGAAATAAGCCCTGCCTCTAAAAAGAGACGCTAAAAATAGGCGAGTAGCAAAAATGGTACGAGAACTCACAGCCAACAATAACACCACAGTACATAACAATTAACAATTACAATTAACAATTAATGTCGAAGCCCCGAACGAAGGAAACAGTAGGCTTATATAACTCTCAGGTGACCACGCAACAGGTGTAAACGCTTAACCGAAGCTCCGACAACTCAGCAGGGCGGAGCAAGCATCTACCAAAAGGGCAGCGCCCTCGCGTGGCCACCAAGGAGAACGACCGCATAGGCAAACAGGGTCAAAACCATGACAGTTGTACTGCTTGTTTGATTCCTCTTTTATTCTGTAACACAATTTGCTTCATGATTAAAATGTATTTATTCTTACTGTTCATGATGTATGTATCCTCAAATTCTCTCTTTGTTTATTTTGAGCATTAGCTGAATGGGACAGTTAATTAACCCCCATTGTTATGCAATCATTCAGAACATTCAGTTATATGATATTCCAAACACACCTGTACATGTCTTGCTACAATGACGGCTGTTATCTTATCGATTCCATGTTTTTTAATACCTGCTTTCCATTTGTATTAAAATGCACCCGCATGTAAATCACATTACGCATGCAAAAGTAATTTATTTGCACGACCTCCTCCCACTATTTTGCGAAATAATGTAGGGATGGCAAATTTAATTCATGGCATGTTCATTCAGGCCAATCTGCAAAAATTCTAAATCCACCTGTGGTAGGGGGGCGTGATTTTAGGTGCTGCCGGCGAGAGAGTGAACTCGAGTGGTTTGTGGAGCTGGCACAGCTGTCGGAAATCATGCAATTGGTGACGAATGATTGTCTGTCACGTTGTCTGTCTGTCTTGTATGTCAGTGCGTGAACTCTTAGGAAAAAGGTCTCGGACTCTGTCTCTGCACGCGAGCGGTGGTGCTCACTTCGCCACAGCCCGTACGGGGGGGGCCGCAGTGAGGAAGAAGCCAAGTGCAGAAGACAGCTATAATGGATACTAGCCCATACGGGGAGGCAGCAGTGAGGAAGAAGCCAAGTGCAGAAGACAGCTATAATGGATACTAGCCCATACGAGGGGGCCGCAGTGAGGAAGCAGCGAAGTGCAGAAGACAGCTATAATGGATACTAGCCCGTACGGGGGGGCCGCAGTGAGGAAGAAGCGAAGTGCAGAAGACAGCTATAATGGATACTAGCCCGTACGGGGGGGCCGCAGTGAGGAAGCAGCGAAGTGCAGAAGACAGCTATAATGGATACTAGCCCGTACGGGGGGGGGCGCAGTGAGGAAGAAGCGAAGTGCAGAAGACTGCTATAATGGATACTAGCCCGTACGGGGGGGGGGCGCAGTGAGGAAGAAGCGAAGTGCAGAAGACAGCTATAATGGATACTAGCCTGTACGGGGGGGCCGCAGTGAGGAAGCAGCGAAGTGCAGAAGACAGCTATAATGGATACTAGCCCGTACGGGGGGGGCCGCAGTGAGGAAGAAGCGAAGTGCAGAAGACTGCTATAATGGATACTAGCCCGTACGGGGGGGCCGCAGTGAGGAAGAAGCGAAGTGCAGAAGACAGCTATAATGGATACTAGCCCGTAGGGGGGGGGGGGCCGCAGTGAGGAAGAAGCCAAGTGCAGAAGACAGCTATAATGGATACTAGCCCGTACTGGGGGGGGGCGCAGTGAGGAAGAAGCGAAGTGCAGAAGACTGCTATAATGGATACTAGCCCGTACGGGGGGGGGGGGGGCGCAGTGAGGAAGAAGCGAAGTGCAGAAGACAGCTATAATGGATACTAGCCCGTACGGGGGGGCCGCAGTGAGGAAGAAGCGAAGTGCAGAAGACAGCTATAATGGATACTAGCCCGTACGGGGGGGGGCGCAGTGAGGAAGAAGCGAAGTGCAGAAGACAGCTATAATGGATACTAGCCCGTACGGGGGGGCCGCAGTGAGGAAGAAGCGAAGTGCAGAAGACAGCTATAATGGATACTAGCCCGTACGGGGGGGCCGCAGTGAGGAAGAAGCGAAGTGCAGAAGACAGCTATAATGGATACTAGCCCGTACGGGGGGGGGGGCGCAGTGAGGAAGAAGCGAAGTGCAGAAGACTGCTATAATGGATACTAGCCCGTACGGGGGGGGGGGGGCGCAGTGAGGAAGAAGCGAAGTGCAGAAGACAGCTATAATGGATACTAGCCCGTACGGGGGGGGCCGCAGTGAGGAAGAAGCGAAGTGCAGAAGACAGCTATAATGGATACTAGCCCGTACGGGGGGGGGCGCAGTGAGGAAGAAGCCAAGTGCAGAAGACTGCTATAATGGATACTAGCCCGTACGGGGGGGCCGCAGTGAGGAAGAAGCGAAGTGCAGAAGACAGCTATAATGGATACTAGCCCGTATGGGGGGGCCGCAGTGAGGAAGAAGCGAAGTGCAGAAGACTGCTATAATGGATACTAGCCCGTACGGGGGGCTATAATGGATACTAGCCCGTACGGGGGGCTATAATGGATACTAGCCCGTACGGGGGGCTATAATGGATACTAGCCAGGAACAGCCGGAGCAGTCCATAACCATGACGGCACTGGGGAAAATTCTGGAGGGTATAGCTGCCATGCAGGAGTGACAGTCGGCTGCTCATGCTGAGCAGATGCAAACCCTGCGTGAGCAGTCTAGCCTCCAGACCCAGGCGCTGCTACAGCTGGCTGCTGCCGGGGATTCCAGGGGAAGGCGGAGCGTCTCGTCCCCAAAATTCCACATCCCGAAGGCGTGCAGGTGGCCACTGGAAAAGTGGTCAGTACGTCTCCTGCCCCGCTTATCAGGGGAGGCGCAACAAGCTGCGCATAGCCTGCCGGCAGCCGCTAGGGCGGATTTTAGGAACCTCAAGAAGGCGGTCCTCGACCAAATGGGGTTCAGCCTGGAAGAACACCGACATTGCTTCCGGGAAACCACCCTGAAGGGAGAGGATCGGCCGTTCGCCTATGCCCGGCAGATGACAGACATCACACCACCTATCTTTCAATTTTAGCACACACAGTCCTCTTTACACCTCGTCAGTTGATCACCTTTTTTGTGGGTGGTAACAGTTTTACACGTGATTTTGTATCCACAAACCTTCAGTAAATCGACCTCACAGTTCATTAATGGGATAAACATATGTCTGGATAGGTTATTCCAGACAAGATTCAATATTTATTTAGTAGACCTAAATATGTGTAATTTTTATCTGTATTTATTTATTCACCCCCTTTAATCGAAAATGATTGCATGTTAATTGGTATAAATGTCAATTTCTAAATGTAAATGTTATATGATGGCAGAAAAATGTATTCATACCGATAATAAAGTATTCTATCTATTTATTTAGCTACAAAGTTTCAATTTAAAACTTGTACATTTTGTTGACAACCAAGTTTTCTTGACAACCAAGTATAACTTGAAAAAATATCCTTACTGGAGTGTAATTTTTCCTCAACTGTTTACAACATTCATTTAAATGATGTCTTCTTCGATGAGGCAATTTTTGGTATTTCACACTTTGATGTCCAATAGGCAATATTGTTTGTCCCGTTTGTAACTTGGCCATTTTGATATCAATACTTTTAATGGTAGGCCTAGATTTAGCTATATTTATTAGACAGTGCTTTGTATGC
This sequence comes from Synaphobranchus kaupii, assembly GCA_029718625.1. NCBI lineage: Eukaryota > Metazoa > Chordata > Actinopteri > Anguilliformes > Synaphobranchidae > Synaphobranchus > Synaphobranchus kaupii. The sequence goes on along the minus strand of CM056377.1, from coordinate 76,702,602 downwards.
ATGAGTAACTTGCCTTTTTGTTGAGATGGCATTTAACACATTTATATTCATCAATTGTACGCATTCTACTAATCAGTCATATGTTGACCAATCAGAGTCTATTGTTGACTCTACACCGAGTAAAACAACACGACTGTAACTTTGTTATTGAATCATGTCAAGTAAAATCACGAAGTTATCGATTCTTATTTTTATATGAATTGCTGGTATAACTGGGTTGAAAATATGACTGTAAACCCCATAGTTTGGGAGCAAGTTTCTCCATTATAGCCTATGGGAAAATTGAGGGTTGCGGTGCACTGGACGTCATTGGTTGCTGCAACTCCTGGCTCCTCCCGCCTCTCCAGTTCCTATATACATTATGACAAGCCTTTGTTGCTCTCCCCCCTGTGCGTCCTCCTGCATTCAAAAGGTGTAACATCAATTCCTCCAATGTGTATTCATTAGACACTGGTAAAATTTGTGACGAATGAATTTGTAAAAATGAATGATATACATAATCACTGGTCATTTGTATAGATATGCACAACTGAGCTGTCCGTGAGCTACTTTATATCAACCGTTTCAAACAGAAACAGTTATCCTGAGGCAAAAATAATGCAGGCTAAAATCTGTGGTGTGAGGGACTAATTCAAAATGCAACGTGGTCTCACGCATACTCGTCACATAGCAACGCTTCTGCCCAAGCGTCGCTATGTGACGCCAAAGGTAGCCTTTTGTGCCGTATATTGACGGTTGTGGCCACATAACTTTTCTTTGGTTGTGGCACTTCAATATTATGGTTTTTTATGCTTTTTTTTCTTCATCCGGTAGAGAGTTACGTGAACTCCTGTGGTCGGGCTCGCCCACTATCTTAACAGTTCGAGCATGAGCCCAAGTTATGTGAACTCCTGTGAGGTTATGTTTAGTGGTTGGGGGTGAGGTACGGGAATCACAAACTCACAAAAATCAAAGCGCACACGGCGAAGACTGAACGGGCATGCTCGTGGTCGGTTACCAAGCATATTCATGAGCAAAGCCTTCGCCATAGTAGGATTCGTGAATTTGCGACCGAGTGCGTCAAATGCTGACGCAAAACGCCTCCTTCTGTGTCCAAAGGATGCAGAAGTAGGCTGCTGCCAAAGCGTCACTTGATGACGCCTTGGGATGAGACCAGGCTGCAAAATAAAACAAAATGATGGTCACTGGAGGAGATGGGAAATAACTGGACAGAATTGGAAATCAGAGAATTATTAAATATAATCTGGGAAAGGGATATTATAAAACTCATTGATGGTAGCTACTGTCTGTGATTCAACGTTTACCAGACGATCGTGGAACGACTGAAAGCTAGGGGAGTAATTTTCTCCCATTGCTGAGACAGTAGCATAGCAGTAGCCTATTTTGTTGTATTGCCCACTTGATTGTGTTCAATTTCTTTATTGGTCTCTGGCGAAGAAATGTGTTGGTACAAATAGATGGGGACGCGTTATTCCAACACCCCGATGTTGGTTTAGATGGTTAGACATGAGGTTTTTTTAAAACATGGGATAAATAAAACTTCAAATCTTTCCATCTAAAAAAAATTTTTTTTTTTTAAAAGAGCAAATCTGGGTAAAAGATGGTTAAAAGAACATAATTGTAAATTGGTCATCGTTTCATTTTTCCCGACTCAAATCCAGAATTCTTTACTGGTGTAGCAGAGTAAAGAAAAAAGTAAAGGGATGGACTTCAGTCGCCCTCTGCACTTTAGACCGTTCGTATGTTCCTAGACTAAAGTTGCCTGCGGCACTGAATGAGTTAAAAGGCATATGTGTTATTGTAAGAGAGCACATACTGTTGTTTTAGTTGTTTTATGCTGCTCTATTTGTTACTAAAATAAAGAAACAGCTAAAATAATTGGGTATGCTGTGTTTCCTCAGGACAAACTTAAATAAATAAAATAAGAATATGGCTATCTGGGTGTGTCATTTAATATCAACAAGTAGGTTGTCTATTATTTTCATTATTGTGTATTAGTTTAATTGTGAGCAAGGCAGTCTTGTACTAAGGGGGACAGATGGTTACTTCGCTGTAACTTAAATTGTGAATTGTGAATGGCATTAGCCGAGGACAGTGATTTATCTGCAGCTTATTTCAGACAATATGAATTCTCCATACTCAGCTCAAATAATATTTTGTCCTCTCAGTATCCTAGCTGTATGCAGGTGTTAAGTATTAAATGTTGTAATATAAACCATTCCTGCTGTGAATGATTGCATCTATGCATTGATGCATGACTTACAGCCATTTAGCCAACCATGGGTTCCATATATTCCCGTGTCATTTACGGCTTAATCTAGTCCCACACCCCCAATTCCCATAGACCGGTTTCTCACCAACGTCACAGTAGAGGTGCGCACGCAACACTGGGGCAGAATATTCAATATTGCAAAAGAAATAAACATCAACTTGTAATTGTAGAAGCTGAAATGGATGATGAAAGACACTTGTTTGACATCGAATATCTTAGTTACATCAACACTGAGATAGCTAAGCAGTTTGGTGTAAATATGTGTAATACTTATTCAATTTAGTAAATGTCCTGAAGTAGGCTATATTATGCTGCCACCTCATCATATAAATTAGGCACTCAATTGAATGAACAGCTGACCGTATAGCTGTGGTTTTGAAGCAAATGGAGTAACGTTAGGTGGGCTAACCATGACAGAGAACATACGTGAGACTATTTTGACCCAATATCAAATTACATGAGATTATATTGAACCAATATCAAATTACGTTAGAATGTAATAGTAAGTTATGCAAGTGACAGCGAACCTAGCATAATGGCTTGGTAATGAATGTGCTAACAATGTAGAAATGGACACCTACCATTTTAGCGAGTTGGCCATGAGATATAAAAAGTAAAAGGTCTTGCTGCATGCATGGTTATATGTTCATGTCGTCAAGACACAGGTCGATATTTAACACCGAGCTGCTGTTATTGCTAGTTACCTGTACCCGGTTTGACAACAGGCGCTGTGCATTATTTACTTTAGCGTGCTATCTAATTGGGTGGACTAACCGTAATGTTAGTTTGCCAGCGTAGATGAGCTGAGGTGGGTCTTGGTCACCTTCTTTTTTTGAATACCCTGTGATTTGTGAACCGGGGGCATGTGGTCTGTCTGTGTCTAGACTAGCGTTAGCTAGCCACTGTAATGTTACTGTCTTGGTTGAAAAACTACCGGTCACGTCTAACTTACATGTTTATTGGCTTAAAAGTTATCTTATTGTTTTTTGAATCTAATAAATATAATATGTTCAATAGTAACATTATCATTATGTGCCCAAATAATATCAGTATCATAGCCTTGTTGTTCACAAAAGTTTCAGTTTTTCGCCCAATAACAGGGTTCGGTAGCCTACGCAAGCTAGCTCACCATTACAGAAGAAAACGCTGGTGGTAGCCTACTGCCTGGTGCCTTTTCTGTTGTGGCTATAGATAAACATTAAGTTTTCAACACATCATCACACAAACAATTTACTGACACAATAGTTGTCAGCTGCTCCATCTTTGTGTGTGTTAAGTAACGTAGCTGCTAGACAGGCTATGTAGAGTCATCCTATCTGGCCAAACACGTTAATAACAGCATTAACAGAAGTTACACTAGGCTAAATAAATTTCAAACAGACTAACGTTAGACTCGTTTTTAAAAATTGTGAATGTGGTGTATCCTATATGTCCGAGTTATTGAATTGGACTAACATTAAAAAATAAGTTAACTTGTCACTGCCAAACATTGACAGTAAAGACGGTTAGCTAGCTTGCACTCATTAATAAGGTAAATAAGCTATAGCTAAATATGCTATCTTAAGTTAACGTTACAGAAAAAGAAAGTTACAGAAAAGTTGCAATAAGACTAACGCTAGCTATAATTTGTATCGCTGTGCCAAGATGAAAGTGAAATAAAAGAACCAGAGACAAAATTAGATGCATTTAGTCGTTGATGATCAAGTCCACCGCATTATGATAGCCTGCCAAGGTGATACACGTTTTGCCCCAGGGTTGCGCGCGCATCCTCTTTTGTTTACAAACAAGAAAGGGGTCTATAGAGATCCATTCAAATGCAGAGAGGTTATACTATCGCTTGTAAGAGTAAAGAGCTAAATGGCTCTAAGTCATCAAGGGTCTGACGTACCAAACAAGCCTTAAACCATCACTCTGCTGCCAGAAATACAGTAGATATGGATGGATAACTTGAAGGGTTTCTTCTCCTGACTTATTTTTCCATAGAGTTCAATAGGAAAATTTCTCAGGAGAAACAACCCTTCAAGTGATCCATCCATATCTACTGCATATCTGGCAGCAGAGTGATGGTTTAAGGCTTGTTTGATACGACAGACCCTTGATGACTTACAGCCATTTAGCCAACCATGTGTTCCACACTGTTCCAGTGTAATTTAAAGCTAAATCTAGTCCCACCCCCCAATTCTCATAGAGATCCATTCAAATGCAGAGGTTATAGTATCGCTTCTAAGAGTACCTGGAAATAAAGATATCAGGAGTCTTTTGATATCCTTATATACAGTCATGATGGCATCACCTTTTTACCTGTGGAATACCTGTTTACCACAGAAGTTGTTTGAGAGAATGGCAAGAATGTGCAAAGCCGTTATCAAGGCAAAGGGTGGCTACTTTGAAGAATGTCTTTACTATTCCAAAATGTGGAAAACAGTAAAAAATAACAGAAAAAAACCTTCTATGAGTAGGTGTGTCCAAGCTTTTGACTGGTACTGTATATTTACAAAAATCAAAAGTTGATATGATAAAACATTAAGGGCTCTATTTTAATAAACCAAACGCAATGGTGAACGCAAGAGTAATCGCTTAGCGGTATCGCTCTGAGGGCGTGTCGGCGAGAAATTTGGTAATTTCATGACGGCAATCTTGGCGCACCTTATGGCGGTATTGCTAAAAGGCTGGGTTTAAATGTCCAAGGTGTGTCTCTATGGTAGCCAATCAAATTGTTGTTCTCATGCTTTAAAAAAATCCAGTTGGAACGCAATCGCTCCATGCGATTTCATAATGAGCAACCCAAACGCACTGGACCGTCAACGACAAGAGCGATTTTCCGCACAGGAATCAGACATACTTGCAACAGAAGTACAGGCTAGGACTGTAGTAATTTATGGATCACAATCCACACCACCTCGTCTCCCAGAAGTTCGGAAGGCACGGGAGGAGGTGGCGAATGCATTAATTAGCCTACATTTGGTGATGTAGGCATAATTATGATTCAAATGGTAGGCTTATGATTCAACTGTGTCAATGTGTAATTTATATATTATAGGCTATTGGCCTACATGATCGCAAGTTTCTTGTAAGCTGTCCTGTTTTATTCTAGTAGTTTAAATTAAATTTAATTAATTAATAATAATTATAGGCTATTTGTTCATTAAATGGAAGTGTAATGTTGGCATCACCTATAGACACTACATAGAACTACATGACTAAGAAGTTGCCAAATTGCCAGAGTCTATTGCGTTTCCGCTAAGAGGTGGTTCCAGCTGATCATAACGCAATGGGTTTTCGTTGGTTCAAATTGTCACTGAGCCGAAAGTATTTTAGAACACGCCCCAGACAGCGCCACCCATCCCACTGCAGCGCAAGCGAAAGGATGTTATGTTGAGAATTTGTTGATCCTAGCGGTATTGCTGAGAAACGCCATAGCGCCAGTTTTAAGACGTTGATGCTGTCAACAAGCTTGCGTTTGACTATACCGTCCCCTTGCGCTGGTTTGAAAATAGAGCCCCTAAATATCTTTTCTTTGTACTGTTTTCAATTAAATATATTTAGAATTTACAAATCACTGTTTTCTGCTTTTATGTGCATTTTACATACTGTCCCAACGTTTTTGGAATTGGGGTTTATACATATACTCAAATAGCTTTTGAGTTCAATTTCCCTACTTAATGCACAATTTAAAAAGCACTTCGGGATTCTTTGGGGTAAACCAGAATATCCTGAAAACAACATGGTTTATTTCAGCCAACTCAGTAATCCTGCTTCAGAGTATACTCCCAGGTATTTAATAGTAAAAAATATTTATTAAAATATTATCTTTTTAAAAATTGTGCAATGTTCAGCCCTAATTTACGCTCCCACTCCAATGCGCTGTTCCCTCTCTGCCTTCTCACCTTGAACATGGCGGCCTGGGGCTCTCCGAGCTCATGGAAGGGAGGTTTGCCTGTAGCCATTTCGATGATGGTGCAGCCCAGGGACCAGATGTCTGCGGGGGCGCCATACCCACGGGGCCCTTTATCAATGATCTCAGGGGCCATGTACTGCAACGTGCCTGCAGGGGCGGAGGGGGTTAGGGGTGGATCAGAACATCACCCCATGAATGTAGGAGGTATTCCGAAAACAACAGAGACTATGGGACATTTATAGTTAACACAGACAAATACGTGTGTGTGTGTGTGTGTATGTGTGCTTGTGCGTGTGAGAGTGTGTATGCATGTGTGTGTTAGAGAGAGAAGGTGTGTGCATGTGTGTGTGTTTGTGTGTGTATCAGACCTGGGTCAATTACCATTACGTATTTGTCTTTCGGTATTTACAATTACTTTAATTACCTCTTCCAGATAGTATTTAAAAAATTGTATCCTGTTTGCCAATTACTAATTGAATGTATGTGCAAATACTTTTGAAAAGTATTGACAAGTAGTTGCAAATACTTCAAATATGTATTTTTACAAGCATTTGAAAAGCAGTATTTTCAATTATTTGTATTTTAACCTCTTCCTACCGAGGGCAAAATAGGCCAATTTTTGCCTGTTTTCACTAGTGACAAACAAAGGTGGTTATCTCAAAAACTATAAATGGTACAAATATGGTTCATGGCTTTTATTAAAGCAGACACCTGCAGGATTACGACTAAGCAGTGAGAACTCATAGAAATCCAGTTTTTGATACTTAACTACAACAATTTATGTACAGAAAATATAAAAAAACTAAAAAACGGGTACCTACATTCAAGTTGAATCATTTTTACCTGGGGAGCTACAAATGCTATGGAGGAAATGACTCCTCTATCTGATTCATCAATATGCTGCCTACCTCTGGTAACAATCTGGTGTCAATATCTCAAACCATTCAAATTTTACAGGTTTTTTTTCAGGTGAACCTTTTTCGTTATCCAAATGGTGCCAAATGGTGCCAAATGTGCCAAAAATGGCAATGTTCCAGAAAGGTCTCAATATGATTTATTTTTTAGATTTTTACAATAAAATGAGATAATTTGTCAATATTGGCAATAAAAGCTAATTTTTAGACGTGTTCTTGGTGCTCTTCATATTACACAACTAACTACCCAAGGTTACAAAAAGCTGTCAAAACCCATGTAGCAGCACAGTGAATCTTGTGTATTTCACCAGAGCCCCATTAGCCAGAAATGAGTCCAGGAATGTGCAAACAGGTTTTCAAATGAATAATGGGAATAGTATGAAACTTCCCTACACATTACTGCTTGCCAGTCCTGTCCTTTATTCTGTTGCCACCCTCCTATGACAGGGACGTTGGGGTTGGGTTTTAGGAGGCAAACCTTTATACATGACAAACATATATCAACTATATACAAGTGCACTAAGGTGTACTACTAAAAGTGCAGTGGATAAAAAATCAAAAGTCCACCAGTTTCCTAGATAAAAAATAAAAACACCCCTGCTGTAACAAATAAAAAGATCCTTGCCCTCTAATTGCTGAAGTTACCGTATTTACACAAAGAAAGTACAAAATGGCAGGGTCCAAAAAGCTAAAAAAAAATGAACTAAAAACAAAAAAAGGCAAAGGATCAAAACATGGGGGTGGAGGGTGAGGAGAGATTATTTAACCATTCATACAGAAGCCATTTAGACTACACATTCCCTCAGGAGAGCAATCTGCATAATTACAAACCCCACTAACCCTGTCCATGGAATTGTCCACCATGTTGATATACCCATTAGTCCCCCCTTATACAACAACAATCAACAATAATAATAATAAATAAGTACTCCCTCATGTTATCATGTTCTCTCCCTCATACCATGCATAAATTGCCATTTTGTTTACCTGCACAGCCTTCTGTACTGCATACAGAACAATTTACTCATGTGGAACAATGACTTTACTAAACACTTCCAGAAGCCATTTCACACTCAAAAAAATCGATTTAGTAGCTCATCTCAGACACAAATAGATAGCTAGCTGCTTGTTACCTGTAATTTTGCTTGCTAGCTTGCCACTGTAAAGGTAATACTATCTATATTAATTTAGCTGAGAGGGACCGATTTTATGCATAAGTATATAAGGTTAGTTAGCTTCACAGAAGAAACACAGGGATTCACGCATTGCAGCTAAATTGCACATTTCCTTCGATGCTTACACCAAACTTACCGTTTCCACAAACATCTGTGTTGTTGGCAACGCCACGTAACACGTGCGAGTTTGTCTACACAGACAATACACCCTAAGTTTACTTCATAAATTATTTATCATACCGTTGGAATGTGCAATTTGTAATATTAATTGTATGAAAAACAATAAAATACAGTTGACAATGTAATTACGAACCCGCATGGCATTGTGTGAATTCACACTGGTATATCGAAAAATCGGTAATACCACCAGCCCTAACGACGTTACCTGCCATGGCGAAATTCAATGCGTTTATAGCATAACACTGTTAGTATGATAAAACAACTTACATGTCAGCAACATCATCTCGGTCATCAGTGGATTCAGCGTCACTGAGACAGGATGAGTCTCCCTCGGCAAAAACATCTTCTGGCTTATCCAGTTCGTCTAGCACTTGGTGCACGGATAAACGCCTCACGGGCCTTACCTAATTAATTGTGCTTTGCTAAACGGAATGTAGCGAGCTACGCTACAAGGTAAAAACACTGCGCCATCTTGGTTTGATAATTACGCGTGGTCGCCACTTCCTTATACGCAGGGCAGTATTTCCTTTTTTTACGACGGCATTGTGTTGAATGAGGGCTTGTTTGAAAGATAAGAGTCTTGGCTATTGGCTGGAATATTTGACAGACAGTTTTAAAACCCAATGGAAAGCAAATAATACTCAGAGTGGAGGCGGGTGGAAGACAGTTTTTCCCACTTCAGATAGGCCTATTGTGCTATCAGTCAAAGAAATACACCCAATTGACGACGGTTTTGCATAAATCTCCGCAAGCAAGTTCAAAACAACTCTGGCTAACATATACTAAGCCACGGGATTGGTACTCCAGAAACTGGCTGAGTTTCACAACGCCAAAGTGAACACAGCCGAACGAGTCGTTATCAAGTGCAAAAAAGCACAATTCAGTTTAAAATTGGAAAAAAATTATGTACAGCCGTATTTTTTCTTGAAGCCTAAAGGTATAATGATTTTTCAAACCAAAGTTTTGTGAAATACAATTAAGCAGAACAGTTTACCAGCACATTGTTTATGGTGTGACATCAAGCTGCAATACATGTTTGAGAATTAGGTCAGAGTTTCCAATGTTATTTACGAAGTTTTATCCCGACGTTTTGGGCTTAAAAACCACTTTCCCAGAAGGAATGGATATATCTTAAGGATATTTAATCAAAATATTGAGGTGAGCAGTTTATTATATATTATTAAATTAATGAAATGTATAATTTAATCATTTCCGTAACACCCGCGTTACCGCTAGGGGGCGTTTGGTATTAAGAGGTTAATAAATTGATTGTAATTGATCTGCAACAACAGAAGCCAAATGCTTCATCAATCCAGAAGCCAGTCTGTGAATCGACAGATGTATATTACTGACATACTGATTCATCCAGGGAGCCTGTTAACCAAATGTACATTTTTGGAATTTGGGGTGGAGCTAATCAATCAGTTGATTGAGCTCACCTGCTCTCAATCAGTGATCTCAGCTAGGGTATGTAAATGACATCTGCAGCTTGTTTTGTGTCGTGTGTTGATGAAATATTTTTTGTGCACTGAACTGTTTTGAATCCTTTTTGTCTGAGAATCTGTCCTGGCTACTGACCCCTGCTTGGCTGAGAATCTGTCCTGGCTACTGACCCCTGCTTGCCTGAGAATCGGTCCTGGCTACTGACCCCTGCTTGTAAAATGGCACCTGTGAGATCCAAGATTGTACATGATTTTATCATGCCTGAGGATATTGAGGGGAAAGGTCAAAGAACCGCATCACATGTTACTGCCTAGAACATTATCAGGAGAAAAAAATCTTCAGAATGGCCTCCCTCCCTGGATCCACGCTTCAAGCTGGCATGGTGTAATATGACTGAGAGGACTGCCCTGAAAGCAGAAATTAATTGCCAAAAAATTCACTAGCAGTGAGTTCAAAGCATCCACTGTCACTCCCAGTGTCTCATCCAATGAGCCTACTGGAAGCCCTCTGGATAAACGTTTTGCCTACATGGATCAACCTATAAGAGACCCAACAGATTCTCCAATCATCAACAAGGAGGTTGAGGAGTACGTCTCCATACCTCATCTCCCAACATCTGCTGACTTACTGCTGTTCTGGAAGACAAATGCTGGGCAGTATCCAACCCTCAATAGAATTGCTGCTAAATACATGCATATGCCAGCATCCTCTGCTGCTGTAGAGCACGTATTGAGCATAGACGGCCATGCTTTCAGGTGAGACCACTGCTCACTGTCAGATGAACTATGTTCCTCGTTCTGTCTCTAAAGCTAGCCTGAGCCTCTCATGCTGCCACAGAAGCACAGAAACCAGCCGTAGGCTACTAACTGTTACCTGTTTTTAAACTAAAAGTCCAAAGCGAATTTTGAATTTTACCTATGGGTTAACATTTTTCTGAATCACAAGAAGTGTGTGCAAATCAACTCAAGAGAGCAAGGTGGATAACATTATTTTGCTTAAAAGATATTTTTCCAGGTAAGTGATGATCACAGCAGTTCCACACAACTCTGACCGAACGGCACCAATTAACTGTAGCTAACGTTAATTTAGCTAGCTACCATTACCGAGTGACAAAGCTAGAAAGAATACAGCTACTATCTAACTTCGCTAGCGAGATAAAAACAAAATCATGTTATGTTTTGACTTGTTAGTTGATCCACCAAGTGGCAACTGACATATCAACAAATTTGGCGATTTAAGTGATGATTGTCATTTTAAGTAATAATTATTCAATTAAATCCATTAAATATAATTCTATGTAGGTTGAATGAGGGGTTTTATCACACGATAGCGCTTGTGTTCAGTGTTCAGAGTGCTTGGCATTTTAACAAGGGTATTGAGTGCTGGAACTGCTGGATTCAGGAAATACACATTTTTACTTAATTCTCACTTCCCCCAACATATTGGAGGTCCCACGAGATAGGTCGTCCTTTAGCATAATAAATTATACTATTGGGTAAACTGCAGTAAACCTTAAGACAAGTTCAAAGTTTTCTATACGGGTCTTATATTGAGTGGTTTTATTAAAATTTTTTATGATGTATCAGACAAAGAGAGAGATGCCTCTGGTCCTTGTCCCTTCTGACCGACAAGTATACCCTTGATCGATCAGCAATTCCATTGCATGAAATCAGATCTTGATGCCATGGATGAGCTGAACGACTGACCAATCTGCGACCTGCACTAAGAGTTTTTAATCCATTCCTTATGGCCAAATTGTTGTGGGGCCAACAACATGGCTCTCCATGGGGCCGCCAATTTAGCTTGCCTTGAGGTGACTAAGTTTACTTCATCCCACGTGGAAACTAGCATGGAAACTGCACTAGCTGACCCCAAGAAACGTCAGCAAAACAAACTTTCCAAACAGCGAGAGGGACACCTCCAGGTGACTGGAGGAGATGAGCTGCCATCGCCACCTACATCGCTCAGCCACTTGAAAACCTCCACAACTCCACAACCGTGTGTTCCCAAGAGTGCAACAGCAACCATCGGAGACGACAACACAGGTGGAAGGATCTCAGTAAAACTGACTAAGCATCCCAGGCAGTAGCTACAGTTTAGTTTAGTCTTAACTGAGATTAACGTGAATCTGTGTGGTTATATCTGTCCACTTACTGTTTAATTTAATGAGTTCTGTTCGCTGTATTTACCCTGATTGAATTTGCTAGCTACCTACATAGAGTAACGCCACCCACGTGGTTTCTCTTTACCTGCATTCTAATTCTTCATTCAACTCTCCACATCACTAACAATATTAATATAGAATTCAATGAACAACAAATTCTTGGTTGCATGTAATGTTATCGGTGAGGAGCTGCAGTTACACATCCGTCTTCTGCACTGCTAGGACCGACATTTCAGTGTAGCTAAGCTAGGTTAATCAACCTAATCACTGATACCACTGTGACTGTATAGGCCTACACTATACAAATACGGCCTGGGTGCGATTTTTCTGGGGGGGTGGCGGGAATTTCCCCGCCTCTGACTGTTCATTTTCACCCCTGGTGGGGATATGATTAATCCCCACTTCTGGTAATGTTAGTCTATTCTAGCATTGAATTAAATATGTGAAATTACAAAAATCGCCACAAGTCAAGATTGAGTCACAGTTGAGTTGGTCATTTTTAAAATGTATTATGGATTTTCTCTCCCCAAGCTCCGTGACAGTGTTTGATTGCCTCTCCTGTGTAAGAGTAGATCAGTCCATAATAATTCATGGTTTGGTTGGCAAGTTTAGCCTACTAGTAGCTACCAGTTTACTAGACACAGAGAAGATAATGTTTTGTCTTTTGGCTAAAGTTACGTAAGAATATAGTTTAAGAAACAAATATCTGCCTTTCAGCTAACTAACCTAACGAAATGTTATAAACCTTGAGCGTCTGCCTGATCTTCCTTGTAACCTAACGTTAGCTAACTCCCGACACGCTAACGATGCTAACAACGGACAATGGCGTTTCCCATTATACATTGGCTAGCGAATGCTAACTCCATATAACTATGTCCAAAGTTGTAACCTTATGTTGCTTACAGATGTGGTAGTTAAGTACAGGAAAATATCTTACCTGGGGGGTATACTACGAAGCAGGATTACTTAGTTTGCTGGATAAATGCACTGAGTAAAACCCGGAACCATCCCAAATCTGGAACATGGACTGAAGTAAAAAGAGCTGTTTCCGGTAGCCTATTTGTACAGTTATCCAGTTAACTAAGTAATCCCAAAGATTCTGCTTCGTAGTAGGCCTATACCCCCCTGATATGAAATGGGTAGACGAGACGTAGGCTAACCTACAAATGACTTCATCAGTCCGATCGGTTCTTCTTCATGCTTTCAGCCACAAAACTGATCTATTTGCTTCAAATGGTCCCCTTTTAGATGGTATTCTATAAACAGGGCCGGTTTTTTTATTTTGAAAATGTAAAATATTTTAATAAAAAGTAATCTTGCTTTAAAATTTGAATAAATTGTGTCATGTTTAAATTTATACCATTTAGAGGTCAAGTTAGCTTCTGTTCACTTATTAATATACAGATCTTTTCCAAAAAATTTGAATATCATGGAAAAGTTGTTTTTTTTCCGTAATTCCATTCAAAAAGTGAAACTTTCATAGATTATAGATTCATTACACACAAAGTGAAATATTTCTAGCCTTTATTTGTTTCATTTTTCATAATTTTGGCTTACAGCTCCAGAAAACCCCCAAAACAGTATTTCAAGAAATTAGAATAGTGTGTCGAAAATCAGCATTTACTTCAGTTATTTCAGAGAATGAATGTTTTAGACTGAGTGTCACACTATCATCTAATTTACTCAAAACACCTGCAAAGTTTATCTCAGTTTGGTTCAGTATGGGGAAGACTGCAGACTTGACAATTGGCCAGAAGACCATCAATGACACCCTCCAGAAGATGGGTAAGCCACAAAAGGTCATCGCTAAGGAGGCTGGCTGTTCACAGAGTGCAGTGTCCAAGCATATCAATAGAAAGTTTAGTGGAAGGGAAAAATGTGGCAGGAGAAGGTGCACAAGCAAAAGAGATGACCGTAGGCTTCAGCGGATTGTCAAGCAAAGACAATTCCAAAATTTGGCGGAGATGCAGAGGGAGTGGACTGAGGCTGGAGTCAGTGCTTCAAAAACCACCACGTACAGACGTATCCGGGACATGGGCTACAACTGTCGGATTCCTCCAGTCAAGCCACTCATTCTCTGAAATAACTGAAGTAAATGCTTATTTTCGACACACTATTCTAATTTCTTGAAATACTGTTTTGGGGGTTTTCTGGAGCTGTAAGCCAAAATTATGAAAAATGAAACAAAAAAAGGCTAGAAATATTTCACTTTGTGTGTAATGAATCTATAAGCTATGAAAGTTTCACTTTTTGAATGGAATTATGGAAAAAAAAATTTTTTCCCATGATATTCAAATTTTTTGGAAAGGATCTGTACTTATGAGATATTAATTGTAAAAGGCATTTTGAGCAGGGGTGCCAAAATGTTTTTAAATTAAAATCGAAAAGCGTTAAAACAGTAGGAGAATGAACCAGGTGACCGAAGGTCTGGACCATGTTGTTACCTACATTGATGATGTAGTGGTATATAGCGAGACATGGCAGGCTCATCTTGTGCACATTCCAGAGCTGTTTGAGCGCTTGGAGACAGCTCAGTTGGTGGTGAACCTTCCAAAATGCGAATTTAGCGAGGGCCAGGTAACTTACTTGGGACATCAGGTGGGGCGTGGGGCAGTGTTGCCTCAGACTGCGAAGGTCCAAGCCATTGTGGATCTCCCCATCCCTACCACTCGCCGGCAACTGATGAGGGTGTTGGGTATGTGTGGCTTTTATCGGCAGTTTGTGCCGAATTTTGCAGCTGTGACCACACCTTTGACGAATCTGCTGCGAAAAAGGGGTCAAATGGGACTGGACCAAGTTAAAGCGATCCTCTCCTGCGAACTGGTGCTGCAAGCCCCAAATTTTTCTTGTCCTTTCGCACTGGCGGTGGATGCATGCGATGTAGGCATCGGCGCAGTCCTCCTTCAGGCTGATGCTGCTGGTGTGGAGAAGCCTGCGGCTTACTTTTCCAAAAAGCTGAATAAACATCAAAAGGCTTATTCGACCATAGAAAAGGAAGCGCTAGCTTTAGTTGTGGCGGTGCAACATTTTAAAATTTACGTGTCGAGTGTGGGAGGCGATGTGGTGGTCTACTCAAATCACAACCCCTTAGCTTTTCTGGTGAAGTTTCAGGTGTCCAATGCCAGAGTGTTTCGCTGGACCCTAATACTTCAGCCATATAGTCTGACAATTAAACATATTGCTGGCAAAGATAACGTAATTGCGGAGGCTTTGTCGAGCGGTTGATGTGTATATTTTCCTACCCATGAGTTGAGTTGCCGCTTGTCTAGGAGAGGCCTATTTACATGTGCTCTGGTTAGTTAGGGATTAGAGTTCACCTCCCCTGCTATTTTGATTTCTGGGAAAACACAGAGTGGAACTAAAGGTGCCGTAGTATTTGGCGTTTTTTTGTAAATATTTTATTATAGATGTGCAGTGTGCATGAGATGTAACTGTAAAATAAGAAGAGCCTCCCTACATGTGTTTAGAGGGAAGGGTAGGAGGAAAGTCTCCTATAAAATAAAATAAAAAATAAAACATTGGTGGGTGTAATTTTTGGTTAGTTTAGGAGTTCTGGGTTTTGTTTTGTTTAATTTCCTAGCTAAGGAGGGGGGAGTGTTATGAACGCCTCCTCCTAGATTAGTTGTAAATGAATTAGCGGTTTTTCCCATGTCTAAATTCGGTAGTTATAATTTCTGTTACATTAGAGTATTACATCCATCTTTATTGGCAATGGGCGGAAGGGGGTGTGTGTGTGGTCAGGTGGTCTCATCTGTGGCGGCAGGGGAGAGTATTTCAAGGTGGCTGCCGGGATGTTCGCGAGAGTGGATTTGTGCAAGGGTCACCAAAAGAGGCCGAGAAGAGGATTGCCACACACACAGCCTCGGTGCTGGTTGTCTTAAAGAAAATAACTAAAACTTGAACAAATAAAAGAAACAAGAAGGAGCAGGTCGCTATCCGGAGCGAAGACTGCGCTGGTCCTGTCTTGGTGGGAATTATCGAGGGGAGACCATACTGTTCTACAGCAGCACTCTTCAGCCCATTGCCTGAGAGCTGAGTTTGTGATCCGTGATTGAGAAAGGAAGCGATTATCTGGGTGAGTCTGTTAGTAATAAAACCCCTAGACATTGGAGTACCTTTTTATATTGCCAATAGTTCCATAATCTTCCGGGGGGACAATATTCTGTTATGGGACAATGGCTATCCATTAAAAACTTTGCTGATAACACCTATATCAAGCCTCCATGAGAACAGCCTCATGGAATTGATGTTTGACAATGCTTCATTTCATAATCAAACAAAATTTGTTAAACAAGCAGGCTAATTTGGCATTTTCTAAGGGGAGACAAAAGCCATTGGTAGCTTATTCTCAGCTGTTGCAGGTGCTTTTAACGAAATTGAACCGCATACATTTTCTAAAATAACAGCACTGTCGGGAATTACTGGGAACCCGTGCCGGTGTTAAACCCTAATGTTAAAGATTATTATTGTGTATATCAAAATGCGTCATAATGGTTAGTCCAAATAATATTGATCATACTATTGACCCATATAGCCTATTACTCGCTCGCACTACACACGCATGAGCATGTTTGTTTCGCCATCATATAAGCAAGGTGGAAAAGTAGGCTTTTAAAAAGAATGTAATAAGACATTTTGATTGGTTTATTGCATCCTACACCCAAGACACACCTATAATTAATGAAGAGGCTAGGTTCCGCCCATTAGCACCTTGCGCCTTACTTATGGCTCAAATAACGCGCCGTGTAACTACCAAAAGTGCACTTGTGCCTAGCGTTTTAGTGAAACAGTTCGTAGTAAAACGCCAGTTTGTTCAGTATAACAGTAGCCTATACCCTACATTGTAAAAAAATACCATAAAAAAAGCAACATTGCTGCCAGACCTTTCACCATTTTCTTACAGTGTAACAATTCCAAACACGCAAAATCTCTCATTTAAATATGTCTGTTTGCGGCTGGAGTAATTTACATAATCACTCTTAGTTGATCACCCGAAAAGTGTGAAATGATAACACATGCAAAGACTTTTCCTAATTTGTTGGTATTAAATAGTAAATGCAATAAACATAATGCTATGTTTTCAATAGTCATGTACCAACTTTATATACAAAGGAGTTGTGTGGGGTCATTTGTGAGTTGAAAAAAATGTAAGAAAATACACAGCCTTTTTTATTTTTTACCACAAGTGATTCTGGTGGCACTTTCCCATACAAATTTTAAACTTCACAAACCTTCACTTACCTCAGGCTCTAAGATATTAGATATTTCATCACATATTTTTAATATTTAGGGATAAAAAGCTAGTCATTTGAGACACACAAAGGGCTCTAGGCCCTATCTTACACCTGGAGCTAAGCGGCGCAAACCCAAACACATGTGTCTTTGCTAGTTTCAAACTTTGAGATCCCCTGTCTGTCGTGTCTTGTTCTCCGAACCCAACCCCTTACAAGTATCAGGCCGACACATTGGTCATTTTAGTGCCCAGCGCTCATGCTGTTTAAATACCAAGTGAACTTGCACCGATAGCAATTGCACTGGGCGGGTTGGTCTTAAGATGAAGTGTGGACAGGATAATTTTTGGTGTATTGCTATCTTGAGCCAGCAGAAAGCACTTGCGCTAAAACCACCACAAATCTCGTCTTAAATCATGTCACAGTTGTTTCAAAATAGCCCTGGGCGAGTTCGGAATCACGGTGGAGGACATGCATAGGCGGAGGGTGTGTAAGGCTGGGGAAGGCTATGCCTTCCCCTAGCCAGACATGGCAATTAAAATAATGTAGGCTATTAAGTATAAATACAAATGCTAGCGATAGAGGATTTGAGGTCCAGTTAGCTCGCTCAATCCACTAGGCTACTGCCTACTGCGGAGGAGGTAACTAAGCTGGTCGGCAGCGTGTAGCCGATTGCTGCATGGTTAGACTACCTGTACTAAGTTGGTTAGTTGGCCATTATCAACGCGTTGTCCTGTCAGTGAAGCAGAAGTCAAATTTTATAAATTATGTGCATGTTGGTTGCCATGCTGAAAACCAAATCACGCATAGGCTATCTTCGCTTAAATAATTAGCCTATCAATATGATGTGAAAATGTGATCGTCAGCGGTGCTTTAATGCACAGGCATACATGGGCTGAAGCCCGGGGCCTCGATTGGCCAGAATATAATGTTGTAATTTGCCAGTGAGTGACTAATTCACTTGAAATAATGTTTTTGTTGTTGTTAATTGATTGTCTGGTCAGATTAATTATATTTATTAATTAATTCATCCATTCATTTATTACTGATACTTGTAAGGGGTTAGGTTCGGAGAACAAGACACAACAGACAGGGGATCTCAAAGTTTGAAACTAGCAAAGACACGTGTTTGGGTTTGCGCCGCTTAGCGCCAGGTGTAAGATAGGGCCTAGAGCCCTTTGTGTGTCTCACATGACTAGCTTTTTATCTTTTAATGTTAAAAATATGTGATGAAATATCTAATATCTTTTAGAGCCTGAGGTAAGTGAAGGTTTGTGAAGTTTAAAATTTGTATGGGAAAGTGCCACCAGAATCACTTGTGGTAAAAAAATTAAAAAGGCTGTGTATTTTCTTACATTTTTTTCAACTCACGAATGACCACACACAACTCCTTTGTATATAAAGTTGGTACATGACTATTGAAAACATAGCATTATGTTTATTGCATTTACTATTTAATACCAACAAATTAGGAAAAGTCTTTGCATGTGTTATCATTTCACGATCAGGAGTGTTAATTGTGAACGACTCCGCAGGGGGCCCAGTCTCATGATCAGAAAGCCAGAGTCCCAAAATGTCCCTGTGTAACCATTACACCTGCATTTAATACTTTGTACAACCTCTCTTTGCCAATAGAACAGCACTGAGTCTTCTCCCGTAACATCTAGCTAATTTTCTCGTATGGAGGGTGAAAGTGAGTGTCTGGCTAGCTACGCTGACTGTAGCTAGCTCTGCTGCAATTGCAAATGTTACGCCATTAACGCCAAGCCTCAGTGCTCAATGCAAAGGCTAACGGTAATGCCAGTGGGCTCAGTCCGCAACAAGCACTGTCACTGCGGTTACACAAATGACACCTGCACACACACACACCCTCGCCTCCTGCTTCGTGCAACCTACAATCTGTAATATGTTTAACCATTGTGAATTTGGCATCGCATTTCTCATAGAGCAAAACCTAAATGAGAGGGCAGGCTGAGCGAGCTAGGAGCAATACAGGGGCAAACCATTGAGGTGTGGGGGTGGGGGGTTTCCATGTTCATATAGTAAAAAAAAAAAACTATAATATATATTCACAATATGAAATCACAACAGGCAGAAAGGTTTGTTATTGTCGAAATAGTTTCCATTCAAATGTATAATGGAATGGTTTCATGTTTATTTTATAATAAACCTTTTCATTCTGAGTTGATTATATATTGTACCTCAGATTTTTTCAGTTCTTATCCAAAATTATTGTTCAGTGTCCCCCAGTTAGGGGGTGGGGGGTTAGATAAATAAGTATAAAGTCCAGAATATAGTTCTTATAAAAGGTTTTGAACAGAATAAAAGACAGGGAGGGGGGTGAATACTCATAAATTGCAATTGCAATAAATTTTAGACAAATATGACATTTCCTATATGTAACACCACGTCCAGTCGAAGCCCCACCCACTTCCGGTTTATATCCGGATACAGATACAGATAATTTTGATGGTCCAACAGATACAGATAGGGGCATCGCTGCACACCCCTACCTCCAACTAGCAGAGACACTTGCGTTTGGGTAACCGTCGCTTAGCGCCTGGTGTAAGATAGGGCCCAAAGTGTGAAACAGAAAGTGTCAAAATCTTTCTCTTACAGTTTTCTGTCATTTTAAACTTGACCCTAAACATAAAAGATGTCATAAAATGTCAAGATAATATGAGGGATAATTGAGTAATTAATGTCACTGATTCGCCAGGGATCCCACTTACCTGTTCTCCATGGTCTAAACCAGTTCCTGATTAGAGGGGAAGAATGAAAACCATCTATGGTATCCCTTACATAAAATATGGAGGCGCTGAACTTAACTTTTTTTTTT
This sequence comes from Synaphobranchus kaupii, assembly GCA_029718625.1. Lineage (NCBI taxonomy): Eukaryota > Metazoa > Chordata > Actinopteri > Anguilliformes > Synaphobranchidae > Synaphobranchus > Synaphobranchus kaupii. Next base: position 76,682,486 of record CM056377.1, on the reverse strand, counting down.
TCCGCTAGCCTTTTTCTCGCTTTGGCTGTAAACAACAAGCAATAAACTGCACAGACTGATGTGCTTTAAAGGCATACTGAACTTTGTTAGAACATGATATTGTATAGCTACCTGGCGCCGATATGAGACGTAATATTCATGTTCATCTTCATGACTTGCTCCAGCGGTCAGCAACTGGCCAACAGAGAATGACGTTTTTTCTCTCTCCATTCACTCCCATTGCATGGCGAAACAGGTCTCAAAAGCACACTTTTAGCACATAAACAAATGCAAACAACGTGGATTATGCTGAAATATAAAATCACCACATTGCTGACCACAGGAGCAAGTCATGAAGATGAGCGTGAATATTATGACTGGGCGCCAGGTAGCTATACAATATTATGTATGCCTTTAATGCTTAGTTTTTAAATCCATGTCAGAGTGTGAGCAAGTATTAAGCACAGAAAAAAGATTCCACAGATGTCAATACTCTCATCTCTGATTGGTCCACCCATTCCAAGTGGACAGGGTGTATGAGGAAGGTAATCTCTCACCTCTTGAGATACTGTCCATTTGGCCCATAACAGCAAATTCACTGTAATAATAGCTTGATTCACAATGTGTCGAAGATCATTATTGAGCCCGGATAAACCAGAAAACCCCTGATTAGCTTGCCGTCATTAAGGGGGGGGGGGGGGGGGGGGGCATTACCTGTGAAGGTCTCAGTGCAGGGGTTCACCCCGGCCAGCCTCTTGGATGTGCCGAAGTCAGAGATCTTGAGCACCCCACTGTAGGTGTTCACCAGAACGTTATCCCCCTGAGGACACAGAGCCTTGTTCAGCCCGGGCAGCAAAGTTCAATTCAATTCAATTCAATTTTATTTTATTTATATAGCACTTTTCACAGATGACTGTTACAAGGACGCTTTACAGAACAGAAAGGGGAGGAAAGGGGAAATGGGAAATGCCAGCTCTAAGCCCCCAGATAGCAGAGGTAAAAACTCTCTAGTAGGGAGAGAAAACCCTCATACTGTGGCGAGAAAAAACTCAAAGTCACTGAAAGCAACTCTTCATGAAGTAGTGAGGTCATCATTTTAGTTCTGCCAAACAAAAACACTCATCAACAAGAAATGCGACCTCATGGAACAGGTGAGAGAAACTACATCTTACACTAGAAAAATTACTGAAATTTTAAAGAAGCAAGCAAATAGCCTCCAAAGCAATTAATCTTTATGCACAAGCAGACTACCTTAATTGTATGAGGGGCCGTTTAGGCCATAATGAATTTTGGACCTCTCACATACATATATTCTCACTTTCACATACATATATTGTCACTCTCACATACATATATTGTCACTCTCACATACAAATATTCTCTCTCACATACATATATTGTCACTCGCACATACATATATTCTCACATACATATATTCTCACTCTCACATACAAATATTCTCTCTCACATACATATATTGTCACTCGCACATACATATATTCTCACTCTCACATACATATATTCTCACTGTCACATACATATATTCTCTCTCACATACATATATTCTTACTTTCACATACATATGTTATCACTTCCACATACATATATTCTCACTCTCATATACACACACTGCCTGGCCAAAAAAAAAGTTGCACACTCTAATATTTCATTGGACCGCCTTTAACTTTGATTACGACACGCATTCGTCGTGGCAACAACCTTATGCAACGTCACAACATTTATTTCCATCCAGAGTTGCATTAATTTTTGGCCGAGATCTTGTATTGATGGCAGGAGAGTCGAACCACTCAGTAAAGTCTTCTCCAGCACATCCCAAAGACTTTCAATGGGGTTAAGGTCAGGACTCTGGTGGCCAATTCATGTGTGAAAATGATTCCTCATGCTCCCTGAACCACTCAAACCACAATTTGAGCCCGATGAATCTTGGTATTGTCGTCCTGGATTATGCCCATTGATGGGATAACCTGGTCATTCAGTACATTCACCTACTCAGCTGACTTAATTTTATTGCTGCATAACGTTGCTGAGCCTAGACCTGACCAATTGAAGCAACCCCAGATCATAACACTGCCTCCAGAGGCTTGTACAGTGGGCACTATGCATGATGGGTGCAACGGCGACTTTTTTTTTGGCCAGGCAGTGTATATGAGAGTGATAATATATGTATGTAAGAGTAGAATGTATGTATGTGAGAGAAAGTATATATATACACTGCGTTCCAAATTATTATGCAAATGATATTTTTCTCAGATTTTCCTAAATAGTCGATGCAAATGACAGTCAGTATAATTTTCACGTCATCAACTGTTAGAGTATAATTTGAATTTTATTGAACAAACCTCCCAATGATAACAGTATTTTTTTCAAAAATAAAAAACTCAAAATGCACTGCATCCATTGAACTTGTGAGTTCTTGGAGAGTTTCTGCTTGAATATCTTTGCAAGATGTCAGAATAGCCTCCCAGAGCTGCTGTTTTGATGTGACCTGCCTCCCAACCTCATAGATCTTTTGCTTGAGGATGCTCCAAAGGTTCTCAATAGGGTTGAGGTCAGGGGAAGATGGGGGCCACACCATGAGTTTCTCTCCTTTTATGCCCATAGCAGCCAATGACACAGAGGTATTCTTTGCAGCATGAGATGGTGCATTGTCATGCATGAAGATGATTTTGCTACGGAAGGCACGGTTCTTCTTTTTGTACCACGGAAGAAAGTGGTCAGTCAGAAACTCTACATACTTTGCCAAGGTCATTTTCACACCGTCAGGGACCCTAAAGGGGCCTACCAGCTCTCTCCCCATGATTCCAGCCCAAAACATGACTCCGCCACCTCCTTGCTGACGTCGCAGCCTTGTTGGGACATGGTGGCCATTCACCAACCATCCACTACTCCATCCATCTGGACCATCCAGGGTTGCACGGCACTCATCAGTAAACAAGACTGTTTGAAAATTAGTCTTCATGTATTTCTGAGCCCACTGCAACCGTTTCTGCTTGTGAGCATTGTTTAGGGGTGGCCGAATAATAGGTTTATGCACAACTGCAAACCTCTGGAGGATCCTACACCTTGAGGTTCGCGGGACTCCAGAGGCACCAGCGGCTTCAAATACCTGTTTGCTGCTTTGTAATGGCATTTTAGCAGCTGCTCTCCTAATCCGATGAATTTGTCTGGCAGAAACCTTCCTCATTATGCCTTTATCTGCACGAACCCGTCTGTGCTCTGAATCAGCCACAAATCTCTTCGTCGTACGATGATCACGCTTAAGTTTTCGTGAAATATCTAATGTTTTCATACCTTGTCCAAGGTATTGCACTATTTGACGCTTTTCGGCAGCAGAGAGATCCTTTTTCTTTCCCATATTGCTTGAAACCTGTGGCCTGCTTAATAATGTGGAACATCCTTCTTAAGTAGTTTTCCTTTGATTGGGCTCACCTGGCAAACTAATTATCACAGGTGTCTGAGATTGATTTCAATGATCCAAAGAGCCCTGAGACACAATACCATCCATGAGTTTAATTGAAAAACAAAAAATTAAATGTTTATGACACTTAAATCCAATGTGCATAATAATTTGGAACACGGTGTATATATATATATATATATATATATATATATATATATATATATATATATATATATACAGTATATACACACGGAAGGCACTTCCATGAAACGGAAAAAAGAGAGTTTATGGAATTGTGATTGGCTCAGAAGCTGGCTGGTACCATAGATATAAACAACTACTAGATTCCTCGTTCGCCCTGTTAAGTTACATCTGCACTGCTGCCTAATATGCCATACAGGCTCTTGTCCAGTTCCCACGCACCATGGAGGGGGAAGACCAGAGACATGTATAGAGTACTCAAGTGAATACGTCACGCTGGTTTTGGAAGTAAATTCCCCATTCATTTAGAGCAAGGGGCCAAGACTGGGCTTTCGTTTTGAAGCTCACTTCCTGGTTGGGCTGGGAGCAGCAATTGTGCCATTGCTCACAAGCGCCACTGCGACTGGCTCCAGTATAGGTCTTTCCCCATGTAAGTCAATGGCAGCAATGTGGGCAAAATACTCAGTCAATACATTTTTCCCACAAAAATATGCAATTGCAATAGGTGCCTTTCCTTCATCTAATGCCTGTGCATGTGCTGATTTTTTAAAATATGGTGTAGTTGGACAGGGTGGACACGGTGGACAGGGTATTAACATTTGTTCAGGACCAATCAGAGGGACAGGTTGAGTCCTCTTCGGCTCCACGGAGCAGGCGCAGTTTGTACAAACGGGCGGCGAAAAAGACATCCGGAGCCTCAATTCAGTTTTTACAAGGCCGTGGAAAGGCAATGGGTGACGTCACAGTGGCTTTGTCCATATTTTTATACAGTCTATGATTTAGAGCGTAGACATTAACTAAAGCTTACTTTTAAACCATTTCTACTGATTATGTCTTACCGTCAATTTCCCGGATTGTTCAATATAACGCCCATTCGCAAACTATGTCGTCTTTCTGGACCAGCTTCGACATACCAGCACTGGCACTGGTTAAAAACTCCACGTCCCATAATTCCCACCGAACGTGCAGCCTTGACGTTGTCATATAACGTTAGCCAGCAGTAGCACACAGCTCCGTTTTTAAACACTTTTTTTCTAACATTAGCTAGCTAGCTTGAAGGACTAAAAGCTAGAATTGCTTTATGTCATTAACCATAGCGCAGTCAGTTTCTGACCTTGTCGGGCGGGCTTCTCTACTTAGCAAGCTAACGTTCAGCGGCAGTAGCCTACTCCTATCTGCCACAGTCAGACAGACGAGATGATGATATATTATTGGTCGAGAACCATTGAGAATTGGGGGTGTTTTGGGTGGTGGGACTAGATTAAGCTGTAAATTACACGGGAATAGTATGGAACACATGGTTAGCTAAATAGCCGTAAGACATCAAGGGTCTGAGGTATGAAACGAGCCTCAAACCATCTCTCTGCTGCCAGATATGCAGTAGATATAGATAGATCACTTTAAGGGTTGTTTCTCCTGATGTTATTTTCCATAGAGTTCAATAGGAAAATGAGTGAAGATGATTTTCCATGATGTAATTAAAGTCATTAGCCTAGGCCAATTCATGCAAATCACATGTGTATTGTGTCTTTTAATCTTTTTTAGATGTTGATGTAGATCTGTTAGAAGCGCTTAAGGGCATTTACAAGCACTTAAGGGCATTAGTGCTTAGGGTTTATATTTCAAATAATATTTCACTTGCATTGACGAAGCCTTTATTCCTTCACTCAATATATTTTTATTAGGTTTTGGCAAAAATAGATTAAAACACAGTGTTTTGTTTCTTTCATTTTCCAATTCCTCATGTTTCATGTCGTGTTTTCCAGTTTACCTTGTTCGTCTCGTTTCTGTGTTCGTTGCAGGCTGGGGGTGGTTCCCCATTTAGTTCCTTGTTTTCACCCCTTATCATTCGCCTATCACTCTCCCTCTCGCACACATTCCTCACTCCCTTGTATTATTCAATTAGACTTCTCACCTGTTCCCCTCTTATTTAAGTTCCCTTGTTTCACTGCCTCTTCGCCAGTTCGTTGTCTCAGCTCCGTCTTGAGATTCTCCCGGCCAGTTTGTCTCTCTGCTTAATATAACCTGTTTGTTTTCTGTTCCTTACTCCAGCCCACCCAGCCTGCCTCCTGTTTTGCCCGCTCCAGCCCTGACTCCTCACCTGCCCCGCTTAGTTCGCCAACCCCATTTCCAGTCCGTCACTTTTAATTTCCCCATTTTGTTTGCTCTTTTCCTGCCTCGCTGTCTCCAATAAATTCACTCCCTGGTGGAGTTTCCATCGAGTCTGTCTCAGAGTCTTGCATTTGAGTCCAGTCCAGTACTAAGCCTTAACACACAGAATGTTTCAGTGTATAAACCATTTTGGTAAATTTAAACAATCAGCCTGTTAACGTTGAAGATCTGGTTCATCAAAAGGAACAAATCACTACTTCCCAGGCTTACTGGCATGAGATAAACGTGACTGTAATGCCCCTTTCTTCAAGCCCCCTTTTTTCCTCTGACTTTTTCCCCTGACAAAGGAGGGATTGCATTTGCATTTGAATTTTGTCAGGATAGTTGCGTGACCATGCGTAAATGATAATGTAAATGTAAGCAATGCCACTGGTTTTGATTTATGCCATAAAAACATGAAAATTAAATGTTAAATGCCGAATTGAATTATCTTTTCCTTTTTGTCATGGATCATGTGATTACAATAAGAAACTGCCATTTTAAACGTAAATATTTATTTATATGTTTATGTTTTTAATTTTCATTTAAATTATGACACAGTTTTGTCATAGAGTGAGAAATTTTTTATGTGAAATGGAATTTGGAATCAGATAATTATAAAATTTGTGTACATTAATTTGAAAATGAAAACACAAAGTGGGCTTTTGCATTTGCATTTTATTTACGTCATGATTTTTGCACGCATCAAATGAAAATTCAATGCAATTGCTGAATTGCATTTTAAATTGAAGTATGATCGGATTATGCTTCCATAGTTATGTAACCTCTATTGTCATGAAGACCAAGCCTGTGGGTATGGTCACCTTGATATCTCGGTGGACGATTTGGTTCTCGTGCAGGTAGCGCAGCCCCTCCAAGATCTGCCGTGTGTAGAAGATGATGGTGGCCTCCTTCAGTGGACCCCACTTGGATCGCAGCAAGGCAGATAGGCTTCCTGTGGGGACAAAAAAAGGCCAAATGCAAAAATGTTACTCCATTGATAGTGACATATAAATACACACATGTGCAAGCACACACACCCACACACATACAGTGCCCTCCACAATTATTGGAACCCCTGGTAAAGATGAGTAAAAAGGGTTATGAAAAATTCACCTTTTGGTGAATTAGCTTAATCTGACACTGAAAGAATGAGAAAAATCCAACCTTTAATTGAAGTAAATTTATTCTGAGAAAAAAAAAATCCCTCATCAAGAAATAATTCTTTTTTAACAAAACCACATATGCCACAATTATTGGCACCCATAAAAATTCTTATGTACAAAATGTAACTGAAGCATTTTTTCCATTTATATTTTACTTTTTAAAGTTGATCAGAGTGTTTAGGAACAGTAATCCAAGTAAAACAAGCAGTAATCCACAACTTCCTGTTTCACTGGGGTATAAATATGAGGTGACACAGAGGCCAATATTCGCTAATTCATACATCAACATGGGAAAGATAAGAGAACACACAAATCAAATGAGGGAAAAGTGTGTTGAGCTTCATAAGTCAGGGAATGGCCATTAAAAAATAGCTACTCACCTGAAAATGCCCATATCTACCGTGAGGGCAATACTTAAAAAGTTCAAAAACTGGAACTGTTACAAACTTGCCTGGAAGAGGACCCAAGTTTATTTTGCCCCCACGCACAGTGAGGAGGATGGTAAGAAAGGCAAAAAAATCCCCAAGGATCACTGTTGGAGAATTACAGAGGAAAGTAGCATCTTGGGGTCATCAAGTCTCCAAAACTACCATTAGATGTCACCTCCATGCCAGCAAATTATGTGGAAGACATACCAGAAAAAAAGCCTTTCCTGTCATTTCACCACAAACATAAGTGCCTGGAGTTTGCTAAACACTACTGGAACTTTGACTGGAACCGTGTTCTATGGTCAGGTGAAACAAAAATTGAGCTTTTCGGCAACCAACACTCAAGGTGGGTTTGGCGTAAAAAGAAGGATGGCTATACCGAAAATAACCTGATCCCCACTGTTAAGTATGGTGGAGGTTCAGTGATGTTGTGGGGCTGTTTTTCCTCCAAAGGCCCTGGGAACCTTGTTAGGATACATGGCATCATGAACTCCATGAAATACCAGGAAATTTTTTAGCTGAATCTGGCTGCCTTTGCCAGGAAACTAAAACTGGGTTGTCGTTGGATCTTCCAGCAGGACAATGATCCACAACATATGTCCAAATCAACACAAAAATGGTTAACTGAACACAAAATCAAGCTTCTGCCATGGCCATCTCAGTCCTCTGACCTAAACCCCATTGAAAACCTGTGGGCTGAGCTGAAGAGGAGAGTGCACAAGAGAGGACCTAGGACACTGGATGATCTGGACAGATTCTGTCAAGAGGAATGGTCTCAGATTCCTTGCTCTGTATTCTCCAACGTTATTAGATGTTACGGGAGAAGACTCAGTGCTGTTCTATTGGCAAAGAGAGGTTGTACAAAGTATTAAATGCAGGTGTAATGGTTACACAGGGACATTTTGGGACTCTGGCTTTCTGATCATGAGACTGGGCCCCCTGCGGAGTCGTTCACAATTAACACTCCTGATCAACTGAGGCACAATGGCGTGACTGTCCAAATTCTTCATGTGACTCTGAGATGAACACAGACTGCTTGATCGATCAGGCACCGGGTTGGGCAGGAACTCCCCCCTCTTTTGAGAAGGAGAGGGGGGACCCCAATTTAACACACGCACGCACACCCTGAGGTGATTGGAAATGGCTGATCCATCTGTGTTTATTGGTGGTTCCAAGGAAATGAGCCAATCAAATGCATGGGTGCCCTAAAGCCATCTACCAATTTGGATCAAAGGAATTTTGACCATAAAAACCCATGGAACTTTACCAACTTTGCTCTGATGGGAAAGGCGCAGCCTTACCCCGACCAGACGCACCCGGACAGCTCTGATGGTAGAGACACAGTCTTACGCCTACCAGATGCACCACTGAAACCCTGACGGACTTCTGCGTTTCCCAACCCGCATCTCGCCTGATCACCAAGACAGAGTTGTCCTGCCACCGTCCACAGAATAACCCAAGCTGGTTTATTCTCAACAGCTGTTTTGAGGATACGTTTCTTCTAACTGTTCCTCTACTGTCTCGCTTGCGGCCAGACCCAAGTGGAGATCTGTGCACATCCACGTCGACCTGACTGGAAACCTGTCGCGACCCGACTTCGGTGAAGAAGTCTCCAGGAGTCCACGCACCTGCCGGGACCTTGGACCAGCTGACGAGCTGACATCACTTACGGAATCGGGACTGGCCTCCCTTTGTTACCGTTAAGTATTGAAACGCATTTTATTTAGACATCAATTGATAGGCTAGCATATAAAACCTGTAATACCCTGTTGAGGTAATTTTACTGCTGGTTCCTACTTTTGTTTGTATTTTGTTTTGCTATGAGCATTTCGGTCGGGAATAAACAATTTCCCCGACATTATAGTTTTACACCGTTAAAACTGTATATGTATGAGACTGATAAAACGAGCTAACCACAAAATATAGTTTAGCGTGTCATTAACCCATAACACATTTGTAATGGTAGGACTGTTAGCTTCTATATTTAGCCGTCACATAATTATCATATCCTCTGATTAAGATGAAGTCATAGAATGTTATATCAATTATTGTTTCTATTATTCACATATTCATAGTTGTAGCCAATAAAACATGTCATTTTTCCAACCCATTGTCGTGTTTACGTTATTTCACTAAGTTGGGCTCTACTGACGTATAGAATTCTAATTGAGTGTTGAACTTAATTAATTCTGAATTAAAGTGACCAAACCTCACTACACAGGGGTGCCAATAATTGTGGCACACATGGTTTTGGTAAAAATAATAATTTCTTGATGAGGATTTTTTTTTTCTCAGAATAAATTTACTTCAATTAAAGGTTAGATTTTTCTCATTTTTTTCAGTGAGAGATTAAGCTAATTCACCAAACAGTGAATTTTTAATAACCCTTTTTACTCATCTTTATCAGGGGTGCCAATAATTGTGGAGGGCACTGTATATACAGACATGCATAGATACACAGACACATACACACACCCACGCATATAAACAAACACACACACATATACAGACACGCACAGATACACAGACACACCCACGCACGCGCACGCGCACGCGCACGCAGCACGCACACGCACACGCACACACACACACCTCCAGGGACCTGCTCCATAAAAATCTTGATGTAGCCATCCTCAGACACAGAGCCCAGGTACTGTACAATATTCCTGTGTTTCAGGTACTTGTGCAGAGCGATCTCCTCATGGAGGGGCTGAGAGTACCTGCAGAGAAAGAGAGAACAACCATCACCTACACGCTAGGTTCAATCTGCCACACACTTTTCCAGAGCCTAAGTTACCACATACAGTTGAAGTCGGATGTTTACATACACTTAGGTTGAAGTCATTAAAACTCATTTTTAACCACTCCACAGATTTCATGTTAGCAAACTATAGTGTTGGCAAGTCAGTTAGGACATCTACTTTGTGCATGACACAAGTAATTTTTCCAAGAATTGTTTACAGACAGATTATTTCACTTTTAATTCACTATATCATAATTCCAGTGGGTTTACATACACTAAGTTGACTGTGCCTTTGAATTTTTTATATTTGGTCACATATCCTTTGCATACCATAACTTCCTGATGTCTGTGACCCAACAACATCAAAAGACTCTTGATATCTTATTTTCTGGTACTCTTACAAGCAATACTATAACGTCTCTGCATTTGAATGGATCTCTTTTGGGAATTGGGGGGTGGGACTAGATTTAGCTGTAAATTATGCTGGAACAGTATGGAATACATGATTGGTAAAATGGCTGTACGTCATCAATGGTATCAAACAAGTCTGAGGTATCAAACAAGCCTCAAACCATCACTCTGCTGGCAGATATGCAGTAGATATGGATGGATCACTTTAAGGGTTGTTTCTCCTGACAAATGTTCCTATTGAACTCTATGGGAAAATAAGTCATGAGAAGAAACCCTTCAAGTATCCATCCATATATACTGTATTTCTGGCAGCAGTGTGATGATTTAAAGCTTGGTTGATACGTCAGACCCTTGATGACTTAGAGCCATTTAGCCAACCATGTATTTCCATACTGTTCCAGTGTAATTTACAGCTAAATCTAGTCCCACCCCCCAATTCCCATAGAGATCCATTCACATGCAGAGACGTTATAATATCGCTTGTAAGAGTACCAGAAAATAAGATATCAAGAGTCTTTTGATGTTGTTGGGTCACAGACATCAGGAAGTCATGGTATGCAAAGGATATGCGACCAAATATAAAAAATTTAAAGGCACAGTCAACTTAGTGTATGTAAACTTCTGACCCACTGGAATTGTGATATAGTGAATTAAAAGTGAAATAATCTGTCTGTAAACAATTGTTGGAAAAATTACTTGTGTCATGCACAAAGTAGATGACCTAACTGACTTGCCAACACTATAGTTTGCTAAGAGGAAATCTGTGGAGTGGTTAAAAATGAGTTTTAATGACTTCAACCTAAGTGTATGTAAACATCCGACTTCAACTATATCTATAGCCTACTACATACCTGTACATCAGATAATATGCTAGCCTACTACACATCAGTACTTCAGACAATATAGTAGTCTACCACACATCGAGTAGTTTACTAAAGTCTATCACCCATCTGTAAACAGAGTCATATATTCAGGAACAGTCTACCACATATCTGTACATCAGATAATATACTACAGTCTACCACACTTCTGTACATCAGAAAATAACTACAGTCTATTACACATCTGTACATCAGATAATATAGTACAGTCTACCACACATCTGTAAACCCAGTAATATACTCAGGAACAGTCTACAACATATCTGTACATCAGATACAGTCTACCACGCATCTGTACATCAGATAATAACTACAGTTTACCACACATCTGTACATCAGATAATATACTAGTTTACCATGCATCTATACATCAGATAATAACTACAGTTTACCACACATCTGTACATCAGATAATATACTACACTCTACCAAATATCTACCACGTAATATATTCAGGAACAGTCTACCACACACCACTACCTCAGGCAATATACTAGACTACCAACTATGAGTTGCTGAGAAACAAAAGTTGGAAGTTTATTCAAGATCCATAGTCTTCTGACTTGTCAGAATTTTCTAAAATTATCACAGCCTATGCCTACTATTTCCTCTACTCACCAGGGGGCACTTTTTCACCTGCTCTTCATAGGCTTCTCACCTGCTGTCCCTCTCCGGGATCTCTTTGATGGCGATGCGCACTTGGTTGCTCAGGTCCCTCCCTGCGTAGACCACTCCATATGTGCCCCGCCCCAACACCACCCTGTCCCCATTCTCATTGTAGTCATACTCGTACTGCAAGATAGACAGAAATTAAATTCTTGCGCTTACACACACACGGCACACACCTGCCGTCACCCACATACATCCTCACTATACATACACACACAAACCCACATGCGTTCACTGTACATATTTATGTGCAAACGCATACAAATGCATACACTCACTGTAGATACATATACACTTAGGGCCTGGTTTACTAAGACCTTTAGCATGTGCAAAACATCTTAGCACACGCAAAACCAATAACATGACCAATGATTGGTCATGGTATTTGTTGTACACCAATCATTACATTACATTACATTACAATCATTTGGCAGACGCTTTTATCCAAAGCGACGTACAATAAGTGCATATTGAAGGTCATTGACGCAACTACAAAGCAAATCCGACAAAGCACAGCTTTCTCACAGCGTAGGAGCTATCCCTAGTAATAAACATGAGTAGTACACACAGTCAGCTATACATTCTGAACTATAAAATAACCAAAAACACAAGTTAAATAGAAAGCAAGCAAAAAAACAGGAAGCGAGTACTATAGAATGGCCCTATATAGGTATAATTTTAGTCGAGGTGGAGTCTGAAAAAGTGCGTTTTCAGACCACGACGAAAAACAGACAGTGTTTCAGCTGAGCGCAGCAGAGTGGGGAGTTCGTTCCACCACTGGGGAGCTAGGGTGGAAAAGCTCCGCAGTCGGGACGAGCGGGAGCCTTTAACACGGAGGGAGGGAAGTGCAAGTCGCCCTGCAGCAGCAGAGCGAAGTGGTCGAGCAGGAGCGTAGTGCTGGATTAAGTCCTGTAGGTAGGAGGGGCCTGACCTTTTGGCTGCAGTGTAGGCCAGGGTCAGAACTTTGAACCTGATCCTGGCCACGACCGGCAGCCAGTGGAGTGACCTCAGCAGGGGGGTGATGTGCGATCATTAGTTGTGATATTAGTTTTGCGTGTGCTAAAAGGTTTTGCACATGCTAAAGGTCTTAGTAAATCAGGCCCTTAGTGTTTAAACACATAGACATAGACAAATACAGTACATACACATCATTCTTTCAAGTCACAGAGAAATACATGAACACAGACACAAGCACACACAATAAACTGTAGAAAAATATTGTCAAAGTGACTATGACGTCACCCATCGACTTTCCACGGGATTGTGAAAAGCGTTTTCAAGCTGCAGAAGTGCTGCCATGTTGTACAGAAATTGGAGACAGCGACTGTGCAGTAGGTAGCAGGGGGACCCTTATATGGTCATTACATCCAGGCCGGGTCTGGTTTGTCCACTAAGCATGTGAGATACTAGACGTGCAGTAACTGGGAAGTGCTGCTGGGAACTGTCCCAGATTGGTCCAAATATATTAAACGTAGTGCCCAGATAATACAATAACTTAACAAATCGGCACATGGGCAGACATTAGACGAAGAAAAAGCACCTATTGCGACTACATGTTCTCGTGGGTATAACAATGTATTGACTTTGTATTTTGACCGCATTTGGTACCATTGACCTGCATTGAATAATGAGCCTGAAAGACCTATACTAGAGCCAACCGCACTGGCGCCAGAGAGCAATGCTCTCAACAACCCAGAGTGAAGGAATCCATATGTTAACCCAAACTGTACGTTTTCTTTATGTGTATTCATTTAAATACATCATAAAATCATAAAAAGCCTCCCTCAATCTTTCCTTGTTCTTCCCTTCCCCCCTCTCTGATCCCTTCTCATCTCACTCTCTTTCTCTCACCTTCTCTTTTCCTCTATCACCATCTCTTTCTCACTTACCCTCCTTCCTTTTCCTTCTTTCTTTCTATATGTGACTTTTACTCCTTCCCCCCTCTCTTGGTTTATTTCAGTCTCTCTCCATCTTGCTGGTCTTTTTCTCTTACCCTTTCTCCTTCTCCCACTCACTCTCTGTCTCTTTGGCCCTGACCCACATTTTCTCTTTTGTGTGTTATCTGGAGTAGGCTGCAAGGCTGTGTACTGTAGGCTTCCCTTGGGTGCAGTTGCCTCCAGAATACCGTGGTTCTGGCCTGAGGAACAAAGTAGGTATCTCCAAGCAGCATTGCATGCTAGGTACTCCCCTTGGTGATCGAAAGGTGTAGCTTAATGCCTTTGTTTTAACATCCCTAGTCCCCCTTAAAGTTCTTGACTTGACCTTGAACTTATCAAGTTTGATGTGCTTGGTTGGGTTGTGTATGAAGTAGTGATGGACAGTATAATTTTTTTTTTTAGTTAACCAAAGCCTAACAATTTACATTGGGCAAATTGTACCTTCATAAAGCAGGCACAACACTATATGAAGCACTCATATTGGACAAAAAAATATAATATTAGTGTAGAGCACCATGACTGATTGCTTCAATGCTTCATGTGCAGTCCTTATTAGGTGGATATTCCAGTATGTTTTATGTAGCCTTAATGTCATGGTTTTGGGTGGCTGTAGCATTCAGCTCTTTTCCTTTCCACTCCTGCTTCACTAATTTGAGTTTGCCACGTCTATTTGGCTAAATGGTTCTTACACATGCAGATTTTGCTCTGCCTGCAACTCCTCCTGCGCTCATTGGTTCTGAGTTCTGCAGGCGTGTTTATTGCGTTCACTGTTGCACCTGTCGAACCTTACTTAGGGTCTTGGTTCACAGAGAAACGACGCTTTAGTGTCGTCTATGCACGAAGAGCCGGTATTGGTATTTATCCAGTACTTTTCAGTTCTCTGTACTTTCTATAACGTCAAGTACAAGAAGTCATCAAGGGTCTGAGGTATCAAACGAGCCTCAAACCATCACTCTGCTGCCAGATATGCAGTAGATATGGATGGATCACTTTAAGGGTTGTTTCTCCTGACAAATTTTCCTATTGAACTCTATGGAAAAATAAGTCAGGAGAAGAAACCCTTCAAGTTATCCATCCATATCTACTGTATTTCTGGCAGCAGAGTGATGGTTTAAGGCTTGTTTGATATGTCAGACTTTTGATGACATAGAGCCATTTAGCCAACCATGTGTCCCATACTGTTCCAGTGTAAATTACAGCTAAATCAAGACCCACCCACCAATTCCCATAGAAATTCATTCAAATGTAGAGACGTTATACTATCGCTTGTAAGACTACCAGAAAATAAGATATCAAGAGTCTTTTGATGTTGTTGGGTCTAAGACATCAGGAAGTCATGGCATGCAAAGAATATGCTACCAAATATAAAAAATTATTACTTTATTCTATATATAAATGCAGGAGTGCCAATAATTGTGGCACACATGGTTTTGTTAAAAATAATTATTTCTTGATGAGGGATTTTTTTTCTCTCATAATAAATTTACTTCTATTAAAGATTGGATTTTTTATCATTTTTTAAGTGTCAGATTAAGCTAATTCACCAAACAGTGAATTTTTTATAACCCTTTTTACTCATCTTTACCAGGGGTGCCAATAATAGTGGAGGGCACTGTATGTGCAATCCTCATTCGCCAATGAAAATACACACACACATTCTATGTCTCCAGTATTCTGTGCCTCAATCTCACCTCCAGCGTGTCTCCATCCCCTTCTCCCTCCAACTCAACAGCATTCCCAGACCCATCTGAAATAACTTCCTTCACCATGGAGCAGAACCTGCCAGTACAGTCAGCACAGAGTTAGGACACAGTTCCTGCAGGGTCAGTAAACAGATCAATTAATTATATGAATGAGACAAAGCACAAACACATGCTAGGGGAACAGTCAGCATACAGTCTACACAGAGACCATACAAGACAGCTTGTTAAGCACGGCCTACACACACACACAGCAGTCCAAAGCACAGAACCACAGTTGTTCCCAGGATCCCCTGGCTCACCGTCCACACTGGTCTTCGGTGGAGAAGTAGATCTGGAAGTCATCTGAGTTGTCATGCACATACAGGAAGCAGCAACGCTCATCAAATTTGGAAATGCTGAGACAGAATGAGGAGTATGAGGCGGGGGGGTGAAGACGAGAGCACCCAGAATGCAGTGCATATAATGATTATCACTTTCAGTGGGGAAAATACCTGGCTGAGCGAACTAAGAGGAGGCAGGGATGTAATTACCAGGTGGGTGACTGGAAATACATTGGAAATACAGTGCCCATCAGAATGATTGGCAACCCTGGAAAATATGAGCAAAAAAGGCTTTAAAAAATGTCCTTGTCATTTATCAGCATGACCTTCCACTCAACATATGAGAAGCATCGAATCTTTAAGTTAGGTAAAATACTTCAAAGAAAAAAAATTCTGAAAGCAACTGGAGCTGTGAGGAACCTGCCTGGAAGAGGATGCAAGTTTAGTTTGCCCCCACGCAGTGAGGAGGATGGTTCGAGAGGCAAAAATTTGGTTGCATCCTGGGGTCACCAAGTCTCCAAAAGTACAATTAGACGCCACCTCTATTCCAACAAGCTAGAAGAAAGCCTCTGTTGTCATCACACCACAAACGTAAGCGCCTGGAATTTGCTAAATGTTACCGGAAATTAGATTTTACCAGGTGCTATCATCAGACAAGATGAAAATTGAGCTTTTTGGCAATAAATATACCAAAGGTGGGTTTGGCTTAATAAGAGGCATAGTTCTGCAGAAAAGTGCCTTATACCCACTGTGAAGTATGGTGGTGGATCTGTGATGATTTGGGGCTCTTTTTCTTCCAAAGCCCCTTGGAACCTTGTTAGGACACATGGCATCATGGGCATCATCACATACCAGGATATCTTAGACCAAAATCTGGCTGTCTCTGCCAGAAGGCTAAAAGTGGGTAGCGGCTGGATCTTCCAGCTGGACAATGATCCAAAGCACACTATAGCACCTACATAAAAATGGTTCGCTGACCACAGAATCCCTCAGATCTCAGATCCCTTGCTGTGTGTTGTTCAACCTTATCAAACATTAAAGGAGAATACTCAGTGCTGTTATCTTGGCAAATGGAGGGTGCACAAAGTACTAAAGACAGATATTTTCTCAGACCAATAATTGTGACTTAAAAATAAAAAAATTTGGATTAAAGATTTGTTTTTCCTCTGATCAATGGTCAATCTAAACAATATAATTTTCTAATTTTTCTGAGCATAGTACACATTTGATAAACATAAAACTGAATTTAATCCGGCACTTTTTGCTCACATTCAGGTTACCAATAATTCTGGTGGGTACTGTACTTCAATGGATTGATCTATTCTGTTGTGAACCATGCTACCTTGGCCACACTCTTAAGTGAAACATGTATCTGAACCTAATCTCCAGTGGAACCCTGTATTCCAGGGGAAGGGTCTATATTTCCTAACCAAAAATCTTGGTGAACAATGGGAAGAAAACCTCCTGGGAGACTGGAGTGAAGAAACAAAGAAACCATATTTTTCCTCCGCATCCCAACAGCATGGGGAAACAGCAGGGGTTTTCTTGCACTGAGCCTGCCTAAGTGTTTTTTTCAAACCACCTAGGCGAAATCACACAAAAAACAACTTAGAAACGGTCCATGCATTTATTTCGCTGGACACTTCATAAATTCCCAGCTTATTGGTTAATGGTTTAAACAGATTCTGAAGATTGATATTTCAGGCTATATTGTTAGCAATGACAAGCATGCTACAAGCTTTAGCATAACAATGATGAATACTTCTGACGAAATTTACATAGCGTAGCAACTGTACGCTCAGATCACTGCGCCTCATTGACAGCAGCCAAGTGAATGTTTCTGACATTCAGAAAGATTTTAAAGATTTAATTCCATCTTCTACTGGGACATTTACCATTTATTGAGGGTGTGACAGAAATATTCAGTGCTGCTGACCATAATCAAACAGTTTCACTTTGAACATTTAACGTTAAATCTATTTTATAGGTTAGTGTTATGTGTTAGTGTAATATGGCCTCATAGAATTGCGTTCAATAAAGGCTAACAACACACTAGCACTTACTGTAAGTCTGATCACTACTGCAGTGAAGTTAAAACAGTCAACAAACTATGTTTGCTCTGAGAAATGTATTGTCAAGTCAAGCTCATGTGCACACCCTGCTCTAACACTCCATTTTGCCCTCCCTACTATAAGGCAACACACTACAGCCAGACGTATATTAGGTTATAATTGCCCCCCCCCTCCAATAACCGTAGGCTACAGTTTCATTCTTTTAATGAGCATCATAGTGTATGTGCATGGCCGTTGATTTTTATTATTTTTACATGAGTCAATACACCAGAAAACAACCATATACATTTAATTTTAACATTATTTCTATGTACAAAAATGGGATGAACGCACGCACAGCCTTCCAGCCTTCGCTGCGTTTGTTGAGCTTGAATGCTGCCATCTGACGAAACACAAGTGACATACATACTCGAACAAAAGACAATTAAAACCTAATACACATGGCTGACCCTATGATAACATATGGTATTTTTATAATTGGTATACTTAAAGGGATTACCAACTCAAATTGATGATCAGCTTTCAATGGTTAATTGTTGTCATCCTAAACATAACCCAAATATCAGTACTAAGCGATATGCCTAAATTGAGATATGCCTTCCTTTTTTTTTAACCATTGCCTGTCATTGATCAGGCAAGGTTTTGATGGGGCAGAATTAAAACATGACTTGTACACTAGTCCTCTCAGCCAATAGAGAACTGCAGTCATACCTCGCTGAGGCGTTTATGTGAATGCCACGCCCCACTTTGGGGGAATAATTCAGACTCGCTCCCATAGAAAACAACGGTGCAGAAAGAAGACAACAAAGATAAAAACTATAAAATTCCCAAAAGCTGTTGTATTCATTTTGCACGTTTACCAAGTCCAATTGGAAATCCAAAAAGACGAGTCCTGTGGCTACATGCTATTACGAGAGAGCAGGTGGAAGGAAACTATATGGTGTCCTGCATCTCCACATTATGTCTGCAGAAAGCACTTTTTAACAGGTAGGCTAAATTAATGTCACATAATATGGATAGTTAGAACTACAGGCTTGAACAATAACTGTTGCCTGAAACTTGAGCTCACTGTTCTGATGGGGTCAGTGCACTTAATATGCCCTCATTGGGCAAAATGTAGCTGGAGATATAGCTAACGTTAGCTAACTAAGAAACATCCAGAGGCCAACGGTAAGTAAAATTTTACATATTTATTGATGATAACTGCATGCAACACAATACCAGCTATTCCTCTCAGGAATCAAACACAGAAATTCAGTTTTGCTGTTCAAGGAAAGCTACTGATTAGCTTAATTCTACTACGGAATAGACGCCCTAACGAAAACTAGCAAGTGTGACCTGTTTTACACTTCTCAAAATTGTTATATGTAGCAAATACATATGTAGCTTAAGAAATAAATAGATATGGATGGATCACTTTAAGGGTTATTTCTCCTGACTTATTTTTCCATAGAGTTCAATAGAAAACTGAGTCAGGAGAAACAACCCTACCCTTTCCAGCCTAAGCGAATATTGGGTCAACATTCTATTCCATTTTATTTCTTAATGTGCGTTGCAAAAATGTTTGTAGTGTGATCATATTACATCAGATACCTAAACTTGATATACCATTGTAAACAGGATAACTGGGGCTTTCAATCGATATAAAAAATAATAGGATTACTTGATGGCAATATCATCAATTATGGAAATACATTTACCAACTAAATTTACAAAACATTCTAAATGGCTATTTTCTAATGAGAAACCTACTATTTTACCCATTTCATGTTCAAGATAGGGGGAAACTTACAGTGTATGATATCTTCACCATTGTGTGAGTCATATAGAATAGGAATCAGAATAGATTTATCTTCTACTGCTCAAAGGTTATAACCACTTCAGTGATGGGTAAGAAAAGGCTAAAATAAACGCTTTAGAATGTTAAGTGCATTGAAAATATGACATGTGTATGCAAAACCGTTTGTGGTGTGATCATATTATGTTACACCCCTAAAGATAATATACCATTTTAAACGGGATAACTGGAGCTTTCCATTTATATACAATAATATGCTTACTTTAATACAATATCATCAATTATTAAAACAAATCACAAAATAAATAATAATAAAAAAATAATAAAAAAACTTTCTAAATGGCTATTCTCCATGAGAAACCTAGGTTTTTAAACATGCTGAGGTCTCTCCACTGGCTGCCAGTTGCAGCCAGGATCAGGTTCAAAGTTCTGACCCTGGCCTACACTGCAGCCAATAGGACAGGCCCCGCCTACCTGCAGGACTTAATCCAGAACTATGTTCCTGCTCGACCACTTCGCTCTTCTGCAGCAGGGCGACTGGCACTTCCCCCCCTCCGTGTCAAAGGCTCTCGCTTGTCCCGACTGCGGAGTTTTTCCACATTAGCTCCTCAGTGGTGGAATGAACTTCCCATTCCCCTACGTTCTACTCCAACCCTGCCTGCATTCCGTCGAGGCCTGAAGACACACCTCTTCAGACTCCACCTTGACTGATATCCTCACCTAGGAATATCAGTTTCCGGTTTACTAGTTCCCTGTGTTTTCCTGTCTGTTTATTATAGTTTATAATAGTATTTGGAATGGAAGTGTGGTGTTGCTGATTTGCCCACAGCTTACTGTGAACTACAGTCGACGTTCATTGCTAGGGATAGCTGCTACATTATGGGAAGGATGTGCTTTGTCTGTTCTGTAGTGATCTTGATGATGTCTCTGTATGCACTTACTGTACGTCGCTTTGGATAAAAGCGTCTGCTAAATGAATGTAATGTAATGTAATGTAAATTTCACGTTCAAGATCTAGGGAGACAAACTGTGTGGTATCTTCACTATTCTGTAAGTGATATGGAGTAGAAATCAGAACAGATTTATCATTTACTGCTCAAAAGTTATAACATCTTAGTGATGTATGGGAAAAGGCAAAAAAAAAAAATGTATTAGAATGTTAGGTTCATTGACATTTCACATTACCACTTATCCATACTCCTAATGGGTAACTGTTGAGAATCTGTTGATATAATGCAAAATTGAAAGACACATACACTGAAATATACAATTTATGTGTTCAATGAAACACACACTTTATTTAAAAAAATGTATAACATAGTGAATGGATGAACTAAGTAAAAGGATAACATTTCAAAACAAATAAAAACAAGATACAACCCATGGCAAATATCAGTTTAGATACCCGTAAAATTAATGCATTGGATTTATTTACAGTAAAATCATTAATGTATTAGTACAGATACAGCAGACAAATCTATGGTCAAGCATAAATACCTTCAATATATTCACAAATCAAGAAGATAACAGTAAGTGCATGCATGGCCTGATGGTCCTGTGTGTCGTGCTCTGCAATGACCCTCAGAACCCTCCTTCTCTTCAGGGACTGTATCAGATGGCTAAATGTCCATCCTTTGCTGCAATACATAAATATGTAATCATTTACCATTTCATTAATCCATAACATATCATATAAAACCATTTCTGAGTAATTAAAAGGCTGTATACTTGCAATAACATCATCTTACAGCAAACGCTTTATGCTTATGTCAGGAATAGATAAAACAGCTATTCTGGACACAAGCATAATGTCCATCCATCGCTGTAATAGATAAATATATTATCAGTTGCCATTTCATTAATCCATAACATATAAAACCATTTCTGAGTCATTAAAGGGGTGTATAGTGAGAATGACATTTTACAGAAAACACTATGCTCCAGAATAACGTTAGCCTAGATAAAAAGCACAACAATAACACAATGTTGACTACTTAGCATAATGTCCATTCATATAAGATATTGATTTGAATGAACAGACCTAAATCATCAGTGACATTGGCTCAACTGAATGATGTCTTTTTGTCATATTTGTCTAAACAGGCTAATCTTGCTCAAGTCAAAAACGTGAGTCAGAAAATAAAACGTGAAGCTGACGTTACGTTAGGAAATGTTTGCTGTTTAGTTCTCTACTCCATTCATTTTCGACAGGACTGATCAACAACAACCTTCAAATTTATACATAACGTTATGTTAAAAAACTAGCTAGTTAGTACTTGCTATTGATAAGACTAATAGTTGAGTATAACATTTATAAAGCTAGCAAGACAGACAGCAGAACTAACGTTTCAAATTAGGAAAACAAAAACGCAGAAAAGAAAATGGCTGTTTGCGCGGCGAGATGATGACAGCTCACTGTTAGACTAACGTTATTTGTTTTAGCTTTAGTTAGCTATTATTTAGTTATCAAAGTCTACACTAAGATACGGAAAATATTCACATCTAACGTTATCACTTCACTTATTCATTGTATGACAGACTTTTTCACAATTTCATCTCGAAACGAGCTAGGGGAAGAACAACACAGTGGCATCATTTGAAGCTAGAGCCGAACGTTAGCTACCTTAGCGAATTTCAAGTGAAAATATGAGAAAGTATGCGGTACAAAAACAGGATTTTATTCAAAATAAAATCGTTTCTGAAGTAATATCTATGGTTAATTATTATCTTAAATATTTCTTACCTCAGGGGGTTTACTGGCTTTCCCTCAGTCGCAGTAAAGTCTTCAGACGATAGTCTTCTGTCCGAGGTGGTCCGCTCTGCCCGCGGTGAGGCAAATGGAGATTTACGGGGTTGACCTGCGGTTTTATTTAGCGGTCTAGAAATAAATCCCCGCCAACTAATCTCATGAACCAATTATATGTAATTGTAGCTTATTTTGTCATCTGTAACTAGCATTTTTCAAAAAGAAAATCAGTGATTGGACGGCAGAGCTATTATACGTCAAACCATCAGAACAATTGTACTGAAATTAGAACGCTCCAGCTTTAAAGGGTTAAGGCGATCCATCCATTTCTACTGTAAATCTGGCAGCAGAGTGATGGTTTGAGGCTCGTTTGATACCTCAGGCCCTTGATAACTTACAGCCATTTAGCCAACCATGGGTTCCATACTATGTCCGTGTAATTTACAGCTTAATCTAGTCCCATCCCCCAATGGGTAAAACATTAAATATCTTTTATTTTTACTGTTTTCAATTAAATATATTTAAAAGAGAATTTAAAAATCACTGCTTTCTGCTTTTATGTGCATTTTACATACTGTCCCAACTTTTTTGGAATTGGGGTTTGTACGATAACCCATAATCTGGGCACTTCTGAAACAGTCATTCATGACCTACGATTAGGGCTGAGACGAATGCTTCGGAGCTCCGAAGCTTCGTTCATTGGATTGGGATTCAGATCCTAAATTCAGATTCGAATAGTTTGTTTCTTTTCCTCAAAAAACAACAACAAAAAAAAAAAAACGAAACATTTTTCCCCCTCAAAAAAAAAGAAGAAAATGGATGGTTTACTGGAAGTTTGTCAACATATAAGTGTTTATTCTATACTGATTGAGCTTTGAATTTCCTGGAAGTTTATCGAACGTACAAGGGATGCGCTGCCTGCTAGCGTGGTTCAGCCTTCCACGTGACTTGTCTCGCTACGCTGTTGCCCAAAGCCTGAGGTGAAGTTACAAGATGTCAAAGATGTCAGCTGTGTGGAAACATTTTAATATTACCGCTGACAATCCAAAAAAGGTCAAATGCCAAATATGCCAGCAGAAATTGGCATACCATGGTGGAACTACGAATTTGAAAAAATGTAAGTAGCCTAATTTATATATCTTCGTCAGAGTAATAGCCTAGCAACATTAGCGTTAGCTAGCCAATCTGACTAGGCTACATTTCATGATATAGCCTAGGCTAGCATAGCATGACAACCTATTACATTTGGAAAGAAAACAATATAGCCTACACTCGGCTTTATATAGCCTACACTCGGGAATAGCCTACACTCAACTTTAGACTTTTTTTTAGTATGTAGGCTACGTGAAGTCTGAGAGTTTATAGGCCTGCACATAACTGTGAAGACTGCGGCTTATATTTATCTTTTAAATTTATTTAGGCCTATGTTTCATGTCCTGAACGTCTGTTCCATTTCCATTTAATACTTTGTTGTTTCAATAAAAAATAAAAAACTGTTGTTTCTTTCTTCATGCGCATATTACTGAAATAGATGTGAGCGCCCCCTCTACTGGACGTATCGTAACATTGTTTTCAAAGACTCAAAGAAATATATATTTTTAATAGATTATTAATAAAACAAAGCTTCGGAGCTTCGGGGAAAATTGCCAACAAAGCTTCCAAGTGTAAAAAATGGCATTCGGCTCAGCCCTACTTACGAACCCATAATCTGGTCACCTCTGAAACAGTCATAGATGACCTACGATAACTCATAATCTGGTCACCTTTGGTGCAAGACAAAGAACTGTACTTCCTTAGACGTCTGAGGACTGACTTTGAATTTAAAGGATAAACTGGAAAACAGTTGGAAGAAAATGAGTTTGAAGTCTGCAGATATGCAACATGGCAAGGGACTTATTATTACATGTTAAAAACACACTCATTAAAACACATTAGAATATTTAACACGAAGGATGATTAAGAAATGAAAGGAAAAAACATTGTAGGATGAGTCACATTATCACCACATACAAGTATTTGCAGGCATGCATACATTGTAATTCATGTGTGAAAACAATCATATTGTTAATAATGCACAGGTATATGCAAGATGGTCCCTGTACCTGATTCCTTTGATCGATGTGGCTGTGAAGTTCCACTCATGGATACCTTTCTGGTACAGAAAGAAACACGGAAGCCATATTATACATAATACTCATGTAATACAACTGAGGCAGCTACACTTGGGATAGAACATCATAACAACTATAACCAATGCAATGATAAATAAATAAATATAACTGCAAGCAGCGATACACAGGGTCCAGACAAAAGGTTGTATTTTTGGGGGGAAAAAATCATGTTACATTCCAAAATTTTGCTTTCTACATTTCAGATAGTGTATTCTCCTGTGAATTGCCATGGTTAAATTAACATTTAATTTGATTTCCTTTCACAATTGATTCTCGGAAGCATGGGCGACTGTACATTAGGGTCATGTGGGGCACTGCCCCACCAGGTGGCACTGTTTTATGCAAGTTGCTCGTAACAACATATACACATGTAATATGAAATAGTGATTTAATGGTAAAATCAACGTGTTAAAGTAAATTTGGGTAAAACTGTCACACAATCATTTTGGTGCTACTTTGAATAATTCCCTTTGAAAAATACAGCTTGAGTGTGTTTAGGCCTGTGTGTATGTGAGCGCACTCTGCTGACGGAGCTGTCAGTATATCTGGTGGGGCAGTGAGTAGCTTACCCCATTGTTGTTATGGGAACGCAATCAGCGTGTGTAGAGAATATCTCCCGCAGATTACATTGGCAAGAAGGGCAGAAACATTTCTGCCATGATGAAATCTGCTTCAACAGGTGGTTAAAGAAAATAAAAAAGTTTATGTAGCCTACGTGGTAGTGGGCTAACATTACCTTGGACATTGCGTAACCAGAAAATAAATACAGTGTTATGAAGCCAATTCATTTGATGTAGCTAATACCAAATTAGCTAAGCTATTACATTGAATACTGTGGATTACTTGCTTGTGTTTATATATGTAAAAAGTATGTGTGTTTTTACGTAACAACAGCAACGTATTTCAGCCATGAGTGTGATAGGTAGCGCTGTGGAAATGTCGACATTGCTGGACAGTGGTGAAATTGAATAAGGGAATCTCTTCAGGGTTCATCAGAAAACAGTTGTAGCTTCATAACCAGGTAGGATATTTGGTTCCTTAAACTGTTTATATCAGATTTTGTAGAAAAAATGTCAACGTTATTCCGAAAGTACATCGGGTAGGCTACTGTAGCCAACATAATACAGTAACGTTAGGCTACACAAGGGAAAAGACACTGAATATTTATTTGTACAACTTTTTAATAATGCATTATTGTTCCTATATTGGAACATGATTTTTTTTAGTGTGTAGAAATGGTGTTATTGTCTGTGACTGTGGAAAGATGAAGGTTGTAAACGATTTTGGGCTATTAATAGCACCCTGCTATTTTATTGCTCTGCAGTGCAACTTTATAAGGCTGATGTATTCGCTGTCACAATCCTGCATTGGAATTTTGAGGGTTTTCTTTAAAGTTGTAATTTACAATTTCAGAGAAATATGAATACTATAATTGGGACATTGACGACTACCACTAGGGGGCCACCATGGATAGGAAATAGACTGCATGTTCATGCTGAGAGCGCATTGTGCTTGATGAAGCATTTCTTGTAGTTATAGCCCAATGATTATTATTTTTGAATGCTAAAGGTTGTAAATCTAATTGATAAAATGTGATATAAAAGTGAGTAGGCTAATGTTAGTTGCACGCCGTTGTATGATGTGTTATTTAAAAGATTATTATTAAAACTAAGCTTCGGAACTTCGGGGAAAATTGGGGTGGTCGTTGGGGGGAGGAGGCTCCAATTGGTTTTTGAAATGGGCCCGCAAATGGCAACGGCTTCCTATGCGTGTGTCTGCCCCCCCAATCTCGTTGTATCTCAGTCACCACTGCTCAGAAGGTATATCTGAGACACATGTAGATGCATGACATGAGTGTATAAACATGCATAAGCAATGAATATGTACAAGAGTTCAAACTGTTTCCAGATCACCACCTTCAGATCATTCTGGGTAAACTGCATCTGAAAGGTTGCAGGTTCGATTCCCAGGTAGGACACTGCCGTTGTACCCTTGAGCTAGGTACTTAACCTGAATTGCTTCAGTACATATCCAGCTGTATAAATGGATAAATGTAATAAGAAGTTGTGTAAGTCGCTCTGGATAAGAGCGTCTGCTAAATGCCTATAATGTAATGTAATGTAATGAACAAAAACGTCTCCGACGTAAAAAAAGCCAAGTTACTCACGCATAGCCTACAGAGCGCTGTCTATAAGTCCTTAATTCCAACTTGCAAAAACTAGGCCTGCCTTTAAAAGTATTGATATCAAGTTACAACTAACAATATTGCCTATCGTAGCTCACACTAAATAAACTAGCTCTATTCCAAAGCAATGCTATCCAAACTTTCCTAAATTATTTAATGCAACTTGGCCCTGTGTTTCTTCATCTTAGCATATGAAGAGATTGTGCCTCATGGAACAACATATGATTTCAATGAATGTTTTTAACAGTTCATGAATAATTACACTCCAGAAAGGATATGGTTATACTTTGTTGGCAAGTACAGGTTTTAAAATGTTAACTGCTGCTACAGATTTCTTTACTAATCACAAGCAGACATTTATATCAAGAAACATCATGTACAATAGAGAAAGGGGGGATGAATAAATAAATGCAGATAAAAATAAGTAATATTTTTAAAATAGCGTACATATAGCATTTTAACAAACGTATCCAGACATGTTTGTGGGTCAGATGATGGAAAATAAGTAAAAGTACTCATTTTCTTAACATAATAATAGTTATATTTGCGAACAGAATTTTGTGAACACGAGGATATCTATGCTCTGTAGGACCACACAGGTTTTGACAGAAATCCAAATATTCCAAATAAATAAATCAATAAATAATAATAATAATAATAATACATTTTATTCATTCTGCGCTTTTCATAGACCCAAAGCAGTGGATGCAGGCAATTATTCAAACATGCCCTATAGTGTAGTAATTTTTCTGTTTAATTTCTAAGTGCAACACATCTGAATCAGAGTATTTCCACTATAAATTATTCTCATTTTGCAGTTTGATGTGCAGTTTAACTGACCACATTCTCTTGAGATGGTAAGATGAAGAAACACAGGGCCAAGTTGCATTAAATAATTTGGGAAAGTTTGGATAGCATTGCTTTGGAATAGAGCTAGTTTATTTAGTGTGAGCTACGATAGGCAATATTGTCAGTTGTAACTTGGCCGCATTTTGATATGAATACTTTTAAAGGCAGGCCTAGTTTTTGCAAGTTGGAAATAAGGACTCTGTAGGCTATGCGTGAGTAACTTGGCTTTTTTTACGTCGGAGACGTTTTAGTTCAGATATCACTTATTTTTGGTAGCTAACTAATGATGAACAATGCATGAAGATAATGACATTGAGAGAGACATGCATACAGAATAGTAGCCTACATGCATTCCAAAGAAATGCATGCAGACATTCGCATAACCACAACGCCCTCTACTGACGAGAATGATAACATTTCTCCCACAATTACATTAAAAGAGTTTGTAGATGAGCTGTATTTAATGTCTAATGGAATACAATGAACAGCACCACCTGAACTATGGATCATGAAGAAGCATGTAAATGAATTAACCAAGTCTATATGGAGACATGCATGCACAATAGGCTAGACGCAAACACATTGTAGCTGAAAGAAATACATACAGCCTAAAATATGGAAATACAGTTGTAAAATAGGCATATTAGTATTCTATAGAAATAACCTTAGGCTATTCAACACTGGCTTGTCGGATGCGTAACTCCAAGCTTCCATGTCTGGGCTACGAGTTGCCGAACTTCATAAGCACAGCATAATACCTTCGCAGTATTTTTTTTTTCAAAGGTAAAAAAAGCTTGTACCTTTTTAGCTTGTACCTGCTTCCTGACTAGCAGCTGACTGACGTTTCTCTGGCAAAACTAACGTTGGCTAACAAGCTTAATTGGACAACGCATATTTCCCAGGAATCGTAGCCAGCAAGAAAACAATAGATACTAAGAAAGTAGCCTACCAGAGATTATTCTTCTGATTATAATTATAATTAAAAGTGTTTGCAGTAAGATACATTGTCTGCAGAGTACCGTAGACTAGAGCAATGTTCGGAAGCTATAGTCATTTTTTTAAAGTGACTAACCATGAATCATATATGTTTAGGGAATTGGAGGTTTATAAATCCGATGTCTTAAGGGATTGCAGTTTAGAGTAGGCTATCGTCAATTCTTAATGTATTATCGTAATTTCTTAATTTTCCTAGTAGTTAATTTTATGGTGACATTGTGTTCTGTGTGAAAAGGATAAACTGAACAGAGCTGAAGTGAAGAAATGAATGAAGACATATTAAAGAAATGTTGGCCGAGGCGAGCGTTGAAGGTTCGGTTTCCAAAGAGTCAGACATGACCGCAGCGGAAGAGGATAGCAGGCTCCACACAGACAAATTTTTTTGTCGGCATTTGTGTGAGATTAAAACATGTAGCCAATGGCATTTTTACATTAATGCAAGAACGCGATGTTAACCAGATGATATTCTGCATTGAAACTTTTTTCTTTGCTTGACAAATGGCCATGGGATGCCTGTTCCCATAACGTTAGCTAGCCTATTGCATTACTGTCATGGTGTCCAGTGACTGAATTGTTGAACAGGCTACAAGTGAACAGTTAATATTGTAAACGTGTCTTTGCCTTTGCATTAAAAAACATTCTTGCATGAGAAAACCAGAACATGTGCACACTGTTTGAGTCCAAAATGAAATTACACTTTAATATCAACCGGGCGAGGTACGAACCCAAGTCTCTCGCAAATACTAAGGCTTGACGCTAACCAGAAGACCAAAGGGGTATAATCACGTCATATAGGCCATTTGTCAGTGTCAGTCTGACTTTCACCATTTCACTGTAGTACAAGTGAAATAGGCTACAAGTGAAACATTGAACAGTTAATATTGGAAACTTCCTTTGCCTTTTTTTCCGGGAGTTAAATTAAAAGTGTGTGCAGCTACATTATCTGCAGAGTAGCGTAGACTAGGCTAGAGCCACATTCGGAGGCTATTGTTTTTTTAGTTTTTTTTTAAAGTGACTAACCATGAATCAGATATGTTTGGGGAATTGGCGGTTTATAAATCCGATCTCTTAAAGGATTGCAGCTTATAGGAGGCTATAATCAATTCTTAATGTAGGCTATTATCGTAAACTCTTAATTTTCCTAGTAGTTAATTTTATGGTGACATTGTCTTATGTGTGAAAAGGATAAAGTGAACAAGAGTGTGCAAAGCTGTCATCAAAGCAAAAGGTGGCTACTTTGAAGAATCTAAAATATAAAACATATTCTGGTTTTGTACTACATAATTCCATATGTGTTCTTTCATAGTTTTGATGTCTTCAGTATTAATCTACAATGTAGAAAATAATAAAAATAAAGAAAAACCATTGAATAGGAAGGTGTGTCCAAACTTTTGACTGGTACTGTACATGTTTTACTAATTTAAGAATTAGTCACTATATATATATATATATATATATATATATATATATATACAGTTGAGGACAAAATTATTGGCCCCCCCTGTAAAGATGAGCAAAAAGGGTTATAAAAAATTCACCGTTTGGTGAATTAGCTTAATCTCACACTGAAAAAACAATAAGAATCCAACCTCTAATTGACATTAATTTATTATGAGAAAAAAAAATCCCTCATCAAGAAATAATTATTTTTAACAAAACCACATTGGCCACAATTATTGGCCCCCCTGCATTTATATATAGAATAAAGTAATAATTTTTAATATTTGGTCACATATCCTTTGCATGCCATGACTTCCTGATGTCTGTGACCCAACAACATCAAAAGACTCTTGATATCTTATTTTCTGGTACTCTTACAAGCGATACTATAACATCTCTGCATTTGAATGGATCTCTATGGGAATTGGGGGATGGGACTAGATTTAGCTGTAAATTATGCTGGAACAGTATGGAATACATGGTTGGTAAAATGGCTGTAAGTCAACAAGGGTCTGAGGTATCAAACAAGCCTTAAACAATCACTCTGCTGCCAGATATGCAGTAGATATGGATGGATCACTTTAAGGGTTGTTTCTCCTGACAAATTTTCCTATTGAACTCTATTTTTTTACCATATATCATTCTACTTTCAATATCTGCTACTATATATGAAATAAATATACAATCCTACCATTGGTTTTCCACATAGAGAGGTTCCTTTCAAAATTCAGTCATCATTTATTGTCTTGGACAATCTTTTTGAGAAATACACACCAGTTTAGCACGTTATTACACAATTTGGAATGTCTGTGGGCAGTACCCCATATGCTCTACCTGCAGCTCTGAAGTATTTCACGTAATTCTGGTTTTATTCACAATGGTTTATAAATGATAAATGACAGTATATCCTTCTCAAAGGTGCTCGCAATTTTTTCTTGAATGCTTTATACGATAATGTACAACCCAGCGTAACAGCCAGGGCTGGAAATTCAGCGCAGGATTGCACGAATTGCGCATATATTTTATGAATCCCGCATATATGTCTGCAATAAATCCTGCTGATACATTTAGAATGAAAATTGGTTTTAATTAATAACCTAATAGTAGGCTACAATTGAAAATATAATTGTCAGCGCTTTTACTTGAGGCTGCATATAGGTCATTTCCAAGTAAATGGGTTGTGCGTGTTCCGGCTGCTTTAGTTAAAAACGAGAAAGATGATACGGTAGCCTTTAAACACTGAAGCCACCAGCCGGCTAGCATAGGCTCTTTAATTCAAGAGAGCGATGGAAAGTTGAAGGCATGTGCAGCAATAAACTGGGCTAATAGCCTATACAGTAAATAATAAGTAAAATTAATCACCAACAAGATGGATCGCTGGCTTGTAAGGAAAGCTTCATCTTGACAGACTGGGAGCCAGCAGAGGCAAGCGTGGGTGCGAATTACAGTGAAACTAATGAGAGATGCAACTAAAGACACGTTTCAATTGACCCTTCACTAAACCCCTCCTCCAAGCGACGATAGTCCAATCATAGCCTAGCCTAGCAACCGTTACTAGGCAGTGGACCTCCGTCAAGCTTTCCTAGTTGTAGGTTAGCTTGTCACCATGGTCAAACAGTGAGATTGGTGAACCTGCAAAACTGACACTCCTTATCCAAAGAGTTTGGAGGAGCATGTCATTTTTTTCCCCCATTTCCAAAACCCAAATCAAACAAGGAAAGGTGTAGGCTGTGGATAAAATTATGTGGGCGACCTCATTCACAATTGAACCCCTCGGAGACGAAGCACATCTAACATTATGTTTGCTCCAAGGTAAAAAGCTAGCGTTAGTTAACATCAACGTTAGCCTACCCTTATTTTGGTGTTAATAGCTAGCATAACTGAAAAAAGAAACTAGCTACACAATGGTAGCCAATTGACTTAAAATATATAAAAATAAAAATCTATTTCAACTGTTTTCAATGGTGTAACAATGCAACGTTAATCACATCCTTAGCTTTGGCTATCCATAACGGACGTCTGCTGTTATAGCTACTGTTTACGTTAGCGCTATCTAAAAAGGGACACACTAAATGTAAGGGGGAGTGTAAGGTTCGGAGAACCAAAGGCGACGATAAGGATTTCTAAAAGCGTATCTAAAGAGATACGCCACAAAACGCGGAAGTAGCCGCACCAGGACTGAGATAACACAGGATCGGGAGCAAAACTTCCCTAGCACAAGGCAAAACAAAGCAACCTCCAAAAACTGAGGCGATCTCGATAAACAACGAGAATAACTAACAAAAGAACCTCACGCACTAAATAATTAGGCATAACAAGAGGTGGTGAAACAAAACAAAACTTAATAAAACGAGTGAAGGAACAGAATAGAAAAGACCTGTTAGCCAAAGCTCTTGTGGCAAAAGAGCTGAACACAACTGGCAACAGGTGAAAAGAATAAAGGATAAAGAAAGATTGGAAAGGAAAGAGAAAACCAATCTAATTGTAAATCTTATAACCGGACTTGCTGCGTTTCCTATTCGTACTAACCAGAAATGCAGCGACGAAAATTCCTATACCTTACCAACTTCGTTTGTCAACATAGCAAAGACAATATCGAAGTGCGGAAATGCGGAAGTCTTTATTATTTATAGCCGGCAGGAAACGCAAAACAGATGTAGGGAATAATTGTCTGGCAAGATACGAATACCAGAACGGAGGCGGAAAAAAATCTGATAGAGCATCCCAACGACACCAAAAGGAAACCAGAACGCAGAAACAGAAGAGGCTACTAGAAACCATGACAGGACCCCCCTACTAAGGTGATCCCTCAGCCCTGTCTCTGTGGAAGTCCCCAATAAGTGTTGGGTCCAAGATATTCTTGGAGGGAACCCAGTAGCACTCCTCAGGACCATAACCCTCCCATTCCACCAAAAACTGGGCACCTCTGCCCATGCTTCTCTCGGCCAAAATACGCCGAGCAGTGTAAGCCAGACCTCCCTCTAAGGGCCGGGAGGGAGGCGGCGACCTGTCAGCTGGGGCGAGAGCGCTAACCAGCACCGGTTTCAACCAAGAGACATGGAACGTGGGACGATGACACCTGTCGGCCGCAACCTCTTGTTTGGCCGTGGCGCGCGGAAGTGCCACACGAACGCACCTCCCAGAACGACTGGGGATGGGTGAAGGGCGTAAAAGACCTGAGGGTGGGAGTCATGAACCCCCTTTGCAGGACTAGACCGATACCTTAACTGGCAGTGGAAAATCGGACGCCCCTATCCCCGCAATGCTCTCCCTCCCCTCCTCAGAGAGAGGAGCAAAACTGCCTTGATCAGGCTGGGAATTAGCCTCCTTAAAGTCACTAACCTGACTAAGCTCCGAGCGATGGCTACGCCCGCGAGACGCAAATGGAGCCGTCAGTCGACAGTGAGCCCCACATTGGGGGCCCCATTGAAGGACGACAATTTTGTCACTACCCCAATCAATGTGTGGGCTGTGCCGGACCAGCCACGAATGCCCCAAAACTAACGGATAATCTGGGGAATCGACTAGAGAACTGAATCAGTTTGAGATGACCCTCGTGGAAAGCGTGCATGGTCAGGGAACCTGTGGTCTCTTTAATGGACCCGTTGCCCATCGACGACCATCGAGGGCAGTGACCAGACGAGGTCCAATGAGGGGGTGTATGGGAACTTTATGTTTCCGGGCCCATTTGACATCCATAAGACACTCGACTGCTCCGGAATCAATAAAAGGGTTGACATTAGCCGAGCGTTTATTCCAGAACAGTCGAACCGGTAATAATGTCCGAGGGGCAGTACCATTATGTCTCGCTAGGTTCCCCTATCAAGACCCCCCCCATTTCCCCCCAATTTAGGGCAGAAATTCTTCAAATGGCCCCTGCGCCTGCAATAACGGCACCACTCCTCACGCGGCTTAGCCAGTCTCAGCTCGCACAGAGAAGGACCGTCCACTTGCATAGGCTCCTCCCCGTTAAGAGAGGGAGGGGCAGGAAGAGGAACTGGGGACATTACCGGAGAGGAAGAGAGATGGGGGACCGAACGGTCTCTTCCCTCCCGTCTCTCTCTCTCGCTCTCGCTCCCTGACGCTGGTCAAACTCCTGGCTGCCTCCTCGCCTGAAGCCTTGTGATCATGAGCTGGATGGAATGACGAATACAGGGGGCGTTGGCCCGAATTAAAGGGTCAGCTCAAGCGAGGGCCTGATCACACAGGAGGGACAAAATAAAAGCCACGCGGGACTCTGATGTAGTAAAGCGGGAGGGTTGTGCTTGAAAAAAAATTAGACATTGTGTCAGAAAGGGGCGGCATTTCCCCGGTTCTCCACCATAACACGGCGGTAATTGGAGTTTGGGCTCCCTAATAATACGTGGCGTGGGCACGGGAGGAGTTTGTGAGGTATTTATAGCCGGCAGGAAACGCAAAACAGGTGTAGGGAATAATTGTCGGGCAAGATACAAATACCGGAACGGAGGCAGAAAAAAATCCGATAGAGCATCCCGAAAATGAAACCCGAACGCAGAAACAGCAGAGGCTGCTAGAAACCATGACAATAAATTTAACTTTAAAAGAAGGAAAGAAAATCACTGTTCTCTAACAAACATGTTATTCCCGCAATTTGTTAGTGGGAAGCCAGCTCCCAAGTAACGTTACCAAAACACTTGTTGCTACTGTCTGTGCAACGACTGCTGCTGATAGTGGAGCTGCAGTTACATGCTGACCACCTCCAACTAAAATATTGGGAAGGTAAAAACATGAATAATGCAATAACGTAATGGTCACTAATTAGACAAAGTATTGGAACATTTAATAGTTTGTGAAAGAATATCAAACTCTAGCTTGAGCCATTTCATTTGAAACAGTAAATTTAATCTCACCTCAAATGTAAATTGACAGAATTTTTATTTAATACAAAGGAATGTCCACTTCCGTAGCGTGACATCAATACTGTAACGTTACTCTTGTAACTAGGCATTTTAAAGCCAAAGCGAGCACAACTAACATTAGCTGGCAAGTTACCACTTAGCTACTGTGCTGAAACTGGACTTATTTGGACGTTTGGTTAGCTTACTAATATAAAAGACCATGGGCTCTATCTTGGCGATCTTGGCGCTTGGTCTAAGCGCATGGCGTAAAGTCCATTTAGGGCGTGTCCAAGTCCACTTTTGCTATTTTAACGGCGTGTTTTTTGGGCACTAAGCATGGCGCAGCGTGCAAATGGGCTGAACCTAGTCTCTTCATTAATTATAGGTGTGTCTTGGGCATGACATGCAATAAACCAATCAAAATGTCATATCCCATTCCCTTTAAAAGCCTGCTTTTCCACCTTGGCGGATTGCTTGATGGCGAAACGGACGTGCTCGTGCATGTTTAGTGCGATCAAGGAATAGGCTAAATGGATCAATAGTATGATCAATATTATTCAGACTACATTAGCCTAAGAGTTCCCGGTAATTCCTGACAGGGCTGTTATTTTACAAAATATATGTGGTTAAATTTCGTTAAAAGGACCTGCAACAGCTGAGAATAAGCTATCAATGGCTTCAGTCTCACCTTAGAAAACACCAAATTAGCCTGCTTGTTCAACGAATTTCGTTTGATTATGCAATGAAAGTGTCAAACATCAATTCCATGAGGCTGTTCTCATGGAGTTCACGAAGTTCAAGCTTCATCCGACGTTCATTAGGCTACCTGCATAGCAATATTGATTAATAACATAAATACCGTTATTTTGCCTTAATGATGACACTAAATACAATAAAGCTGTCAGGTTGGCAACCCATATGTTCATGCATATTTCCACTTGTTTTATAATGTCCTGTTTATGGAAATGTGACCAACCTGTTTAACTCGTAGCGTAATGCTTTAAAATAATCCAGTTTCCCAGGCAGACCGTGAAACATGCGACTTACAGCAGGGGAAACAGTGAACATGCAGCGCACATGCAGAGAATGGCATTAAAATAAATTGCGAATTAATTGTGTAATGTGCTGCAAAATGCGTTTCTAATTAGACGCTTAGTTCTCTTTAAAATTGTTTTGTTCAGTTATGGAATAACAGGTGAAATCAGCTGGGTTTTAATAAGCTGAGAGTATGGAAACCTGGTAAAAAATATGAAGGACGAAGAATACTAAGGTTCAAATTCAGTTAACATGGTGACATTTATCTCCATTGTTTAACCGTAGGCTATGGAAACAACCTTATGCACAGCGAATCCGCTGTAGCTTAGGCTATTTGAAAAACAATAGATTTTTTCAGTCAAAACCATTCTATTTACTTACAGGCTATAGGCCTAGAGAGCTGTATTGTAATGGCATGTCAAGCACATTTTCAGAACTCAAATGTCCGTCTATTGCAGTGCGCGAGTTTCCATTGAATGACAATTCATAGGTGTAAATGACAATTCGCGCATTAGGCTTGATATAGGTGTTATCAGCAAATGGAAAGCCATTGTCCCGTAACAGAAGATTGTCCCCCCAGAAGATTACAGGAATTATTGGCAAATATAGGCTATGTCAGATTGATCCAGGATAATTCCGAATAGTCTATAGCCTACATGTAACCTTACACGTAGCCTACCATCGCACATCGCCTGGATGTTGATTTAATTTGGCGTTCCCCTTCGCTTCGCTATGTGGTCTTTGACCTATGGGCCCTTTTATTATTATGCATTTTTTTATATAGCCTACACAATAATAATATTTCACATTGTAATCTTGATATTTTTAGTCATGCTTGTGCACGCCCCTGTGTGTAACAGACAGGAGGGTGTACGCGCGTTGTGCACACGCCTATGTAGACGCGCCATTAAAATAACATGTAAACAACTGCGACATGACTTTAGACCAGGTTTGTGGTGGTTCTAGCGCAAGCGCTTTCTGCTGGCTCAAGATAGCAATACGCCAAAAAGAATCCTGGCCACTCCTCATCTTAAGACCAACACACCCTGTTCACTTGTAATGGGCGCAAGAATACATGGTATTTAATCGGCGTGAACGCAAGGCGTTATAATGAACCATGTGCCGGGTGTAAGATAGCAAAGACACTTGCGTTTGGGTTAGTGCCGCTTAGCGCCAGGTGTAAGATAGGGCCCCATATATTAGTGTTTGCAGATCTATTTTTAAAACGTTAACGTTCGCG
Source organism: Synaphobranchus kaupii (assembly GCA_029718625.1). Taxonomy (NCBI): domain Eukaryota; kingdom Metazoa; phylum Chordata; class Actinopteri; order Anguilliformes; family Synaphobranchidae; genus Synaphobranchus; species Synaphobranchus kaupii. The sequence continues at coordinate 76,645,085 of CM056377.1, read as the reverse complement.
AACGCCGAATAACATTAACGTTACCAGACTCCATCTCGTAAACAAACCAATGATAATAATGTCTTCATGAATGAGATATGGTTTGCTATTTGATGCCAAGCCAGCTAGTTCCTCTGCTGATGTCTGTTACATTAGGTTTCCACTGTCACTGTGCTGTGGTAGCTACAGTGGTGTTCAAATAAATAGCAGTGCGTTAAAAAAAGTGAATAAAGTGCAAATATTTTTTAATAGCTTTTAGTTCCATATTTCAAATGTAGTGGAAACATTACACATTCAATTCCAAATCAAAGCATTAACAAATTTTATCAAGTCGGCGTTATTCTTTTACAGGAAGCAAAGAAAAGGAATATTAATCTGTTCAAAAAAATAGCAGTGTTGAAAAAATAGCATTTTTCTCTTCAAACTCAAACACTTACTGTATAAACTGAAGAAATCTTTCAAGATTTAACTTCACTTTAAAGTACTGAACTAATATTTAGTTGCATAACCATTGTTTTTGACTGCTGCGCATCTGCGTTGCATCGAGTCAACCAACTTCTGGCATCTAGAAACAGGTATTTCAGCCCAGGATGAACGAACTACATTCCACAGTTCCTGTGAATTTTTGGGTTTTGCTTCAGAAGCTGCATTTTTAATGTCACCCCACAAGTTTTCAATGGGGTTGAGGTCGGGGGATTGAGCTGGCCACTCCATTAACTCAATCCTTTTTGTCTGGAACAAAGATGTTGCTCGCTTACTCGTGTGTTTGGGGTCGTTGTCTTGTTGAAACACCCATTTCAGGGGCTTTTCCTCTTCGGCATACGGCAACATAATCTCTTCAAGTATTTAGATGTATTCAAACTGATCCATGATCCCTGGTATACGATAAATAGGCGTAGTATGAAAAACATCCCCATACTATGATTTTTGCGCCACCATGCTTCACTGTCTTCACAGTGTACTGTGGCTTGAATTCAGTACCCGGGGGTCGTCTGACGTACTGTCGACGACCATTAGACCCGAAAAGAACAATTTTACTCTCATCAGTCCACAGAATGTTACGCCATTTCTCTTTGGGCCAATCGATGTGTTCCTTGGCAAATTTTAACCGATTCTGCACATGCCGTTTTTTCAACAATGGTGCTTTACGGGGGCTTCTTGCTGATAGCTTAGCTTCGATCAAACGTCTTCTGACTGTAACAGCACTTACAGGTTATTTTAGATCATCTTTGATCTTTCTGGAGGTGATGATTGGCTGAATCTTTGCCATTCTGACTATTCTTTGATCCATTTTAACAGTAGTTGCTCGTTTTCTTCCGCGTGTTTTGGGTTTTTGTTGCCATTTTAAAGCATTTGAGATCATTTTAGCTGAGCATCATATACACTACTCACAAAAAGTTAGGGATATTCGGCTTTCGGGTGAAATTTCAGGATGAACCTAAAATGCACTATAACCTTTACAGGTGAAATTAATTTGACCTTCTCTAAACTTTTGAATGCACATGTCCAACTATTCAATGTTTCAGTACTTTTTGCACAACTTGCTGTTCTCTAACAAGGAGCTGAACGGCAAAATTCACAACAGGTGTTTGATCCATGAATCGACCAATACATTTCCTGGTTCAATTAGAATTGGTATTTAAACAGTCCTCTTCATCATGCTGTTCACATTTTGACATCATGAGACCAAGACAACACCTAACAATTGATCAACAGTACCTCGCCATTGCGAGGCTTCAAACAGGATGTTCTCAGAGGGAAGTGGCCACTGAGCTTAGAGTGTCACAGAGTGTCATCAGCAGGTTGCAACAGAGATACAGAGAGACTGGAAGAGTCACAGAAAGGCATAGAAGTGGACGTCCTTTGGCCACATCCCACACTGATGACCGCTTCATTGTGAACAGTGCCCTGCGGAACCAGATGATGAATGCCACTCAACTCCAGGCACATTTAAGGGAGGTGAGAGGCACCCAAGTGTCACGTCAGACCATTCGAAACCGTTTACATCAGCGTGGTCTGCGTGCTAGACGACCTGCAAGGGTACCTGACCACACCACCAGGCACAGGCGTCATCGTCTTGCATGGGCCAGGGAGCATTTACGCTGGACGAGGGACCAGTGGGCCTCAGTGCTGTTCTCTGATGAAAGTCGATTCACGTTGAGCAGAAATGATGGCCGCCAACGATGTTGGAGACGTCAAGGAGAGCGCTATGCATCAGCCACTGTTGTCACCAGACGACCCTTTGGTGGTGGCGGTGTTACAGTGTGGGCAGGTGTGTCTAGTCAATACAGAACTGCCCTACACTTTGTGAATGGTACAGTGACAAGCCCATACTACCTGAATAACATCATTAATCCAGTCATTGTGCCCCTGCATGAACAACACAGGCCTAATTTCATCTTCATGGACGACAATGCTCCAGCTCATCGAGGTCGCATCATTAGGGAAAGGCTGCTGGAGACTGGGGTACCTCAAATGGAGTGGCCTGCACTTTCTCCAGACCTGAATCCCATAGAAAACCTATGGGATCAGCTGACTCACCGTGTAGAGGCTCGTAACTCTGTACCCCAGAACCTCAATGACCTGAGGGCCGCCCTTCAAGAAGAGTGGGATGCCATGCCTCAGCAGACAATAAGTCGACTTGTGAACAGCATGAGACGTCGTTGTCAAGCTGTAATTGATGCTCAAGGGCACATGACAAGTTATTGAGACATTGACATTTTTGTTGTGGTATACCCACCACTGTTGTTGGCTTTTGTTTCAATAAATTGTTTGAGATGAGGAAATCACCATTGCATGCTTCTACTTAAATGCCCTACTTTCATGATACGTATAATATCACTGTAGCGTGAACTTACATTTTCCATAAATTTCACCCGAAAGCCAAATATCCCTAACTTTTTGTGAGTAGTGTAATTGGTTGCACTTCTTTATACGTTTTCCCCTCTCCAATCAACTTTTTAATCAAATTACGTTGTTCCTCCGAACAATGTTTGGAACGGCCCATTTTACTTTGCAATTCAGAAGGAAATATATTTTATAACAATGTGTGAAACATTTGCTTCCCTTATTCCTTAATAATGGACAATTAATGACACCTGTTTTTTCACAGAATGAATGAATTCTCTAATTAAACTCCACACTGCTATTATTTTGAACACGCCCCTTTCAATGAATGAGTCAATTACTCAGAACAAGCAGCGTGCATGTCATGACAGTTGGGTCTGTTGTTTTTCTATTACACTACTGCATCTACAAGTAAATTATTTGCCATGCAGAAATATCACTACTACTAATAACAGTGGTTCATCAGGTTACTGATGTTGTACTTCTATTTGTTTTAACACAACTGTATCTAGCAAATGAGACAGCACGCTATGATGGAAATAATGCTGCCTAGCATCATAAAATCTACATTGAATCATTTCAGCTAGTATTTATACTACACTACAAATATGAAATTTAAGATAAATTTTTCCAAAAGGGCAGTAGCCTACTTTCATGGTTGAGAACGCCATGTTTGCTTTGACGGACACAAAGCTTGACGGACATAGTAACACTTACAAAGGGTAGCGGGGCTTAGCGAAGGGTCAATTGAAATGGCTGGCTAGATACAATGTATCTACAAGACTGTCTAGCTTTCAATGGCGAAGAAATTAATTGTTTCATATGCCATGTAGCTACATGCCACTGTGAAGTTTGTGAGTCGCTTCAAAACACTGAAATGCTGCTAGTCATAAATACTTTAAAACAAAAGCGTGAAGCAGAGTCAAAAGCGGTTCCATGTCAAAAGCATTATCGCCTCCTAAAAACAGCCTTTCGGTGCAAAGAACGAGTTAGAAAAACAAAAGAAAGCCCATGTAAATGGGCGAGAGAACGAAAATGAAAATAGAACCTGTTACCTTAAGCTCTAGGTGCAAATGAGCTGAACAAAAAGGTAACAGGTAGAGAGTATAAAGGATAGAGAGTAAGAAAGGAAAGAAAAGTTGATCCAAAACAGTTGATTTGTAGTTAAATATATCATTATTTTAGGATTTAGAGCAGTGCACAATTTAGCCATTTGACACTAATGGACAACAGGGTACACTGCCAAATTTGCATCAAAGATCTTTAGTAGTTCTGCATATCATCCGCAGATTTTGCAAACTTGTGGAATGATCCAGGAAATGTATAGATTTACCTGTTTCACATATGTAGCTCTCAGTATTTCATTGCAAACTAAAGACAACCAAATTATATTTTGCATTTGTGGCACTTTATTTTGACTTAAATTATAAAAAAATAAACAAATGTAAGTTCGTATTGTAAATGGTACAACTGTCTTGTTTCATTTAAGCCATTTACCAAATTTCTGTGATGCTCACACATGGGGCTCTATCTTACACCCGGCGCTAAGTGGCGCTAACCCAAACGCAAGTGTCTTTGCAATCTTACACCCAGCGGAGGGTTCATTATAGCCCCTTGCGCTCACGTCGGTTAAATACCAAGGGCCCTATTTTACACCCAGCGCTAAGCGGCGCTAACCCAAACGCAAGTGTCTTTGCTATCTTACACCCGGCGCTGGATTCATTATAACGCCTTGCGTTCACGTCGTTTAAATACCATGTATTCTTGCGCCCGTTGCAAGTTAACTGGGCGTGTTGGTCTTAAGATGAGGAGTAGCCAGGATTATTTTTGGCGTATTGCTATCTTGAGCCAGCAGAACGCGCTTGAGCTAGAACCACCACAAACCTGGTCTAAAGTCATGTCGCAGTTGTTTACATGTTATTTTAATGGCGCATATAAGTGCGTCTACATAGGCGTGTGCACAATGCCCGTATTCTCCTGTCTGTTACACACAGGGGCGTGCAAGCATGACTAAAATATCAAGATTACAACGTGAAATATTATTATTATGTAGGCTATATCAAAAAATGCATAATAATAAAAGTGTCACGATTCTAGCCTGTCATGTCACGTTTTATGTTTCATTTCTGTCTTAGTTAGATTTCTTGTAAATGTCACGTATTATGTTTAGTCACGCCACGTTTTATGTTTAATTCTTGTTACCTTTCATTTTCATGTCATGTCACGTTTCATGTTTGATTATTGTTACGATTTATTTTTTAGTCTTGTCATGTCACGTTTTATATTTGATTCATGTTACGTTTCCCGTTCATTGTTAGCATACACATTTTCGTGTTTTTCCGCAGCCTTATGCTTTCTCTATCTCTCTTGCTGTCGCTCACGCTTCCCTAATTGTTTCATTCTCCCGTGTCTAGTTTACTAATCTACTAACGTTAGATCAGGATTGGGTAATACTAACTCTCTAACCATGTGCTCATTTTTACCTTACGTTTCTTGTGCATGTCATTTACTAATTTACTAATGCTAGGTCAGGATAGATTTATTACTAACGATTACTAATTATCTTGTTACCTTGACAGCCTTCCACACCTGATTTCCATTCGCATGCTGCTCTCAAGCTAAGTGTCTGCACCTGTCTACACCTACATTTAAGCTCAGTGTTCATGTCTTGTCTTTGCGAAATTGTTGCCTCCTGTTTGCCACTTTTAAGCGTTTTATCCAAGCCTGCCTTTTTCTTTGCGATCCAAGCCTGTTTATTGACCATTGTTACCGACTTCTGTTTTGTTGACCACTGCCTGCCTGAACCACGAGTTTTTGCCTGCTGTCTTTTGTACTTTTGCCCCGCGGAGCGGACTTCGGTCTTGACTCTTGCATTGCCTTCGACCTCGAGCCTGCCTACCGTCTGCCTGTACTTCTGCCCCGCTGACAGCTACTCTGGTTACTGGACTATTGCACGGTGTACCGATTCTGAGACTGCCTTCTCCCTCGGTACTGTACATTGGTTTTGGCTGGATTTTTTGTGTATGAACTTTGCTTGTTTTTTGACCACGCTCATTGGACATTCCTTCATTAAAAGCCCTCACGGGACTTTATCTGCAACCACTGCTTCTGAGTCGTGCATTTCGGGTCCTACCTTCACGCATCCATCTCAGAAAAATTTCACCAGCATGGACCCTGCTGACTCAACTGCCATGTTCCACCATCGTCCCACCCTTACTGCCATGTTGATGCTTCCCGACAGAATGGTCCAGGTGAACGCGTTGGTGGACTCCGGAGCGGACGTGAACCTCATTGATGATGTGATGGTCAAGGAACTGGACATTACCACCCTCCCACTGCCCCACCCTGAGAATGCTCGGTCGTTGGATGGCAAGACGTTTTGCCGCATGACCCACATCACTAAACCCATCCAGCTAATCATTTCTGGAAACCATCATGAGATGATTCAGTTCCGCGTCATCCGATCCCCTAACGATCCGCTCATTCTGGGATTACCCTGGCTACAACCCTACCATTGACTGGAGTTCAAGCCAGATTCAAGCCTGGAGTCGTGAGTGTCACCAGTCCTGCCTGCGATCCGCTCCTGCACCAGCAGAGGGCATACCCACTCCACCGCAAGTCCCCAAGCCCCTCCCTTGAGAAGGTGCCCACCCTTTACCACGACCTGGGTGCGGTCTTCTCCAAGACGCAGGCACAGACGCTCCCCTCCTCATCGACCCTACGACTGCGCCATCGAGCTGCTACCCGGTTCCACTCTCCCCTCAAGCAGTCTCTATAATGTCTCCAGACCTGAAAGGGAGGCCATGGAGAAATATATCCGGGACTGCCTAGCCAACAAATTGATTCGCCCATCCTCTTCACCCATGGGCGCTGGATTCTTCTTCGTTCAGAAGAAGGATGGCTCATTGCGTCCGTGCATCGACTTCAGAGAACTCAACAACATCACTATAAAAAACAAGTATCCTCTGCCATTAATGGACTCCGCCTTTCACCCTCTACACAATGCCACCATCTTTACCAAGTTAGACCTACGCAACGCCTACCACCTGGTTCGTAGTCGAGAAGGTGACGAGTGGAAGACCGCCTTCAATACCTCCCTCAGACACTTTAAGTACCTGGTCATACCGTTCGGCCTCACTAACGCACCTGCCGTATTCCAGGCGCTCGTCAACGACGTCCTTCGGGACTTACTGGGCCGACACATATTCGTCTACCTCGACGATATCCGAATCTACTCCACCAATGCCAAGGAACATGAGATCCACATCAGACAAGTTCTCCAGAGACTGTTGGAGAACAAACTGTTTGTCAAGGTGGAGAAATGTGTCTTCCACACCGACACTGTCGAGTTCCTTGGCTTCATTGTGGAGAAGGGACAGATCAGGGCGGATCCCAAGAAAGTTCAGGCGGTCACTGACTGGCCCACACCTTCCTCTTGGAAACACCTCCAACGCTTCTTGGGATTCGCCAATTTCTACAGAAGATTTATCAGACCTTACAGCAAAGTTGTCTCCCCCCTCACTAAGCTCACATCCACTGCCATGCCATTCCGTTGAGGTCCCAAAGCGGAGGGAGCGTTCATCAAGATCAAGAAACTGTTTTCCTCCGCTCCTATCCTGGTGCACCCTGACCCCACCCACCAGTTTGTTGTGGAGACGGATGCGTCCGACACTGGGGTGGGAACCGTGCTTTCGCAAGTTTCTTCCTTCGACAATCGGCTGCACCCATGTGCCTTCTTCTCCAAAAAGCTTTCACCTGCAGAGAGGAATTATGACGTGGGGAAACGAGAACTCCTCGCCGTCAAACTGGCACTGGAGGAGTGGAGGCATTGGCTGGAGGGGTCAGAGAAACCTTTTGTCGTCTGGACAGACCACAAGAACGTAGCGTACCTCCAGACGGCTAAGAGACTGAACTCACGCCAAGCTAGATAGGCGCTATTCTTCAGAAGGTTCAACTTTGCACTCACCTACTGCCCGAGTTCCAAGAACGTCAAGCCAGATGCCCTGTCCCGACAATTCAACACCTGCTCCGAGCGAGAGACGCCTGAGAACATCCTCCCTGTTTCCTGCACTGTCGCTTCCGTAACCTGGAAGATTGAGGTGGTGATCCAGAGGGCTCTATGTGAGGAGCCCGATCCCAGGTCCAACCCCGGCACACGCCTTTACGTCCCCTCAGCTGCTCGGACACAGGTGCTTCAATGGGCTCATTCATCTCTCCTGTCCTGCCATCCCGGCTTTACCCGCACCTTGGTGGTGCTGAAGCGTAAGTTCTGGTGGAGCTCCATGATCCCTGACACCAGGCGCTTCATCAAGGCTTGCACCACCTGCGCCAGAAGCAAGGCCTCCCACCAGGCTCCAGCTGGACTGCTCCAACCTCTGCCTGTGCCCAGCCAACACTGAAGCCACATCGGGGTGCATTTCGTTACCGGACTTCCCCCTTCCGAAGGTAACACCACCATCCTCACTGTGGTGGACAGGTTCAGCAAGGCGGCCCACTTCATCCCCCTGCCCGGACTACCCACCACCCAAGAGACCGCTGATGTATTAGTCAAAGAGGTGCGATGGTACGGGACAATGGCTATCCATTAAAAAGGAGCTGATAACACCTATATCAAGCCTGATGCGCGAATTGTCATTTACACATAATGCGTGAATTGTCATTCAATGGAAAACTCGCACACTGCAATAGACGACATTTGAGGTCTGAAAATGCGCTTCAGATGTCATTACAATACAGCTCTGTTTATCTAGGAATACAGCCTGTAAGTAATAGAATGGGTTGTGACTGAAAAAAGTTCAAAACCTTGTCCAGTAAATATTGCATTTATTGTTTTTCAAATAGCCTAGGCAACAGCGGATTTGCTGTGCATAAGGTTTTTTCGATATAAATGTCACCATGTTAACTGAATTGTAACCTTAGCTATTCTTCGTCCTTCATATTTTTTAAATTACAGTAACAAGGTTTCCATACCCTCAGCTTATTAAAACCCCACTGATTTCACCTGTTATTCCATAACTGAACAAAAGATTTTAAAGAGAACTAATCGTCTAATTAGAAACAAAAACAAATTTGCAGCACGTTACAATTAATTCACAATTAATTTTAATACCATTATCTGCATGTGCGCTTTACAGGAGCAGGTCTGTTTCCCCTGCTGTAAATCACACTTTTCGGTGTGATTTACGGTCTTCCTGGGAAAGTGGATTGTTTTAAAGCATTACGCTACCAGTAAAACAGGTTGGTCACATTTCCATAAGCAGGACATTATAAAACAAGGGAAAATATGTGTGAACCTATGGGTTGCCAACCTGACAGCTCTATTGTATTTAGTGTCATCTTTAAGGCAAAATAACATTATTTATTAGAATGCAGATAGGCCTAATGAACTTCGGATGAAGCTTGAACATGAGTTCATTGCTTCATTGCATAATCAAACGAAATTAAAATATTAAAATTAAACAAGCAGGCTAATTTGGCGTTTTCTAAGGTGAGACGGAAGCCATTGGTAGCTTATTCTCAGCTGTTGCAGGTGCTTTTAACAAAATGTAACCGCATGTATTTTGTAAAATAACAGCACTGTCCAGAATTACCGGGAACTCATAATGGTTAGTCCGAATAATATTGATCATAGGCTACTATTGAACCATATAGCCTATTTCTTGGTCGCACTAAACACGCACGAGCATGTCTGTTTCGCCATCATATAAGCAATCCGCCAAGGTGAAAAAGCAGGCTTTTAAAGGGAATGGGATATGACAATTTGATTGGTTTATTGCATGTCACGCTGAAAACACACCTATAATTAATGAAGAGACTAGGTTCAGCCCATTTCCACGCTGCGCCATGCTTAGCGCCCAAAAAACACGCCGTTAAAATTGCAAAAGTGGACTTGGACATGCCCTAAATGGACTTTACGCCATGCGCTTAGACGAAGCGCCAAGATAGAGTGCCTGGAGTTATAAAACCTTAAACAGAGCACCCCATAAATAGGTGAGAATTGACCAAATTTGCCATCTGTGCAAAGGGGTTTAATTTCTACTGCTGTAGTTTCATATTGATAAAAAAATATATCAGAAATAAAAAGTTTACAATGTGTTTAAAATGGGGTCGATTTACTAAAGGTTTGCGTGTACAAAAACACGTGTAAAACTGGTACCACCTGCAAAAAATTGTCCAAGGTGATGAAGTAATGAGGTGTAAAGAGGATTGCGTGTGCTAAAATTGTAAGATACGTCGATTTCTCATTTTTGCTGGTTAGCCTGAATGAATATGCAAAATTGGGCATCCCTACATTATTACGCAAAATACTGAGAGGTGGTCATGCAAATAGATTACGTTAGCACATGTAAAGTGATTTACTAAGCCCGAAAGGAAGTTAGTAAAGGTATTTGGGAGTGCATTTTAGTGGAATGGAAAGCAGGTATTAAGACACATAAGGATAAGATGACGGCTGTCATTGTAGCAAGACACGTACGGATATGTTTGGAATATCCATAACTGAAAGTTCTGAATGATTGTGTAACAATGGGGGCACATTAACTGGCCCATTCTAGCTAATGCTCAAAAATACACAAGAAGAGTATTTGTGGATAGCCTATATAGGCTACATCATGAACAGTAAGAATATTTTTTTAAATCATGAAGCAAATCGTGTTACGGAATACAACTAGTATTTAAATCAAACAAGTAATGCAATGTCTATTATAACAAACAGTGAATAACAAGCAAATCAAAACCTTATAAAAAATAAAACCCATGATCAAATAGAAATGTGATTTTATGTGACACTTGAGTGGCGTGAGTAGGCTTAGTGCTAGTAAGCACAGTTATGATCATTTCAGTCCTGACAAACAACTTCAGCTCGTTCAGTGTAACAGTAGCCTATACACTGCAGGGCAATAAAACAGGAGGGTGCTATTAATAGCCCAGAGCACTTACGACCCTCGTCTCGCCACAGCTACAGACTGTAAAATGCACCGTTTATACACGCTAAGAAAATCATGTTCACATATAAAAACAATAATATATTTTTTTAAAGTTGTAAAAATAAGCATTCAGCATTTCCCTTGCTTACTGTACTATATACAGTACCTGATACACTTTCGGTTTAGAAGACACCTCATTTTTGTTTTGAGAAAGCCCACAGTTCTATAATCGATTAGTGCTGTCAATAAGCACTTTCTTCCTGACACTGTTCTTACATATAGAATTTCGACAAAGGAATGCACTTATTCATGTCTGGATGTTAAACATTCTCAAAAACAGTTGGGAATCTGATCTAAAAAACATCACAAGGAAGATGTGCACCCTGACAGTAATTGCAGAGTACATCACACCTAGGGCTCTTAAAGTGAGAAGCAATGCCACGGAACATGTACAGTAGTCGAAAGTTTACATACACCTTAGCCAAATACATTTAAATTCAGTTTTTCACAATTCCTGACATTTAATCCTAGTAAACATTCCCTGTCTTAAGTCAGTTAGGATCACAACTTTATTTTAAGAATGTATCTCCATGCAGTGTTATTTGCAAAACAATTGGATTGTAGCCATTATATGTTCTGGTTAGTGAACAGCAAGCCTCTGAATAGCACCTTAATTAATCCAGCTCAGCATACCTACTGCATCTATAGCATTTGTAGCTAGCGTTACTTGCATGAAAAACCAAGGAACTCTACAAAGTCACATGAGGTGAGCTTTACCTGGTTTGAGTGGTAACGTTAGGCTAATAGGAGCCCCGGCTTTGCCGCACTGAGTTGACTCAGTGACAACGAAAAAAAAGGTTTGTTTTCCGTTAAAATCATTCACAAATAGTGTCCTTTCAGGACAAGTCGTTTCAGACACCTTTGTCATCCCGTTTTTGAGTTATTGCGTTGTGAATGAAAAATCGCTGGGCATTGTTGGTATTATTCGACGAGTTAAGGATGATGGTGAGATAGCATAACAGTTGTGAAAAAATTCACAAATCACCCTGAGCAAAATGTAACCGGTCTTAGTTATCTTGGTTGCTGAATTATGAAAGTATGAGGCTTTTAAAATGAATGCACATAATGGCAATTGAAACGGAAGAGTTGAGTAAAAAAAACTCAAAAACATCCGTGATAAATTCACAAATCATGCTTTGCACAATGCAATTATGTTCTTAACGTTTTGTCTCAGGAAAAACGTTTATTAACCACCGAATTTGAATACCGAACTTGAATATCGAACTGCAAGCTATCTTTACCACGGTACAAAACCGTAATAACAAAATGACTGATCTTCACTCATCACTCATCATTATTAATTTATTTTATCTTTATCGTGGTCATCATCATTTGCTATCATCTTGCTAGGAACTGTATCTCTATTGAAATGCATGACTTCCGGTCGTATGGTCAGGTTGAAAAAAATATATAAAAATCCAACGCACTCGAAGCCTCGGTCAGACACGAAAATCCCTGCATCGCACTTGATCGGAACCCCTCGCAAGCGAATTTGCGACTTCCATAGGAAATGAATGACTTCTGTGTGAAAGCGGCTTGACACTGTTACATCGGTATCTAACTAACGATTTCACAAAAAGATAGAATCCTGACATGGCAGGAAAGATGTCATTTTTAGAGGACAGATCAAGATCATAGCTAGATCTACAGATCATACAGATCATAACTAGTCTATCTAAATTTAATGTGAGCATAATAATCTGTCCAAAAACAATGCTAGGTAAGAAAGTGAAAAACCTGATTTTCCGCAAACCAGATTTTCTTGAAGATCTTCGAAGCGAAGATCCGCAAAGCTTTCAAATTTCCCATGAAGAAAAAATACTACACATGTGCAGAACTAATATTACAGTTCAAGCATGTGACGCAAAGAAGATATTTAGCATGTTCCCAGGCTACTCCTAACTGTACGTAGGCTCCAGGCTTGACAATCAAACTTCCACACACCTATTAGGTTGCTTCTTAGCGGTAGCCTACGATTTATACTTTTTAAATTATTACGTTTTTAAACACGGCCCCACTGACTTAACATGGGTAGCATGCTCATCTTACAGCAGAATAGCCGACACCTGCAGTTTAACAAACAAGCACGCTTTACCACGGTTATTGCTGGGAGAAATCTAGCTGCCTTTTATTGACTACCGTTAATCCTTGCAAGATTGAGTAATTTAAGAATGAAGTTACTGAAGTTGGCTGGTGAAGTTCTAATGTTACGTAAACCGTTATGCTTTGTTTTTCGCCCAGAAAAGGGGGTCAATTTCTAACGGGTCATTGATTATTTTAGGGGGGCAATGGCGCAGAGGCGCGGCCTGGCACAAACCTTGAACATATCTTCACTGGAGTGTAATTTTTCCTCAGCTATTTACAACATTCACTTAAATGATGTCTTCTTCCATGAGCCAATTTTTGGTAGCCTATTTCACACTTTGATGTGACTCATAAAGTTTGAATGACCATATTCCCTTCAGATGGTAAGATTTAAAAAAACACAGTGTCATTTAAGAAACATTCAGTAGCATTGCTTCGGAATAGTTTGTTTAATTTGTGTGAGCTAAGATACTTGGCCTCGTTTTTGATATCAAAACTTTAAGGCATAGATTTTACTAGTTTTATTATAGACAGTGCTTTGTATCTGTGAGTAACTTGACATTTTTGTACATTGAAAACATTTTTTGTTTAGATAACATTTAACGCATTTATAATGAGCTAACTAGTTACATAAGCTACTTAATGGAATTTCAGAAACGTTCATGTCGTAACTCATTCGAGGATTAAAATCATTAATACCAGGGACTCCCCTGTCAAGGGAATAGGTTATGTTAACTTTCACGGGAGCTTCTGCGCTCAAGTGCTAGCTGGATCCATACCATAGACTGTAGAAAACAGAACTATACCTACGCAGTTAAGTAACCATGGAAGTTACTACTTTTTGGTAATGCTCCTATTCATCAATTATACGCATTCTACTAATCAGAGTTACATGTTGACCAACCAGAGTCAGTGACTCTAAAGCATGACTATAGCTTTGTTATTGAATTTCGTCATATGGTTGTGGTACGCTGGACACCATTATTTGTTGCAACTCCTGGCTCCTCCTGCCGCTGCAGTTCCTATGTACGCCCTATGACAAGCCTTTGACAAAATCTGCAAGTGTTGCTCTCCCCCATGTGCACCCTCCTGCAGTCAAAAGGTATATTCATTAGACACTGGTGGAAATTAATACAAATTAAAATAGTATATAAAATATTAAAATATTCGAGAATTCAGGTCCATGGTCACCTGTCAACCTATGTGTGTAGTTTCATCCAACTGTAGGCGCTACTACTGTTATAGACAGACAGATGGACGGACAAACAGACAGACATACACACAGACAGGAGTGAGTACAATACCCCCGCTCGCAGTGCTATGCGTACATGGGTGTAATAATGTTAATAAACTCCAGAAAGTGGACTGTGCCTTTAAGCATGGCATAATAACAGAGGTGTGATGTTCTCTGAATCTAAAGCAGCACCAGGTATAGATGGTCAGAAAGGTGTTCAATAAAAGTGGTCTTACTGTTTCTGCTGGGGACACATGCCATATGGACACATTCTTCTCCTCAGCTTCACTGTTAATGGATACATAGGAGGGCTGGTAGATCTTAGTTGGCTCCAAGATCAACACCTTTGAAACAATGAGTGAGATGGACAGATAGACAAAAAATTTTTTGTATAAGCTAGACAAGAGGTACAGGTGGTAAAATTGACATAACATGAGAATCAATTTAATGTATGCAGAACAATTATCATGGGCAGTTCATACATAAAATTAACTTCCTATGACACTGAAACACATCTGCAACTCCGGGTCTCACCTTTCACAATGAAATAAAATTTTAAATTTTAAAATGTATTTCTATATAATCTGCTTCCACGCAGAGCAAGGGTCATTTATCAATCTAAAAAACATAACCCTGGAAATTCTGAAACATAGCGAATGTTTTACTCAAAAGCTAGTTTAATCTAACATGCTCTTGTACATTCTTTGGTAGGGTTATTGTTAGTCATTCCTTAAATGAAAGTACCCTCTGAACACCAACATTGAAACGATGAAAACCATCCCCTCTCCCTTTAATTGCTCAAGCTAACAACCTATTCTCCCATTCCCTTGCAGATTACATACACAGACACACACTTGTCACCTGATTTCCCAAAATTTGATCCATTGCTGAAAAAACAGTTGTTGTGGTACCATACATGGACATACACATATGGACTCCAGAACCAACAGTGAAGCAGAAGGTGAAAATGTTTCTACTCATGGCTGCTGATACAAAACTGGATCCTTGAAGCTCTATAAAAATATTGTATGTGCATGTATGTATGAATAAAATAGTCATTTAATACTTACTGCATATGTTCAATAAAGTTTAGAAATTGTGGCTTATGGTGACTTGAATTCCACGTGACTGAAATGTGACATAATCACTGAAAATAACCCCGATAGACTGTCGTCATATTTTATTTTCTTTGGGGGCACTGTGGAGTGTTTAAGTGTGTTTGGTAGTGGATGCTACTAGATACCTTATAGTTGCACTAGCATTAGCAACGTGTGTATGTCCAAAAGAAGGGACAGCATGGAATTAGCTGAAAATGGTTTCCATCAATCAACTACATCATGGGTAAGTCATAATTGAGACATTATGTCCAAAATTCCAAACTATCCCTTTAACCTAAATTGCTTCAGTAAAAATATCCAGCAGTATAAATGGATTGTATGTAAAACCAATTAATCTGTAAGTCACTCTGGATAAAAGCATCTGCTGATTAGCAAATATCTGGGTTTAAATGAAATTGGAATATAACCGATAAGCAGAGAGGGGGTGGCTTGAACTACAGCTTTACTTTAAACTTTGAGGATTGTTGCGTGTTTGAGAGAAAGCTGTTTTGGGAGGTACACAGTATCGGTGTGCTTGTGAGAGAGTGGCAAAGTTTCAGACAACTATGAGAACCTGTTTGTGTGAATGGAGTAGTATTTTTTGCATGAGACAGAGAAAGCTGTGGTTGCAAGCGTACCGGGAATCTGAGCCCCTTGGTGGTCCCACGGGTTGCCTCTACAATAATGTCCATCCAGAAGTTGAGCCTCTCCCTCTGAGGCGAGTGTTCCAGGTTCTGCTTTTTAAATCGCTGGATCAGCTGTAGGTTCTGAACCACTGAGCGCAGGTACCTAGAGAAAAAGAGAGGGGGGGAAAGACGAGTGAGGGAGAGAGAGAGCAAGAAAGGGACGTGCACAAATCTAAATATTCAGTTTTATGTGATTGCAGTATGCTGATCTGTAACATATTTCTACTCTTTGTCAACATTTATTTGTTTTTATTTCATGCTAATAAACAAATTTAGAATTTAACAGAAGAAGAGAGAGAGGCGGGGGGGGGGGGGGGGGGGGGAGTATGCCCACATGCTAAATCCACCAGAACAGTCATTGGTTATGGAGGTACAGTGTATCATTACTGAAAACTGACACAGCATCGAGTGTTGATGAGGATACAGTTGTATTACTGTAATCTGGATACCAATGGGGCAGAACTATACACAGTGCAAGGAGCCAACAAATGGGGGTCTCACAAGCCAGTGGAATGTTCCAACAATAAGTAGCTACTATGCTTCATATTCACCATATGTCTCAGTCACAAAGACATTTCTAGCTGCCACTGCTGAACAAGGATTCCTCGTATGGAAGCTTTATAATCGGCTTAGTAGACATATCCACTAGTTTCCCAGGACATCCCCTCTCATTCATGGTGTGCACTTTCAGAGCATCAGCAAAGCATTCATCAGTGAGAGAGCTTGCTAAAATGCTATTTGCTGACCACAATGCAGATATAGGTGGTCAACATGCTGCAGTTATCTTCTTCTGGGCCTTCCCCTGTATTGTAGCAAACTTGGGATGCTCATCAAAACTCATCAAAAGCCTAATTAAGGGTCCAGCATGGCACAAGAATGAGTGGGTTGACTGAGAATGACAGAGGCAGGGATCTATACCCACAGCTAATCACTGATGAATATGCAGAGCATAAGGCACACAGGACACACCTCTAATGTAAGTACTGGTTGTTATTTGTAAGGATGATGTTACGGGGGGGCGGGTTACAGGGGTAGAGTGGTAGTGTGAGGGGTGTGGGGCATAACTAATATCTGTACCCAACTCTAGTTGCACTACTGGTGGATTCTACTGGTACACTACAGTCTAATTGGAGTGTGGGAGCATACCAGATTGGGGGCTTGAGTTTGAAGAGCTTCTCAGCAGCCTGTACAGCTTTAGGAATATCATTGGCCAACATGCTGACCGTGAAGAACTGACCCATGTCCCAGTAGTTATTCATCTTCTCTAAGCTCCCCTTCCGCCCCAAAAGGCTGTTCAAACGCACCCCTGAAAGAGAGAGAGAACCATTGATAACCACAGATATACATAATTTTTTGAAATTCTAGGATTTGATCAATTGTGGGTGCTTATTGTTATTATTGTTGTTCTTGCGATCATTTTAGTATTATTCATTTTATTTACAGTAATATAGTGTCTGCTGATGGTGTTGAAGACGGCATGAGCCTAAACATGTCCGCCTTGAAACAAAAATAAACTACAATAACAATAAGTTTAAATCTCTTGCTGGACTAATCATTGGAGTGCAGGCCTCCGTGTGTCTTTTAAACTGATCTGAAAGATAAACATCTGTTTACTGTACATCTGTAAAGTATTGTTGGACACTTTGGAAATTTTGTTATGACCCAGCCCCTAAACCCATGCCTAACACTAGCTTTAAAGTTTCATCCTGTCTTCACCCACTACACAATTATCAAAAATACTTTGTTGGGTGGGTGAGGGAGAGGGCTGGGGGGCGGAGGAGGTTTGTCCATCGTCATTATATAAATTAATGTACAATGTACAAATGATTTTGTATAACTCGGATCAAACTGTCAAACTAGACATTGTAGATCAAATATGAATCAAGCTTCAGCAACTGCATGGACTATTTCTCACCTCAAATATTTTCAGAAACATATTTTAGTGGACTATTTAGGTGGAATAAGCGAGTTTATGAACGGGCCGCCACGTTGTTCCGGTTTAAAAACGTGGTGCCGAAACCAAAGGACCGTAGTGCATCTAGCCAATCAGGTGTCGGCTATTTCCATTATGGGCAGCAACAATTATCCATATGACGTAGAGGTACCTCCAAAGAGGTACTCTGACATCACGATTGGGGAGGGGGCAGAGTGGGGAGCAGAAAGAAAATTTCAACCATTAAGACGGCAACACCAAGGTGCTTTTCTGCCCGTTTCTTCTGATATATGATATTATTTCAGAATTGTTGAAATAACGGAATGGATGAGTAAGTTTCATTATAAGGTAGGCATATAAACATGTTTACTGCTAAAATAACGTAATCTAGAGTGTAGTTACCCTTTAAAGGGTTGAGGTGACCCTAACCTAGTATTGTGTACCAGGGTGTGTGTCTGTGTAGCAAAAGAAAACAAATATCCACACGCACTTGCATTGAGGCAGTCCCAAACCCAGACTTGTGAAGGGTAGGTGACTCAGTCAATCTGACGATTCATGCTGAAAGCCTTTGTGCTAGAACACCTCCTTTATCCAACAGTGTTTTTACTATACGCTGTAACATCGATGGCAAACTGGTTTTCCAAATGTCACTACTACACCTGTCCAGGGATTTTCCAAAATTGAAAGAAATATGGAGCCCCAGACACAAACCAAAATGTTCATAAAATAGTGACCAAACCAACCTTTGACAATTTTTCCCAATGTCCCACTTTAGATTCAAACACTCCAAAGGTGTATGTACCTCTCAACCATCTTCCAGGTAGCACATTTTTAACCCCAGGGAAGGGACTGCACCCTGCTACATAAATTGGATGTACAGTGTGCCAAAACAAACACAATGTATGTGTTCTTCCTAAGGTCAGTTCCTAACATAACATGTAGGTATTCCTAATATCAGTTCCTTACAATGTCTAAAACAGATTTCCTGCCAAAAAAACAACTTGAATTTCAATTTCAGAGAAAGAGTGGAGGGGCATAGCAAGCATGAGAGAGTCAAGAAAGGAAAGAGCTGTAGAGAGAAGATGAGGAATAGAGTGACAGAGGGGTATGAGAGACAAGGGTGGCATTGGTTGAATCAATTGCCATGGGGACAGCAGATCTGGGTCCCGCTCCAGTCTCACCGATTTTTCGTAGCTCGATAGAGCTCTCAAACTGCTGCCCAGCGACAATAAGCAGGACAGCCAGATTTATCCCCGAATACAGCGTTGGCTGCAACTCAAAACCCTTACGGTACCTGAGCAGGACAAAGATATTATTCTTATTATTATTACTACTGTTGAGGAATGTTACCATTTTAAAATAAATAATCAATTACTAAAATTACTAATACATTTTAAAAAGTAAGTATGAGAATGCATTATGTACTTGATGTTTGTGGTGATTGTTGACCTACATCTCATGCAAATGATTGCTTTGGCAATATTGTACATGTGGTCATGCCAAAAAGTATAGCTGAACTGAACTGAGAAAGAGTGAGAGGGATTCTCAGGGGGTACTAGGAAAAACAAGAGAATGTGTAAGAGGGGGTGTTATAAATGCACGTACCACTGGATAGCGTTGTCTCTGTTCTTGGTGTCCTTACAGTCAGAGTCCAGAAATATGTCCTTATAGATCCTCCCGCACAGACAGAACATGTCAGGGGCTGGGTGGTCACATGACTGCAGCACCTGGAGCATCACCCGCAGTGCCTGTTCCCTGTCTCCTGGACTGTTCCGCCTGTTCACACATTTAATTCTTCATTTGGGACCGCTTTGTTATGACTGTGTCAGTCTGAAAAGCGGTCTTTTTTTTGCATCACTTCCTGTTTCAGGTAAAGTACATTCGCATCCATGTTGGCACTTACTTCAAATACAGGTGAGACACACCAAGACCACACCCGGAGCAGGCAATCACATCCAGTGTATACTTGCTTGCCTGTGTGTGTGTGTTTGCGGATGTATGTATGTGTGTGTGTGTGTGTGTGTGTGTGTGTGTGGGAACCTATGTAAGCACACACATGTGTGTGGGTGCATGTGAGTTCATGTGTGTGTTTTACCTGTTGAGGGCAAAGGCATAGTGGAATTGGATCATGGGCTGATTGGCCTGGTCGCAGGTGGGCAGCATCTCCAGAGTCTGAACCAGCTTCACCATGGCATCATAGTCCTGGTACAGGAAGAGGTGAGGACAGGTCAGAGGACAATCACTGGATCATAATCCTGGTACAGGAAGAGGTCAGAGACCAATCAGCTGAACATACTCACCCACATACACTGGAATTGAACCTTACATCAAGAGTTTCGGCAATCATTGACCACGTTTATCTGCACATATTGTGAGGGCCTTCCAGAATGGTTTGAGGGAAGGGCTGAAAGACGAGTTGGCGGTCCGGGATGACTCCAGCTCCTTGGACCGCCTGATCTCACTCGCCATCTCCCTGGACAACCATTTGCGGGCCCGGATGAGGGAGAAGACAGGCCGCCAGGGCACATCCACTCAGCTCCTCCGTTCGAATCCTGATTCTCCACTTCAACCCACATGGTCCCTGACTCACCGGACGAGGAACCCATGCAGTTGGGTAGCACTCGGGTCACCCCCGAAGAGTGGCGACGTAGGTTCCAGACCGGATCCTGCCTATACTGCGGCAAGCCTGGCCACCGGTTAGTTGCCTGTCCCACTCGCCCAAAAGAGTCGGCTCACCAGTAGAACTGGGCGTACTGGTGAGCCCTATTTCTGCCCCCGTACTTGCCCAGTCCCGTTTCCTGCTGAGGGCCACACTCTGCTGGGATCGCCAATCCTTCTCCTTGTCCACCCTCATCGACTCTGGAGCCGACTACAATTTTCTGGACGCCTCACTCATCTCCCATTCTGGTATACCTACCAAATCACTCTCCAACCCTCTTTGCGCCTACTCTCTCGATGGAAAACTCATAGCCCGGGTAACTCACTCCACTTTTCCGCTCCAGCTCGTCCTGTCTGGCAACCACCGGGACACTATCCAGTTTCTAGTAATCAACTAATCTCAATCTCCTCTGGTACTTAGTCAGCCCTGGCTGAAACTTCACAATCCACACCTTAATTGGGAAACCATTCAAGTTAAGAGTTGGAGCCCGTAATGCCACTCCACCTGCTTCCAGTCTGCTCTACCCCCGTCAGGGGGTGCCAAACCTGTCCCTCGTGCTCCACCGCCTAATTTGTCCTCGATCCCTGTTCAGTACCATTACCTAGCCGAGGTTTTTAACAAGTCACTTGCTTTGTCATTGCCTCCCCACAGACCGTACGACTGCGGAATTGATCTCCTCCCAGGGGCCACTCTGCCTTCCAGTCGTCTCTACAGTCTGTCCCGTCCGGAGAGGGCCCCCATGGAGACGTACATCCATGATTTGTTAGCTGCAGGTATCGTTGGCATTTCGAATACCTGGTCGTCCCAACAACGTCCTCTGGGACCTCCTGAATCGGTCAGTGTTTGTTTATCTTGATGACATAGTAATATTTTCTAAAAACCCAGAGGAGCATGTCCAGCATGTTAGACAGGTTTTGCAAAGGTTGCAGCTCTATGTAAAGGCCAAAAAATGTGAGTTTCACATCCCCTCAGTGTCTTTCTTAGGGTTTATTGTTGAGAGTGGACGCGTTCGACCAGACCCTAGCAAGATCCAGGCCGTCGTGGAGTGGCCCCATCCGACGTCCCGTAAACACCTACAACAATTCCTGGGGTTCGCTAATTTCTACAGGCGGTTTATCCGTGGCTACAGCCAAGTCGCCGCTCCACTCACTAACCTCACCTCCTCCTCTGTCCCTTTTTTTGGGTCTATGGAAGCTAACTCTGCCTTTGCCACCCTCAAGTCTAGATTCACCTCCGCTACTGTCCTGACCCATCCCGATCCAAGCCGCCAGTTTGTGGTGGAGGTGGACGCCTCCGATTCAGGTGTGGGGGCCATCCTCTCCCAACGCTCCAGTGAGGACCTCAAGATCCACCCTTGCGCCTACTTCTCCCGCTGGTTGTCCCTTGTCATAACTATGATGTCGGCAACCGGAAACTCCTGGTGGTCAAGCTCGCCTTGGAGGAGTGGGGGCATTGGCTGGAGGGGGCGGAGCTTCCCTTCATCGTCTGGACCGACTATAAGAACCTGACTTACATTCAGTCTGCTAAGCGCCTCACCTCCTGCCAGGCCCGTTGGACCTTATTCTTTGGCCGATTCAACTTCTCTATCACTTACAGACCCGGTTCCCGCAATGTCAAGCCCAACGCCCTGGCCCGCCTCTACTCCCCGGAAGCCAGTCCTGCCAGTCCCGACCCCATCGTCCCTCCGTCCTGTGTGGTGGCTGCGGTCACGTGGGAGATCCCCGCAATAACCCAGACTCTCGTGTCTTTGTCCCAGACTCAGTCCGCTCCCAGGTCCTGCAGTGGGCACACCCCTCCCGCCTGTCCTGCCACCCAGGGGTCCAGCGCACAGTGTCCCTGGTTAAAAGGAGCTTCTGGTGGCCCACGTTGGAGGTGGATACCCGTGCCTTCGTCCTTGCCTTTCCCGTCTGTGCCAGGAGCAAGGCCTCCCACCAGCCAGCCGCCGGTCTCCTTCGTCCCCTCCCTGTCCCGAGCCGACCTTGGAGTCACATCGTGGTAGACTTCATCAATGGTCTACCACCGTCAGATGGCAAAACCACCATCCTCACCATCGTCGACCGGTTCTCCAAAGCGGTCTTCCCCTTACCCAAGCTCCCCTCGGCCTTGGAGACGGCGGAGCTCCTGGTGCTGCACGTGGTGAGGCTACACGGGATCCCCTCCGACATTGTCTCAGACCGTGGGCCCCAGTTTTCCTCCCAGGTCTGGAAGGCATTCTGCCACTCCCTGGGGGCTTCCGCCAGCCTGTCCTCCGGTTACCACCCACAAACTAACGGTCAGATGGAGAGGGCCAACCAGGATCTGGGAGCGGCTCTGCGGTGCGTGACCTCCTGCAACCCCTCCTCCTGGAGCAAGCTCCTTCCCTGAGTGGAATATTCCCACAACTCCCTGACGAGCTCCGCCACTGGGCTGTCCCCCTTTGAGTGTTCCCTAGGGTACTAACCTCCCCTGTTTCCCGCCAAGGAGGAGGAAGCTTCCATCCCTTCAGTCCAGGCTCATCTTCGGCGGTGCAAGAGGATTTGGAAGCAGGCACGCACCACACTCCTCCGCACCACCACCCGTACCCGATCTCCACCGTACCGCAGCCCCCCAGTACACCTCGGGACAGCAGGTCTGGATCTCCACCTCCTCCATTGCCCTGCAAGCCACCTCTAAGTAGCTTCAGCCCCGCTTCATTGGTCACTACCCCATCTCAGTCAAATCTCAGTCAAGCTGAAGCTTCCCCCAGCCCTCCACGTGTCTCAGGTGAAGCCCGTCTCCTCCAGCCCGCTCAGCCCTCCTGTCGAGCCCCCTCCACCCCCCCGGATCATCGACAGCGTGCCCGCTACACTGTCCGCCGTATCCTGGATATCTGCCGCAAGGGGTGCGGGTACCCGTACCTGGTCGACTGGGAGGGCTACGAGCCCGAGGATCGGAGCTGGATCTCCTGCCACCTCATCCTCGACCCCTCCCTCATTTGGGACTTCCACCGGGCACACCCCCAGAAGATCCGGCTCGGTGGCATGCCTGGAGGCATTCGTTGAGGGGGGGGGGGGGGGGTACTGTGATATCCGTCGTTTCCCCCCAGTCCACCATCCTTTCATTCTCTCTTGTTTTCCCTATTCCTCTTGTTTCATGTTATGTTTTTCAGTTTACCCTGTCCGTCTAGTTCCGTGTTGTGCAGGCTGGGTGTGGCTCCCCGTTATGTTCCTCATTTCTCCCCATTTTCACTCAGCCTATCACTCGCCCCCTCCACTTGCATTCCGCACTCACTCTATTATCTCATCAGGCCCTCGCATACAGTCCTCACACCTTTGTATTACCCTTATTGCCTTCTCACCTGTTTTCCCCTCTATTTAAGTTCCCCTCTTTGTTTGTCTCATTGCCAGTTTGTATGTTTGTCTTTGCTCTGTCTCAACATTCTCCAGCCACTCTGTTTTGCATTTGTGCTTTTGACCTGTTTGTTTTGTCTTGCTCCCAGTTCCAGCCCGCCCAGCCTGCTCCCCGTTCCTGTTCACTCCGGTCCCGTCATCTGCCTCGCCCGCCTTAAGTTTCTCCAACCCTGTATCCAGCCCGTCACCTAGCTTCCCTGTTTGTTCATTTGTCTTGCTCCTAATAAATATTTACTCTTTACTCTACTTCTTTCACCTGAGTTTGCCTCTGAGTCCTGCATTTGGGTCCATACCAGTTTCTGCATCACAACACACATATTCTGAATAATGGTAATTATTCTCATTAGGGTCATATCCTGATTATCCTGTTTACACATGTAATGAAAGGAATAACCCAATCTTATTCCTGTATACATGGTTAGCTGAATATTCTGTTTATGGCCAGTTAGTGCTAAAGGACAGTGTCCTAGTAATTCTTCCATGTGCATGAAGTGCTTATAATTTGCTGGGTGTGAACCTCTGGTATTGTTTTGTTTCTTTGCCTTAAAATTAGGGCTGTCAATGTTTAGACATTAGCTCATTAGAGTAATTTTTAATTATTAACAAAAAAAGCGTTAAACCTTTTTTAAAGGCAGTTCTTATTTTGGCTGTGGCCATGAGTGCAGATCTATAACACAATTTCCAATCTTCCATCCTATTTACAACCAGATTCCCCACCTACCATCCTATCCTTAACCATTGTAATTAATAATTGCAATTAAAATTAATTGCACAAATTAATGCTTTAACATTGACAGCCCTACCTACAGTTGAAGTCAGAAGTTTACATACACTTAGGTTGAAGTCATTAAAACTCATTTTTCACCACTCCACAGATTAGCAAACTATAGTGTTGGCAAGTCAGTTAGGACATCTACTTTATGCATGACACAAGTCATTTTTCGAACAATTGTTGACAGACAGATTATTTCGCTTTTAATTCACTATATCACAATTCCAGTGGGTCAGAAGTTTACATATACTAAGTTGACTGTGCCTTTAAATTTTTTATATTTGGCCACATATCCTTTGCATGCCATGACTTCCTGATGTCTGTGACTCAACAACATCAAAAGACTCTTGATATCTTATTTTCTGGTACTCTTACAAGCGATACTATAACGGCTCTGCATGTGAATGGATCTCTATGGGAATTGGGGGGTGGGACTAGATTTAGCTGTAAATTATGCTGGAACAGTAAGGGTAAAATGGATGTAAGTCATCAAGGGTCTGAGGTATCAAACAAACCATCACTCTGCTGCCAGATATGCAGTAGATATAGAATATAATAGAATAACTTTTATTTTCCCGTTAGGGAACTTCAGTTGTAGTTTGCAGCAGTAAAACAGACATCGACAGTGGGGCAGACCCACAAACACAAACAAACATCTTAAATAAAGACATTCAATTGAATCAGATGTTTCACATTATAGTGAAGGTATGTGTGATTAGGATTAAAATTACTATTATTATTAGTATTATGATCAAAATTATATTATATTAAATTAATTAAATATTAATTATGATGAAAAATTGAGCATCAAAAGCAATAACAGTTCCTTGTCTGCCTTTACTGTCTTGAGATGTCCAATGTCATTAAGCAGTCTAACAGCTGTTGGGACAAAGCTGTTTCTGGCTCTTTTTGCTTTAAGGGGCAATCTTAATCTTCAACCTGATGGAAGAGTCTCAAAGAGAAAGTTCAGGGGATGTGATGGAAAGGCCATAATCCTCTTTACTTTTTTAAGTGTACGTTCCTCATACAGATGTTTCAGCGGTTTTTGTTGGTTCCCTATGATTTTAGTAGCCTGTACTGTCACCCTCTCCAGCTTCATTTGCCTGATTTCACTTAATGAGCCAAACCAAGCTGTTAGGCTGAAGGTCAGCTCTGACTCAAGGAAGCAGGTTTAAAATGCTTGTAGTACTGACTATTTCCGGAGGAAATACAGCCTTGACTGACACTTTGCATGCACTCGATGACAGTTTGCCTCACAGGTCAGTTTATTATCAATGATGGTACCCAAATATCTGTACTCCTCCACTCTTTCAACTGTTTTGGCTCCGATGGTAAGGGGCCTCAGCGGGGACGGCTCACGCTGGAAGTCGATGGCGATTTCTTGAGTCTTCTCCACATTCAAGTCCAAGAAATTGACTTCACACCACTGTTGGAACTGGCTGACAGCAGATTGAAGCTTGTCATCAGAGTTGGATGAGTCCACAATTACTGTATCATCTGAGTACTTGATGAACGTGATCTCAAGACAGTTGCTTTGGCAGTCATCGGTGTAGTGTGTGAATAACACTGGAGAAACTACTGAGCCTTGTGGTGAGCCAGTAGAGACGGGTGGTGCTGCACTGGCCTTTATATCTAACCCACTGTGGTCTGTCAGTTAAGAAGGACATTACCCAGAGGATAAGATGAGGGTTGAGGTTAATCTTCAGCAGCTTCTTAGCCATTAGGTGTGGTTGGATTGTGTTGAACGCACTAGAGAAGTCTACAAACACCAGTCTGATGTAGGACTTTGCTGTGTCCAGATGAGATTGGACCAGGTGAAGCAGTGTCAGGAGAGCATCATCAACTCCTCTGTTCTGTTGGTAGGCGAACTGTAGAGGGTCTACTATGCTCTGCACACTCTGTAGGACCTGTGAGAGCAACAGGCTTTCAAAACACTTCATTATAACAGGTGTTAATGCGACAGGTCTAAAGTCACTGGGTGCAGATGGGTTGGCCTTCTTTGGCACAGGGGAGATCATTGATGACTTCCATAATGCTGGAACTATGTGCTCCTCGAGTGAGCGGTTGAACAGGTCACAGAAAACCTGCGCCAGTTGGTTATGACAGGATTTCAGAACATGATTGCTCATGTTGTCTGGACCGATGGCTTTGTTCAACCTCACCCTTTTTAGCACCCTGCTAACATCCTCCACCTGTACATTGATGTTACTGCTCTCCTCAGATAGAAACAATACTTTTGATGTTACATCATCACTTTCTGCTTTAAAGTCATGGAAGTCAAACTGTAAAAGATGTTTAGGGATACAGCAAACTGACTGCAGTGTTCCGTAGACTGAGGGCCTGGTTCATTCTGCTTTGTAGAAATCCTTGAGAGGATCTTTATTTCTTTCCAGGCATCTCTCAGCTGCCCCCCTTGAAACAGATTTTCCACCTTCTCCTTATAGGCTCTTTTTGCATCCTTAATTTGTCTATTCAGTCTGGCCTGAATCAATCTTGACTCAACTCTGTCTCCTGATTGGAAGGCTCTCTTTTTCTCATTTAATGTTGTTTTAAGCTCCTTTGTTATCCAGGGCTTATTGTTTGAAAACAATTTCACTTTCTTAGATGGAACAATAGTTTCCTCACAAAAATTAGCCAGTCACTGCCTCTACAGTCTCATCCAGCATGGCATTCTGTGAGAAAAGCTCCCAATCAGTGCATTCAAAACAGTGTTTGAGAGTCTCAGAAACATCATCATTCCACTGTTTAACAGTTTTGTAGACAACTCCTTCCCTCTGCAATTTTGTTTTATAGGATGGAATGAGGTGAATAGCATTGTGGTCCGCTGTACTTAGAGGTGGCTTTTTGATTGATTTGTAAGCATTTTTGATGTTACTATAGCACAGATCAATGGTCTTCCTTCCCCTTGTTTCACAGGTAACATACTGATGGTATAGTGGCAAAGATTTATCGAGTTTACAGCTATTCATATCACCTAAGCCTAACACTGGAGAATCAGGAGATTTTGATTCTAGGTGCTGAACACAAGATACAATTGTATCTGTTGCACTGGTCTTATTGGCTGAAGGTGGGATATAGACAAGGATTAAAAAGAGTTGATTGAACTCACGCAGTAGATATTTGGGTCTAAAAGACAAGGCTAGCAACTCCGTGTCCGCGGAGCAATGTGTCTCTCGGACCACAGCTGCTTTACTCCAAGCTTTGTTGACATACGCACAAACTCCGCCTCCGTGACTTTTTCCCATGCACGTACAGTCTCTATCTAGCCGGAATGGAGAACCGAACCCTTCCAAAGAAAGCTCAGAGTCAGCAATCTTATCATCCAACCATGTCTCCGTTAGACAGATGATGTTAGCATCTTTGTATGCCCATTTAAATTCAACATTGGCGTGAAGTTCGTCCAATTTATTTCTAAGGGATCTGACGTTTGCTAGAACTATCGAGGGTAACGGTGGACATGCCTTTTTACCACTCAGCCTCTTCAGTCTTTGCCCCCCTGCATCCTCTTTTCCTTCTTTTCCCTGGTGGCCTTTTGAGGATCGCCTGCAGTCCTGTATCAATTTTGATATCAAACTCAAACTCCGGCGAAGAGCAATGGTAACTTTGTTGCCGCAGATCTAACAGACATTCCCGAGTATATGTTATGAATGCGTCTCCATGATGACGACATAAACAAAATTAGCGCGACTGGATAAAATGGTAATATTATTAAAAAGAGCAGCAGGAGCGTCCTGAAAAAAATTCTATTTGCTTCCCTGTCCTATAACAGACATACCAGCACATTAAAAGACAAAAGATAGAAGCTTGATACAATAAAACGCAATCAAATTAGCAAACATGAAACGAGAGACAGCTGGACTACATGTCGCCATCACAGCGCCACGTTCTAGTTATGAATGGATCACTTTAAGGGTTGTTTCTCCTGACAAATGTTCCTATTGAACTCTATGGAAAAATAAGTCAGGAGAAGAAACCCTTCCAAGTTATCCATCCATATCTACTGTATTTCTGGCAGCAGAGTGATGATTTAAGGCTTGTTTGATGCGTCAGACCCTTGATGACTTAGAGCCATTTAGCCAACCATGTGTTTCCATACTGTTCCAGTGTAATTAACAGCTAAATCTAGTCCCACCCCCCAATTCCCATTGAGATCCATTCAAATGCAGAGACGTTATAGTATCACTTGTAAGAGTACCAGAAAATAAGATATCAAGAGTCTTTTGATGTTGTTGGGTCACAGCCATCAAGTCATGGCATGCAAAGGATATGCGACCAAATGTAAAAAATTTAAAGGCACAGTCAACTTAGTGTATGTAAACTTCTGACCCACTGGAATTGTGATATAGTGAATTAAAAGTGAAATAATTTAATTAAAGTCTGTAAACAATTGTTAGAAAAATTACTTGTGTCATGCACGAAGTAGATATCCTATCTGACTTGCCAATGCTATAGTTTGCTAACCTGAAATCTGTGGAGTGGTTAAAAATGAGTTTTAATGACCTAAGTGTATGTAAACTTTACTCCTGTGTGTTATTTGCTCCGTGGTTCGTCAGAACTCTCAGAACTCAGCATCTCTCATTTTGTCTGCTTAAACAAATCACTATTTCAATGTTTTCTGCCATCTATGTATTGCACAATGTCTAATTCTTTTAATACAGAAATTATTACTTCTGTCTCCTCATGAGTCCAGAAGTGACAGATATGTTATTCACATGATGTGAAAGGTTGCCAATATGGCACACTTCCCATTGACTATAGTCCAAGCTGTTCTACCAAACAAATAAATCCAGTTATAGTTACATCCCAGGTATGTTCAAAATGAATTTAAGAATACAAATCATCGCGTAGTTTACCTTTACCTGCCATTTTACTTGCCAATCAATAATGAAGTCTCTATAGTAGTCTCTACAGCAGCACTATCTATCTGTTTCCACAGAAGAAGAGCAGGTCTGTGTACACTACCTGCATATTTCTATTGAAGAACACTCCACTCTATTGAAGAAATGGTTCCAAAAGGCTCATTTGAGCCTCCATAGAAGAACCCTATCTAGTTCAAGGGTATTTTGTCAGGAAAAAATGGTTCAATCTGGGAGCTTTCACACTTTTCACATCTACCATAGAGGATTTCATAAAGAACTAAAAAGGGTTCCTCTGTGGAGACAAGCCAAAGAACCCTTTTTTCTGGGAGTAATGATGGCTAATACAACTGCAACTGATCCAGAAACAAATGTATCTGATCCACAAATAAATGTAACTAATCCACAAATATGTTTTTGCTCTCAAAAACAAATATCTCCTGAACTAATAACTGGGCAGTTAGACAGGGGCGCCGTATGGGGGGAAAGGTTAGGACGATTCTAAGGGCCCCTGACTCACAGGGGTCCTAAAAAATTATTAGAACATTAGGTAAATTTTTTTCAATATTAAATAATTAACCTATCATCATTAATATAATATTTTATTTACAATGTACTAATAAAACAAACGGTTTCTTTTTGGCAAAAAGTAAACATCCCCCCCCCCCCCCCCCCCCCATATTTACATGAAATGGTTCGGTCTTGCCCCCAAACCATGCGCGAACGGTACTTGCTAGCCTAGCAGTGAAAATTGCGAGTGAGGAGTGCCGGATGAGCACCATGTCTCAGCTTCCTAAAAAAAATCTGGCTTCCAGAAAGGAAAAGAAAGAAAAGAAAGACAGGAGAGAGAAAAGAAAGGGCGACAGTATGTCACCCAATTTTTCACAAAGGAAGGTGGGTGTAGTAGTCCGTGAGTGGTGGAAATTAACCTGTTAGCTAGCCTTAGTCCATAGTGAAATAGGCAAATTTTGCTCCCCTAACATTAGTTACTTAATATTGAACTGATTTGACACGGAATGACCCTTCAGCATTGTTATTTGCTAATTAATCGTTGTGGCACGCTCGTCATCACTAATCGTGATTGAAGCCTGACATGTCAATATTCAAAATCCGTTTAAACCTTTCGACTTTTAAGTTATGAGGCGGGATATACCGAGTGACTAGCGAAAATATTGACCTGACAGTCTTTCAGAATTCTGACAGTTGATCAAGTCAACTGATTGTCAAATAGGGGAATAGTTCTACAGTTTATTTACCTTTTGTGAATGTCACCATATTGTGTGAAATAAATACTCTGAAAATGTTCTCTTTGCTTAATTGCTGGTATAATTTATCTGTTTTGTTCTGGAGACCAGACCACCCACGCTGAATCAACCCATAGCCATAATAACAGTGTTAGATCTTTAATATCAATCATTACAATCTTACAACAATTTGAAAATGACCGCGAGACTACTGAATAGAACAGAATATTGGCTGCGCTAATCTGTTTTCGGTGCCCTCAGAGTCCTACTCTTATTATTGATCGAATGTTGGAAAAATTGGAGTTTAAAAGCCGCAAAAACAGTCCTTAGATCACATTAAAATTACATATCAGGACAGTTATTGTCGATAATAGGTTTGTTTAAGTTTAAACTGTTGATTTGAATGGGTCGATTGGGTTCTGGAGGTGTGTGGTTACATCAATTGCGCAGGGTTGGCGTGGCCTGTGGTGGTGGGGCCCAATGTGATATATCTTTTCATGGGGCCCAAAATCCCTGGTGGCGCCCCTGCACTTACGCAATGCTTGGCGCACATGGAATCGCGTGCATTTATTTGTGGATTTTTGAGACAATCCTCACAGCTATGGAGGCATAT
This sequence comes from Synaphobranchus kaupii, assembly GCA_029718625.1. Lineage (NCBI taxonomy): Eukaryota > Metazoa > Chordata > Actinopteri > Anguilliformes > Synaphobranchidae > Synaphobranchus > Synaphobranchus kaupii. The sequence continues at coordinate 76,613,727 of CM056377.1, read as the reverse complement.
CGCAGGAATTAGCATTTTTTTAAGTTTTGCCTTCAATGGGCTAATTTTGCCATACACAGCAAGATGTGCGAAGAAATCCACAAATCTACTCCAGCCAATCACATTTTAAGACATCCTTTTGCGAATGCTCACATTACTGTGACGAATCACAGCAGGTTTCAGGCCACGGTTCTGTGAACCTCTCTAGCCCAAGGTACTTTTCTTCCCTCAATGACTACTGGAAGGCAGCCGCCACCTCCACATGCATTAAAGTTAAATACATGCCATTCTGAAACAGACCCACCTTGTGCACAAGAGAAATCCTTTGAATTCTAAGGAAACTACAAGTGAAATACCTAGCTACTGTTTGCAGCCTTAGAGGCAGCAGCAGCAGCCTTCCAGTAGTCACCGAGGGGAGGAAAGTACCTTAGGCACCTCTGTAGCGAGCACAGACTGTAAGGAGCGACAAGATAGCCTCTCCCTGCACTTGTTTTAAAACATAACTATTGATGGGGCTAGTGTCGTTATAGTGCTGAAGGTAACAATTGGTAGTTTGAACCACAGTTTGACTAGCTAGCTAACTGGCTAACTAACTATGTCAGCAAGATGTTATTTGCAGTATCATCTTATATTTTCTAGGCTACTGTGGCATAGTATTCCAGAGGAGCTGACAAAAAAAAAGCTTATAGTCAACATGGCCTTGTGGACAGACTTGCAAAATTTATGTTGTAAAAGGGTAAACAATCCTGACACCAGTCTGAAGTTTGCTTGTTACAACATAGTTGGTTAAAAGTCATCAAGGGTCTGCGGTATCAAACAAGCCTCAAACCATCACTCTGCTGCCAGATATGCAGTAGATATGAATGGATCACTTGAAGGGTTGTTTCTCCTGACTTATCTTTCCATAGATATGGATAGTATAGTATAGTATAGTATCGCTTGTAAGAGTACCTGAAAATAGGATATCAAGTCTTTTGATATCCTTTTATACCCAGTCATGATAGCATCACCTGTGTACCAGTGGGATGTTCCAAACAGGTGTTTTTTAAACTTCCCAGTATTTTTTTGCTGCTGTCCCAACTTTTTTGGAACGTGTTGCAGGCATCAAATTCAGAATTAGTGTACATTTGCAAAAATCTACCAAAAATCTAGTTCATAACATTAAATATCTTTTCTTTGTACTGTTTTCTATTAAATATATGTAAAAGAGAATTTACAAACCACTTTCTGCTTTTATGTGCATTTTACGTACTGTCACAACTTTGTTGGATTTGGGCTTTGTAGTATGGGGGATATTTTTCGCATACTGCATGTCACTAAACGGTATGTAGTAAGCAGTACACAAGACGCAGTAGATACGGCTCTGATTTGGACACAGCCTAAACTCGCTACTTGCTACAGAAGTTCACAGAACCGTGGCCTGAAACCTGCTGTGATTCGTCAGAGTAATGTGGGTGTTAGCGAAAGGATGTCTTAATATCTGATTGGCTGGAGTAGACTCAGTAAAAAAAAAAACACAATTGTGGATTTCTATGCACATATTGCTGTGAGGATTGTCTCAAAAATCCGCAAATAAATGCACGCAATTCCACACGCGCCAAACGTTGCTTAAGTGCACAGTTATTAGTTTGGGAGACATTTGTTTGTGACTGCAAACACATATTTGTGAATCAGTTGCATTTATTTGTGAATCACTTGTATTTATTTGTTGATCCGTTGCATTTATTTGTGGATGAGTTGCATTTATTTGTGGATCGGTTCCATTTATTTGTGGATCAGTTGCATTAATTTGTGGATCAGTTACATTTATTTATTTTTGAGACAATAATACCCCCATATATTAAGGAGAAGAACATGCAGAATATGCTTAACCATTAATCCAACTAGTTTTATCCATGGTCGCATGCAACAACTACCGACATATCCTCCTTATCAAAAGGTCACAGGAACCATATTACATGTATAAAATAATGTTTAACTGAATGTTTGGTGAGACAGTGTGATGATGCTGCTCCCATGTGCATACGTAAAATAAAACTGCTTGTACTATTGAAATGGGTTGTGCTGAATCCTCTGTCTGGCTGAGATTTTCTGGGACCCAGCAGCGAAGAGCAGGTGTGTGTGCAGTACCTGTATATCTCGAGAAGAAGTGAAGGTCTGTGTGGTGTACCTGCATATCTCTAAAAAAGAAGAGCAGGTGTGTGTAGAGTATATGTATATCGCTATAGGAAAAGAGCAAATGTGTGTGCAGTACCTGTATGTCTCTGTAGGAGAAGAGCAGGTTCATGACAATATCCTGGGTCAGCACCTCTGTGTTGTCGATGCGGAGTTTGATGCGGGACAACTCTTTGGCCAGTTCCTCTCCCTGGTACTTATCGCGTGCTTTTCGGATGTCATTTAAAAGTGTGTCTTTAAAGGAGGCACTACAAACATTGATAGACAGAGAAACAATACTACTTATTCAAACACAGAATAGCCTACATGTTATTTACATTACAATGACCAAGCAGACACTCTTATTCAAAGTGATGGACAGTAATGACACCGTCCTTACCTTACAGAACAACACAACAGTGAGCAACACAACTTCTTCAAACACACAGCAACACCTGTTCCTCAAACAGGGTAGCACAAATTCATCTAGTCTCTGTTAAAGACTTGTGTCTATACAACTTTTCTTGGCATCCTCAATGTGCAATCGGGTGTATTAATGTTTAGCTCATGAGCGATGCAACATCTGAATCAAGTCACAAACAGTGAAGTGGAAAGAAGCTAAAAATGGCGTTGTTCGTTCTCTCCGACTTGTTCCTATCGGGATAATGTAATGACATCATTCATTATACAAACCCCAATTCCAAAAAAGTTGGGACAGTATGTAAATGCACGTAAAAGCAGAAAGCAGTTATTTGTAAATTCTCATTTACATATATTTAATAGAAAACAGTACAAAGAAAAGATATTTAATGTTTTACCTTATCAACTTAGATTTTTGATAGATTTTTGGCCGGACCAAAGCGGTCTGGGGCCCTGGGCACACGCACCCGTGGTTTCAGCCTGGACTGCTCACAGCAGGCTAGGTTGCCGTGACAACGGACGGACGTGCACAGCGAAAACATTTAATACCCTATGGTGTTTATATTAGACCGTGGTCTCATTTAAACACCTTATGGTGTTAAATGTACACCAGCAGTGTTAGATTTACACCGGAACTTTTGCTGTGTAAACATAAACAATGAAGGTAGCCTACTAGCGAGTCAGCGATTACGTCACAACCAAATTGTAGAAACAGCACGGGCACGTACAGAAAGCAACTGACAAAATATAAAACCCACAAGCCCTGCACTAATAACAGCTAGGCTGCTCATTCTAGCAGGATAGAGCAATGTAGCTACAAACTAATAGTGTTGTAGTCGAGACCACCTAAACCGAGACCGAGTCAAGACCAAGACCAGAGCGTATCGAGTCCGAGTCAAGACCAAGACTTTGAGGTGGCGAGACCAAGACCAAGACCAAGACCAGACCAAATGTCATTTCTTTCCAATACTGTCCAATGTTCATTTTGTTAAATTATCTTATAACAATCTCTTGACTGTTAAAATTACATTGCAGACTACTAATAAAACCAATTACAATATGAATATCACACACTGATTGATGGATAGAGGATAGAGAGACACTACATACAGAGTGATAGGTGACATATAGAGAGTATATAGAGATCAGAGGTTTGAGAGAGGATAGAGGTCAGGATAAACAGAAGTTAGACAGAGGGTGAATATGCTAGAGGGGATTGATAGAGGAAATACAGGAGAGAGAAAAAATATAGGATTCCGAGGGAAAAGGAAGTAGAGATACAGAGGGAGAGGAAGGGACAAATATAGGGAGAGGGAGGGAGAAAGGATCAATAATTTGTGTTGGTTTTGCTATATGCAAATGCAGGTTGGCATCCTTAAAGTGCCTGCTTGTTTACCATTTCAATTACAGAGCTATACTTGTACCGATATGACTGTGGCAGTCCCTATGTTGGTTAACTAACCTTTTGAAACAATAAGAGAAAATACCATGTAGCTCATTCAAGTATGACAAAATAGTCTTTATGTATTGTGTAAAACTAAGAATTTAGCCCATTTTCAGATGGTGGTAGCCTACACTTCCTGTTTAAAAACATTTCTTCAAAAAGCAGCGAAGTTGAAGTCAGATTTTTATAGATTATAACATTGAGGGTATGAGTACTGATTACATTTTAAAAGAGACAACCCACAATCAAACACAATGGATTACCTACAAAAAGTCAACATCAATAATCACCAGTGACGAGAATGAAAAATGAATTACACTCAATTTAATGAAACTTCAGCCTATGCTGCATTTCGAAGCAATTTGAATCTATAACATTTAGACTTAACGTTAAATTTAATGTTTAAATAAACGTTTAAACGTTGTCTTTGGATATCGATTAGGTTAATGGTATAGTCATAATATAGTTATATAACGATTAGGTTCATGTAAAATTTACTTACATTTGATATGATTGGTAAACCGTGGGTAAAGTAACGTTTGCTTAGCTAGTTACCTTTTACCTCAGGATCAGGTAACCTAACGCAGATCACAGGTTTATTGAATTTGGCGAACATCCTTGACCGAAAACATGACATATACAGTAGATAAACAGTTTGGTGTAATTACATTACATTTGGGTGGGTATCTGGTGCACCTGTTCCAGGTTTCCTGTTGGCTTTATAAGCACACTGCTTCCTTCTTCCGGCCCTTGTGTGTCATTCTTGCCACTCTAAGCCAGGTAATGCGGTATAGGAATTAGGGTTGTCACGATATCCAATAATATTGGATATGGCGATATTTTAAAATATCGCAGAGATGACCGTCTGTAGCCAAGATATTTAAAAATATATATATTTTTAAAAAATGTATTATTGCTATTCTAAGAGCAAAACATGCATACATACTTTTAAATAATAATATTGGTAGGAAATAATACGTGAGTTTATATTTCAAAATTTGTATAACTAAAAATATTTGCATTACTGCATATGCTGTGGCCTGCCCGACAAATCTGAGCATTGCGTCTTTTCCCGCTCCATTTTCTATTTTAGTTCTGCTGCCTCGCAACAAATTCTGTATGCTTTGTTTTTTATATTTGGTTGTTATTGTTTGTTGCCTATTTTTTATTTTGTTACCACATTTGCCTATTCGTATACTGGTACTAATTAATTATCTGATGCGCAATGTTAACAGCAGAGTGAGGATGGTTATTACATCGATTTTCCAATTTCCAGTGGAAGGTTAGTGTAAGGCAGGATGTAGGATCAAATTACAACGTCTGATCGCTTTCTTTCATCCTCGTGCAATAGATGTAACGGCCACGGTGTCAATGTATTATCCTATCTCATGACTGATCGTCATCATTAGTTAAGAGAAAGCGAGAGAAGATGGCTGATCTTGTTTCAAAGAAAAACACCACTTCGCCAATCTGGGAATTTTTCGGCTACAAACCCAATGAAAACGGAGAACCGGCGAATGTCAACGAGGTAACATGTCGTAAATGCATAAAAAAGTCGTCGCAACTAAGGATGGGAATACAACAAACATTTCCCATAAAAAACTACACAGTCATTATGAGTGCATTATAACATTATGCCTATGAGAACCTACAGGAGATGGCAATACATAATTTGTCATATGCTGCAGACATAGCAGCAAACATTGCATCGCAACATTGTTTTGTGGACATAGTTCGAAACGTAATAAATTGACAGGCGTTTATCGTCATCATGTTTGTCATCATATTCATTTTGGAGCGATCTATGAAGTGTCTAGCTAAGTTACGAGGAAAAACTGTTTTGTGAGATGAGTGACAGTATGGGATGTTGCAGGTGGCATTCATTTATACACGGATCCAAAACGAATAACCATTTGATTCTAGTTTTTCAATTTCTGTTGAATAAAAAAATGAATAGAGCATAACCATTCGTTTCTTGTTTTTTAATTTCTATTTCTGAAACGGGAAACGATTGGCCAAAAAGTACACGGATCCAGAAGCAACGCTAAGGCTACTGCAATTAGAACTCAATGCTGTTACACGCGGTAATGACTTCTGTTCACGTTGTCATTAATCGACTATAATTATAATTATATAACGATAATGTTGAATATCACAATATTTCTAAAAGGCATATCGACGATATGAAAATGGGATATCGTAACAACCCTAATAGGAATTTCAGGCGACCACTTGTACTTTTGAGCTTCAAAAGAACACGCGGGACTTGCCTTTAGAGTTTAGAGTATTTAGTTCTTAGGGTTTTGTTCTCCTTACTCTTTAATTTCCTGCCTTTTCTTTTCTCTGTCTTGCTACTAGACAGTAACCTCGGCTTCGCCTTGTTTCCCTTTGCCTTTTATTTTAGCTCTGGTAGTTTCTGAACTAGAGGCTACTCTGTTAATTTCTATTCTCTGTTCGAGTCTACGAGCTTTGCCCTGTTTTTGGGGTTTGTCTTTTCTTATTATCTCCCTCTGTTTCTTTTCTCTGCTCGAACCTGCGAGCTTCGCCCAAATCTATTAGGTTGTTTTTATTTTTGCTTACGCTGGGACTACGTCCCTCTCTGTTTTATTCCTGGACTCTAGTCTGCGAGTCTCGCCCGATTTTATTCGGGTCGTTTTTATTTCTTTTGGGTTTTAGACGGGAGTTTCTTTCCCGTCTTTTCTTCTTTCCTCTAGTGGTTGTCCACGGTTCGTGGATAACTTTCTGAATCCCTTTCAGTCGCGTCTGATCCTCCGTCCTGACCCCCCTGACACAGGAAGCTTGAGAAAAAGCTACGGGGACTGTCCCTGACCACACAGTGTCGCTATTTACCCTTTGAGTGTGTAATGCGCATATAAATTAGCTAAAAACACAGAATATATTTCCAATCTGTTCCAACCGCTAGCAGCGCAAATACTAAGGAACCAGTTGTATTACCTTTAATGTTAGAAGATTGGCTGGAGGGACTAGCACTAGTAGCATTAGCAGCAACGCTGCAGCTAGTAGGCGTTCGGTACCGTTAGCTGTAGGCTACTGACTTCCAGCTGTTGGTCATTTTTTAAAAACATGTAGGACTTCTTATGGGGTACATTCTGAATAGCTGTTGCTTCTCTAGCTGCTTTTTCTTCCTTTTTTTTCACTTTGCGTGCCCACTCAGGTAGAATAATGCCAATTATCCATCTCAAATAGGCCACTAGTTAACAACAAGAATGTTAAAACTAGCTATCTTAACTAATGTTACTGTTAGATTGTTTCCCTCTGTGTTAAATTGAAACTACATCACACATCATCACGTCACATTGAAAAGCCCGCTAATACTCTCTCAGTGCACCAATCACAATTCTATTCTTTGACGAATACGTCATGATCATGGTTATTGCGATTTCTCTTGTAAATGAATGGAATAATGGAAAAAATCTTTTAGGTTTTACATTCATATTTTAAAAAATAATAATGATGAAAACTTTTTTTTCTAGATTTTATTCTTTTTTTCTTTTTTTTTACAACAGCATTAGCATTGTCGGGGCCTTTTACGTCATCGGTCGTCGTCCTAGGCCCCCGGGCACATGCCCTGCATGCCCAGTCAGTAATGTGGCTATGACCATCATAGATGCAAGTTGCATCATGTAACGCATTATTATTATTTTTTTCCTCCGATTAAAACAAACCTGGCCGACCCCCCACCCCCATACCTTCTTTTCCAGATTACTTCAATTTTGGAATTTGCCTGCCAAACACTAATAATTTAATATCTGCTCAGAAGCCACAAACTCAAGGACTGAAGATGGGAAGCTACACAGTATGATAAGAACGTGACACAAAGACACAGGAAAAGGACACAAGTTGTGACAGGAATTCAAATATGGCGATACAGAAAGGTCATTAAAAGAGAGACAGGAACATATCATGTAGTGAGACAGGAATCTGACATTTGCTCTTACAACAGGACAGGAAGCGGGACACACAGTGAGACAGGAACCTGTGTGTTCTGGGTGAAGGGGACATAAATGGTACCAAGAGGTGACGTGGATGTCCTTGAGCAAGCTGGAGAAGCGGTCCACCAGGGGGACGCAAAGTGGACCCAACAGGTTGTCCCAGCTGGGCTGCATGTATTCAGAGGCTCTGCGCTGGGCGTCGTTCTCGCAGCACATGTACTCATGGTTGGGCGTCATCACATAGGGAATGAAGTAGTAGTTTCCACTGGATGCCTAGGGGGAACCGAGAGGAGGGGACTTCAGCGGACAGTCTCCAAGCACACAGTCAGGATTCAGGATAACCATCACACAACGTTATGTGAAAGTGACAGAAAATTGCACACACTCCACTGCAGTAATATGGTCCAACAAGCAGCACTCAAAATACATTTTACATAGCAACATTTTCATCGCAAAATGAACTCTGATGCAGCACTTCTAACTATTATAGAATACATACGGGTCCCTACTGAGTCCATGTAAACTCTGTAATAGTTGAATTAACACTGCAGGGTGCCTTTGTTTGCAGCATTGCATTTTTGCGCAATAGTTGCCATAGAACGACACAATTACAGCACCACTCTAGAGCTGGAAAGAGGCTGGCCTGATTCGGAGCCAAAACTGGCTGTTCGAAGATTGCATTAAAATTGCATTACCTGCAAGCATCACACTGAATACTGGCTAGACAAAGACAACTTCCTGGACTGAGGCTGAAATTTTCCAAAGAAGGAGACATTATGACATTCTGCCTGTCGCCCCCATGAACACTGGCTGCCTGCTGTCTTCTCCCTTCAATGCCCTGCTTCGTGTCTACCGCACATGTTGTTAAAATGTATGCAAGCAACCCACAGTAATTAATAGAAGGACGATGGAAAACCAGCCCAAAATGAACTTAGTGAGTCAGTCTGGTCTATAAAGGGGTATAAAGAATCAGCCTGGTTTAAACTGTACAATGACTAATGACAAATGAGCCAGTCTGGTATCAGCTCTACAGTGGGAAATGGGACATAATGAGCAGAGCCTCATTCCGGTTTTCTGGCATTGGTCATAATTTATTTTTGCCTCATCATATCCACAGCATTGTACAGATCACAGGTTGGTTTGAAACCAAATTGGGCAACACTTAATACTTCATGTTGGAAAAGATGCATGAAGTATAAAAAGAAAAACCTATATGAAAGATGCTCTGGATGACATTTAACTACAGCCTGGATTCAATCTACATTTGTCCTTAAATTTGACTTGCAACTAATTGTTCTTTTTTCTTCATTAGTACAGGTTTGTGACTTTGCTAAGTTAAGGACAAATACTCGTTGAACCAGGCCTGTAGTTCTGTAGGCACTCAAACTGGTAATCCCAAGCACAGCAATGTGGGTAACATTCTCAACATGTTCAATCCAACTCTTTATGTTATTATGGTGTGTATGCGGGTAAGATGGCAGTAGTTAGTCTCAGTAATACCCATAAGGGACAGGCCATTCCAGAGAAGAACCTGAGCCAGAATGGCCTCCATACCCATCCACATCCCCATCATCGTCCCAGCCCACAGCCCAGCCCAGCAACAGCAAACAAAACTAGAATGACAATAACAAAAAGGAGCGAGCAGATACAGCCCCAACACTGGGCACTGCACTCTAAAACTCCGTAGTACAAAAGAGAGAGCGAGAATAAACTGCACAGAGTTGCAGTAAGATATATCCTCTTAATCTCTCACCTCCGTGACAATTCCTTTCTAAAAGGAGTCACGAAAGCGCTAAACCCAAACCTCCTTTTTATAACTAAAGCAAAAGATTATCTACTAGACATGAGCAGATAATTCTTGTACTTGACGTTATAGAAAGTACAGAGTACTGAAAAGTACTGGATAAATACCAATACCGGCTCTTCGTGCATAGACGACACTAAAGCATCGTTTCTCTGTGAACCAAGACCCTAAGTAAGGTTCGACAGGTGCAACAGCGAACGCAATCAACACGCCTACAGACCTCAGAACCAATGAGCGCAGGAGGAGTTGCAGGCAGAGCAAAATCTGCATGTGTAAGAACCATTTAGCTAAATAGACGTGGCAAACTCAAATTAGTGAAGCAGGAGTGGAAAGGAAAAGAGCTGAATGCTACAGCCACCCAAAACCATGATATTAAGGCTACATAAAACATACTGGAATATCCACCTAATAAGGACTGCACATGAAGCATTGGAGCATGTGCCAAAAGCAATCAGTCATGATGCTCTACACTAATATTATATTTTTTTGTCCAATATGAGTGCTTCATATAGTGTTGTGCCTGCTTTATGAAGGTACAATTTGCCCAATGTGACTTGTTAGGCTTTGGTTAACTAAAAAAAAATGTATACTGCCCATCAATACTTCATACACAACCCAACCAAGCACATCAAACTTGATAAGTTCAAGGTCAAGTCAAGAACGTTAAGGGGGACTAGGGATGTTAAAACAAAGGCATTAAGCTACACCTTTCGATCATCAAGGGGAGTACCTAGCATGCAATGCTGCTTGGAGATACCTACTTTGTTCCTCAGGCCAGAACCACGGTATTCTGGAGGCAACTGCACCCAAGGGAAGCCTACAGTACACGGCCTTGCAGCCTACTCCAGATAACACACAAAAGAGAAAATGTGGGTGAGGGCCAAAGAGACAGAGAGTGAGTGGGAGAAGGAGAAAGGGTAAGAGAAAAAGACCAAAAGAACAAGATGGAGAGAGACTGAAATAAACCAAGAGAGGGGGGAAGGAGTAAAAGTCACATATAGAAAGAAAGAAGGAAAAGGAAGGAGGGTAAGTGAGAGATAGTGATAGAGGAAAAGAGAAGGTGAGAGAAAGAGAGTGAGATGAGAAGGGATCAGAGAGGGGGGAAGGGAAGAACAAGGAAAATTGAGGGAGGCTATTTATGATTTTATGATGTATTTTTCCAGTGTAATTTACAGCTAAATCTAGTCCCACCCCCCAATTCCCATAGAGATCCATTCAATTGCAGAGAGGTAATAGTATCCCTTGTAAGAGTACCAGAAAATAAGATATCAAGAGTCTTTTGATGTTGTTGGGTCACAGACATCAGAAAGTCATGGCATGCAAAGGATATGCGACCAAATATGAAAAATTTAAAGGCACAGTCAACTTAGTGTATGTAAACGTCTGACCCATTGGAATTGTGATATAGTGAATTAAAAGTGAAATAATCTGTCTGTAAACAATTGTTGGAAAAATGACTTGTGTCATGCACAAAGTAGATGTCCTAACTGACTTGCCAACACTATAGTTTGCTAATCTGTGGAGTGGTTAAAATTAGTTTTAATGACTTCAACCTAAGTGTATGTAAACTTCCGACTTCAACCGTATATACGTACTGTATATATATATCTTAATAGTCTTACATCAACCTCTAACGTCTCCAAGCTAGATATAGGCTACCGTAACAAGCCTGCTTGTTTTTGTTCAATGAAGTAGCAGCTATTTGAATGCTTGAAATTCCTATTTTTGTTTCTTTTTTATTTAAAGATTTTATAATTCATCTTTAATACATTGCAGTTTTGCACAATAAAATGTTCTTAAAATACACAAGTTTGTAAATTCTGTCCTCATATACAGAATAATAAAGGAACAGCACAGTAGCAAAAACACCACATGGCAAAATTGGTCTAATTGTTACCATCCTAGACTCTTGCATAGCTCCTAAAATATTTTTTAATGAAATTTAATTATATTAAAAACTACAACTATACCATGATATATATCATTACCGTCCAAAATTTAATTTATACTGTGATATGAATTTAAGGTCATATCGCCCAACCCGATACTATAACGTCTCTGCATTTGAATGGATCTCTATGGGAATTGGGGGGTGGGACTAGATTTAGCTGTAAATTATGCTGGAACAGTATGGAATGCATGGTTGGTAAAATGGCTGTAAGTCATCAACGGTCTGAGGTATCAACCGAGCCTCAAACCATCACTCTGCTGCCAGATATGCAGTAGATATGGATGGATCACTTTAAGGGTTTTTTCTCCTGACTTATTTTTTTATATATTCAGTTTCTCCTGACAAATTTTCCTATTGAACTCTATGGAAAAATAAGTCAGGAGAAGAAACCCTTCAAGTTGTCCATCCATATCTACTGTATTTCTGCCAGTAGAGTGATGACTTACAGCCATTTTAACAACCATTCAAATGCAGAGGTTATAGTAACGCTTGTAGGAGTACCAGAAAATAAAATATCAAGAGTCTTTTGATATTGTTGGGTCACATACATCAGGAAGTCATGGCATGCAAAGGATATGCAACCAAATATTAAAAATGATTACTTTATTCTACATTATGTTAAACTGTCCACTATTTTTTGATGCCCAAAAATCTACAAAAGGTTCCATAATTTCTAAGCGGTTCATCCGATATGGATGAAAATACCCTCAAATTAAAGCTGACAGTCTGCACTTCAACCTCATTAGGTGTGGTTGAAAAACCACACCTATTGTTATCACTCAGACTGACCGTTATTATTCTTCCGCCGATTTTTCAAAACCTATCTCCTCCTACACCATTCACACGATCGACACCATTCAGACCTCATATTATACCTTTATACCCCCTCCAGGTTGCTATTACTTTTTACCTTTATACCATATACACTTTTTGAGATATTTGACATTTTATCGCCAAAAAATGAATGGGGGTCAATGGGCACGTGCAGTAGGCTAGCTCACGGTGAGAATGCTCAGTGTGAGCACTGAGCTGATTTTTGAATCACTTAACGTTCTGTCAACAACCTTGGAAAAATGCAGACGAGAAATTCCATAGCTATCGACGTAGCCTACTTCCGTCTGCAACGGAAATGATCATACTCACTTTAGCTTTCCAAAATCATTGCCATTGGACTATAACTACAACAAATGCTGCATCAAGCGCAATGCGCTCCTTCGCCACGGCTATTAGCCCTATCTACGGTGCTAGCCTAGTCGTCAATGTCCCAATTATAGTAGCCTATTCATATTTCTCTGAAATTGAAAACAACTTTAAACCCTCAAAATTCCAATGCAGGATTGCTGCAGAGTTTCCGCTTGTGCATACATCAACCTCTCAAGTTGCACTGCATGATAAAATAGCCCAAACCCGTTTACAACCATCTGAACAAAAACGTGGCCAAGTTACAACAAACAAAATTGCCTATCGTAGCTCACACTAAATAAACTAGCTCTATTCCAAAGCAATGCTATCCAAACTTTCCTAAATTATTTAATGCAACTTGGCCCTGTGTTTCTTCATCTTAGCATATGAACAGATTGTGCCTCATGGAACAACATATGATTTCAATGAATGTTTTTAACAGTTCATGAATAATTACACTCCAGAAAGGATATGGTTATACTTTGTTGGCAAGTTTACTTTAGAAAATGTACAGGTTTTAAAATGTTAACTGCAGCTACAGATTTCTTTACAATTCACAAGCAGACATTTATATCAAGAAACATCATGTACAATAGAGAAAGGGGGGATGAATAAATAAATGCAGATAAAAATAAGTAATATTTTTAAAATAGCGTACATATAGCATTTTTACAAACGTATCCAGACATGTTTGTGGGTCAGATGATGGAAAATAAGTAATAGTAGTAATTTTCTTAACATAATAATAGTTATATTTGCAAACAGAATTTTGTGAACACAAGGATATCTATGCTCTGTAGGACCACACAGGTTTTGATAGAAATCCAAACATTCCAAATAAATAAATAAATAAATACATAATAATAATAATAATAATAATAATAATAATTACATTTTATTCATTCTGTGCTTTTCATAGACCCAAAGCAGTGGATACAAACAAGTATTCAAACATGCCCTATAGTGTCGTAATTTTTCTGTTTAATTTCTAAGTGCAACACATCTGTATCAAAGAATTTCCACTATAAATTATTCTCTTTTTGCAGTTTGATGTGGAACATACAGTTTCATTGACCACATTCTCTTGAGACGGTAAAATGAAGAAACACAGGGCCAAGTTGTATTAAATAATTTAGGAAAGTTTGGATAGGATTGCTTTGGAATAGAGCTAGTTTATTTAGTGTGAGCTACGATAGGCAATATTGTTAGTTGTAACTTGGCCACATTTTGATATCAATACTTTGAAAGGTAGGCCTAGTTTTTGCAATTTGGAATTAAGGACTTATAGACAGCGCTCTGTAGGCTATGCATGAGTAACTTGGCTTTTTTTTTTTACGTCGGAGACGTTTTTGTTCAGATATCACTTAATTTTGGTAGCTAACTAATGATGAACAATGCATGAAGATAATGACATCGAGAGAGACATGCATACAGAATAGTACATGCGTTCCAAATAAATGTATGCAGACATTCGCGTAACCATAACGCCCTCTACTGACGAGAATGATAATATTTCTCCTATTACCGATAGCCCACAATTACATTAAAAGAGTTTGTAGATGAGCTGTATTTAATGTCTAATGAAATACAATGAACAGCACCACCTGAACTATGGATCAAGAAGAATGTAAATGAATTAACCAAGTCTATATGGAGACATGCATGCACAATAGGCTAGACGCAAACACATTTTATCTGAAAGAAATACATACAGCCTAAAATATGGAAATACAGTTGTAAAATAGGCGTATTAGTATTCTATAGAAATAACGTTAGGCTATTCAACACTGGCTTGTCGGATGCGTAACTCCAAGCTTCATGTCTGGGCTACGAGCTGCCGAATTTCATAAGCACAGCATAATACCTTCGCGTTTTTTTTTTTTTTTTCCGGTAGTCAAGTCAAGTCAAGTTTATTTGTATAGCACATTTCATACACAAGGCAACTAGTGTAGTCTAACGTTGTCTGCGGGAAATCTTTTAGTACCGGACCATGTAGCTAGGTTTAGTTTAGTTTTTTGTAGTGCAATGGATGTAAGGCATGTTGATTCGCTTCGTAGTAGCCTAGCTTGTACCTGCTTCCTGACTAGCAGCTGACTGACGTCTCTCTGGCAAAACTAACGTTGGCTAACAAGCTTAATTGGACAACGCATATTTCCCAGGAATCTTAGCCAGCAAGAAAACAATAGATACTACTAAGAAAGTAGCCTACCAGAGATTATTCTTCTGATTATAATTATAATTAGAAGTGTTTGCAGTAAGATACATTGTCTGCAGAGTACCGTAGACTAGAGCAATGTTTGGAGGCTATAGTAATTTTTTTTTAAAGTGACTAACCATGAATCATATATGTTTAGGGAATTGGAGGTTTATAAATGCGATGTCTTAAGGGATTGCAGCTTATAGTAGCCTAGGCTATCGTCAATTCTTAATGTATTATCGTAAATTATTAATTTTCCTAGTAGTTAATTTTATGGTGACATTGTGTTCTGTGTGAAAAGGATAAACTGAACAGAGCTGAAGTGAAGAAATGAATGAAGACATAATAAAGAAATGTTGGCCGAGGCGAGCGTTGAAGTTTCAGTTTCCAGAGTCAGGCATGACCGCAGCGGAAGAGGACAGCAGGCTCCACACAGGCAAATTCTTTTGTCGGCATTTGTGTGAGATTTAAACATGTAGCCAATGGCAGTTATTTATAGAATTTATTTTTTACATTAATGCAAGAACACGATGTTAACCAGATGATATTCTGCATTGAAACTTTTTTCTTTGCTTGACAAATGGCCATGGGATGCCTGTTCCCATAACGTTAGCTAGCCCAATAAAGAAATGTCGGCAGAGGCAAGGGTACGTTGAGGTTCGGACTTCAGTCAGTCAAACCAGACAAGAGCGAGGGTTTGGGGAGGGTGTGATATAGTACAAGTGAAACATTGAACAGTTAATATTGGAAACCTCTTTTGCCTTTGCAATAAAAATACGTTAATGTGTTAATGTGAAAATAATAACAGTGTAATAAATGAAAAGTACTTAACAGTTGCATTGTTTTTGTGGAAAATAAGCATGTGCCCTGCTGGGCTCGAACCCATAATCCTCTGTGTCAGAGACAACAACCCTGACCATTACGCCGCAGTAGCGTCTTGGAAAGAGTGAAGCCATTAACTATATTGACATTAAAAAACATTCGTATGAAGCGTTATTATTGGGCGATAAGTTTGATGAGCAGGTATACGGACCATACCCTCAAAGAATAATTATCCCCATTGGACAACATCGTGACGGAGGCAGGCAGTTTGGCAGGAAAAATAGGAAGAAGAAGAAGGAGAAAAACGGCTAAATAACCCAAGTTTGGGGCTTTATTGTGTGGATGTGTGAAGTTGTATCTGAATGCTGTGTGGTTACATGAGGTCATAACATACAGAAGTTAATGTTTTTAAGGGCTGAGAGTCTATGGTAATTGTGGTTACTTCTGTAGGAAACCCTGAAAAGTGCTAAACTCTCGGTGCTGTATAGGTATGGGGCATGCCCCGCCAAGCCGTAACTTGGCGGATGGCATACCTGCCATCCCAATCTTGCCACATGTAGGCTACCGTTTCTACACACTACAAAAACGTTTGTTCCGATATAGGCTAGCCTATAGGCTATTATTAAAAAGTTGAAACTGTTACAAATAAACATTCGGTGTATTTTCCTTTGCGTAGGCGCGCCTACCCAATGTAGCGTTTTTTTTTGTTTTTTCTACAAATCTCTGATAAACAGATTAAGGAACCAAATATCCTACCTCGTAACGATTCTACAACTGGTTTCTGTTGTTGAAGAGATTATCTTCTTCCATTTTGCCACTGCCCAGCAACGTTGATGTTTCCATAGCGCTATCGCACTTGCGGCTGTAATAGCATACGTTGCTGTTATGTAAAAACACACGTAACGTTAACCTACAGTGGCTGAATGGGAAGACTACAGGGTCGGCGGGTTCTTTTATTCACTGATGTTTTTTAATTTTTTTATGTAGCCTATACTTTTTTCAGTTTGATTGAGGTGAGGCCCCTTTCAGGTGAAACGAATGAAACATAGCAAATGCCGCCTATGCTTCCCGTCTCTGATCCAAATCGAAATGCTGTCACGTAACGTTATGTTGTATAAGTTACAAAATAGGCTACAATTGAATTGTTAACAAAACCTATTTTTAGCGCTGTTTAAATTTTTGCCTATGTTTTAGCTAAATGCTCATCTAGCCTACTAATCACTCCATTCAACATTATTCAACGAATTCTGATTCATGTCTTAATAACGTTAGCACAGACAACTTCCTAACAAAACATGACAAAAGCATAAGCCAGCTAGGCTACTGTGGTTAAGCTACCAGGAAAAACAAACATTTCACTCTGCATGAAAATGCCAAGGTGACAGGTACAGTAGACTAGGCTACGTTAGCAAAATGCAATCGACTATGACATATAGCTACAGTAAATAAACTATCCGCTACACATGATTGGGTTATAATCTCAAATTTATGTGAGTCAACAATGTTAAACTAAGTTAGCCTACTATTAGCCAAATGATAGCCTATGTTTAATTTTTGCTTTAGATAGCTGCATGCTAGGTAGGCTGAATAGAACGCTGAATTCAGCACAGGACATGTGGTTTGGACTTCACAAAATGGTGAGATCTGTAATCGGAATCAGAGTTCGTTTAATAAAGTGGAGAAATCAGTAGATGATCATTTGGTTAAAACCTATGAACCCATATTTTTCTACAAACACAACTACGACTGTGTCCGAATAGTCCGAATCAGCACACACTACTATTTGAGTATGCCAGGTGAGTATACTGTTGGTGGTGGTAGAGGTGAGCGCTTTGAGTATCTAGAAAGGCGCTATATAAATGCCATGCATTATTATTATTATTATTATACTTTCTTTTGAAAAGCTGTTAAATTAGGCCTTACCTGCACGGCCAAATTGAGTGTTCTCAATATCCGCAGATGATATAGCCAAAGAGTGTAAAGGAAACTGATATAGCCTAGGCTACTTATGTCCAGGTTTATATGGAGGATATTTCGCATACTGCATGTCACTGCAGTATAGACTACAGTAAGCAGTATGCTAGTACACAGGACGCAGTAAATTGGGCATTCACAATGCCTTCCTCTACAACACTGTTATGACCCAACAATACTATCCCAGATGATTTGACATTACCTTTTTGTGCTTATATCACAATTCATTACTTCTTTGTATCACTTCCAGGTTCTTTCGACTACTTACCACAAAATAGGCTACATCAACATATTTTAACACTTTCACCTTCACTAGATCCCTTTATACCGCATTAACAGTTCATACTATTTCCACGTTTTATTTATCACCTCACACTATACCATATTACCATCTTTCTATGCCATTTCCAGCCATTGATATTTGTGAAGCAACCACACCTACAATTTCTTTAAGAATTGTTAATCTAGTTGTCATTGTATCCTTTCAAACTCAAAGTGCTCAGAACCAAAATAACAACGAGATAATCAATGTTATTCACTTCACCTGTTAGTGGTTTTAATGTTGTGGCTGATCGGTGTATAATAGAATAAAACTTCCTATATACACTGCCCGGCCAAAAAAAAAGTTGCAGTTACACCAGTCATGCATAGTGCCCACTGTACAAGCCTCTGGAGGCAGTGTTATGATCTGGGGTTGCTTCAATTGGTCAGGTCTAGGCTCAGCAACGTTATGCAGCAAAAAAATTAAGTCAGCTGAGTACCTGAATGTACTGAATGACCAGGTTATCCCATCAATGGGCATATTCCAGGACGACAATGCCAAGATTCATCGGGCTCAAATTGTGAAAGAGTGGTTCAGGGAGCATGAGGAATCATTTTCACACATGAATTGGCCACCAGAGTCCTGACCTTAAAGGATAAGTTCGCTATTTTGGACCTTGGACCCTATTTGCGGTCTGTCTTCCATGAACCTGACACATTGAGTCCATATTTTCGCTGATCGGTCCAGTATTGAGCTAGCTACAGATTTCCTGTAGGCTCTCACTGGGCTATAATAGAAGTCAACGGGGCAATTAGAAATGTTATGGAAAAACAACGATAAATGTGCTTTCATGTACAATAAATGAGACGGGAAGCTCAGGGTGTATTGTTACCGGTCTCAGTATGCTCTCCTGTGAAATGTATCTCAATCCGAACATTTTTACGTGCTTGGCATGGCTTGGAAGTAAGCATTTCTCTGTTGCTTGTTTTCGCTGCTCCCGCGGAGTACTATGTGTCGGGGGTGGGGGAGCGGGAAGGTGTGCCGACCGTTTACGAAACTATCTATGTGAGCAGTCTGCGTTTGTTTACCTGCAGCAACGTAGGCTACAATTTCCACAAAAAAACTTGGATGATGGATGACTATAATGATTACGAAGACGAAGAATTCGATTTTGACTGACGTTACTGGCTACAGATTTGAGCCAGAATACACGGACACGGAACTACAAGAGATGGATGATAAGAGAGCAAGAGAAGAGAGAGAGGCTGAAGTTGCGCAGGTAATGTAAATTATTACAAATGATGATTACAAACACTGCGTTACAAATAGTTCTGCTGTAGGCTACTAGCTAGTAAACTCCAACGGGAGGTCAGGATTTGTGATCAACTGCTTTTCAAGCGGCCTCTCTACAACGTAGCTAGACTGCGGAAGTTTACAGTGCGAGGTAGTGCGGTCGGAGAAATAGTTCTGTTTCAAATGGAACTGTTGTTTCAACGTTCGGTTTGCGTTTGCGATAGCCTACATTTCACAGGAGAGCATACTGAGACCGTAAGAATACACACTGAGCTATAAAAGCACATTTATCGTTGTTTTTCCATAACATTTCTAATTGCCCCGTTGACTTCTATTGTAGCCCAGTGAGAGCCTACAGGAAATCTGTAGCTAGCTCAATACTGGACCGATCAGCGAAAATATGGACTCAATGTGTCAGGTTCATGGAAGACAGACCGCAAATAGGGTCCAAGGTCCAAAATAGCGAACTTATCCTTTAACCCCATTGAAAGTCTTTGGGATGTGCTGGAGAAGACTTCACGGAGTGGTTCGACTCTCCTGTCGTCAATACAAGATCTCGGCCAAAAATTAATGCAAGTCTGGATGGAAATAAATGTTGTGACGTTGCATAAGGTTGTCGAAACCATGCCACGACGAATGCGCGCCATAATCAAAGCTAAAGGCGGTCCAACAAAATATTACAGTGTGCAACTTTTTTTTTGGCCGGGCAGTGTATGTCTACCTCACAAACTGTGGTGACTCTTCTTCCCTTAACTTCTAGGCTAATCAGCGCTTCTATTGTGAATTTCAAAATCCTCCTGCCCCCTCCACAAAATCTGAGACACCGCCGCCTTTTTTCCAATTTGGGAAACCTCAACTGTACCTTAATTTCTGAGAGTGTACACACATACATAATTTGTCTAAATGATAACAACGTTGAAATTGACAATTTCTGCAGACAGCAAAGCTGCAGTATCTCATTCAGCAACAACAACATTTTCTCTCACTTTTTTTCTTTCTGTCTCTCCCTCTGTCCTGCTCTCGTGGCAATGGTCTCTCTCAGCTGGAATTTCATAACACCACAATACCAAAACACACAACCATAATGGTTATGCATATGCTAAATAAATCCCAGCGAATAATCATTACCATGAGACTGAATCACATATGTCCAGATGTTAAACGTTAGTTTCATGGTGGAACTAGGCTTGTTCACCCAAAGCTGTTCATCAGAATCACAGGATCATCTTCAGACACAGACTGGATCCACACCCACTCTTCTTGGTGCCATTACTATTCTCACGCCTAGCACCAATTATTTTTATGTAATTAATTCAGGATTGTTATAACACACTTTATAGTTTTATGTGGAGGGTATCTCTATGAATATATGATTTTCATTATGGTTCTAGGCTGGCATAAGCTATTTACTTTTAGTTAGTTCAAATGTTATTGCACATACACTTGATGGTCTGCCTGTGTATGTTATTAGCCAGATCTGGCACTGTTGTTCGGGTGGATGCACTTGTGTTCTCACATTGTAAGTCTGTCTGGACAAGAACATCTAAATTCTAAATTCTGACCTCAAGATAAACAGATAGATTTTCCAGAGAATCACACTGGACAACAATAAACCACATGAAAGCACAATAAATCAAATTAAACCAAAATTAACCACCTGATTTCATCCTGACCCTGTCGGCTGACTACATATATCGCTGACTCAATACTTACTGTGTTTTTCTGTGCCACCATGTCCTAGAAAGGAAGAAAGAGTGGACATCCGTCAGCAAGATGACACACACAATTTCACAAGATTATGCCTGAAACTGTTCCCTCTTTAGCTCCGATACTCATCTAAAGAAAACAGATACAAGCCAAACTGTGGCTCAAAAATCAAGGTTTAAACAAAACCGTGGGGAACTATGGATTTGGAGAACCATTACATGACTGAAAAAGAGCAATGTGGGGAGCATGGCATTCACACTAAAGAGCAGTGTAGGCAGGGTTATTTACACTAAAGAGCAGTATATGGAGGGTTATTTACACTAAAGAGCAGTGTATGGATGTTTATTCTCGAAAGAGTAGTGTAGCGAGGGTTATTTACATTAAAGAACAATGTAGGGAGGGTTATGTACACTAAGGATCAGTGCAGGCAGGGTTTTTCACAAAGGATCAGTGTGTGCAGTGTTATACACTAAAGTGCAGTATATGGGGGGTTATTTACACTAACAAGCAGTCTATGGAGGGTTATTTACATTAATGAGCAGTCTAGGGATGGTTATTTACACTAAAGAGCAGTCTATGGATGGTTACTTATACTAAAGAGCAGTGTATGGATGTTTATTCTCTAAAGAGTAGTGTAGGGATGGTTATTTACACTAAAGAGCAGTATACGGATGTTTATTCCCTAAAGAGCAGTGTAGGGAGGGTTATTTACATTAAAGAGCAATGTAGGGAGGGTTATGTACACTAAGCATTGATTTCAAGTATGGTTTCTCCAGCCTGGAGGTTCAGAACATGGCCACCCCACGCCATGGGGGAACCCCCAGCTGTCAAGCCCTCTATAGCTCGACACCTTAACGCCATGCAGGAGATGTTCTGGCGCCACCCAGGCCTACCCTCCCTAATAAGATGGACCGCTTCACAGCCTCCATCCACCAGACTTCCTACAGGCCCTCAGCCTTCGCAGTTAGAGCCCTCAATGTTTCCTCCCTTCTCTCAGCTGAGAAAGCTGAGCTCACAGAGGAGATGGGGAAACAATTACAAAAGGGGAACCCTTCCCCTATACCAGTGGTTCTCAACCTAGGGGTCGCGACCCCAGATCATTTTCGGGGGTCGCAGGACGAGTTCCAAAATGTTTAAAAAAATAATAATAAGTCTTTACAAAATTTGCAAAATTACAAAAAAATCAATTTAAAATGCATCCGAAAACATTTCAAATCATTCTGCAATAAAAACCGTGCAATATTTTGGGACTGATGTATGATGTGCCTGCCAATAAACCAGAACACTTCCAATTGTAGCTATTCGGTGGTGGTAGCCTATGTATTTCATAATTCAGAATTGTTTTGGACCCCAACCCCACGGCGCTAAAGTGATTTTAGGACATGGTGTCGCATTATGTATTATGAGAGATAAACAAATCGATTGCTATAGTTACTGCGACTGCGCACCGTTTTTGCTTAAGTGAAGTGAACAGATCATTTTTGCGAATTTTGCAAAAGCATCTCTAGCTAACCTTAGCAATGGAACGGTGGCTTATTCCTGCCAAAAAAGCAGCACCTATTGTCAATAGTATTGAAGCATCACCTCCTGATGAGCTTGAAGCAGCACTTTCTCCCGAGACCGAGGTTTCTAAAGCAACACCTCCAACGGAGACTCCATCAACGAGTAGGCATACGGAGAAACGCAAGTCAAAACTGCTGCAGCCAGATCCGACAAAGCGCCGAAAATATTGCAAGTCGTTCATTCAATATGGGATTGATCACCCACAGTGTGTTTTATGTAGCGAGGCTCTGGCACACTAAAGCTTAAAGCCCACAAAAATGGATAGACATTTGAAAACAAAACATCCATTGCATGCTGACAAATCAGTAGAGATTTTTGTTCGGAAGGAGGGAGAACTGAATGGCCAAAGATCTGTTGTAAACAAACAAACAACAGTCCCTGTCAGAGCTCAGCTGGCTTCTTATGCAGTGGCATACCTAATTGCCAAGTCGAAAAAGCCCCATACAATCGGCGAAACCTTGATTCGGCCTGCAGCTTTTGCAATGACACGAGCAATGCACAGCGAGAAAATAGCGAGTGCGCTTAATGCAATACCCCTGTCTAATGACACCATCTCCCGGCGTATTGATGACATGGCAAGCGACATCAAATGTCAGCTAATCGAACGAATAAAGAAAAGTGGGACATTTAGTTTACAATTAGATGAGTCTACTGATATATCGAATGCTGCACAACTATTAGTGTTTGTGCGGTATAGCTTTGAGGGTAAACTACATGAGGATATGTTGGTTTGTGTGGCACTTGAGGGAACGTGCACTGGAAATGATATTTTCCGCAATCTTGACGGCGAAATGCGTGAATTCGGGCTGTGTTGGAAACACTGCGTTGGGGTGTGCACAGACGGGGCTGGGGCTATGCAGGGGAAGAAAAAAGGACTTAAGGCAAAAGTCCTTGAAGTGGCAGCGCATGTTAGATTTACGCACTGTGTTATGCATAGAGAGGCTCTTGCATCCAAATCACTTGATCCAGAAGTCAACGCTGTTCTACAAACAGCGGTGAAAATGGTCAACTTTATCAAATCACGCCCTCTGAATACCAGGCTATTCTCAACACTTTGTCAAGAGATGGGGTCGGAACATGAAACGCTACTATTCCACACCGAAGTGAGATGGCTCTCCTGAGGGAAAGTCCTGACCAGGCTATTTGAGCTACGGGAGGAGGTCCGCATATTCCTCGCAGACAACGGGTCCCCCCTCGTGGACCATTTGACCGACACCAGCTGGGTATCTAAACTTGCCTATATGGCAGGCATCTTTGACAAACTTAATTCTCTTAACTTGTCTCTCCAAGGCCCCAACACAAACATTCTAACATTGTCCGATAAAGTCGATGGATTCTCAAAGAAATTGGAGCGCTGGGCTGCGCGAGTGGAAAGCGGCAATGTTGAAATGTTCCCCGAACTCAACGAGTTCTTGCAGGAGAAAAAGCTGAACGTGAAAACAATAAAAAGAGTCATCATTACTCATCTCCGAGGCCTCCTTGATGAATTCAAGAAATACTTCCCCAAAGATCAGGAGGACAATGAATGGGTGTGGCAACCTTTTATTGCCTCTGGGAATCACCTCCCATCCGAACTTGAGGATGCACTCCTTGACCTCGCAAGCGACCGGACCCTAAAGACTTTGTTTGAATCGAAGCCACTGGATGAATTCTGGCTCATGGTGGCAGGGGAATACCCAGGACTCTCAAAAGCCGCAATGGAAAAACTTATACCTTTCGGGTCCACGTATTTATGCGAAAATACTTTCTCAACGTTGACCTATATAAAAAACAAACGACGATCGCGGCTGTGCGTGGAGGATAGTCTCCGTGTCGCTGTATCCAGCATCCAACCACGAATGCAGCACCTGTGTTCCCGCAAGCAGGCCCAGCCATCACACTAAAAGCAAGCTGCATGTAGCATGTTATTTTTGCAATGCTGTTTTTTTATTCCCTCCGCCCCCAGCTGGAAGGGTATGTTTTCGGTGGTGTGGGTGAGTTTGTTTGTTTGTTTGTTTGTGGGCAGGATTACGTAAAAACTACCAGACCAATTTGTGTGTAGTATAGTATGTATGTGTAGTATGGGCCAAGGACGAACCCATTACATTTTGGAGCGGATTTGATCAGTGGTTTTCAAAATAATAAATATATACGCGTTTACAATGTTTTGCAACGAGGGCGCCGCCATGTTTAGTGATTTTGACCACTAGATTATGCCCCGGAGCATGAATAGTTTGCTCTTTCAGAAAAACTACATCTAGTCTGCTGGATACAACAGGAACAGCTCTACGTTCGACATTCAAGGAAAATATAAGGTAATAACCATATTATTTCTGAAAATCGTAACTAGTATTACGCTACATGTTTCTGTTCATGTGAAGTGGTCCCTTTCTCTGTGTTATTGGTAGCCTAGCCGATTTGGGTAGTTGATGTAACTGACTATTCGGGGGAGTATTCCAGAAAGCGGGTTTAGTGAAAATTTTGAGTTTGCTAACGTTAACCCTGAGATTAATTCAATTCAATCTCAGGGTTAGCAAACTCAGAGATTCCAGTAAACCCGTTTTCTGACATACCCCCCGATGTGATTGACCAGCGGAGTTCCGGTTAACGGATCGGCTATAGAAGTTCTTTCACCTATCTAACTAGCATTCTATCTGCCTATTCAAGCCATCATCAATTAACTGATAAGCTTAAATAGGCTAGCTAGTCAGGCAACCTCGCTAGCTAGAAGTAGCGAACTTGGGTGTACTGGCTTAGGAAGGTGACCAAATTAGTAACGTTATTACAACGGCGTTAGCTTCTAGGCTAGCTAGCCACACACCTTGTAGGCTTGTTACGCTTGGTAACGTTAGCCTAACCAGTATTAAATAACTTGAAAATGTATTGTGAAAGTGAATCAGAAGTCTCATGGTTAACGTAGCCAATGTGGCTCCATTTATTTATTTTTTCTCACACAACAGAAAGGAAAAAAACGCTAGTTAGTTAGCTAGCTAAATATGGCCAATTGAACTCTGTTCACATCGTTAAAAGAACATTAGATGTACAAATTTTGATATAATGACATTAGCCTGGCTTCGCCAAACCCAATTCGAAAAAAGTTAATGGGGTTTGACTGGAAACTCGATTCATTTTGGATTTCCAAGGGGCCTTATCAACGATTGCAGACCAAAATTATTGATAGACCTACAACCAATCTGAGCAATGAAACGTGGGTTAGTCATGTGGGTACAATCATCGTATTAGCCCTGCCTCATATTAGTTAAATGGCTGTGATTAACTGGGAATCAGTTTGAACGGGTGCTACCAGACTGATATGGGAGTGAAACAGAATGTGAGGTCACGTGATCAGGCTGATGATGCTAGGCTAGAATGTCATAGGTAGCTGCCTGGCAAGGCTAGTCAAAGCTATAGTGGGAGACTGTAGGCCTGGAGCACCCGCAGTTAGATACAGATTGACATTGGGCTTTTGCTGTAAATATATCTATATATATATATATATATATATATATGCACTGAGCTATTGTTGTCATACATAGCCTACATAGGCTACAGGACACAACTGAATTGAAGTGCAATTGAATTTAGTGTTTCTATTTCATAATCAATGTTAATATATGATAATCATAGTAGGATCAGATGGATAATGTAATGATGTACATATTATTAAATCAAATATTTGCTGTAGCTTAGTTATTCACTGTTGATTTTCATATATAGGACATAGTGGACTGATATTAGTTGTTGTTATTGTTCTTAATTCAGATATAAACATTACATTGAGTTATTAATAGCGTTAAGGCTTTAAAAGGAGTAATTTGGTATTTTGCATCACAAGCCTTGTTATAAGGTTATTTTTGATCATACAACAGTTCATATAAAAATGGACAAAGTTAAGATATTTGTGCTCATTGCTCATGTCACAGCTAAGTACACAATGGATCTCTGAGCATATATACAATATGCCCATAAAGATTAGTATATGGTTAGCTGAGATCTATATGGTTAGCTGTGACATGAGCAATGAGCAGTAATATCTCAAGAGTGCACAATCTGCCAAAAAAAAATTTTTTAAGAAAATATTTACCCATACATATTCTGTCTGCCCATGGTATGAGCTTCCCCTGCAGAGTCAGTAGTAAAAGCACTTCAATACTAATCAAGGCATTCAAATACTAATCAAGGCATAAACAAATCTTCAAAACTAATTCCATCTGCTTATCAATGTATATCTGATTTTACGGTACATGCATCAACATGCAGCATGGGCGGAGGGATGCGCTCTCCGAGCACCTTTCTAGTTTATTATTGTTATTCAGTCTATAATTTGTTGGCGAAGCGGGCAACTTGGGAGGGAGAGGGTAGGGTGACCAGGTCAAAATTATTCAGTCGCAGGACAGCAGAACTGCTTTTGCGGGACACGTGGGAGAGGGGGAAAAATATTATTTTATTTATCATTTGAATGTCTTGATTTCATATTCGACGGTATATATAGCACATTTTGTTATTAATCAGCTCGTCAGTATGGAATGTTTATCTTATGTTATTTTAACAACAGGCTTAAAAAAACGCATCTTATGCAGGAAGAGAAAATTATGTAAACAGACTAGGTATTACCGGTAAGGATACTTTCAGGATACATTGTTGCATGTTGAGCCGTTGCTTTTAAAACAAGCTTGTAAATTAAATGTGTGTTCTTACCCGATTCAGTGCTTGAACTTGTATTTCTTGTTGGAACGGGCAGCATCTATCTAGCAGGGCCTCAAGCCTCGAAACGACCTGGTTAAATATCGCATCGGAGTCTTCCTTGTGGTCACGGTGATCGTAAAAGTCCAACTATTTGTTCTGCACGCCAAGCTCTGGGTGTAAAATCGCACTGCTAGTGGGAATAGCTTGGTAGTGTTGTGGTTTGACGCATCAGACGCAATTGAGAAAAATGGAAGAGAATCTGGTTTGTCTGCAACCATTGGTGTATTTTGTGTTTCAAGCATGTCTCCACGGATGCAGGTGCAAGTACATCGGTAACGATAGCTGCGCTCTTGGTGCGTCCGCAGGCTAGTTTCTCAATCGGGGAACATGACGGGGGAAAGTTTAGATCCACAATCGCCAGATCTGATAAGCCATGCTGCACGTTATGGTAGACACTGGTCACCTCAGCCGCTGTGACTTTGTGTTGCTGTCTTTTGGTTTCGAGAAAAAGCTCATCATACTAGTGTTAGCATTCCTTTGCTGTGCATTTTTTTGTGAGCCTCACCATCGCCATGCCTCTTAACGTCCCCCTCTCCTCCATGGGTGATGGTGAAGCTCCGGCGGCAAATCCTGCACTCGCCCTTTTGGGGATCGTCTGAAACAGATCTCAGCCACGTATAGCTCCTCTCCCAGTCTCGGTTGTATGAGCGGAGTCTTTTTTTCTTAGGAGTTTCCGCCATTTTCTCGTTTTGTCTTGCTAGCTAAACTTTACTTTCGGCTGTCTTCTCCACATAAAAACGACGCACCACGCCATGGCTGCGCATTGATTTTTGACACGGATGCGCGTTAGCTCTATTTATTTTTTAACAATGACGTTTCCCCAATAACAGCATTTTTTTAAATATAAGAGGGTAATTGGAGCGAGGCATTAAAGGAACTACATTTAAAAACAAAATTAATAATTCTTTATTTATTTTTATTTTTTTTACCATGATCTTTGAAATGCGGGACATTGTTCTGTTCATTCGGGATGTGGGACAAACGTTCCATTTTCGGGACTGTCCCGCAAAATGCGGGACGGGTGGTCACCCTAGGAGAGGGGGGTCGCCAGTCTCCACCCACATCTTTTAGGGGTCGCGAGCTGAAAAAGGTTGAGAACCACTGCCCTATACTGTGGCAAGAGATTGTCATGATTAATGACTGGTCCTGCACAACTCTCGCCATTGTGTCCAGGCCTGCGGCCACTCTATGGCTCTTTCTGTAGCCGGCGAGTGGGCCCTCTGGCTTAATCTCTCTGGTCTGCCCGACAGCGAGAAAAGGCGCATAGCCGGTGCCCCTTTCGAACCAGGCCAGGCTATCTTTGGCCCCGCACTGACCCTCATGCAGCAGCGCTGCGACGTCAAGGAGGATAAAGTCTGCCTCCCCCGCAGGGTGACACCTCACTTGCTGCCACTCATGCGGCCTCCACCAGCCCCCAGCTGTGAACCGCCGTGTCCAGCCAGGCATAGGGGAAATGCTATGGCAGAGATTTGGCCATGCAGCCGTAGATCTCTTCACCTCGCACGAAAACGCCCATTGTCCTATGTCCTTCACGCTACGGGACGAGAATGCGCCTCTAGGCGTAGACGCACTCGCCCACCCATAGCCCAATGTGCTAGCCAGAGTGAGAGAGCAGAGCTTGACACTGATCCTAATAGCACCTAGGTGGTCGAAATCGCCGTGGCTGGCGGAGATAATCCCTCTCCTTTATGTACAGCCGCGCACATTCCCGTTACGTACGGACCTGCTGTCTCAGGCGAACGGGGAAATATACCACCCCTGCCCAGAGCGAATAGCTCTTTTGGCTTTGCTCATGAAAGGCACAACCTTGGTGCTTTATGGCTTCCCCCTCACGTGGTGGCAACCATTCAGAGCGCGAGAGCATCTTCTACCAGGTCACTTTATGACAGTAAGTGGCAGGTATTTGAAAAGTGGTGTCCCTCCCGTCAGTCAGTGCCTTATCAGTGCTCTGTTTTGACGTGCTGTGCTTTTTACAAAACCTGATGGATGAAGGGAAATCCTTTTCTACCATTAAGGTCTACCTGGCAGCTATCACTGCTTGTCATATGGGTTTCAATGACAATGCAGTGGGGCAGCACCCCCTCGTGCACAGGTTCATGAAGAGGGCTCGCCGTTCTCTGTCTGTTGTTAAAAAGCTCATTCCCTCATGGGATTTATCACTGGTGCTGGAGACTCTGTCCCAATGGCCATTTGGGCCTATTAACAGGATAGAGTTAAAGTTACTGTCTCTCAAGACAGCACTGCTGCTAGCATTAGCCTCAGTGATCTCCATGTGCTCTCAGTGCATCCCTCGTGAGCAATATTCTCCCCTAATATGGATACGTTTTTTCTTAAACCTAATCCAGTCTTTATGCCTAAAAGCTTCCCAGTTTTACATGTGAGGTGTTGGAGCTTTCCACTTTTCACCCACCACCTTTTTGTTCTGAGGAAGAGCAAAGGCTGCACATGCTGTGTCCTGCGCATGTTCTCCACACGTATATTACAAGAACCAAGGCTTTCAGACAGAGCAACCAGCTATTTTTCGCCTGGGCCCCCGCCTGCAAAGGGAAAGCCATCTCTAAGGAGCGGCTGTCCTATTGGCTTGTGGCATATGGTTCAAAGGGGATTACGCCTCCCTCGGGTCTGAGTGCTTATTCTACGAGGGGCGTGGCTGCATTGTGGGCCTTAGTCCATGGGATCTCCTTGCAGGAAATCTGTTCAGCCGCAGGCTGGGCTTATCCATACACTTTTGTGAGGTTTTACCGCCTGAATGTTAATAGGACACCGGTAGCTTCACACTGTTCCCGGTCCCCGGTTATCATACTGGGCAGTGGACTGTGTTTTGTACTTGCCTACACGGGATGCGCCAAACACCACCCTCACATCAGGGAGGGAGGCCTCCCTTGCTGGCTTGACAACATCTCAGCTGTGAGCATATGGCAATCCAGGAGTTGTCCAAATCTCCCCATAGGTGGATCTCGAACACGAGATGATGAAAGAGAACTTTAGGTTACTGTCGTAACCCCGGTTCTCTGAAACATTGAGTGGAGAGATCCACCAACATTGCCCTGCTTGCTGCACACGAGAAGTGAATGTGTTCACTAAGGAGGAGTAGTGTTGCAGTCTCCTATATGCTCTTATAAGGAGGGCGGGAGCCTCCTTTCGCATTGGACATGCTACTCTCTGTCAGAGCCAGACTTGGTGCAACTGGATGCTTCTGTGGAGGTCATGACCGGATGTCATTCCCCATCGGTGGATCTCTCCACTCGATGTTTCAAAGAACCGGGTTTATGATAGTAACCTAAAGTTACCTACACTAAAGAGCAGTGTATGGAGGGTTATTTACACTAAGGATTGGTATAGGAAGGGTTATTTACATTAAAAACAGTATAGAGAATGTTATTTTCTAAAGAGCAGTGCATGCAGAGTTATTTACACTAAAGAGCAGTGTAGGGAGGGTTATTTACACTAAGGATCAGTGTATGCAGGGTTATTTGCACTAAGGATCAGTGGAGGGAGGGTTATTCTATGAAGAGCAGTGTTGGGAGGGTTATTTACAAAAAGGAGCAGTGTAGAGAGGGTTATTTAAACTTAGGAGCAGTGTAGGCAGGGTAATTTACACTAAGGATCAGTATTTACATTAAAGAACAGTATCAGCAGCCATACCACCATGCACACTGCTCCTGCTGAATGGTTGAAACTAAGCAGGCGTGGGCTTGGTTAGTACTTGGATGGGAGACCTCCTGGGAAAACTAAGTTGCTGCTGGAAGTGGTGTTGGTGGACCAGTAGGGGGCAATCTTCCCTCTGGTCAAATAAATCCCAATGCCCCAGTGTAGAGATGGGGACACTGTGCTGTAGGAGATGCCGTCTTTCGGATGAGACGTTAAACCGAGGTCCTGACTCACTGTGGTCATTAAAGATCCCATGACACTTATCGCAAAGAGTAGGGGTTTCCCCGGTGTCCTGGCTAAATGCCCAACCTGGCTCTTTCAATCTGCCACCTAATCATCCCCCAGTTTAATTGGCTAATAATCATTCTCTCTCTCCACTTCAGCTGATGTGTGGTGAGCATTCTGGCGCAAAATGGCTGCCGCTGCATCACCCAGGTCGGTGCTACACATTGGTGGTGGTAGAGGCGAGTTTCCCCCTCATCACTGTAAGCGCTTTGAGTATTGAGAAAGGCGCTATATAAATGCAAGGTATTATTATTATAAAAAAAGGGTTATTCTCTAAAGAACAGAAGTGTGTGCAGGGTTATTCAATAAAGAGCAGTGTAAGGAGGGTTATTTTCGCTAAGTGTAGGGAGTGTTACTTATACTAATGATTAGTATTTACATTAAATAACAGTATAGGGAGGGTCATTCTCTAAAAAGCAGTATAGACAGGGTTATTATTAATGAATAACCCTTCCTATATTGTTATTTAAAGAGCTGTGTAGGGAGGTTTATTCTCTAAAGAGTGTAGGAAAGGTTATTTAGGCTAATGATCAGTGTATGCAGGGTTAACAGTGTAGGGATAATTATTTACACTAAGGAGCAGTGTAGGGAGGGTTATTTACACTAAAGAGCAGTGTAGGCAGGGTTATTCTCTGAAGAGCAGTGTAGGGAGGGTTAATTACACTAAAGAGCAGTGTAGGGAGTGTTACTTACAAAAAGGAGCAATGTAGACAGAGTTATTTACACTAATGAGCAGCGTAGAGAGGGTTATTTATGCTAAGGAGCAGTGTCGGGAGTGTTACTTACACTAAGGAGCAGTGTAGGCACGGTTATTTACACTAAAGGGCAGTGTCAGGCAGGTTATTCACTAAAGAGTAGTGTAGGGAAGGTTATTCTCTGAAGAGCAGTGTAGGGATGTTTATTTACATTCAAGAGCAGTGTAGGCAGGGTTATTTACACTAATGTCTTTATTCACATTGAAATACAGACGAGCAGTGAGAAGAGAAGAGAGAAGGATGGAGCTCAACTTTTCTATTCTATTCTTTTTCTATTCTATTTCTAGCCGAAATCCATTGAGAGAGGGGCATGTGTGTGCAGACGTGTATTTGGCCCTCATTTATGAAGCGGTCCTAAATATGCATGTACATTTACAGTTGAAGTCGGAGGTTTACATACACTTAGGTTGAAGTCATTAAAACCCATTTTTAACCACGCCACAGATTTCATGTTAGGAAACTATAGTGTTGGCAAGTCAGTTAGGACATCTACTTTGTGCATGACACAAGTAATTTTTCCAACAATTGTTCACAGACAGATTATTTCACTTTTAATTCTATCACAATTCCAGTGGGTCAGAAGTTTACCTACACTAAGTTGACTGTGCCTTTAAACAGCTTGGAAAATTCCAGAAAATGGTGTCATGGCTTTAGAAACTTCTGATAGGCTAATTGACATTATTTGAGTCAATTGGAGGTGTACCTGTGGATGTATTTTAAGGCCTACCTTCAAACTCAGTGTCTCTTTGCTTGACATCATGGGAAAATCAAAAGAAATCAGCCAAGACCTCAAAAAGAAAATTGTGGACCTGCACAAGTCTGGTTCATCCTTGGGAGCAATTTCCAAATGCCTGAAGGTACCACGTTCGTCTGTGCAAACAATAGTACGCAAGTATAAACACCATGGGGCCACGCAGCCGTCATACCGCTCAGGAAGGAGACACATTCTGTCTCCTAGAGATAAACATGCTTTAGTGCGAAAAGTGCAAATCAATTCCAGAACAACAGCAAAAGACCTTGTGAAGATGCTGGAGGGAACAGGTACAAAAGTATCTATATCCACAGTAAAGCGAGTCCTATATCGACATAACCTGAAAGGCTGCTCAGCAAGGAAGAAGCCACAATCCAAAACCGCCATAAAAAAGCCAGACTAGTTTGCAACTGCACATAGGGGCAAAGATCCTCTGGTCTGATGAAACAAAAATGTAACTGTTTGGCCATAATGACCATCGTTATGTTTGGAGGAAAAAGGGTGAGGCTTGCAAGCCAAAGAACACCATCCCAACTGTGAAGCACGGGGGTGGCAGCATCATGTTGTGGTGGTGCTTTGCTGCAGGAGGGACTGGTGCACTTCATAAAATAGGTGGCATCATGAGGAAGGGAAATTATGTGGATATATTGAAGCAACATCTCAAGACATCAGCCAGGAAGTTAAAGCTTGGTCGCAAATGGCTCTTCCAAATGGACAATGACCCAAAGCATACTTCCAAAGTTGTGGCAAAATGGCTTAAGGACAAAAAAGTCAAGGTATTGGAGTGGTCATATCAAGTCCTTGCCTCAATCCAATCGAAAATTTGTGGGCAGAACTGAAAAAGCGTGTGTGAGCAAGGGGGCCTACAAACGTGACTCAGTTACACCAGTTCTGTCAGGAGGAATGGGCCAAAATTCCAGCAAATTATTGTGAGAAGCTTGTGGAAGGCTACCCGAAATGTTTGACCTAAGTCAAACAATTTAAAGGCAATGCTACCAAATGCTAACAGAGTGTATGTAAACTTCTGACCCACTGGGAATGTGATGAAAGAAATAAAAACTGAAATAAATCATTCTCTCTACTATTATTCTGACATTTCACATTCTAAAAATCAAGTTGTGATCCTAAGTGACCTAAGACAGGGAATGTTTATTGGATTAAATGTCAGGAATTCTAAAAAACTGAGTTTAAATGGATTTGGCTAAGATGTATGTAAACTTTCGACTTCAACTGTACGTACGAAACGAGTTGGTATGAAAGATTTATGCCAGATTCATCAAGCTGTGTGGGAAAGGCAGATTTTTTCGTATTCATGTATGTAAATTCATACACGTAAAAGACAAGCACGTTCACGTTATTTATTCACGTTATAGATGGTCAGTCAACGAAAATAAATAGTTTAGTATTGTCCGTTCCGGTGTCATAAAGTAAATAGTAAAGTAGCCTACATGGTAAAGTAAAAAGACATGGCAGGATATAACATGCAGGAAATGCAGAATCTCCTGTCACACGACCTGTTAAAGTGCAAGCCTATCTGCATCGGCCGAGCACATTGCCTCTATCTGCCAAGCACTAGGCTGCAGTCTTTCTCACAGCCTGGAAATAAAATTATAAATGTATTAATTTTGTATTTCTGTTGGTGTTCTGTGCGTGCGAGAGGTGGTTTGAATTCCCGATCCCCTAGTGATGGAAAGAGATAGTTAGTCTGACACGGTAAATTTAACGGAGCAATTTGACATAGCTACACCAATAAGCCAGCTGTCTCTCACCGCAGCATTCTGCAAACGAGTGCCAACTGAAGCTGTTGTGGGTCCCACTCGTCTATGGTCCCACCAGGCAACCGGGCCAGGAGCAATACATTTCGCATGACATATGAGCTGCACAGATGTGACAGCCCTTTCTATTCAGATTTTGCAAACGTATCTTCGGATGGAGCCTTGAGGCTACGTTTGTGCAGTACAGTTATGGCACCAATAACATTGGGCAAGTTGCCAATTTCATAAAAACCCGAAAACGACTAACCAGCCATACATCACTGTGTGCATGTACAGGGTCTGGTGGACTGGAGTCAAATTCGACCCAGTCCCTGAATATACATAAATTACATACCAATGAAAGTAATCAGTTTCATAACACATTGGATTACTTTCTTATTATTTCTGGATGACTTCTATCAACCAGACATATTTTTAAATGAAAAACTTAGACCTAATGTGTAATAAAAGTACAATGAATCTGAATTGTTTTGTTATTTTACAGAATTTTCAATAATCTGAATAGGTCATCTCAACTGAAAGATCACGTTTAAAACATGAAAGCTGGCAGTTTGTCAGAAACTTCTGTAGGTGTCTAACATATCCAATATAGCAAAATGAAAGCTAGTTAGCCGAGTTTAATAAGCTACACAACCAATAAGCTAGCTAATCTTAGCTTCTGCTGGTCAATATGAGCAGGAGGGACATCACCATCCCTGCACAATTATAGCACAATTTCTTGAGGAACACTATTAGTCAGTACCTTTAGAATCCTCCTAACTCCCATACAGTGGCCCTGAATATGAGAATTCTGCAGGGAAGCTATGCAGCAAGCTGAAAGTAGGCTATTGATAGTTTCTGTTGGTACTTGCCAAAAT
Source organism: Synaphobranchus kaupii (assembly GCA_029718625.1). Classification (NCBI taxonomy): domain Eukaryota; kingdom Metazoa; phylum Chordata; class Actinopteri; order Anguilliformes; family Synaphobranchidae; genus Synaphobranchus; species Synaphobranchus kaupii. Next base: position 76,578,223 of record CM056377.1, on the reverse strand, counting down.
TTCACAAATCAGCTAATGTAATCTATTTTTCTTTCAATCACCAAAAAGGATACAATCTTTATTATTAGTCAACTAACTAGCTAGCTAAAAATTCTAACTTCAATTTACCCATGCTTTCAAGCTCTATCTGACTCTTTCCCGCTACATAAAATCTCATGCCAAATAAATAGACCGCAACTAAAAACAAGGCTGCTCCCTGGTTAAATAATTTATCAGCATTATTTTAAGACAAAGTGAGATTGAATCATTATGAGAGCGACTGTCGATTGGCTACTGTAGTGCATGTCCCTTGGAAATCAACTCGCATTTATTTCATTTTTGCACTTATTGTACGTCGCTTTGGATAAAAGCGTCTGCCAAATGATTGCAATGTAATGTAATGTAATTTATGTGGGTCTGGACCATAGACTGTATAAAAATATGGACAAAGCCACTGTGACGTCACCCATTGCCTTTCCACGGCCTCGTAAAAACTGAATTGAAGCTCGGAAGTCTTTTTCGCCGCCCGTTTGTATCAACTATATTGACGGTCAATTAATCACGTTATTTTGTTAGACTACTTTTATTATAAATGTCCCTAGTGCTGCTAGAAAGGTAGCAAGCTGACCCCATAGTCTTAAATGAGCAAACCACCACCCTCTTTTTGGCTAACCGCTAATTAACTCTACTGTGGCAGAGCAGTCTGTCACGGTTTGCCGCAGCATGAAACCTCGTTCTGAAAACTGTTCCAGATAAAGTGGGGATTGTAGGTTAGTGGGTTCACACGCTAGCTAAAGCACAGTAGCTCATTAGCTACATCGTAGCTGGCATTAACTTTCATCTGCATCCTGTAACCTAATCACAAACATTGCAAACATTTACAAACGCAGACTCCGTATTTTTTTCCGATAAATTATTGGTTTTATTTTAAACATCCCCGTATTGAGTCAGTACAAACATACCGCTAACACTTTGGCTCTATTCCCCGCACATTTTCGTAATTTTTGGGACCTAAAAAAATGATCCAGGTGTAGAAATGTCCGGTTAGAGTTCTAGCTAGAGCAGCTGGCTAACGTTGTAACGCTAGCTAGCCAATAACGGTAGCTAGCCAACTTATATGGCCAGGCAGCAAGGATGACTTTAAGGAAGTCGAATAACTGTTTAATTAAAATGGCTTGCCATAAGCTATCGTTAACTTGCTAGCTAAATGTTACAACGACTTGCCGTGAGATATCGTTAGCTTGCTAGCTAGCTAACCCAGCATTGCTAAGCAATGGTAAAGTTCATGACAGGGGGAGTACGGCAATTGCGTACGGGAGGGGGTGGAATAGCTAAATTAATATCTAAATTGATAAGGTTATACAGGTATAGAGCAATTGATTTGAGATACTTAACCCACAGTTTGGCTGCTTGCTCCGAGACACTGGGCCTGTAGTGTAGCTGCAACATCCCCTTCTGTCTCATCTTACGAAACAGTATTTTTTTCGTAGTAGACACATCATAACTCGCTCCAACCAAAATTAATATGTGATGACAAACATGTTGAAGATGAGTGGGTAAGGCACTCAATTTATTATGCTACGAACTGCGTCCACAAAACAACAGCTTGTTCACGGTAGGCTACTAAGGGATGTTCTCCATCGACTTCCACTCAAAAATACAGCGTGTCTCCCTGTCCCAAGCATAGACTGTATAAAAATAGGTCCGTTTTAGATCAATGATTGTTGTCTCCCCCTTCTGGTCCCGCCCCTCCGAGTGAGCGCAGTGAGAACCATATAGAACCTATCTATGCCAGTGATCCCAGGACTCAACCTGTCCCTCTGATTGGTCTTGAACAAATGTTAATACTCTGTCCAAACGACACAATATTTAAAACATCAGCACATGCAGAGGCATTAGATCAGGGGTGTCCAATCTTACCCGAAAAGGGCCGGTGTGGGTGCAGGCTTTTGTTCTAGCCCAGCACTATGACACCTGATTCTACTTATCAAGGTCTTGATTGAAGAGCACGATTAGTTAATTAGTTGAATCAGGTGTTGTAGTGCTGGGCTAAAACAAAAACCTGCACCCACACCGGCCCTTTCCGGATAAGATTGGACATCCCTGCATTAGATGAAGGAAAGGCACCTATTGCAATTACATTTTTTGTGGGAAAAATTTATTATTTTGACCACATTGCTGCCATTGACTTACATGGTGAAAGACCTATACTGGAGCCAACCGCAGTGGCGTTAGTGAGCAACGGCACCAGGAAGTGAGCTTCAAAACGAAAGCCCAGTCTTGGCCCCTTGGTATGGACTGCCTTTCCAAAAGACTACATATACCAGCATACGACAGTCATGTGATCCCGGGCAGTCATGTGATCCTTGACCAATCAGGACTGAGTCCCCGGTTCTATAAAACCTTGAGCAAGCTTCTCGTTCTTCCTGTTCACTTCCTTCTTACCATTTCCACTTGTTGGAAGAATCGTCTCCTGTCCATCTTCCCGGCTGGGAAGGAACACACGGAGAGAACCCTCTCTCCGTCGGGTTATGCGGCCACAAAGACGCTTTTTCACCCAGCTCTCAGTTAGCGTGTTCGCGAAAGCAGCTACACTGAGCTACCATCATAAAACATAGCTTTAAAGCGATAGCCAGTGTGTAGCCTACGTTACCACGGACCGCAAACCGCAAAGGAACCCAAGGAAACCACTTGTTGAACTGACAGAAGGACTCCAACGGCAAGTTTCCAGCAACGACTCACCTAAGCAAGCAAGCTGCTCTACCCGCAAGGAAACCGAGAGAAAGTCCTGTCCAGACCATAGGTCCAGACGCTGCCAAAGGGAAGAACTGTCCGGACATTATCAAGCCTGGATTCGCCTGTAGCAACTTCAGTAAAGTAAGACTGACATTCTTACTTTACTGAAGTTGCTACAGGCGAATCCAGGCTTGATAATGTCCGGAACATCTGGGCAATAGTTAGGAAAACTTTTGTGTAATGTTTATTGTCAATGTAATTGCATATTTGATTGTATCCATTGTGTGTATTTAGAGTAACGTTAAAGGTATACTATGTAGTTTCTGAACACTAGATGGCAATATTGAGCACGTAGGAGAAAAGGGCTCACCGAAAATTGCTTATCCCACGTTCTTCTCAGACGCGCACAACGACGCACGAGCATTGTGGTGACGTTTCACACATATTTTCTCTGACCGTGGACTCAATTCAATTCGCTTTATTGGCATGACAAGACATTGAATCTGTACTGTCAAAGCATACTGCATTAAAACAGTCGAGGACATACATCTAACTCTGAACAATACAAAACAGCAAAGACTAGAAACGAATGAACAGTAACCATACATGAAAACAAGAACTTTTCTTTGATTATGGATTTAGAAATAACAATAATGTAAAATAATAAAGTACAATTAAAAATAATAATAATTATCAATAGAAATGATAATGATGATGAGAACGACACATATGACCTTATAAAGTGAATATAATAAATATAAAAAAATTCAAATTGGTTTATATTATGATCTCTGTCACTCATTGTCCCTAAGACGATGGCAGGCAGCTATATATTGTGCTGCCAGGTCACAGCACGTCCTCTCCTCTCCTAAGAGGATGGGGACTTTTTGGATGTCTGGTAAATTTTTTTTACTCTGATTTATTTTGGGAAAATATTTATTTCTGATTTGATTGTATTTTTCGCATTTTGTGATAAAGTGCGTCTCCCAACGTTGAGATGGCAATGTTTCTCCTCCCGGAGTCTGTTGACCCTATCACGGTCACTCTGATCAAACAGTCCTCTTCCTCTGGCCCTGCCTCGCCCACCACGAACACGATTGTCGCTTTGGATAAAAGCGTCTGCTAAATTATGTAATGTAATGTAATGTAATGTTTTTGTAATGACTGCCCCTCACCCTTACTCTGGGGCCGTGACCACTGGATGTTGATGGCTACTATGGAGCTCAATAACTGACAAAATATTTGAATTTGAATTTAGTATATTTGAATTATATACGTGTGACATTTCATAAACTTGAATTTTTTTGTGGTGTATTTCATAAATTTGCATTTAAACGTAGATTGAAATTCAGATCTTCAAAATTCAGATCCATAAATACAAATCTCTCTGATTCAAATTTCTGAAATTCAGATTTTCAAAATTCTGATCCATAAATACAAATCTCTCTGATTCAAATTTCTGAAATTCAGATTTTCAAAATTCTAATTCATAAATACAAATCTCTGATTCATATTTCTGAAATTCAGGTTTTAAAAATTCAGATCCATAAATACAAATATCTCGGATTCAAATTTCTGGAATTCAGGTTTTAAAAATTCAGATTTTATGTTAACTAGGCCAAAGGTGAAGCATCCGGGCTTCCCAGGAAAAGTAGAAGCTTTCGGAACTGTCGAACTCGCATTTAGCCAATCACAGAGCTGCTAGACTTCAGCTAGCGGCGGCAAGTGCAGCAACGCTGTTATTCACGCCGTGGTGCAGATGACGAGCCATAATTTTAACGAGGTAAGTATATAGTTATATAGCCTACGTTAGTTATATACAGGGTTGATAAACACTCAAAGCGCTGTATTGCTACTAGTGCGATATATTTTGCGTTAGCTAATAGTGGTCGAACTGTAAAATGTTTTCCGCAGGCAGGTAGCTACATCCAATTTATTATAAAGCGCTTTAATCCATAACAACACCAATTCTTTAGGATGAACAAAAGCCACGTTTATTCATGGAAAAAATAGGCACTATAGTTTCGCAGGTAAGCATACTATTACTGACATTTTTGTTTTGGCTAAACGTGACATATTGCATAGGCTACATACGGCAAAATTAATATATTTTTTGAAATAAATGAGAAGGAACGGCATGATTGGATGTAGGCTACCTGCCTGCGGAAAACATTTTACAATTCGACCACTATTAGCTAACGCAAAATATATCGCACTAGTACCTAACCATTGACAGCAAGCTAATGTAAGCCTGGTGTAGGTAGAGAACATTAGCTAACGCAAAATAGTCACACTAGTAGCAATACAGCGCTTTGAGTGTTTATCAACCCTGTATATAACTAACGTATATGACTACTTACCTGGTCCGTGTAACGTTTATCAATTTGATTTCCTGATGCATCTCAAATTGAAAAATTGACAATTGTATTCAATATTTCAATTGAAATTTTTTTTATCCCTGAAATAAAAGGTAAATGAACCATTCAAACTCGTTTTTCTGATTTTCTGATTTACCGTTTGTCTTTTGAAAGTTGAAAATTGCATTATTGGCGTGGGTGGGTAAACCGGGGGTAGTTTCTAATATCAACGATCAATGGACGGACTCAACCATGACCGTAGGGGAGCGATAACAAAGGACTTAGGAAATCAGTTAACCTCATTAACTTTGGCCCACCAGAAGCAATTTTCACCTATTTGCTAGGCTACTTGTCTTAATTAGCCCAAGTGTCATATCTCAAAAATAATTTACTGCAGCACATCCATGTTTTAAACTTCAAATTGAAGAAGAGGCCTATCCTACCATCAGACATTTGCAACAGAATAAATTTGTCAGAATCGTCACATAAGCCTATATGTAGCCTAGGCATAAAAATACGTAGCCAATTGTGTGTAGGCTATAGGCTCTATAGCCTTTGATTAGGCCTACGTTAAAAGGTAGGCTATGTTTTTACATCCACAGCAATGTAGGCTATTACAGCTACAAGTGCGATAGGTGGTCACTGTGGAAATGTCAACTTCACTGGACATTGGCGAACTATAACCGAAAGTTTGTTTATAGCCTACAACTTTTCAATAATATCAGGTAGCCTATTATTGTTCCTATATGGGAACATGATTTTTGATGTAGCCTAGAAACGGTGGGTTTTATGCATTTTATTGTCTTTTGGGGTTTTAACCTAATTGGGATGTTGACGACTACCACTAGGGGGCCACCGTGGATAAGAGATCCACAACTGGCTTGTCAAAGTAAAATATTTAGCCTACCTACATGTCATTTTACCCCATTAAAAATAAAAACCATAGCTCCTAATTGATTGATTACAGTCCACTGGTTTTATTGCCACGTTAAAAAATCTGTTTAAAGATTTGAATGATGAAGCAAAACCGATCGAGCATTAAACTTTATGATATCTAGGTAGCCCGGGTGGAATTCCTGCTTAGGCTACCCGGCGATCTCGGTCGGAATCCAACATGGGGCAGAACTATTTAACTTTTGGACAGGAATAATCCTACTATTCAATGCTGAGAATGTAGGCAGTAGCCTTTTAGACATTGTGTCATTGGATGAGCTTTCAGATTTATGTTTGATTTATCCAATTCTTCTACTGCTGTAGCCTATAAATTTGGGCTAAACACTGATGCTGTTAGTGTTGCTGTTGACTGACATCAGCACAATTACTCACATAGCGTATGGTTTATTTACTGTGATTACATTTGCCATTTTTAGACAAATGTTTTGTGAGTTGGTTGGTGTTTGTTTTTTATTGTGTTTGTACGTGAGTGACCAGGCTAGGAATGCCAGCGACCAGCCAAGTCAGTTGCAAATCCAGTGGGTTGCTAAGCCAGGCACATGAGTTAGGCTACCTCGGCGAATCAATAGATGGCTTCTTACCAGCGCCGGCTTATCAGTCGCTAGATCATTTGCCCAGCTCGGAGTAAGATATGTGGGGTGCTTCCCAATACTCGAAAAATGCATCCTCCTTGACTCCACTAGCCTACCACCTCCTCTCCTCCGTGAGCTGGAAACCAATCTTTGTGTTTTTAATCTAATGTTGCTGATTACATATTAATGGTTACATATCGACAGCCCTCATAACAAAAGTGCCTAAGTCATTTTTTGTAGTTTTGAGAAAAAGGCAAAAAAACTGCTGCAATTCTACATCAATGAGGATTTAGGCAGAATAGGATAAAGTGGTTCAGGATGTGCACAGTGACCTGCAGTGACTTGAGCATTTTTACACTGTTGACGAATGATAAATCAAGTGATTTAGGCAGAAAAATCTCAAAATGTCCAAAAAATGACTTAGGCATTTTTTGTTATGAGGCTGTCGATATTCATTAATACCTTGAACTCAAACCGCAAAGTCAGATATATTGTAGGCCTATACTGTACAGGCAACTATTTGTATTGTACTTGAAACGTTCCGGCAGTTTTTAATACGTCCGGGTAGGAGACAAGTGGTAGTGGGGGAGTGGAGGAAAGGACAAGAGGAGTAAAGAAAGATATTGAGACGCCGCCATGCTCCACCGACCTCTCAGTCGGGCCTATTCTTATTTTAGGCACTTATCCTGCACCATAAACCTCAAGGTAAAAGGCTAAGCCAGTGACTAATAAGAAAGAAGTCTTTGTTATCGCTCCCCTACGGTCATGGTTGAGTCCGTCCATTGATCGTTGATATTAGAGACAACCCCGGTTTACCCACCCACGCCAATAATGCAATTTTCAACCTTCAAAAGACAAACGATAAATCAGAAAATTAGAAAAACGAGTTTGAATGGTTCATTTCCCTATTATTTCAAGGATGAAAAAATTTAAATTTAAAATATATATGAATCCAATTTTCAATTTGAGATATATGCATCAGGCAATCAAATTGAAAAACGTTACACGGACCAGGTAAGTATATAGTTATATACATTAGTTAGCTATATACAGGGTTGATAAACACTCAAAACGCTGTATTCTACTAGTGTGACTATTTTGCGTTAGCTAATGTTCTCTACCTACGCCAGCCTTAGGCTACATTAGCTTGCTGTCAATGGTTAGAGCCAGCCAAGCTTTTATGTCACTGAGACAGTCTAACAGGGGTTTTTAGAGTGTTGGGGTCATCACACTTTAAAGGCAGGTATATTTGTAAATCATCTGCATAAAAATGGAACGAGATGCCATGGTTCTTGATAATAGACCCTAAGGGGAGCAGATACAGAGCGAAGAGGAGGGGCGCCAAGATGGAACCTTGAGGTACACCACAGGGGAGGGAAGCAGATGATGACTGGACAATTGCCCTGACGCACAGAAAAGCTCCTATCTGACAGATATGACCTGAACCACTCTAGAGCAGTACCTCTGATGCCCACATGGTGCTCTAGGCGGGAAATGAGGATGGAGTGGTCTACTGTTTCGAAAGCAGCTGTGAGATCCAATAGAACAAGGATGATGGAGTTCCCAGAGTCAGCTACTAACAAAAGATCACTAAACACTCTCAGTAGAGCTGACTCTGTGCTGTGGAGAGCTTTGAAACCTGACTGGAATACCTCAAAAACTCTGTGTGTATTTAAAAAGGACTGTAGTTGGATGGCTACCACTTTCTCTAAAATCTTAGAAATAAAAGGGAGCTTAGAGATAGGTCTAAAATTTGAAAAGACAGAGGTGTCCAGACTAGGCTTTTTGAGTAAGGGCTGTACCACCTCTCCTAGGGACAAGCTACTGTTTACTAATGTTAGGACATAGGGTCCAATGGTGTCCCAGACCTCTTTAAAAAACCGAGGGGGGAGAACATCAGTGGGAGAGCCAGATGGCTTCATTTGAGCAATAGTTTTCTTCAGACAGGAGAGTGACATTGGCTCAAAATGACTAAAAACAGCAGAGCAATTTACAATAATAGATGGGTCATAAGAAGGGGGTAAAATACAGGCTCTAATACTTGCAATCTTGTCAACAAAGAAATTTAAAAACGCTTCACAAGTTTCAGCAGAGGCTACACTACAGCTGGATTGGGGGGGGTTTAGAACGGAGTTAAGAGTGTTAAATAAGACACGGGGCTTGTGACAGTTGTTTTCAATAATGTCAGCAAAGTACTTATTTTTCTGGGCTTTGGCAATGTTCTGATATTTACAACGACTATCCTTTAAAATATCATAAGAAACCTGCAGCTTATCTTTCCTCCATTTTCCTTCAGCTTTCAGCTTTCCTACATTCCTGTCGGGCAGCCCGAGTTATATGATTCACCCATGGCTCGGTTTTAGGCTTGAGTGGAGCGACAGTGTCAAGCGTGTTTTGACAGATGGAGCGAAATCTAGAGTTAATCTCCTCTGTGTTACAGTCTGAGAACTCTGAGACACTCTCGATTGCATTATTAAAAGCAATAGAGAACTGAGCGACAGTAGAGGGTTTAATAACACGACAAGGCCGGGAAGGTGCGCTTTGTATAGCAATATGACACGGGAGAGAAATCTCAAATAAAACAGGCTTATGATCAGAAATAATGACATCACAAATTTCAACGTTAGAGACGGGTAAACCACAGGATAAGATCAAGTCCAGGGTGTGTCCATGTTTTTGTGTGGGACCAGTCACAAACTGTACCAAATTAAAAGAGTCAATAAGATTTAAAAAATCCCTTGCCAACGGCTTCGTAGGACAACAGACATGAATGTTCATATCTCCTAGGATCAGGACACGGTCATATTTTGGCATTATGTCAGACAGGAGTTCAGAAAAGTCATTGATAAAGTTTTTGTTGTATCTAGGCGGGCGATATAGCTTTGGATAAAAGCGTCTGCTAAATGACTATAATGTAATGTAATGGGCGCTATTTTTATAATGATATTGTTACCTCCTCGGCTGAAAACATCTTGCTAATGAGTAAGGGCAGAAACATACCTCACGCAAATAGCTACGCGAACGTGGACGCTTCGAGCTACGCGAACAGTTTTTCCTTTTGCCATGACATTTCTGAAAGACAAACCAGAGGAAAGCACAGATCGAACAAGAAAGTTATTTACTGTTGTTGCTGCTACAGCGTCCCTTGCTGCAACGCTCTGGCTTGTCTTTCACAAATGTCATGGCAAAAAAAAAAAATGTTTGCGTAGTCCGAAGCGTCCACGTTCGCGTATTTCGGTCCTATATATATTTCGGTGAGGCATGTTTCGGTCCTAAGCTAAAATAAGAGTTTACCTGGAAGCCTGCCCACATGGCCTGGCCATGTCAATCAAATGAGCAGGAACCGCCCATTCATGACGTTTACACCATTTTAGCTGTTTCTGGCTTTAAAAATGGTGGCGGGATGTCAACAGTGTAACATTCAAAACATTAACAAAAAAAACACTTTGCGAACGACTTATGAGTTAGGAAGTACATTCAACATGTTTATTAGGCCACAAGGACACATACAATGTTTTTTGGGGAGAAAATTTGAATGTAAACAAAGAACGAGTTGTTTACAATGAAACTACATAGTATACCTTTAACTTATAGTTCAACACATGGCTTGCAGGCTATCGAGAGCCAATTAGCCTCGCATAAGCTAAAGTTACACAGCCTACTCTAACTTACTCTAAAACTAATTTACAATCCGCCTCCCTTTTAAATCGAGATCAGTCCATGCAATCTTTCTACTAACACCTAACCCATTAGAAACAGATAGGGGCCTGGGATTTAGCTAGACGTAGCTAAATTTCTAGAGCCTCAACACACGCCATGTTTCAGGCCACGTTAGCTTCATGCTAAAGCTAGATTCGTATAACCCTCCTCGAGATTGTCTTGTGATCTGAACACCACGTGTCTGGCGCACATACAGAAATAGAACTGTGAATTCTATATGCCTCATTCTTTGTCTACACTTCATTTCGCTTTCCATATCATTCACTGTTTTTAGGATGTTAGTTTAGATGTGTGTTATTTAAGAAATTGTATTTTATCAAACCTGGTCGTCGGTCTGATTGTTGTTTGGATAAACATTTGAGCCTATCCTCCAAAAGAACTTACGCCTTCAGATTAAGTTATTGATTATTATTTTAATAGTTAACGTTGAAATTCATAATCATGATTTAATAATTAATTTTATGAGACTGATTAATTATACTTTTGCACCTAGTGTGAAGCAATATATAAATTCATATATATTCTGCACATTCATTGGTGCTTCCATGTGATGACTTAAGACGTTTTAACTGTCTGTCTTCACTGCCAAATTATTAATGTACCTAACGACACTACACTACCTATCTTTGATAGCACCTCCCTCAACACCCTCCCCCCTGGTCCGTCCGTCCACCCCCCCCCCCCCGATCCACAATCTGAACCCCCCGTCCCCCCCGTCCCCACCCCGTCCCCAGTCCACAATCTACAATCTCACCCGCTGCAACCACAATAAATGCCAGCCAGCTCAGCAAAGTTGCCAACTATGATTTATCGCTAAATTATTTGTCAGATCTAACATCGATCTATTTGACATGGACAATATGGAGACTTTTTTCCTTGTTCCTTCTTGAAAATGAAATGGTGGTGGCATTGCCAAGACTACAACTGCAGTGATCCATTGATCACAACATCAAATATATTCAGTGAACTTTTATGACTTTTACGGTTCTCTTCACACAATTGTCACACAAACATATGCAGCACACTATGAGCACACATTTTACTTAAGGCTCTTACTCACAATATTCTCAAGCTTTTCCCAAATTAAAGAAATCTGTTACAGCAGTATTACGCCATTCGATGTGGGTGAAAATGCAGAAGGACATAGCTTTTGATTTGATATCAGTCTGAAGTCATTCATATAGGGACACACCAGCTTGGTCACCTATGTCAAGGGAATGGCAGCAGAGGGAGTAGGAGAAACACCTGTGTGCGGTAGGGATAGAGGTGTGTGAATGTGAGGTGGACGAGTTGAAAGGAGAATAAGATCCACAGCAGGGGACAGTGTTATAGGTATAAGGTTCAACCAAATCTCAGAATATCAACAGTTGCATCAGTTATGCATGTCTACAAGAGGGAAAACTAGTAAGAATTACAACCACAGAGACCAGTTACCAGAGAGTGTTCCATAAGTGCTGGTTGGTTGCCGGCTAATTAGCCGACCGCTAACAAATTTTAGCCAGCCACTTTTTGGAATATCCAAAACGGATTTTTATTTTACCTGCCCTCTCGCAATTCCCCGTAACGTAACTATGTGCTTGCGGAATGTGCTGCTGTCGACACGCAGCTGTCTGGCCCACCTTCTAGAAGCCTAGTGGTTGTGTGTAGAGTGTGCGCCTTCATTGAAATCGGTTTGCGATGCTACAGTCAAAGAGGGTAGGTGGAGCAAGAGGTGTAACTTCGGGGCTGGAACATCCGCAGTTGGAACTTATAAGACAGACAACAGGCGCTCACAGAATGACTGGAGATCAATAAAGTGATCCATCCATATCTACTGTGTTCCCATAGAGATCCATCAAGATGTATCAAGTCTTTTCATGTTGTTGGGCCACAGACATCAGGAAGTCATGGCATGCAAAGAATATGCAACCAAATATTGGTATACAACCTCAATGAATTATGGTGCTCACTGTATGTAAAAGAGAATTTACAAATCACTGCTTTCTGTTTTTTTGTGCATCTTACGTACTGTCCCAACTTTTTCGGAATTGGGGTTTGTACGATAACATTACAATAAAATTATATTCCACCAACATGGAAAATGCTGCCAAATGTTCTAGCTTCAATGAAAGTCAGTACATCAAACATAAATCATGACTGAGCAATGAATGCTTACATTTGTGTGTGTGAAATGCACTCAAAATGCGAAAATAACCATATCTAACATAGCCTACTGGACAAGACAGTGATCGATTGAAAAAACTAACGTATATATATGTAGCCAGCGATAAGAACCGCATATTACAAGCAGTACTTTTTTCATATCGAGGACAAAAAAGTGAATGCGTTTTCTGTAGCTGTACATTGACTAGATTAAAAATGCTGTTACGCTGGGCTGTCATTTATTGTTCGCAAACACTGTTGAAAAGTATATACTATTGGATAGAACAGGTGTGAATAAAATCGGAATGATGTGAAATATTTCAGAGCTGCAGGTAGGGCATATGGGGTTCTGTGCGCAGACGTTCCATGCAATAACATGCTAAACTGGTGTACATTTCTGAAACAGATTGTCCAAGACAGTAAATGACCACTGAATTTTGAAAGGAACATAAAAACCAATGGTAGGATTGCCTGGAGACAGGGCCAGAGAAGCCTTGCAATAGAGTAATGTGGGGTGGCATCCTTTCCTTACTGTCACCTGTCAGCTGTGACCCCATCTTACTGGGCTGACTCTTGATAGGTGGGTAGGTGTTTTCCCTTTCATGACTGCATGGGTTCTCAAACTCTTCATAGCTAAGCAGCTATAGATTACTCCTGATGGGGGCATTTGTGCAATCCCCAGTTGGCACTCCTGCTGCTCTGTTACACTTTCCCTAACAGTTTTTTTTTCTCTCGCTTTTTTCTACATTCTGCCGGCTGGGCTTATGCCCCGCATCTCGAGAGTTGCTGTGAACTGGAGTCCCTCACCGCTGATGTCCGGCTTCCTCTCCATCACTTGCCCCTCCCCTCCCCTCCCTTCCCAACCACCGCTGCCCGCTGCTCCCGCCGCCATCGCTACCTGGTTCCCCACCATCATTGCTGCCACATCTGGACTGTGATCTAGCTGCTGCTATTTCTATTAACATGAACATTGGCTGTTTTGACCATGCTGGTCATTAACACTTCGAAGACGGGACTCGCAAACTACCTAGAAAGACGGCTTGCAGTCACATGACCACTGGTCGAATTTCAAACAGAAAATGGGATTAAAATACATTATATGGACCAGCTGTAAATAGGATATAGGCTATTATTCTTACCCATAACATCTTTGCATGGATTTGAGTCAAATTTACGTTTATAAATGGTTAGCCTATTCATAGAACTTCGTGGTCAGACTTTGAAACTTAGAAAATAACAATAGTCAGTAGATTTTGTCATCCAGTATATCATGTCATCCATGTTAATTTAACTTAGGATATATGTCTTCAATAAGTATACGGTAAAATAGTTTTTAATTTTGAATTTATGCGGGATAAATTGCCAGTGAATCGTGTCTCTCCTGTCAGTGCAAAGTTGATCATTTATTGAATACAATCGGATAGGGAAATACTTTAAACATTCATGTAAAAACCCATAGAAACAAATATATTTTTTAAAGTTTTAAAGGAGCTATATGTAACATTGACACCGAGCATTTAAAATGGGTACTGCAGTCCGAATTCTGGAGAAAGAAAAATATTGGAGAAAGTTGTCTCCGCCCTCCCACTCCTCGCCAGACTCAAAGCTCACGCGGGTTGCCAGGTTGAGGACACTGAACGAACACGAGCGCAAGACGAGCCGAGCGCAACATTATATTTTGAGACGAGCAGCTTATTCGACAAGCGACGACGAGTCCTACACTGTAAGTTGATCAGCTAATGTATACGTTTGCAAATTATAAACCAGCTCATGTGGATGTTAGCTAGATGCATGGCTGGCTATGTTTACGGTCACACAGATATAAGCTAACGTTAGTGGTATGTTTAGCTAGTAACTATATACATATATAGTGTATATATTTAAATCTTTAGCTAGCTAGCTAAATGAAAACGATGTTGAACTTAGCTTAGGCATTCGTAAATCGGCTGTCGGAGAGCCGGACTACATCTGGATGTTCGTAATAGGAAGTGGGCAGAGTCAACTCTGAGAATAGTGAATCACACAGCACAGGCCAAAACAAATACAGACGTTCCGACCCGGAATTGAAATTTCAAAGGAGAACATGCTGGCTGTAGCATTGTTGTCGGAGAAGCCAGTATTTTGACTTAGCATGTTTCCTTAATCTCTGATGACACATCATGGTCATTTTATGATTTAGTACAATAAATTTGTTACATATAGCTCCAAAGACTGCAAGAAAGCAAGTGAAAATATCATAACTAAAGTTCAGTTGGAGATCTCCATTTACCATGCCCCAGGCAGTTCCTTTTGTTTCACAAATTAGCAATTTGATGTGTGAATAGCACAGTGGTTTAGGCTCTGAAAAAAAACTAATGATTCTTGAAAGCGTCAGTGAGACAGCTGGGCATAGCCTACGTAGCCTGCATGTTTCATCCCAAAATGAACAATTTTAAAACGGAGCTTTCCAGAAAAAAAAAAAAGTTTCCAATTTACTTGAAAGCGTCAGTGACATTCAGCACAAACAACAGTTTTATCCTTGGAAACTCTTCCCGTTTCTGCGGTTCGATCTGATTGTGGCTGCTCAGGCGTTAGATCATCATCATCTGGCTCAGATTCTGATTCAGATGACGAGTACTGACCTATGTCAAAGTTTCCAACTTCCTCATCTGCATAGATCATCGTTTCATCTTCATTTCCATCTCCTCCATCAAAGTCTGTGTCATCAATATCGCATCTACTGCACAATGCGCATGGCCTCCTCTGCAGTGTATTTTCTCTGGGCCATTTTGCCGACGAATGTTCAGTACGTTGCTCACAGCAAGTTCTGACCCAGTCCAGATTTGCACTATGAACTTTGAACTATATAGTCCCCTCTGCTTATGATTGTTGTTACGTAAGTATTGTCCTCCGAGTTTCCAAGTTTCTGTGGCCCATTATGAATGGGCATAATCGATTGCTTTTTGTTTCCCCCATATCAAAGAGGGCTTTGATTAATTTCTATTGAATATTTAGCTTTGAGCTTAGGCATACCTTGTAAAAATGACATTACAGCTGAAATATAAATAATTGTAGATAATTGTATTATATACGGTTGAAAACCAGAATATAATTAGATATAGGCTACAGCCTTTTTTTCCGTAAAATTCACAGACATTTCTTACAGTATAGGCATACCCATAAGCAGCTCTAAATAAATCATAAGATTTCTAAAACTTAGCTAAAGCTGAATTGAATGCTTTTGGTTTCACCCTTATCAAAAAGTAAAATATGAAACAATTGTATTTCTATTGAAATGTTAGATGTATCAAAGCAAATTCTACAGGGAAAACGGAATAATATTTGATAAGGGTGAAACCAAAAGCATAAATAAAATAACAGTAGACTAGCCAAAAATAGTCATAAAACAACAACGCTGAAAGCTAAGTTGAGCAAGTTGTTTTATTATATTATAGTGTTGTTTTCTGTTCACATAACACATACATTAAGATTATATTTAAGATTTGTCCCAACAGCTTTAAGAAAACCCCGTAAATGTTTTGATTGTTTGGATTGTTTAAAAGGGTAGCTGCTTGCGAAAACCTCAGCTTCTCCAGTTACACTGCAGGGCAGTTTTCCCTTGCTTACTGTACTATATACAGTACCTGATGCACTTTTGGTTTAGAAAACACCTAATTTTTTTCTCAAGTCTCTCATATAAATATGTTTAGAAAACTAAGTACTGACCAGTATATTGAGCTACAGCTGTTTTCTGATTAAGCCTGAAGAGTTTATCTTGTTACATTTCGCCAAAGTCCCGTACAGTCGACATTTCCACAGTGACCGTCTATCGCACTTAGGGCTGAAATACGTTGCTGTTGTTGTGTAAAAAAACACACGCTTTTGTACGTTTTAAAAAAAACCGTGGTACAATTAACTAACCCGAGCAGGCCTCACTGGTTTGTCCCTCTATCCTAACACGTATTAACATTCGCGTGATATGATCTCATTTTAACTTACTATAGATAAATACGTTATTTCGTGAAAGAAGTGCGTGAACTTATTTATAGTAACGTCAGATTTGAGATCAATAACCACCATAGCTGCGACACAGTTAGCTTGCTCCACGTGATTCCTTTGTTCCCTGAACGCACACGTGGCATAGGCCTACACACCGACACATACA
This sequence comes from Synaphobranchus kaupii, assembly GCA_029718625.1. NCBI lineage: Eukaryota > Metazoa > Chordata > Actinopteri > Anguilliformes > Synaphobranchidae > Synaphobranchus > Synaphobranchus kaupii. The sequence continues at coordinate 76,561,619 of CM056377.1, read as the reverse complement.
CACATATGTGCATACACACACAAATGCTACAATACACACACCACACAATATGTCTATTTAGTAGAATGTAATATTCATGTTTTTTTCCTTGTTTAATAAATCTATTTTTGTTAAACCTGGTGTCTGTTTTGATGTCGTATGAACACGAGAGCTGAGTCAAGCCTAATCATTAGAACGTAATACCTTCAACCCTTATGAATTATTAGTTATTAGTGCTTTGATGGTAAATTGAAGTAGTAGTAATTATAATCCATAATAATCAAATGAGACTGATATAATTTTAAGCTAATTTAAGAATAATGAGGGTAAACCTCATTATTCCATAGTTATTGCCTATATTTCTGGCATCCCATGTAAGAGTTTATATATATATAGAGGCATATTCCTTACATTTATGGCACCCCGTCGAGGATATTCTCTACATTTATGGTGCCCGGGTGAAGACTGGTAAGACGAACATGTTTTAATTGTCTATCACCATTACTGCTAAATGTATATGTAAACACCTTGCATGAGTAATACTCCACATGTAGGAATATAGAGGCATGTTCCCTACAGGAATATGAGGTAAGGAACCTGTTGAATAGACAGAACAGGAGGAAAACAGCAGGCCCGAATCTTGTATCCTCTGCAACCCTTAAATGATGTGCTGATGAACTTGCCTCAGTTTTTACTTCATTGCAAAGTTTTATGTCTGCTGTCATAAAACCTGTGCCTACGAAAACCATCTGTTGCTTGAACGATTACAGACCTGTTGCCTTAACCTCTGTCATAATGAAAGTCTTTGATGCTCATAGACGTTGAAATGCAGTTAGTGCAAACAGGGACAATAGGTCAGTAGAGGATGCTGTGTCCTTCTGTCGCCATTCCATCCTGCAGCACTTGCTCATGCTACCTATGCTCAGGTTCTCTTTGTGGACTACAGTTCAGCTTTTAATACATTAATCCCCACAAAACTATTTGATAAGATATAGGCAGCTATAAGTCAGTCACTCTTTATGTCACTGCATGGTATGTCAACTCCACAGCTCGGCAGAGACCGCAGCTGGTCAGAATTGTTTTGCTCAACCTCTAAAATCATCGGCTGTGAGTTCACCTCCATCTCTGACATTTATCAAAATCGCATTCAGCACGAAAGGACTGAAAATACATAGACTCCACGCACCGTGTCAAACCACCCTAATACCTAATAAATGCACGGGGTAATCATGTCTGGTGGAGAAGGTGGCAATGGTTTTGCGTATTCAAGTGAAACCAGCGTCATGGCTAAAAATATAATAAATGTGCGCCAGTGCTCAATAGCAGAGTTTTTTAGAACACCAACACAACAGCCAACCATCTGGGAAAATGCTTGAAATGGTATTGAAGACAATGATGACGAACAAGGTGAAAAAGAGGGGAACAGCTGAAGCTGTAACAGCGGCTAATGAAGCAACGTGAATCGCCGGAGAAACCTCCAAGCAAGAGAAGCAAGTGCAATTTTAAAATGGCTTGGCTGCTGAAGCATCCGACCTGGCAAAAATACAATAGAGACTTTAAACGCATGTACTGCAAAGTGATGTGTGAACAAGGGAAATTGTAACCCATTCACATCTGGGTGTAACAATTTTCGAACATCTACTCTAGAGCACCACATGAAAGCAAAGGAATACTGTGATGCTCTTGTGGAGATTGACAGCTAGAGAAGGATGAATAACATGCTACAACGAGCTAGTATAAGCGGAAGTATGGAAACATGGCAAACGAGAACATCCCTAAAGTTTAATACCCTCTTAGACATTCTCTTCTTAGACATTCTCATCTTCATCTTGTGCTATATTACAAAAAATTACATAAAGAGGTAACTTTTTTTTTTTAACTGATAAAAATAAAGGCTGAGGGGAATCAATAGGCTCCTAATTGGTGAACACATGGCCACTAAAATGAACCATTTGGTAGATAATGAAGAATTAAAAGATGCAAGTGACAACATTAAAATAAAACATTAACAGGAACTATAATGGTGTAGCCTATGCTGCCGTGCCAAGGCAAAAGGCCTTAACTTCATTTTTGGTCGAAAATGAGTTATTGTCATTTTTGGAACATTAAATATCTACTTTATCATGTGGACAAATATCTTGAGCCAATAGTGTTGTTTTTTCGAGAAAATAGTAGGTTGTCTTTGCCGTAACTTCCAAAAGCGCTACAGAAGCCAAGGCAGAAGGACGTAACATCAGTTAAGGTTCTTTGCCTTTGTTTCACGGCACTCTGAAACGTTCAAGTTGAGTTAAGGTACTCTGCCTTTGTTTTGCTGCGCATCAAAGTGGAGTTACTGTTTACCGCGCTGAAGTTACAGTGTTCTACCTTTGTATAATATCTGTCACCGAAGCATTTCTGACACACACACAATAGCTTGAATAAAGTGTTAAGCAAATATTGTTGGAGTGGTTGTTTTTACTACAGCTTTTAAGAATGGCCCATTGCTCTCGAGGGAAAATGCTGGTGGATATGACATTGAAACGCCGACACCAAGATCAAGAAAGATTACAAGAAAGATAGCTAGATAGATAACGTAGATAGATAGATCATCTACTAGTTACAGCTAGCTAGTATAGGTTATAACTTGACAAACAAAACTGCTCCCATATGCGATTAGACCAATGCAAACAAAGCATTGGAAACAAACAATACTTGTCAGCTATAAGTAATCTTAAATCATACGCAATTAATGCTTTTTTCGTGTCATGCAGACTGTCAGCCTTTGACAGCCCGACAGTGACAGCCAAACAAACTATTCGCGAGCTAGTGTTACATTAGCTAGCGTTACATTAGCTAGCTTAACGTTAGACTCCCATATGCAATCAGAACAATGCAAACAAAGCATAGAAACAAAGAATAACTAAATGGCTTGCCAGCTAATAAGTAATCGGAAATCATACGCAATGAATGTTTTTTTTTTCGTGACACGCAGGCTTTGTCAGCCTGTGACAGCCCGACAGTGTGAGACACTGTCAGTGACAGCCAAGGACAGCGCGACTGCGTGTGCATTCATCCAATTCAATACAAAACGCGAGTCTTGTGTCCACTATTCGTTGCGTTTTTTGTAAGCCTTGCATTCAATATAGGCCTATATTGGTTGCAAAAAGTTATCCTCCCACATGCAAAAACTTGTGTTTGTTGACCGATGTTGACCTACGTTTGTCATGTCAAAAAAAAAAACATCCAATCACGTAACTCCATTTACAGGCCTATGTGAAATCAATATCCAATTGGCCAGAGATCCGTCATCTAACGCTATGCATTTAGGAGCAGTTTTGGTAGCCTTAGGTATCTAATAACATACCTTGTACAATGATTAAACAGGTGTATTAGGCCTATGCCCAATTTATTAAGATTGACTTTGATGAATCAAATATTGGTCAAATGTTTGTGGAAAAAACATGATGTACATTAAACATATATGAATCACACTTTATAAGCATAAGGTTCCTCATTATAACCTATGCATAAATCCTAACCTACAGTCAGTTGAAAAAGTATGTGAATGGCTTGTGAGATTTGTTGTTTTCGCTATGTAGGCCTACTCAAAGACATTTGGATTTGAGATTAAAATATGGATATGGGACGAAAGTACAGACAGTCAGCTTTCATTTAATGGTATTTACATGCAAGTTTGACCATTTTAGAGAAATTGCATTTTTTGTATCGGGTTCCCCCATATTTAGATTTGCAAGTAAAGTAAACGGATGACAGGTGTTTCCTGTTGTTTGGGTGTTTCCTTTTTGCTGTGATTGTTAAAAAAAATGTAGGATGGATATTGAAGGTGCAAACTTCTCACCAGCACCATTACAATACAAACCAATACAAAGGCAAGACTTGCATCTTCAATATCCATCCTACATTTCTGCTGGAGCGTTCTTCATACTATAAATTATGATTCTCTTTCATCCCAGCACTCTGTAGGTTGTTGTGGATGTCACAGATAGTTGTTTTAGGGTTTCTCATCAGAGCTATGGTCATTTTTTTTGTCATCAAATGCTTGTTTTCCATTCATATGCAGTAGTCATCATGTTGGTTTATGTATTTTGGCGACCAAATACAGACTCAAAAAGTTAAAACAAAGGCCAATACCAAGGCTAGACATTCACAGCCATCACAAAGGATAAGATAAGCATCACTAATATATGAATATATGAAGGCTATATATAATTGTGCCATGATCACTAGATTTTATGTAGATGTTATCATTATTATCATATACTGATTTTATATAGTGATCAGCAACCAATTGATAGATCAAATGGAAGTTACTGTCTTTTGCCTTGGCATGACCCCTTATTATTTTGCAGACAATGCAAAGGCAGAGTACAGTAACTTCCATTTGATCTATCAATTGGTTGCTGATCACTATATAAAATCAGTATATGATAATAATGATAACATCTACATAAATTATAGGGTTAAAGGTCAAGTTTGAGTTAAAGATTTTTATGTAGATAAATTACTCCATAAAAAAACAAAGAATTGCCAAATTTTCAATATCCTACCTACAATACATTTGGCTGGACAAGAAAAAAACTTTAAAGTCATTTTTCTCAGTTCTATACTCTGGCGAGTTAAGGTCTTTTGCCTTTGTAGGGCAGTATGGCTATGATAACTTTGGGACTAAACAGTTCATAAAACTCAAAAGTAAGCTTAACCCCTTTGCGCAGATGCCTAGTGACCATGCTGCCGGCAGCAAGATTTTGCTCAACTGAGACATTTGTTGCTCCTACAGCCAAACGATTAGTGGAAATCAAAAACTCTGTGTTTTAACTTTATTGGTACACGATTCGTGACAACTCTGCCAAATAAGGAGTTTCTAAGTGTCACTATTTTCCCGTAGCAAGTCCATTTAACAAGTAACCCCCCCACCCAGTCTATACCTACCCATGTGTGACATAGTGGACAATAGCGTCTACAGTAGCTAGGCTCAGGGGCGTATGCGGACACAGGGCATGCAGGGGATGTCCCTCGCACTTTCAGTATCTGTCCTCTTTGTCCCTCGCACATTATTCCACAATTCAAGGCTAATTTTGTGACAATAAATGTTGTTACAGTTAACATTAGTCCTGTTACTAGTGATAATAATCTGAAAGAAGTCACACATGCTGGCGCACCAGCACCAATTCCTCAGCCAATCTGCGCTTGGACCGCTCGAAGAGTGGGCGGGGTGCGTACGTTACGCACGCTGCACTGATGCTCATCTTGTCTGACTGATATTCGAGTGGAGAAGGCGGTCTATGGTCGAGAGGGAAGGGAAGAAAATGTAAGTTGAGAAAGTCAGAGATATGACATTTGCGCTGACAACTTACTGACTTTGTGTGGTAACGTTTCTACTGTGTTAGTAATTAGTAGTTAGTAGCTAGCAAAGGATTTTGGTCATCATTCTTATAATTTAACAGGCTACTGCTAATTATATGGTCATATACCTACGAATGTAGTGCCGGCACTGGTCAACTACAACAACAAAGAAGAGTAAGAAGTTGCAATGGCCACGTTCGCTCAGCTGCCGTACTTCCACAGAGAATATTAGGTCAGCAAAAAGTAAAGAATTCCACGATAGTTTGACTTCAGAAATGATGGTATAAACACTCAAAATAACCCCGATAGACTGTTGTCGTATTTTATTTGCTTTGGGTGCACTGTGAAGTGTTTAAGTGCGTTTGGTAGTGGATGCTACCGGTTGCCATAGAGTTGCGCTAGCATTAGCAACGTGTGTATGTCCAAAAGAAGGGACAGCATGGAATTAGCTGAAAATGGTTTCCATCAATCAACTACATCATGGGTAAGTCGTAATTGAGACATTGGGCTCTATTTTAATAAACCAAACGCAATGGTGAACGCAAGAGTAACCGCTTGGCGGTATCGCTCTGAGGGCGTGTCGGCGAGAAATTTGGTAATTTCATGACGGCAATCTTGACGCACCTTATGGCGGTATTGCTAAAAGGCTGGGTTTAAATGTCCAAGGTGTGTCTCTATGGTAGCCAATCAAATTGTTGTTCTCATGCTTTAAAAGGTCGCTGTCTGTGGTGCTGAAGTACATCTTCCGGCAGGCGCATTTCACATTGGTGAAGATGTGCGATATTATGCAGCACACAACAGGCCACCATGAAGGCAGCTGCTCTCTCAGGGGTATACTGCAGTGATCCACTCGACCTATCCAAACACCTAAATCTCATTTTGAGTAGGCCAAATGTTCTCTCAATGGCAACGCGACCCTTTGTTAGTCGGTGATTAAAAATGTGTTGTGCTCTAGTGCTGGGTGCGATGTATGGTGTCATCAGCCAATTCTTCAAAGGGTACCCGTTGTCTCCCAATAAGCACCCATCCACGTTCCCTTCGAAGGCTCCAGGAATGCCAAAATGAAGGAGTCGTGGGCTGAACCTGGGTAATTGGCAAATATATGTGTGACTTTGCAGCCGGCATCGCATGTCACCTGGACGTTGATGGAATGTGTTTCTTTGCGATTGACGAAAACTATTGCATGCTCGGGTGGTGCGCGGATTTGTATGTGCGTGCAGTCGATAGCACCAAGCACCCCAGGGAACCCACACTTGAGAAAAAATGCGAGTGTTGACTTTTTACTGCATTCATTGTCCGTATAGTTGAGGAAGGACACCCGCTGAAAGTATATCTTTTCTGTGTATTGTCGTCGTCGCCGCAAACGTCGACCGATCACGTACTCCATCGTCAGTGTCACGGGATTGAATCCTTATGCCACTAACACCTGCCTGCATAAATAGTCACTTATATACCCTGCTGATGATTGATTGAAGACTAAATTAATCGTTTGTTTAATTAGCCTACATTAGGTGATGTAGGCATAATTATGATTCAAGTGGTAGGCTTATGATTCAACTGTGCCAATGTGTAATTTATATATTATAGGCTATTGGCCTACATGATCGCAAGTTTCTTGTAAGCTGTCCTGTTTTATTCTAGTAGTTTAAATGAAAATTAATTAATAATAATTATAGGCTATTTGTTAATTAAATGGAAGTGTAATGTTGGCATCACCTATAGACACTACATAGAACTACATGACTAATAAGTTACCAAATTGCCAGAGTCTATTGCGTTTCCGCTAAGAGGTGGTTCCAGCTGATCATAACGCAATGGGTTTTCGTTGGTTCAAATTGTCACTGAGCCGAAAGTATTTTAGAACACGCCCCAGACAGCGCCACCCATCCCACTGCAGCGCAACCGAAAGGATGTTATGTTGAGAATTTGTTGATCCTAGCGGTATTGCTGAGAAACGCCATAGCGCCAGTTTTAAGACGTTGATGCTGTCAACAAGCTTGCGTTTGACTATACCGTCCCCTTGCGCTGGTTTGAAAATAGAGCCCATTATGTCCAAAATTCCGAACTATCCCTTTAAAGCTGTAATTTATCATTTCAGAGGAATAACTTTTGAATACTATAATTGGGACATTGACGACTACCACTCGGCGGATAGGGCTAAGCAATGCTTATCTGTCATACTGGCAATATTCTCGGAATGTCTGGGTCATTATATTTATTTTGAGTGTGTGAGATGGCAGTACATAACCTAAGCTAAATCAGTGCATACATGCTTGTTAATAGTGCTGCAATAGCTGGCTACAATATAAATAGCCGCCCATGGTCTGTGTGAGGTTATCTGCGGTCACACACGTGAACTACATTTCATAAGCACCCACACACAACTATAAAGCACCACCTTAGCATGCCCAGTTTCATTGTTTTCACAGTTATTGCCCTTAGCCTTAGTAGGGTAGAGTTATGGTTTTGAAAAGTAGTTCTTATAGATGGGGAGTTTAGTTTTTTCAAACTTTCTTACCCCACCATAATTCATAATTCATACTATATTTACGTAAACAAAACTTTTACAGTGGGTGAATAATTAATATATGCACACATAATAAAAGTGACACAAAACTGTTGATTTACATTTATGTAAAAAAAAAAAGGAAATTATGGCAACGCCCCTGGCTAGGCTATTGCACTGTGACAGGCTGTATATAATGCAATAAAAATTAACATTATTATTAAAGTTTGGAGCAATAACTGCTCACAGTTATCTATGAAATATATTTGAATAGGCTATCATATGTCATGCAGTCTAGCATTATTAACCCTCCAATTAAGAGATGTAATGCCTTTACCATAGCTTATATCATAATCAGCTCTGACAACATTTTGACAACTCCATAGGCTATAGTAGTTAAAAGGCTGTTTTAGAAATAGGCTAGCTGTTCACATTTTACATGCGGGAAATAAAAACATAAGGCAAGACTACTTTATGGGAGAAACAAAAATGGAATGTGCTCAATTTGAAAAAGACTTTGGAGTAGTAGTTGATCAAAGCATTTCAGGTTCTAGGCATTGTGCTGCAGCAGTAAAAAGGCTAACAAGATGGTGGGATATATAGCCAAAAGTATTGAGTATAAGTCCAAGGAAGTTATGCTTATGTTATACAATACCACAGAGAGTAGTCACTGTGTGGAATAGCTTGCCAGGTCATGTAGTAGAAGCAAAAACAGTTCAAGACCAGGCTTGATATGGTGCTGGATACTAACTAGTTTGTAGAGGAGCGCTAGGTACCCTTTAGTGGTAGGAAGATGATGAGCCATGTTGGGCTGAATGCCCTGTTCTTGTCATTAAGTTATGTTATTTTATGTTAAGTGAGAGGCAGCAGGCAGCTGCAACAAGTTTGACAACCCCACCTGATAGCCCAGAACTACCAGTCTTTCCTCAGACAGGGCATTCAAGGTCAGAATCAGGGGGAAGTATTTTTTAGACAATTAACTTATTTACATCCACTGGTTAAGAAAAGAGACTCTATCAAAGGGACCCAATTAACACATTTTAATCATTAATGCACTTGAACACACTGCCTGTCCAAAAAAAAGTTGCCGTTGCACCCGTCATTCATAGTGCCCACCGTACAAGCCTCTGGAGGCAGTGTTATGATCTGGGGTTGCTTCAATTGGTCAGGTCTAGGCTCAGCAACGTTATGCAGCAATAAAATGAAGTCAGCTGAGTACCTGAATGTACTGAATGACCAGGTTATCCCATCAATGGGCATATTCCAGGATGACAATGCCAAGATTCATCGGGCTCAAATTGTGAAAGAGTGGTTCAGGGAGCATGAGGAATCATTTTCACACATGAATTGGCCACCAGAGTCCTGACCTTAACCCCATTGAAAGCCTTTGGGATGTGCTGGAGAAGACTTTACGGAGTGGTGCGACTCTCCCGTCTTCAATACAAGATCTCGGCCAAAAATTAATGCAACTCTGGACGGAAATAAATGTTGTGACGTTGCATAAGGTTGTCGAAACAATGCCACGACGAATGCGCACCGTAATCAAAGCTAAAAGCAGTCCAACGAAATATTAGTGTGTGCAACTTTTTTTTTGGCCAGGCAAGTGTATCTAATATGGATTAATTTAAATGATTGTGTGACTATGTGTTAATGCGTGTTACAGGCAAAAAGAAACAGGAAGTAAAAGATCAAAAAAGGAAACGGAGAGGCTTCATTTAGGCCTGTTTCATTTACAAATCAATGAGCTAGAAAAGGTTATGATTAAAACAAGAAAGAAAAGAGAAAGAAATATAAGCAAAGAGATTCCTTCAGATACTGAAGAAATCAGTTTCTCCTAGATCACAAGCAGCATACCTTAAGCTCATACTGCTCTGAATTAACAACAAAAATGCATATACTTACTTGGGAACATCACACTAATTGGCAAGCGTTTAAAAAAATATATAACAGCCTAGAAACATTTTATTGTTGTACACAGACCATGAATATAAAACAAACAAGCTTTCATTAAAAAAAAAAAAAAAATTAATTATTTATCAAACTTGGGGCTCATTATATACTAGAAAAGGCTATTTTTATCTCATAAATACATTACTAGGCATTTGTACAGTAGACCAACATAGCTACAGAACTGTATAGGAGTCAGATATGAAAAACAGTACTGGAAATCCCTGTTAGTGAAGAGAGCTGAAGTTTGGCTTGGTGGTGCTCACTTGAATTTCCTGTCTTTTGCGGATTTTGACCAAGCCAAACATCTCACTTAAAACTTAGTTTTTTGTTATTAATATTCTTCTTTCAAGCTAAGTTGTTTAAAATGATAAAAAGCAAAAACAAAAATACACCTATTATTAAAAATAGGGAAAAGTGCTTGGTTCTTACTTTAGTCTTTTAATAAAAGGCTGCTCTATAACAAATTTATTTTTTAGAAAGATCAATATGGTTTCCTGCCAGTTATAAATATCCCTGGGCTTCCGCCTTCTTTGATATTGTCTTGGCTATTTGACATTGAAGTCGGTAAGGTATAGGAACTCGGTCACTACGTTTCTGGTTGTTTCAAATAAGAAACGTAGCAAGTGCGGTTAGAGTTAGGATAAAGATTAGTTTAGTCTTTTCTTTCCTATCTGTCTCTTTATCCTTTATACTCTTCTACCTGTTACCTTTTTGTTCAGCTCTTTCGCACCTAGAGCTTTACGTAACAGGTTCTATTTTTATTTTTCGTTTCTCTCGCCCTTTTACACAGGCTTTCTTTTGTTTTTCTCTGACCTTCTGTTAACGCTCTTTGTGTGAGAGCGTGAGGTTGTTTTGTTGTTTTATCACTCGCTATTTTCGAGTTCGCCCTCTTTTGGGGTTGTTTTTTCGATTTGGCTTATGCCAGGAAGTTTTCATTCCCATTTTTCGTTTATTCCTTTCCTGCTGCAGAATTGTCCGCTTTATTGGTGTATATTACTACATACACTTTTAGATTCCTTAGCTGTTGCGCCTGGTTCTCCGAACCTTACACTCCCCCTTACAGTGCTAATATATGAACCGGGGTTTGCCCGGTTTGATTTTCAGTACAAACCGTCAACTATTTTTGGTACGATATTTCGGTATACTGAACCTTTTTGCATCCCTGCAGGTACAACTGATCTAGGATCTGTAGACACACTGCAAGTACAACTGATCGAGGACCAGTGGACACATAACTTTTATGTATGTAGGTTTTTATGTGTGTGTATGTGCAGCTGAGAGAGGGGTCAGACCTTCAGGGACTGGGCGGTATCAGGGTCAGTGTCGTGGTACAGGATGACATTGTTGGCCATGTCGAAGCTCTCCCGCACACCCAGATGGTAGAAGAGGGAGGGCTGCCTGAATACATCGCTCATGTCCACCACAGCGATGTCTGCAGAGACACAAGACAGTGAGACAGACACACCAACACACACTGACCCATACCCGCATGCACTCACACACAGACAAACATGACCACCACCAAAATAATCTGCAGACATGAGGCAATCACACACAGACACACACACAAACACACCACTCATATCACGCAGATACAAACAGACAAATACTCAAAAAGCATAAAGCTTGAAGCACTGCAGTTCATTTAAAATACTCTTTTCCTAAAATCAGCGGTAGTTAAATGAAAATAAAAATAAACGGCCTACTAATCTCAATATTTAAAAAGGGAATTGCAAAATGTTGAAGTTAAGGTCAAAGGCAGATCTTTCAATGCAAGGACAATGCAAGCCAAGGCAAGATGTGTATAAATAGAATCAAATTAAAACAAGAGTTGGGTCGGTTTACAGGCTATGAGAGCGGAGAGCTATTAAGAGGACTGGCAGATAGGCCAGTTGTTCTGTTGCAGATTATAACATAATATGACATAACACACTCAGCCAAGACCACAGAATTGGGCATACCTTCTGGCACCAGGAAGTGTCCCTGTTATTTTCCACAGGCATGTACAAAGTCCTCAAATATAAGCAACGTGTCCATAATACACCAATGAGACCACCATAATGCAAAACAAGCAAGTCGTTTCTAATAGCCATGTCAGTCATTTGGTAGATTTGTTAGATTTTTAGCAAATTAAACATCTTTACTGGCCATAGTATGCAAACAGACTACATTTCCATATAGCCTGAAGCGATACCGCAGACACGCCCCACTTCTGTGGTCTACCGTGTAGTACAATCTTTCTCTTTATTGAACTATACGTCCCTTCAGTATGCTTTAGCGGGCAAAGCGGCAATATCCAGCAGTTGCTTTTTGTGCAAAACGAGTGCAGAACATGCTTATTTGGTCATGGTCGGGAGGCCTCCCGCTTGCAAAATGAGTCCACCCTATAATAGAGCTGAAACGTGACCGGCTACTTTTTCACCGGCCCTGGTTCCAGAAGTAAATTTCAAGCCTTGAGCCGAACCATCCAGCTATGAGAAGAATCATGATATTATAAAGATTGATTCAGAGCAAAACAATCTTTGGAAAACAGAAAAAAGGCAAAGGTACAAGTAGGGATGGGAATCGTTAGATTTTATTGATACCGATGCCATTATCGATTCCACTTATCGATCCAATTCTTTATCGATTCCTTAAATATTATTTGCTCCCAGGCTATTAAAAGACCAACTATTACTATTAATATCGGGTGGTCATCTAAAATGGATTCAATGACACAATATATAGAAGTATAAAGCATTCGTTTTTCATTTATATTTCTTAGTCATATCATGGAAAATATTTATCTGCTATATTTATGCCTGCACAAGTGGCAGAGCATCCAATAAAACAGTCGGAATTGAATAATTCTGTAAATTGAAATGGCATTATAAATGTCATTTGGCTTGATTAATATGAGCTTATTGACTTATTAGCTGAAGATGACGAAGATTGAAGATTATCATTTAGCTAATTTAGGTTAGTTATTCGCTTTCCAAATCTAGGCTACTCATCTGTGCGTGGCCAAGCAGGCAATCATTGTCAGATTACTCTACCGCCAATCAAAAGACTGTAGTTTTACAGTTGTGGTTGGTTATAGGCTCCCAAGGGAAGTCCACATACTCCACAAATCTGTTAAATAATTAGTTGATCATTTCCGAAGACGGATCACAAAATGGAGCTTACGCGAACAGATTTTCTATTGATAGTAGCTTAAATGAGTTTTAAAAAAATGATGTTTACATTTTATATTTTTAGACGGGGCGCCAAACTCTGCCTGCCAGCATGCACTGACTGAATGAAAAACGATGGCGCGTGTGACGTTGTTTTGCTATGCGTAGGCTAGCTGTCGGGAATACATGCTGGAATCGATAAGAGAATTGATAAGCTCGAAGGCGTACAATTCCGAGGAATCGGACAACTTGGACTGTGTTTCTGATTTTTCCCCTTTTTCTCCCAATTTAGTAGCCAATTGAACCCTATTCTAATTCAATTCCCCCCGTGTAGCAACCGCTAGAGAATCACCGCAACGCAACCCCGTCAGCCGGCGGTAGGACGGGAGGGCGCCACGTCCTCTTCAAGGCGCGACTCCTCCTAGCTCCTGACCGTGATTCCAGCCCGCCCAGGGCCGCTATGCTTGCAGCGATTCTCTCCGAGCCCCTCCCCCCACCTGGAAGCAGCCGCCAATTGCTGCTCCCACAGGGCGCTGGCCATGCTCGGATCTGGCAGGACCGGGGCGCGAACCCCGATCCTCGGAGCACAACTGCACCAACTGAAAGTCGGCGCTCTTACCGTTGTACCACCGCAGCGCCCTGTACTTAACGTCTTTTAAGAGGAAATTAACTACTCATACTGTAAAGCATTGCAAATTATGTAATGGAATCCCCTCACTTTCAACCTGTTTAACCCCTTTGCGCAGATGCCTAGTGACCAGGACGCAGGCGCCAAGATTTTGCTCAACTGAGACATTCCTTGCTTCTGCAGCCAAACTATGAATGGAAACCTCAAACTCCGTGTTTTATCGTTATTAGTACACGATTCGTGACAACTCTGCCCAATACGAAGTTTCTAAGTGTCACTATTTTCCCGTAGCAAGCCATTTAACAAGCTACCCCCCACCCAGTCTTGCCTGCAACTTGCCTGCATTTCACCACAGCAAGCAGTCTGTACACAGGTTAACATATTTTTAGCACACTTATCCAAGTATATTTTATCAACATATCTTGAAACCATCGCATCGTTCTTTTTCAAATTATTAGAGTATAGGGAGATAATTTGGCTAAACGGGGCCCCTTTGGACCTGTTGTGAAGATAAAATAGGCAATGCTGACCACATTTTGTGCTGAGCGGGTATTGCACATGTTTTGTGTTGTAAACAATCCGATTACAGTTCTTTTGCAAAAAAGTATTGATGCTATCTAGGAAATAAATGTAGTCAGGAGGGTTGCCGTAGGAGTCAAAAGATTCACCAGTTTTATCTGTGCACACATACAATGCTAGCCAGTGTTCTCCAGGCTTATTTCAGGGGTGTGTATTTACAATGTACAATGCTGAGACTGGGAAGTTAAAAAAACACCTGTTTGGAACATTCCACCGCTAAACAGGTGATGCTATCATGACTGGGTATAAAAGGATATCAAAAGACTCGATATTTTATTTTATTTTCAGCAATACTATAACCTCTCTGCATTTGAATGGATCTCTATGGGAATTGGGGGGTGGGACTAGATTAAGCTGTAAATTACACGGGAATAGTATGGAATCCATGGTTGGCTGAGTGGCTGTAAGTAATCAAGGGTTGGAAGTATCAAACAAGCCTCAAACCATCACTCTGCTGCCAGATATGCAGTAGATATGGATGGATCACTTGAAGGGTTGTTTCTCCTGGCTCATTTTTCCATAGAGTTCAATAGGAAAATGAGTCAGGAGAAACAACCCTTAAAGTGATCCATCCATATCTACTGCATATCTGGCAGCAGAGTGATGGTTTGAGGCTCATTTGATATCTCAGACACTTGATGACTTACAGCCATTTAGGCAACCATGGGGTCCATACTATTCCTGTGTAATTTCTATCTTAATCTAGTCCCACCTCCCAGTTTCCATAGAGATCCATTCAAGTGCAGAGAGGTTATAGTATCGCTTCTAAGAGTACCTGAAAATAAAATATCAAGAGTCTTTTGAGATCCTTTTATACCCAGTCATGATAGCATCACCTGTTTACCTGTGGAATTTTTTGAGCTTCCCAGTCTTTTTTTTTGCCCGTCCCAATTTTTTTGGAACGTGTTGCAGGCATCAAATTCAGAATTAGCATATATTTACAAAAATCAATAATGTTGATAAAGTAAAACATTAAATATCTTTTCTTTGTACTGTTTTCAATTAAATATATGTAAAAGAGAATTTACAAATCACTGCTTTCTGCTTTTATGTGCATTTTACATACTGTCCCAACTTTTTTGGAATTGGGGTTGTAGATATAGGCTACAGCCTGTTGCCATATGCTTGCAATAATAACTAGAAAGGTCGCTCGGAGAGCGCATCCCTCCGCCCATGCTGCATGTTGATGCATGTACCGTAAAATCAGGTATACATTGATAAGCAGTTGGAATTAGTTTTGAAGATTTGTTGGGATTATTGAAGTGCTTTTACTACTGACTCTGCAGGGGAAGCTCATACCATGGGCAGACAGAGTATGTATGGGTAAATATTTTCCATGTCAAAATGAAATGAAAACTAGTTAAATATGACAGGACTGACAGCAGTAATGTTGCATGGTGTTTGATCCATTTGTCCTTCTTTGTAGGCTATCAGAGATAATTTAGTAGGCCTAGAGTATAATAAAATCTCAATAGAAGATACATTTTGACAATTAACTGGGAATCAGTTTGAACGGGTGCTACCAGCCTGATCACGTGACCTCACATTCTGTTTCACTCCCATATCAGTCTGGTAGCACCCGTTCAAACTGATTCCCAGTTAATCACAACCGTTTAACTAATATGGGGCAGGGCTAATACGATGATTGTACCCACATGACTAACCCATGTTTCATTGCTCAGATTGGTTGTAGGTCTATCCAATTCCGTGCAGAATAATTTTGGTCTGCAATCGTTGATAAGGTCCCTTGGAAATCCAAAATGAATCGAGTTTCCAGTCAAACCCCATTAACTTTTTTCGAATTGGGCTTGGCGAAGCCAGGCTAATGTCATTATATCAAAATTTGTACATCTAATGTTCTTTTAACGATGTGAACAGAGTTCAATTGGCCATATTTAGCTAGCTAACTAACTAGTGTTTTTACCTTTCTGTTGTGTGCACAGGTAGTTCCCTGCAGCACCAACAGACAGAAAAAAAATGGAGCCGCATTGGCTACATTAACCATGAGAGTTCTGATTCACTTTAACAATACATTTTCAAGTTATTTAATACTGGTTAGGCTAACGTTACCAAGCGTAACAAGCCTACAAGGTGTGTGGCTAGCTAGCCTAGAAGCTAACGCCGTTGTAATAACGTTACTATTTTGGTCACCTTCCTAAGCCAGTACACCCAAGTTCGCTACTTCTAGCTAGCGAGGTTGCCTGACTAGCTAGCCTATTTAAGCTTATCAGTTAATTGATGATGGCTTGAATAGGCAGATAGAATGCTAGTTAGATAGGTGAAAGAACTTCTATAGCCTATCCGTTAACCGGAACTCCGCTGGTCAATCACATCGGGGGGTATGTCAGAAAACGGGTTTACTGGAATCTCTGAGTTTGCTAACCCTGAGATTGAATTGAATTAATCTCAGGGTTAGCAAACTCAAAATTTTCACTAAACCCGCTTTCTGGAATACTCCCCCGAATAGTCAGTTACATCAACTACCCAAATCGGCTAGGCTACCAATAACACAGAGAAAGGGACCACTTCACGTGAACAGAAACATGTAGCGTAATACTACGATTTTCAGAAATAATATGGTTATTATTACCTTATATTTTCCAAGTACCTCGTATGTCGAACGTAGAGCTGTTCCTGTTGTATCCAGCAGACTAGATGTAGTTTTTCTGAAAGAGCAAACTATTTATGCTCCGGGGTTTTAAACTTTAAAGTTTAAAGTTGAGGACTAGTTGAGGACTAGAAGAATGGGCAATGTAAGGCATATATTCTATTTACTAAACAAAAAGGCCAAAATGATTAGACAAAAATAGAAAAACTATTTGTGGGCTTCAGTTGCTGCCCACGTTTCACTGCCTCACTGCCTGACACCATCTAGTGGTCAAAATCACTAAACATGGCAGCGCCCCCATTGCAAAACATTGTAAACGCGTATATATTTATATTTATTTCAAAAACCACTGATCAAATCCGCTCCAAAATGTAATGAGTTCTTCCTTGGCCCATACTACACATACATACTATACTACACACAAATTGGTCTGGTAGTTTTTACGTAATCCTGCCCACAAACAAACAAACATACAAACAAACAAACAAACTCACCCACACCACCGAAAACATACCCTTCCACCCCCAGCAGAATGGAATAATAATATACAATTATTTATATTTCAGCTGTTTACAATTTCATACCTTCTATTTTTTTACCGTAAAATTCACAGACATTTCTTACAGTATAGGTCTACCCAGGTGGCTCTAAATAAACCATAAGTTCTACAAACAATTGTATTTCTGTATTTCTATTGAAATGTTCGCAAAGCAAATTCTAGAGGGAAAACGAAATAATATCGGCAGTCTTTGAGTACAGTATAAAGGAAATAACTGTAGACTAGCCAAAAATAGTCATGAAACAACAATGCTGAACACTAAGTTGAACAATACGTTGTTTTATCATATTATAGTGTTGTTTTCTGTTCACATGACAAATACATTTAGATTATATTAAAGATTTGTCCCGACAACTTTGCGGAGTTCTGTTTAAAGGCTATAAACAATATAGGCAACAAAACAAATGGTTATGACGGTAACCATGTTCTATGAGTTCCGGATGACCATTAGGGTCGTCAACCACAAATTAACCTTCCAGGTGTCTGATGTATCGAGACTCTTATGTTAACATTTGTCATGGACATGATCCGCATGTAGTGACGTAATTCCTCCCTATAAAGGGAGGCGCGTCAATGCGGAAATCCTTTGACCCTTTTCTCGCCCTTAAAGGGTCCCCAGTGACCATGACCCCTAATAGTCATCCGGAACTTATAGAACATGGTTACCATCGTACCCGTTCGTTCTATTTAATTCCTTCGACCATTAGGGTCGTCAACCACGGATGACTAATACCCAGTGTCAGGAGGGATCATCATACCTTTAAGTGGATGCCAAGGCTGTCGGCAGGATGGTTGCACCGACCGTTGAACCTGGCGCCACGTTAATGTGATAGAATCATCAGGAGGATTCGGCCGTACGTGACCACCTACTACAGCTTCTTGTCCAGACCATGGTCACCTCACGTCTGGACTACTGCAACTCCCTTCTCACAAGCCTACCAGCCTGCACCATTCTGCCCCTACAACTGGTCCAGAACGCGGCTGCTCAGCTTGTGTTCAACCTCCCAAAGTTCTCACACGTCACCCCCCTGCTGAGGTCACTCCACTGGCTGCCTTTTGTTTTTTTATATTTTTTATTTTACAGTTCAGAATGTATAGCTGACTGTGTGGACTATTCATGTTCATTACTAGGGATAGCTCCTACGCTGTGAGAAAGTTGTGCTTTGTCGGATCTCCTTTGTAGTCGCGCCAATGACCTTCAATATGCACTTATTGTACATCGCTTTGGATAAAAGCATCTGCCAAATAATTGTAATGTAATTTCCAGAATGTGCAGGGGGACAGCCATGTCGCCGCATCACAAATCTCTTTAAGCGGTACACCTTCCAGGGCTGCCTACGAAGTAGCCATACTTCTTGTAGACCTACCCTGGATATTCATAAGCAAGGGCTTAGCACTAGCCACATAAGCTTTGGCTATCACCTTCACTACCCAGCGGGAGAGGCTCTGAGCCGAGAGCAAACAAAGAGTTGCCCTGTACGTCTGATGGAAGCGGTAGCTTCGACGTAGCATTGCAGCACACGGACTGGACATACCAGGTGTGCGTAGCCCAGGTCTTCTCCTGGTGGGGGGCAAAGCGCAGTGAGCTCGATCGGCCGGTTAATGTGAAATGCCTAAACTATTTTGGGCAAGAAAGATAGATTGCGCCGCAGTGTGACTCCTGAGTCAGCCGGCCTCCACCTCAGACACTCTGCGCTGATAGAGAGAGCAGAGCTCACCAACGCGCCTAGTTGACACCATTGCTAGCAGGAATGCTGTCTTAAAAGAAAGCCATTTAAGGCTGATCATCTCGAGCGGCTCATAGAGCTGACCAAGGGGCCAAGACTGGGCTTTCGTTCTGAAGCTCACTTCCTGGTGCCGTTGCTCACTAGTGCCACTGCGGTTGGCTGCAGTATAGGTCTTTCCCCATGTAAGTCAATGGCAGCAATGTGGCCAAAATACTCAGTCAATAAATTTTTTACACAGAATGTAATTGCAATAGGTGCCTTTCCTTCATCTAATGCCTGTGCATGTGCTGATTTTTTAAAATATTGTGTGGTTTGGACAGGGTATTAACATTTGTTCAGGACCAATCAGAGGGACAGGTTGAGTCCTGGGATCACTGGCATAGATAGGTTCTATATGGTTCTCACTGCCCTCACTCAGAGAGGCGGGACCTATTTTTATACAGTCTATGCTTGGGACAGGGAGACACGCTGTATTTTTGAGTGGAAGTCGATGGAGAACATCCCTTAGTAGCCTACCGTGAACAAGCTGTTGTTTTGTGGACAAGTTCGTAGCATAATAAATTGAGTGCCTTACCCGCTCATCTTCAACATGTTTGTCATATTAATTTTGGTTGGAGCGAGCTATGATGTGTCTACTATGAAAATTTTTTTCGTAAGATGAGACAGAAGGGGATGTTGCAGCTACACAACAGGCCCAGTGTCTCGGAGCAAGCAGCCAAACTGTGGGTTAAGTATCTCAAATCAATTGCTCCATACCTGTATAACCTTATCAATTTAGATATTAATTTAGCTATTCCAACCCCTCCCGTACGCAATCACCCCCTGTCATGAACGTTACCATTGCTTAGCAATGCTGGGTTAGCTAGCTAGCAAGCTAACAATATCTCATGGCAAGTCATTTTAACATTTAGCTAGTAAGCTAACGATAGCTTATGGCAAGCCATTTTAATTTAACAGTTATTCGACTTCCTTAAAGTCATCCTTGCTGGCTGACCATATACGTTCGGTAGCTACCGTGATTGCATGGCTAACGTTACTAACGTTAGCCAGCTGCTCTAGCTAGAAATCTAACCGGACATTTCTACACCTGGATAATTGTTTTAGGTCCCAAAAATTACGAAAATGTGCGGGAAATAGAGCCAAAGTGTTAGCGGTATGTTTGTACTGACTCAATACGGGGATGTTTAAAATAAAACCAATAATTTATCAGAAAAGAATACGGAGTCTGCGTTTGTAAATGTTTGCAATGTTTGTGATTAGGTTACAGGATGCAGATGAAAGTTAATGCCAGCTACGATGTAGCTACTGTGATTTTAGCTAGCGTGTGAACCCACTAACCTACAATCCCCACTTTATCTGGAAGAGTTTTCAGAACGGGGTTTCATGCTGCGGGGAGCCATTACCTTGGCAAACCGTGACAGACTGCTCTGCCACAGTCGAGTTAATTAGCGGTTAGCCAAAAAACTGTGGTGGTTTGCTCATTTAAGACTATGGGGTCAGCTTGCTACCTTTCTAGCGGCGCTAGGGACATTTATAATAAAAGTACTCTAACAAAATAACATATGTGATTAATTGACCATCAATATAGTTGATGGCAATAGCGTTACCCTGTTCGTCCATGTGTGGTGGTGATGCATTGCGTCTAGCTTGGCTACCGAGCTCAGCTGGTATGCTATCTAGCTAATCAAATTAGCTGATGTTAGCTGAATATAGTAAATTGAAGATAACTGAATGAACGTTAATTATGTGACGAATACCACACATGCAATGCGAATAAATTACACAGTAAAGTCGAGGATGAAAATTAAATGTTATATTATAAAACATTAGCAACTTAAGGAAGTTCACCGCAAGTTCGTTTTGCAAAATGGTAGGTTTGGTCAGGTCATGGGCTCTATATAGTTCTGTGGGCTTTATAGTTCTGTGGCTTCTCCACCCCGAACTGTCAATCATACTGTGCCCGGGCCATATCCGGTTGACCCTGCTCCAAGCCAAGGTCACTTCGGCTCCACGGAGCAGGCGCAGTTTGTACAAATGGCCAGCGAAAAAGACTTCCGAGCTTCAATTCAGTTTTTACGAGGCCGTGGAAAGGCAATGGGTGACATCACAGTGGCTTTGTCCATATTTTTATACAGTCTATGGGGCTGACCCGTGAGCAATCGCAACACCAATGCGAGATCCCAGGAGGGAGCTACCAGGGACCTTGCAGGTCTCAGCCGCCGGGCACCCTTCAGGAACCGGCTGACAAGGTAATGGCTCCCTGCAGGCTTGTTGTGCACCCAAACATTCCTGCTGGATATGGCAGCAGCATAGGCCTTCAGTGTGTGGGCTGCCTTGCCGTTATCAAGTAAGGATTGTAAAAAGTCCAGTAATACAGGAATCGGACAGTGTACGGGGTCCGCGCCTTCCTGTGAGCACCATATGCAGAACAGTTGCCACATATATCCACAGGCCTTGCTCGTAGAGGGGCTCTAGAGTTAAGTAGCGTCCGTAGGACGGGAAAACTGCACCCAGTTATCAAAAGGTTGGGCCCCTCAGTGGCCATACCCAGAGCTTCATCTTGTTTAGTCGAGGGTGCCAAACAAAGCCGCTCTGTTGTGACAGCAGATCCTCCCAGAACAGGGATTCCCAGGGCGGATCATAAACAAGGCAGAGGACCATTGGAAACCAGGGTTTCATCAGCTATTTGGAGGGTATCAGCAAGAGCTCGTGGTGGCGTGGCCCGTCCTGACGCTGTGCAGTGTCGCCTTGACCAGTGATACTGGCAGAAAAGCATACAGCAGGCCGTCCGGCCATTCGTGCACTAATGTGTCCATCCCCAGAGGGCTCAAATGCTCGTTCATCGAGAACTACTGGGGGCAATGACCAGATTCCTGAGAGGTGAACAGGTCTGTCTGAGCATGACCGAACCGTCACCATATCTCCTCCACCACTTTTGGGTGGGGACGCTATTCGCCGGGACAAATCTCCTGGCGAGATAGAACATCTGCTGTACCGTTCTAAATACCTGGTAGGTACACGG
Organism: Synaphobranchus kaupii; assembly: GCA_029718625.1. Lineage (NCBI taxonomy): Eukaryota > Metazoa > Chordata > Actinopteri > Anguilliformes > Synaphobranchidae > Synaphobranchus > Synaphobranchus kaupii. The sequence continues at coordinate 76,539,566 of CM056377.1, read as the reverse complement.
CACACAGAGAGGCAAGCCTGGCCCCGTAGCACGAGCAAGAAGTGCCTTAGTGCAAGAAACACTGCTCGGCGTTTGAGCACATTGATGTTGCCCAACTGATGTGGTCATGACCATATTCCCTGAGCTGGACGGTGCTGGCAGACAGCCCCCCAACCGGTCAGTGAAGCGTCCGTCGTTATCACCACACGTCGTGATGGTATAACGCCCATCCGGACCCCCTTTTTTAGGAAGCTGACTCATCGCCATGGGTGGAGTAGCCGACAAAATCAACACGTCATCCTGATTCGAGTGTGATGGTCCCACTTAGGGTGCAGCGACATGGCATTCAAGCATAATTGAAGTGGCCTGGCTGTCAGGAGTCCGAGAGGCACGACTGCTGAGGCGGCCGTGATTGGGCCCATAGCTTCTGAAAAACCCTAATTTCGAGGACCCGGTTCACTCAGAACTGATAGTAGTTATGCGAGGGGGCATCAATGATGCCTTCATGCACATTGAATCGAGGAACAGAAAGTGTATCGGTGTGTTTAGATACGTATTCAGGTCTCTCAGATCCAGAACCGAGGAGACCCTCCTTTTTTCGTATCAGAAAATAGGTTGAGTAAAAGCCACTGAGCCATCCGGAGGGCCCCAGTGACACAGCGTCCTCTTTTAGGAGGCCTGAAATTTCCTGTCTCAGCCTTCTCGACTGGGCGGGGTCCAGACCACATGTGTCTTGGACCCCGGAAAATATTTGGGGAGGTACTGGAGGAGGTACCCCTTTTAAAGTCGTGGACAAAACCCACGGTCTCAGCAATACTGTCCCACCATTGGCCCCCCAGCCTCATGCCTGTTTGGGGGGTTTGGGGGGGCGACAGTTAGTCTGCCGACCCCTAGCCTGACCGCCAGATGAACCCATAGGGTCGCGTTGTGAGTCCGATGCCGGTACACGGGCGGACGGACGACAAAGAGCCATCAGTTGGGACAAAAACGAACACCAGAGTGTTGTGGGGGGGGGGGGGGGGGGGGGGGGTGCATCTGCCGCTCCCTGTATCTTAATGCCTCTACAGAATGCTCGAGTGTCTGTCTGGTTACTTCTGTGAAAACCTGGCTAGGAATAACCCTGATGGTTCTTTTTGTGGTGTCCGGGAGGGGCAACTGAGCCAACCACACCTGACGCCGAGTCATCGTGAGCAAGGACATTACTCGGCCTAGCTCACGTGTCATAAATGCGAATGCCTGCAGAGATGCGTCACTGACATCAAGCATCATCTGCGACTGCGCAAGCATCAGCCACAACAGTGAATTACCAATCCGCGCTGTCCTGGCGGCCGCATCATAAGCCTTACAGAGCAGATCATCTGTTGCTCTTCATTGTGGCTTAGGGCCACAATGCAGAGGACCGCCTCCTGCCCGGACCGCCTCCTCTGGGGATACTACCAGCTTGCCGTAATAGCGTGTTCCACAGGCATTCAGTCCAGCCCATGGACCTCCGCGTCCGACATGGACTCCAATGTCCTACAGTGTTTGTCTACCCACTGGGGCGTGACTAACATTTACTTCGCTCCACCAGAAAATCGTTAGATGCTGGCATAGCAAACTGCGCCCCCCTGGGGGTCCGTCTGTGAAATCTACATGTCTCCGTAGTGCTGGCCTGAGGCATATTGCAACCCATGCGTGCCAGGGCTGCACGGAGAATAGTTTCTAGAGAGGACGAGTAACCCACACTACTGGGAGCCCCTGTGGGGGACCGAGCTGGGGAGCCGTTTCTGCCTTCGCACGGTCTTCCAGCATCTCAGTCAGTTGTTGCACTGCAGCGCGTAGCCGTGTGACTTCTGCGGATAGGTTGCTACCCCTGCCAGCCTTGCCCTTTTTTCGTGAAGGGCCCTCGTGGCAGAAATACCCTTACGTTTGGGGGCAACCTCTGCCGCGGGTGGCGTTCTGCCGGAGGGGGGCATGTGGGACATGAACGCATCCAATCGGGCCTGCTTGTTCTCCAGCGACATACCCATACAGCATGGGTAGGGGTCTGAGAACGCCTCCTGCAGGTGCCCTAGGCTGAAGCACAGGCAGAACCGGGTGAGCCCATTAGCCATATCCATGGCTCCCCCACATTCCGTGCACAAGGCGCTCATGCCATAGCAGTATAAAAGAGCAACCGCGGACACAAACGTGGCAGGTGGTCTTGAGTAGGGGAAGCCGGGGCAGATAGTGCAGTGCACACGCTACCTCTGCCACACAAACCAATCAATATAGCATCCGCGCTCACCGATTGGGAAAGTCTTACTGGGGTGCAGTCGCAGCTAGTACAGACATAGAATCAATCACCGGAGCCTCACTGGGGTACACCCACACCCAGGTTCGATTTTGAATCAGTGAAAATACAGAAGGATACAAACCTGTACTTGCTGTATACAAACCTGTACACATTGTGAATATGTTTCGCTAAAGTGAACCAAATGTCTTACTGGGGCGCAGTCGCAGCCAGGACAGACTTAGAATTTCGGGATTCGTACAAGATACAAACAGTCTCACGTCTCTACTCTGCATCAGCGAGAAAAACAAAGAGGATTTCCACAATGACGCGCCTCCCTTTATAGGGAGGAATTACGTCACTCCATGCGGGTTATGTCCATGACAAATGTTGACATAAGAGTCTCGATGCATCGGACACCTGGAAGGTTCATTTGTGGTTGACGACTCTAATGGTCGAAGGAACTAAATAGAACAAAACATATATAATTTTTTCTACCAAGTGAATTATACCCCTCTCTTTTATTAGACCCACGCATGTAAGTTTGGAGCACATGTTTTTGGAGTATCAAAGATTATTTTATTTGTGCTATCAATTTAAACATTTTTCTCTTAGCCTATGCAATTTGTGGAATAGCATAGGTGTCATAGTATATGCTATCTTGTTCATTGAATTCGTCTACACATAACCTAGGAATTAGATATTAAAGTTGAAAATTCCAATAGCAGTCAAATGACCACTCCCGTCTTTCTAGTGTTAACATAACACTGTCCTCATTTATGCATTCTTTAGATTTTTCAACTTTATTAATTACTCCATGGCTAAGAGGACCAGGGTAGGGTTGCACTAGCTATTTGTAAGTTCTACCTTAAAGGTTGTATCAGCGATTTTGGGTGGAAACATAAATGATCACATTCATCTGATTTTTCCTCACGATCCGCTAGCTGCCCGCCCCATAAGCAGGCCGTCAAAAAACCGCGTCTCCGTAGGCAGCCTATGCTCCGAGATCGTACACAAAAACAAATGGTACTACCAACCACTCAAAACCAAAATAAACAGTATTCCAACCAATCACAATGATCTGCACAAACGCTAATACTCTGAAATCTTGACGGATTTACAAACGGTTTGGTTTCTTACAAACGTTATTAACGTGGTTATAATTCTGGATGCTTGAACACTATTTTTTAAAACATAACATAATTATTCATAAGTACGTTTGTTTGGGATTTCGCTCCAGAAGTGACGTCACCCAAAATCGCTGATACAACCTTTAAGTTGGACTGTAAAGCTCACACTACAGGCTTAGTAGCTACTAGTTAGTTTACAACTAGTGAGCTACTAAATTTGGTTGCACCATGTGTCCTTAACACTAAATTTAGTTAGTAGACCGCAAGCTCTTTGTAAAGTAATGTATAGTCGCACAAAATTACGTTGAGGTTTATTGATCCAATGAGCCCCATTAAAAAATGTAAACAGGAAATAGCGTTGCATTAGGATATTGTTGGAACGTTACCTTGGTGACGCAAATTCGTTATATGTCATTGACCCATCATTATTAGAAAGCTACTTCATGCTGTTCTTTTTTGTTGGGACAGCTGACGTTAGTTAGCTACTGTTACAGGGTAGTTGTTTGAGACTGTCTGCCAACTTCTATTAGCGAATCCAGCTTAGTAGCCACTGTGACACGATCAAGCTGTTCGTTAGCTAACAGTGTCGTTAAAGCGCTCAGTTCCTATCAGTTTCATGCTGGAGATCAGCTGCTAGCATGTGTTAATCTCATCGGCCTACAATTATGTTCTCTCTCTTAAAACGAGACAGGTGTAGATATCAAGTCGTCATACAAGACCAGAGAATGCAGTGTATATCGCAAAATTGTTGGCGATGACTAAAAAATAAAATTGTTATCTACGAATGTAGTGCCGGCACTGGTCGACTACAACAACAAAGAAGACCAACAAGTTGCAATGGCCACGTTCGCTCCGCCGCCGTACTTCCACAGAGAATATAGGTCAGCACAAAGTAAAGGATTCAAAGATGATGGTATAAACACTCAAAATAACCCCCGATAGACTGCCGTCGTATTTTATTTGCTTTGGGTGCACTGTGGAGTGTTTAAGTGCGTTTGGTAGTGGATGCTAGCAGTTACCTTAGAGTTGCGCTAGCATTAGCAATGTGTGTATGGCCAAAAGAAGGGACAGCATGGAATTATCTGAAAATGGTTTCCATCAATCAACTACATCATGGGTAAGTCGTAATTGAGACATTATGTCCAAAATTTAGAACTATCCCTTTAAGTACAATAACAATTATAAATATACCTTATGTTATCACCGAGTCAGCAACATGTGTCAACAGCAACATTGCGTTTCGTCAGATGATTCAATTATCGAATTATACGCCTTGATTCAATTATCGATGGTGGTCGTTCATCCTATTATAGAACATTGAAATAATCAATATTGGTTATTTTCTGGTGTAGGCGATTTACTTACGTACAAAATCAACGGCAATGCACATAGGCTATATGCTCATTAAAAATAAAACTATAGACTTAGTCTTCTCCAGCACATCCCAAAGACTTTCATTGGGGTCAGGACTCTGGTGGCCAATTCATGTGTGAAAATGATTCCTCATGCTCCCTGAACCACTCTTTCACAATTTGAGCCCGATGAATCTTGGCATTGTCATCCTGGAATATGCCCATTGATGTGATAACCTGGTCATTCAGTACATTCAGGTACTCAGCTGACTTCATTTTATTGCTGCATAATGTTGCTGAACCTAGACCTGACCAATTGAAGCAACCCCAGATCATAACACTGCCTCCAGAGGCTTGTACAGTGGGCACTATGCATGACTGGTACAACTGCGACTTTTTTTTTGGCCGGGCAGTGTATATCCAGTTAACAAGACACCACCTATCCAGTCATCCTGCGCCACCCAGTGGACATCGCGAGATATCCAGTGGACATCTCCACATATCCAGTTAGGTAGCGCGAGCGATCCAACTGGGTAGCTATGCACTATCCAACTGGGTAGCTATGCGCTATCCAACGGGGTAGCTATGCGCTATCCAACTGGGTCGCGCGGGATGTTGAACTGGGTAGCTCTGCACTATCCAATTGGGTCGCGTGGGATGTCAAATTGGGTAGCTCTGTTAAGTTCTTCCAAATATCGTTCAATATCTTTCGAATTACAGTGTGAAAATTAAAATGACAAACAACAAAAAACTTTGATTATCCTTGTGATTCAAATGACCCTGCAAACAAACTTCAAATTGGGTATCTTCAAGCTATCCAACTGGGTAGCGCGAGCTGTCCCACTGGGTGGCGCGCGCTATCCAGCTGGGTGGCGCGGGCTGTCCAACTGGATACGTGGTGTTTAGTTTGCGTCGGCTTTTGAACTGTTCGGCCTACCCACAGAACTAGATAAGAACTAGAAAGGCAACTGCCTTCTCAAAACGGTACCTTTTCCACGGCCCAAAGTTTTTTCTCTGATTGGCTGACGTGACATGTCACGTGAAGGTGATCAATTTGTCCCTTTTGCAGAGAGTAATGGCTGCCGCTGCAAATCTAAAACCACGACCAGAGCCACTGCGGAGTGGGTTTTGTGAGAACAATCGATGTTATGTGAAAATCAAAACAATAAATACATTGATAAATTATTGAATACGTCTATGCTATGATTACATTCACATACTTAAATAATGATTGTTGCACCTGTTTGTTTATTTACCGTCTGTGGTATTGCAGTCGGTGATCCCAACCACTTTTTCAAGCTTTCTGTGAACCAGCGGTCCTTGCCCGGCTAATAATTGCGTGAAGTGTTGCCTGAATGATGTTGAAGGCTAACGTAGAGGCCATCTTGTTAAAATCGCCTCACAGTCTAACGTTACTGCAAATTCAAATAAATTAGCTGCGAATAGTTAACGTTACGGAAAATGTCTAATATCTATGTCGTTAGCTAACTACATTATTAACAAGCTGTTTGGTTAGCCAACATATTAGCACACCCTCCCAGAAAGCAGGAACTTACATGTATAACGTTAGCTAGCGACGACTGCTAAATTATGCTCTCAGAACTGTATACAGTTCTGTGGTTATGCTATATAAAAGGTAACTTTGTTAGCTCGCAGTAGCAGTCAGTGGGGTAGAACTGACAGGCTATCACAAAAGCCTGTTGATAATATGCCAATAGTAGCTCGATGCACATTTAAAAGAAAAGCCAGGCATAGTTATAACTACTTTAGAACATATTTGGCTAACCTTAACGTAGCCCCATCGATGTATTCAGCTGCATTCCAATCTGTTGTTTTGAAAATAAAGTCATATTAAGCCATTTTTTCTGACTTTACAGTTTATGGTTAAGCCTAACTGCAATGGACATAGATAATGTTATTTATGCTAACCTTCCAATATCCAGTAGGCTATCAGATCAGCTGACCAGATGTCCTGGCTTTACCCGGATATTTCGTCTTTGTGCACCGAAAATATTTGTTTGGACAGACGGACACTTGTGCCCCATTTATGCGGTCTTAAAGTGCAGTAGCTATAACGTTATCTGGCTTTGATGCTCAACTTCAGTTCCTAAATGCGTTTTATTTCTTTTGAGCAATGAGAGAGTGCTGCACACATCGACATAGCTACAGAGCAATATAAAATGGTAAACGCAGCCACAATAACTTTCCACGTTATGTAGGCCTAAAGCTACAATGTCCTATAGCCTACAATAAACGGGAGCACTCGCTCTTCTTCGCGAACATTTATCGTATAGTGCTGTTACTGTGTCATGCGGTTAGACAAAATATAGGCTATTTCTGCACGCCATGTAATGAAGGTGAAACATATAAACGGCTAATGTTTGACCAACCTTTCCCATATTAAAACATTTATTTCCAGTCCAGTGCCCACCACAGACCCACTGAACAATCGATGTTATGTGAAAACCAAAACAATAAATACATAGATACATTAACGTTATGTGTATGATTACATTCACATAAATCAGGGGTGTCCAATCTTACCCGAAAAGGGCCGGTGTGGGTGCAGGCTTTTGTTCTAGCCCAGCACTATGACACCTGATTCTACTTATCAAGGTCTTGATTGAAGAGCACGATTAGTTAATTAGTTGAATCAGGTGTTGTAGTGCTGGGCTAAAACAAAAACCTGCACCCACACCGGCCCTTTCCGGATAAGATTGGACACCCCTGACATAAATAATGATTATTGCGTCCACTTGTTTATTTTGCTTAATCCGCCGTCCGTGGAATAGGCAAGCTACATCGGTAGATCCTGAGAACTTTCTGTGAACCAGCCTTGCACAGCTAGCTAACGTGAGGTGTAGCCTAAATTATGTGAAATCATGATGGAAATGGCCACTGTGAAAATTGTACGTTAGCCTATTTTGCAAGTATAGGAATGTCCATGTTGGACTGATATAATGAATTATGGTGAACTATTATGTCTACATTAGATAGATTAATGTTGAAGGCTTCAAATGCTAACGTTACCTTGTTGAAATCGCCTCACAGCTTTACCACAAATGCAAATTCAGATAAATGAGCCCGGAATAGTTACTAAAATGTTTAATAGCCATCTCGTTAACTAGTGTTATTAACAAACTTTGATTAACATCGCCGTTATGTTGTTCGAAGCTGTACGTGAACAAAACAGGCTTAGCCAACAAGCTAGCCTATATGATAGGCCGTCATATGCATCGTCAAGAGGGGTGTAAATTTAGGTTGACAGACATGTCAATTTAATTGAATTTATCCCTAATTTAGCCAGTTTTACCCGGATATAGCCTGGCTACATCCTAGGACTAACGTTACGATAGTCGTTTTTCATCAAGCGTCAGCGGAACAATGTTAGTAAAGCTGGAGGATTGCGTCTGGTGAGTTAGCAGCGGGTGGGTCTGCGAGCGGAGCCCTCAGCCCAGTGCACCAGCGAACGCTACTCCAGCCAACTCGTCCGCTGACCTGCTAGCCTCTTGCTATCTGGGCGGTTTTTCAGGACACGAGACGGCATTTCATCAACTTTTCAACATGTTCACTGGGGTAGGTTACTAGTAATGTAACGCATCTTGAGATGTGAAGTCTGTCCTTAAAAATATTACACATTTGAAAACCATTTCATTATTATGCACAAGATTGCTGTTAGCTAGTCAGCTACCACGCTGTATGCTCCTTGCGAGCTAACCACCATAGTTCAGTGGAGATGAGATTTCATTTGAGGCGAAAATGTGAATAGGCCTCCTCACGTGATTGTACTTTGACGTAACTAGGATTACCACCTGACCGTTCCAAATCTCATCAGAGTTCAGTGCGCCTACTCAACACTCACCGATGAGTTTTTTTAAATCATGCCTCTTTTTTTTCTGTGTAGCCTAAAAAGATTTTGGACCCAGGAAAAATGTAAAATGTGATTGCCTGCTTCTATTGATTACCATATTGTGAACTTTTGGTACCTAGATTGCGCTGGGGCGACTCCGTTGACTTTCACAACACTCACATTGGAAATACATGGCAGAGCTCATCGGTCATACTATTTCCGGGCCATGGCCGCCATCTTGCGGTGGTGCCATTGCCGAAGAACCAAATTGAACAGGGTTGAGTGGAACCATGTGACCACGTTTCCTTTCTAGTTCTTATATAGTTCTGTGGGCCTACCATACTCAAGAAGCCGACCTAGCCGTAATCGCTGCGAGGTCGTCATCATCATAACATTACGCCGCCCGGCGCATCATGAGTACGCCGGTTCTTTTAAATCAGTGCTAATCCGGTTAAACCCTGCCCGGGCGCTTAATCGAACCCACCCACAGTCAGGTGAAATATGGTTGAGGTGCATTAAATAAAATGCATAGACACAATATGATATAAATAAGTGGGTTGGCCGAGTTGTGACGTATTCCCTACTCGGGGAAAACTACGACCCGACATCAATTGGAAGCAGCAGCCTAGACGTCTACAGTGGGCGTGATCAACTGGACTTCACAGTCAATCTGCAGAATCAATTTGAATACGGGCTGGAATCACGGAATGGGTGCGCAATTTTGTTTTCTTTTCAAATTTACACCGTTATAGTTTGCTAACTGTCAAACATGCTAGCCTAGCTAGCTAGCTAACTAGCTTTTTAATAGTTTGATGATACATTAGCAAACTGGCTTTTTAAAGGATAACATATTTTTACAAACTATTTCCACCATGGCGATCGGTAATAATATTCATTTTTCACATCTTCTTTTGCGGAACTTTGGTCACCCCAAGAATCACTCGTCTCTGCTTTACAATGCAGTCCAATGGGCCACGCAAACTATATGCCCTCTAAATGTGGTTTTCCACCAAAATAAAAGCTTGATTAGTACAAATGTATTTTAATTAATAACTTTTAGCAGTTATTGCTCCAAACTTTAATAATAATGTTCTCTTTTCTCATATCTTTATTCTTTCAGGTCATCTACCACATAGCTTTTTACTAAATGATTGGGCGAATTAAATAATTTAGAGCAGCCCTCCTTGCCCAACCTTGGTCCTGGGTATGCTGGTGTTCATTCCAACTATAGTTGCAATCCCATAATTTTAACAAGCGATTAAAACAGTTTAAAAGTGGTTTTCTTAATTAGGTGCTTTTCACATTTAGAGGGATTATATTTACTGTTTTAAGTAACATTATGTCAGAGATATGCATGCCTTGTAGAATAAATGTTACATGATCATATTGTGCTATATCGAAAACATTTATGCAAAAATAAGCAACAATACAATTGAATTGATTAGATTAAATTACAGAGGTGAATCAATAGGCTCCTAATTAGGCTGTTGAACACATGTTTAAGTTATTTAATATTTTTTTCCTTCAACTCATTAACACAATGCAGGTTTGGCTCGTTGCCATTTGCTTTGTCTTTTTCTTCATTATCTACCACATAGCAAATTCTGAATTAATGTGTTTTAAGAGGGTAAATCCCTCTAAACATGAAAAGCACCTAATTAAGAAAAATTACCAGCTTGTTAAAATTCTTGGATTGCAACTGTGGTTGGAACGAAAACCATCATACACAGTGGTTCCCCAGGACCGAAGTTTGAAACCACTGCTATAGAGCTTACATAGTAAGGTGTAATAATAATAATAATAATAATAATACATTTTATTTATATAGCACCTTTCATACAACAAGTAGCAGCCCAAAGTGCTTCACACTAGGGAAATAATAATAAACAGTTAAAACACGAAAATATTGGATAAAACAATATAACATTATATAACATTAATATAACAATAAAACACAATGAAATAAAAGACAATATAACAGGGAATAAAACAAATCTGAAGAAAAAATAAAATAAATGAATAAATAAATAAAATAAAAATAATAAAATAAAATCTTGATTTGGGAAAAAAAAACAATATAAATATAAAAATAATAATAATAAAATGGGATAAAACAAAATGCAATAAAACACAATGAAATACAAGACAATATAGATGTATATTTATAAAACAAGTAAAAGCAAAAGACAAGTAAAAACTAAAATAGGATACAATCAAGTAAAAGCCATCCTAAAGAAGTACGTTTTCAGAAGGCTTTTAAAAAGTGCTACATTTGGTGCCTCTCTGATCTGTCTGGGCAAGCTATTCCATAGTGTGGGGGCATAGAAATAAAAAGAAGCTTCCCCACTTCTTTTATAATTTACTTTTGGAATGCATAACAAGTTATCACCAGAAGATCTGAGGGCACATATGGGCTGATATCTATTCAGCAGGTCAGATATGTAAAGTGGTGCTAAACCAGTCAGAGCTTTAAGAACAAGTAAAAGAATTTTAAAATCAATTCTAAAATTCACGGGCACCCAATGCAGAGATGCAAGTACAAGTGTGATATGAGCTCTCTTCTTGGTTCGTGTCAAGATTCTTGCAGCTGAGTTTTGCAAGTTGTAGCTGCTCTATGTATTTTTTTGGAAGACCAGAGAAGAGAGCATTACAGTAGTCTAATCTACTTGTAACAAAGGCATGTATTAACCGTTCAGCATCAGCTTGCGTGAGGAAAGGCCTTACTTTAGTAACATTTCGCAAATGGAAAAAGGCTACCCTTGTTACATTTCTTATATGTGGCAGAAAGCTTAGGTCAGCATCCAAGATTACACCTAGATTATGTAATGGTGTAATAACCATTGTTCTGGAGAGACAGGCCGACGGTAGCCTATTACATCTCAAGTTGTTTGCTCTTCGAAAGCATGATTAAACGTAGGCTACGTTCGCAAATTTGCTCACAAGCACGTGCTCGTTTAAATGTGCTTCAGTGTTGACCATGCATGGTTGCTGAGACAGACACTGCTGTCTGATTAACTCACCTGCATCATAGAACGTGTCCAATACTGTGGTCTCCCCAAAATCCAGTCGGCCGAAAGTCACGGTGGTCAGGATTGCACTCTCGGCGTCGCACGCTCGCTGAAGGCATTGCAAGGCGCCAGATTCTGGACTGTTAGCGGCCACCGCCTTCAGTCCGTCATTAAGCACGTAAACCGCCCGGAGAGAGCGCTGCTTGGACAGCAGACTGGGACTGGCGACCTCCGCTCTCTCCACGCCCGCTGTCATAAAAATGCTTGCGGTGTGATCACCCCCGGTCTCCGCTGCAGGCTGACAAGGAGCGACCTCCATTGCGATACAGTCAGTTAATCTATGTTATTTTCCCACCTCCTTAATTCTTAACTTTTTTGCCTGTAGGCTACGAAATTTCGAGCTCTCTCTCCTGAAAAAGGTGCCTCACTCGCTATGCGACCCGAGCACCTTACGCCTGGGGAGGCGCGTGTTTATGCTACCCTGCATCTTGCGCTTTGTCATCTCGTGCGCATCACAATTATTCTCGGGTCAGGTAGTTTGTCTAATCTGCTAGGTCCAGTTTTAACTAGATTTAATTTTATAGAGAGAGAGAGAGACGCTTCAGGTTCCAGGATGGTTGTGCAATTGCGTAAAGAAGCCAGAATCAGAAAATCACTCCCATATCAGTGCCCTGCAATAGCAGCGTCAGCAGTTGTTTGAAAAGTTAGTGTACGCGCCTCCTTTACGAATGCATTTCAGTTAATCTGTATTTAAAACAAGGAAAACATAATAATAAGCGACAATTTTGTTCTCTGTGAGTTCTAACACACTGATGTCTAACACGGAGCGATTACTAACATATCTTGTCATAGTAGCCTACACATTTTGATGTTATAAGGGCTAATGGTTCACTCGAGTGAACCTTTTATTCGACAGCGCATTGAGATAGCCTACCCATAAATAGGCTTACGGCTATCTGTTGGCAAAGTGAAAGCGAAGCGCTCAAGGCAGCGGACAGCAATGCCTGTCAAGCAGACGTTCCCCGAACTTTGAGTAGGCTACGTGGTTTCCATTAGCATAGGCTACAACTGATAAATGGAGACGAGAAAAATGTTTTAAAAAAATATATTTTCTTCGACTCTTCGATGCGTTAATGTTACTCTTCAATCAAAGGGGGGGAAACTGCGGCTCGTCATTCATTGTAGCCTACTATGTCCGAAAGTCCTTCGTATCAATTCGATGTTTTCCCTTCTAGCGGGCGGTGCTGAAATGCAATCATGCGGTTGGCTAAAGTAAAAAGCTTAATTTTCATGTGCGACAGGCGAGTGAACCAAGTTATTACGAGTTACGTCCGTGTTGGACATACTCGGCTGACCATCAATGCCGGAGATTCTGGAACTGTCGCTTGGACTATCCACTTTTCACCATGTTTTCAGCAGGAGTTAGATACAAATATTTTGTCTCGAGTTCCCGTTCGCTGGCATGGTGCCAAAGAGGAGGCTATAGTCTATGGCGAAATGCATTTCCGGATTCCATAGTAACACAGCCTAAATCATATCTAAATGTTACAGCTTCAAAAAGGCCAACGTGAAGTCAGGGTGCTGTAGCAATTTATCATTATTTATTTCGTTTCGTTTTTACAAACTGCATACAGTCAGTGGAATGACAAGTTTTTTTCGACATAGCTTCTGTTCTAAACGCAAGAGTATGCACACCACTGTGTTCCATGATAAATTCATACCTTGAGGTTCATCTGTTAACCCTGCCGTTAGCCAGTTTTGAAAGTGATCTTCAAACATTTACTCGTGCATGGATCACCACTTCATAATTGATTCAATGAACACCACACTATTCTAATGACATTTAAAAGCTTCAGTTTTACATATCATTAGAACATTTATCCTGGTCTCATATATTTAGGGTCACTATGGTCAGAATTACAGATGCTTAATCTATTCATAATCTCATATATTATGAACCTGACACAAGTGAGGCCAGACAGACTTAAACCTATCCACATGAAGCACATGAAACCAGGTTGCTTTATACAGTTTCAAAGGTTTAAAAGTTTATCCAACTGACAGTCTTCACAGTACATATAGATGTAAATTTGACTGTCAGTCTTGTTGCTCTGGTAATAAAAACAGCGCAAAGGGACGAGACCACATTGTAATACATATGGTCATACTGTACATATTGTTTCACAGATATACAAAAATCTGATGGTCAAATCAAATAAATAAAATTCCCCACACCAAACAGAGTTCTGCCCCTCTGATGTGCAGGGCTCATCCTGAGAAATCACATTGTCCTGTGGGTCTGTTTCCCTATATGGACAACTTCCCTTTATAATAAATGTTGTAACCAGTACCAACAGGAAATTTAGCACATGAGCCATCTCAGCAGAGCAAGCTGTGAAGTAATAATCGTAATAACTACACATGTGTCACGATCCCGGATAAGGCAGGACCTAGATGCACGACTCAGAGACAGAGAAACAGGAATGGGTGTTTATTTGCTGGTTTGGGGCAGTCCCAAGCCGTACATAGGGCAAAAACACAACACAGGGAGGAATGAGGAAGTCCTTAGACTAAGCACGTGCTCCAAGCTGGAACCGGACTTGGGTTCCGAACCGGAACTGGACTGGAACTGGACCGGGAGGTCCAACAGGAACTGGTACAATGGAAACAGCAAGCGGTTCCAAGCCGGAACTGGACTTTGGGTTCCGAACCGGAACCGGACTGGAACTGGACCGGGAGGTCCAACAGGAACTGGAAAGTGGAAACTGTAAGGCTGAGGTAGGTATTAGGCAGGACACACACAGAGTAAGGCAGTGAAGTGGAGCTGAAGGAGGCCCGGTCTGGGTAACTGGGCAACCGTAGAGCCTGGGACCGAAGTCGCAGCAAGGAGGCCGCCACGGCCGGACAGGAACCACTGAGCAGGAGAGAGGCAGGACACCCAGCTGAGGGTGCCACGAGGGTAGAGCGCTGGGGTACTGCAACACACACACAGGGAGTGACGCAGCTGCAGGCCGGTCGGAGCGAAGGGGCAAATACACAGGCTGGCAGAGAAGGAGGAGACTACATGGACTAGGGAACTAGAAACAGCGAGAACAGGGAAAGCGAGGAGAGACAGGAGTCTAAACTCAACAGAGAATTAGAACAAGAGACCGAAACAGGAGACAGGAAACCTAACGAGGTACGTAAACGAACTAGCAAACAGGGTACGGAAGGCAACACAAAAAATGATCCAACACTGGAGGGGAGACAGCAGGTGGGTTAAATAGGGACAGAGTGATTGGAAACAATCAGGAAAGCGTGAGGAATGTAAATGAGGGTGATTGACTAAAAGACAGGTGAGAATGCATGCAGTGAACAAGAAAGGAGATAGGCTGACACCGAGGTGGGGAAAGAGTGAACCAAACGGAAGGGGCACGCCCAGCCTGCAGCAACGGGGAAAACCAGGGCAAGGGAATGGAACAAGACACGGAGGGACAAGGCAAAACAAGGGAACCGGACAGGATGGGAACGGGACGTTACAACGTGCACACTAAAGGCTCATATTGACCCTGGGTTTTCAACAGGGGGTCTGCGGACCCCTGGAGGGTCCTTGGGGTCCCTGGCCAGACTTGGTATGAAATAATTACATATATATAGATTTGAGAAAATGTTAAAAAATATATAAAATGTGTATATACAGTATATATATATATATATATATATATATATATATATATATATATATATATATCCATTTCTAATTTATGATGAGGGTCCCCTGGGTGCCTTTGAGCCTGGATCAGAAAAGGTTGAAAACCCTGATCTAAACCCATGCATAGCAGCCGCGGCACTTAGAAACAGCACAGCACATCACGTTGTCTGTGTTTACACTGGCTCCACTTGTGTCACATCTCTTGCTCTTCTCCAGTGGTTTTTCCAGAAGGTTACATTTGTTAGTTATATTTTGCTTCAGTCATGAGTAAGCCATCATGTGTACATCCATTCAGAAATAATTACTTATTTCATTATTGAGATTGCTTACATTTATATTATAATACATGATTATATAAACCCCAATTCGAAAAAGATTTGGACAGTATGTAAAATGTACATGAAAGCAGAAAGCAGTAATTTGTAAATTCTCTTTTACATATATTTAATTGAAAACAGTACAAAGAAAAGGTATTTAATGTTTTAGCTTATCAACTTTGTTGATTTTTGTAAATATACGCTAATTCCGAATTTGATGCCTGCAACACGGGGCAAATAAATACGTACTTCCCGCCGGCGGAACCTTTTTTGCTCAACTGAGACATTCGTTGCTACTGCAGCCGAACTATTATTGGACATCACAAACTCTGTGTTTTAAATTTATTGGTAGACGGTTCGTGACGATTTCTGCCGAATACGTAGTTTCTAAGTGCCACTATTTCCCTGTAGCAAGTCCATTTATCAAGCAAACCCCACCTAGTCTATACCTACCTATGCGTGACATAGTGGACAATAGCGTCTATGTTTGAGTTCATACATATATTTATTCATCATATAAAATTAGAATAACGTCATAGCAACGAGATAAACCCAACAATAGCCTGATCGTATGCCAGAAAAGCCGTAAAAAGCCCTGCTCACTCAAATGCAAAATAAACTGAAAGTACTATCTCATTCTACCATGTATTCTACTAGCAATA
The DNA here is from genome assembly GCA_029718625.1 of Synaphobranchus kaupii. NCBI lineage: Eukaryota > Metazoa > Chordata > Actinopteri > Anguilliformes > Synaphobranchidae > Synaphobranchus > Synaphobranchus kaupii. The sequence continues at coordinate 76,523,326 of CM056377.1, read as the reverse complement.
TATGCTACTAAATATGAAATAAATATACAATCCTACCATTGGTTTTACACATCGAGATGTTCCTTTCAAAATTCAGTTGTCATTTATTGTCTGGTACAATCGGTTTGAGAAATATACAACACTTTATACCGCTATTACACTATCTGAAACGTCGCCGCGTAATAAGCCCCATGCCCTGTAAGAATGTCTCATGCATTACAGTTCACTCTGGTTTAATTGTCGGCTTTTTTATCCAATAGAGTACATTATAACCTTCGCAACGGTATATGCCAAGTCTTTTTGGGTGCTTTGAGCAATTTACTACAGCCCAGCGTAACGGCAGTTTTCGTTTTAACTATCTAGTATTACGCAAGCGATATAAAATACGCATTATGCTGGGGAATTCCCCTTTTGCGATATGTAAGTATTTTTGCGTCTAAAATACCGTTGGTCTCGCTGGCTACATACGTACGTTCGTGTTTCCACTCGAGCACTGCGTCTTTCCAATATGTTTGATAGCCCTGTTGTTATTTTCGCATTTTGAGTGCATTTCACATACTGTAGGGCAATCGTTAGCTAAATGTATTTTTGAACTAGGCTACCGATGTTCATTGACGATAGATTATTTGGCAGCATTTTACAGATGGTGGAAAACTATTTTATGTTCATGTTATCATACATAAAATAGGCTTTGGCGTATACGAGTCTCTTAGGGCATGACAAGTGCTCATTCCAATTTACTGTTGCGCTGATATGTGGTAGATTAAGGTAAAAAATTTCCTTGGAGTTATTATGAATAGGAAAACTTAAAAGATTAAAAGAATACAGAAAAATGCAATCCCAGGACAAAAGTATACATACTGTAGAGTACAGGGACAAGTGATGTTTTATTGAGGTACAAGAGTGAATGATTAGGCAACATATTTAGGTGCATGTAACACTGTGATATCAATGTTTTTTATCTTAAGCCACCAGAGGGAGCAAATGTGTATGCGTTATAAAATGTACAAACCTAATTTTATTCATTTTATGACATGTTTTGCATAGGGGTTTTGGACCCATAGATATCTACCCTCCTATACTGCTGAAAATATATAATTCTCACTTGGAAATTATGCACAAGTGAGTTTTATGAGCCCAAACTGTTGATTTGTAGTTAAATATTTCATTATTTTTTTTAATTTGCAGCAGTGCACAATTTAGCCATTTGGATAAATTTGGAGACACTAATGGACAACAGGATACACTGCTATATTTTGCATCATAGACCTTTAGTAGTTCTGCATATCATCCTCAGATTTTGCAAAACTTGTGGACATGGAGTTTATGATCCAGGAAATGTATATATATTACCGATTTCACTTATGTAGCTCTCAGCAAAATAAAAAAAAACTATTTACAATTTTTTCCCCCCTAGGTTTCTTTGCATTTGTGGCACTTTATTTTGACTTCAATTATGAAAATAAACAAATCTAAGTTTGTATTGTAAATGGTACACCTGTCTTCTTTCATTTAAGCCATTTACCAAGTTTATGTGATGCTCACACCTGGAGTTATAAAGCCTTAAACAGAGCACCCCTAAATAGGTGAAATTTGCCATCTGCGCCAAGGGGTTAAGCCACTGGTCCCACCCCCCAAATCCCATAGAGATCCAAGAGTCTTTTGATATACTTTTATATCCAGTCATGATAGCATCACCTGTTTACCTGTGGAATGTTCCAAACAGGTGTTTTTTTTAACTTCCCAGTCTTTTTTTTTTTGCCCCTGCCCAACCTTTTTAGAACGTGTTGTAGGCATCAAATTTGGAATTAGTGTATATTTACAAAAATCAATAAAATTGATCAGGTAAAACATTAAATATCTTTTCTTTGTAATGTTTTCAATTAAATATATGTAAAAGAGAATTTACAAATCACTGCTTTCTGCTTTTCTGTGCATTTTACATACTGTCCCAACTTTTTTGGAATTGGGGTTTCTACATGCACCTTTCAAGAAACTCATGGCACTTACAGTGATAAGCGGGAAACTATGGTAATGCAGAGCAGCCATTTTGTGCCTAAACACTCACCACACATCAGTTGAGGTGGAGAGTGAGAGAACCATTTTTTAGCTGATTAAACCAGGGGATTATATGGTGGTAGGTTGAGAGAGCCAAGTTTGGAATTTAGCCAGGACACCAGGAATCCCCCTACTCTTTGCGAAGAGTGTCATGGGATCTTTAATGACCAGTGTGTGAGTCAGTGAGGGCCTCGGTTTAACATTTAATCTGAAACCTGGCACCTCTTACAGCACAGTGCCTCCATCACTGCACTGGGTCTTTGGGATTTATATGATCAGAGGCAAGATTGCCCCCTACTGGCCCACCAACACCACTTCCAGCAGCAACTCCAGTTTTCCCAGGAGGTCTCCCATCCAAGTACTAACCAAGCCCACGCCTGCTTAGTTTCAACCATTCAGCAGGAGCAGTGTGCATGGTGGTATGGCTGCTAACATTACAGTAAATTACTTACAAGATGCAAGACTACAGTTTAATGAATGTCCATATCATATGGCTTTGTGGATGTTGTAGCTCCTTATATCCTTTCCCCTGTCCATTTTCTTCACATTCTCCTGTTGACCAATTTTAAGACCAGCCCTTCTCTGCTCTCTCACTAGGCCTGGGCCTTTGTTAATCCTCATGTTCTTTGAGAATGATAAATCCCCTCCATAATGTCTTGCAAGTGTTTGAGTGCATGGTTATACAAACAGCCCTCACCCCAAACGTATGAGGCTCTTGCTTTGGAAAACAAATGGCTGCCTATTATATTATTCTGTGAAAATGAATTCATAATTTGTGATTCGGGAACTATTGACAAAACTCATAGAGTGAGATGGGGAACCATAAAGGATAGGTTCACTTTTTTTCAACCCAGACCCTATTTCAAAAAGGATAATTATCATAATTTTTGATTGCCATTGGAACGCATTTAAATCCACTGAGAATCTGCGGCTGAGGGGTAAGTTTATCAGTACTAAAGCTATCAGTGAGGTTGTGCTATGCATGATTAGAAATGATGGGAAACAACATTTCAATAGGGTCTGGGTTGAAGAAAGTGAACCTATCCTTTAAATAGCTTGTGCATATGCAACTGTATGCTGCAGTTTACTTAAATACATTCTTTTCACAAAATCTGAGAGACACCACTGCCTTTTTCCTGAGGACTTCATTTTTTTATCATCTGCCAGGACAATATGACAATATTTTAGTTGGTCATTAAACGGACTGCTTTTCTCAAACAGTACAGAAGGGAACAAGGGACACACTTGCAGTGATATAATGATCCAATTTACATGAGTTCATACAGTGAAGTGTAAGTGTTTGGACAGTGACACAATTTTTGTTGTTCTGGCTCTTCACTCCAGCACATTGGATTTTAATTGAAACAATAAATTAATTTAAATTGCAGCCTTTCACCTTAAATTTAGGGGAATTTACATCCCTTTTTGGTGAAAAGTGTAGGAATTGCAGCCCTTTTTCATATCAAGTCTGGAATTGTCCAAAGTAATTGGACAATTGGCTGCTCAGCTGTTTCTTGGCCAGCGGTGTGTTGCATCATTAGATCATGCACAATAAAGCTAATAAAAGGTCTAGAGTTGATTCCAAGTGTGGAATTTGCATTTGGATTCTGTTGCTGTTGTCTGCTGGCAACATGAGGACCAAAGAAGTGTCAATGCCAGAAAAGCAGGACCATTTTAGGGGACAAAAAGTAATCTGACAAATTAACATAATCATAAAGTCGTCATATTTAGCACTTGGTTGCAAATCCTTTCGTTGACTGCCTGAAGTCTACGACTCATAGACATCACCAGACACTGGGTATCTTCCCTAGTGATGCACTGCCAGGCCTGTACTGTAAGGGGGAGGCGAATGGTTTGGAGGACCAAATGCGACTAAAGGGATTCTAAAAGTGTTCAAAATAAGAACACCAATGAATCGGACAGAATCCGTGAATAGGGAAGAAAAAGAGAGAAGGAATAAACAGCTCCTACTCTCAAAACAGGAGAGTAATACAGAGGAGACTGAATAAAAAGGAGAAATAATACAGACCCGAAAATAATCAGGCGAACGAGGCTCGTAGGCTCGAGAAAATAACGTAAAGGAAAATACCTCTCACTCTCGATAGAGAGAAACAGAAAAGAAAACTGTCTCCGAGAGTGAATACCAACCAAGAACCTGAAGAAGGAAATCCTGGGGTTAAATAGAGACAGGAAATCTGAAACAGGGGCACTCACTAAGTGCTGGAAAGAAAGGAAACCCCGGCGTGGAACACAAAAAAATCTGATAGATTGCCCTGTCGAAAAGAAAAGAACAAATGACCGCAGAACTAAGGAAAGGTAGGCGCAAACCATGACAGGACCCCCCCTTTAAGGAATGACTCCAGACGATCCCTCAGGGCCCTCACGGCGGAACGCCCTAATCAATAATCAAGTCAGGGTCAAAAATGTTCCTAGCAGGGACCCAACAGCGTTCCTCCGGGCCATAGCCCTCCCAATCAACTAAAAACTGGAACCCTCTGCCTACAAGTCTCTCTGCCAATATGCGCCGGACTGTATACACCGGACCTCCCCCCACAAGCCAGGGAGGGGGCGGCGGTTTGTCCGCCAGAGCGCTGATGAGCACCAGTTTTAGCCGGGAGACGTGAAACGTCGGGTGTATGCGCATGGAACGCGGCAATTGCAGACGCACCGTAACCGGGTTCATTTTCCGCACAACCTTAAAAGGACTGACGTAGCGCGGGGCGAGTTTGCGAGACTCCCCCTTCAGCGGGTGGTCTCGTGTGGAGAGCCAAACTCCTTGTCCAACCCGGTAGGACGGAGCCGGACGGCGATGCCTGTCGGCGGAGATCTTCTGCCTAGCCGTGGCGTGCAAAAGCGATGAACGGACACGCCTCCAAACAGCTCGGCACTTCCGGATGAAAGCGCCTGCGGATGGTACTTCCACATTCCTCTCCAGTTCAGGAAAGAGAGGGGGCAAATACCCCAACTGCGCTTTGAAAGGAGAGAGGCCAGTGGAGGCATTGCGAAGGGTGTTATGTGCATATTCCGCCCAGGCGAGGTGCCGACTCCAAGAGGTGGGGTTGGCAGTAGCCAGGCACCGAAGAGTGTTCTCCAACGTTTGGGTGGTGCACTCCGTGTGTCCGTTAGTCTCCGGGTGGAACCCAGAGTATAAACTGACCGATGCCCCTAATTGGGTGCAAAAAGCGCCAAAACCGAGCGGCAAATTCAGGGCCGTGATCTGACACCACGTCCCGGGGAAGGCCGTGCACCCTAAATACATGGTCTACCATCAGCTGAGTGGTCTCCGGTGTTGACGGTAGTTTAGGTAGGGCGATGAAATGTGCCGCCTTCGAAAACCTGTCCACTACCACTAGGATCACCATGTTGCCTTTGGAAGCAGGCAACCCGGTAATTAAATCCAGAGCGATGTGGCTCCAAGGACGGCTAGGAATGGGTAGGGGGCGTAACAGGCCCGAGGGTGGGTATTGAGAACCCTTGTTGCGGACGCAGACCGCACAGGCGGCAACAAATTCCCGGATGTCCTTCTCCATATTGGGCCACCAAAAACATCTGGACAGGAAATCCCTGGTCCTATGAGCGCCTGGATGCACCACCAGCTGGGAAGAATGACCCCACTGCAGTACCTTAGATCTTAGATTACATGGCACAAAAAGACCCCACCTGGACCCGGGTTACATCGCAGTGCTCTCTGAACCGCCACCTCAACCTCCCACATAACTGGGGCCAAGATCTGAGTAGTTGGAACAATGGGCTCCGGGGTAGGATCCCTGTCAGACCGGTTGTAAATGCGCGAGAGGGCGTCCGGTTTAACATTCTTAGCCGGGGCGATACGTCAGGAGGAAATTAAAACGCGTGAAAAACAGCGCCCAGTGGGCCTGCCGTGAATTACGTCTCTTAGCTTGTTGGACGTACTCTAAATTTTTGTGGTCGGTCCGCACCATAAAGGGATGCTCGGCACCCTCCAACCAATGACGCCACTCTTCAAGAGCCAGTTTAACAGCCAACAGCTCCCAATCCCCTATGTCATAATTTCTCTCGGCCGGTGTCAAAGCACGAGAGAAATACGTGCACGGATGCATTTTCCGGTCTAGGGGTGAATGTTGGGATAAGATGGCACCTACCCCTAACTCTGAGGCATCCACTTCTACCACAAACGGGAGGGAGGGATTGGGAGTAACTAAAATGGGTTCAGAGCTAAACCTATTCTTAAGTTCATTAAAGGAAGCTTCGGCTTTAGGGTTCCAGTGAAAACGTGAAACAGGCGTTTTCTTGGTTAAGGCGGTGATAGGTGCGGCTACTGCACTAAAATTGCAGATAAACCGACGATAAAAATTTGCACCCAGAAAACGTTGCACTTGTTTTACAGATGATAGAGTGGGCCAGTTTAATACTGCTGAAACCTTTTCAGGATCCATACGGACCTTTCTTTCCGATATAATGAACCCAAGAAAGGAAACAGTGTTAGAATGAAATTAACACTTATCCACCTTAACAAATAACCGTGCCTTTAAGAGAGCTGTCAAAACCTGCCTGACATGGGAAATGTGAGTCGACAGGTTAGAAGAGAAAATTTCTCAAATTTCTCCAGCATCTCTCAAAGCACATCATTCATCAAAGCCTGGAAGACAGAGGGGGTGCTACTGAGCCCGAACGGCATCACCTGGTACTCGCTGGCCGATGGTTTTTGGGCTGGTGGCGAGGATCGGTAAACACATTAATTGTAGATCATATACTTGCTGCAGTGTGGGCCGCGTGAGCTCTCACTCAGCCCCCTCTCTCTCCTCCTCACACACGCATGAAAAGCAACCACGGCCCACACCAGAAACTTGGATGCTGATAGGGGGGATGAAAGTGGCCCCTCCCAAATTCCATAATTGGTTGAACCCAAGTTTGTTTTAGATTATGATTGATCACCTGATGTAATTAGCTTAGTTTACGAGTTTGTGCCAGACGAAGATGCTAAAATGGAGAATAAAATAAGAAAAGGAGGAGCAGAAAAGTCTAGGATAAAAAAAAGAAAGGCAATGGAAGAAGAAGCGGCTAAATATGCCAAATTAACCGACATATTTCGAACAAAAACGCAAACGCAGCTGATGATGAGAAAGGTAGCGTATAGTGTTAAGATGTCATAGGCGTGTAAAGCACAATATCTTTGCATGCCAACCACAATAAAATTTTATTGTCAAGGAATTTTAAAGCATGACTGGCATATTTACAAATAACTGCTTTGATAAATGCAAAATGGTTATGGGATAATCTAATTGTGAAAGGCATTTTGCTCTCTGAGCAGCCAGGATTTATTTATTTTTTTTAAGCGAGAGGGGAGTTAATTGTGTTGGAAATTCTTGTTTATTATTATTAGGCCATGACAGGTATTATAATAATAATAAGTAAATCATTAACAGTTTTAGATGTAGCAAACTTAGCTAACATTAGCTAGCCTACTTGCTGTATCTTGCTGTCGCTTCTTGTTGGTTTTCTTAGGTAACGTTATTAACTTTTTATTTATTTGACGTCTAATGTCACCCTTCAACCGTGAGGTAATGTTAGCTATCTAGCAAAAGTTAACAGCCAAATGAAGTTAGTTTAACTTGATAACTTACTGGAGATTTAAATGTTACATTCAGAGAGCTAACGTTAGTTAATCATCATGAATGGACATTTTATATCTTTCTGGCCATTGTCAGGAACGTGAACATCTGCCAAGTTAAGAGTGTTATTTACTAAATTAGAAAAACTTTATATGATCAGAATAACGATTCAATTATATTGAAGAATAACGGCATCGTTTATTGCCCCAATCAATAAACGGGCTGTGTCAAACCAGCCAGGAATGTCCTAAAACTAGGGGGTATGCTGGAGAATCGACTAAAAGGAACTGAATCAGCTCCGAATGACCCTCTTGTGAAACGCGCATCGTTAAAGAGCCAGAAATCTATTTTATGGTGCCAGTAGTTAATAGGCAGCCGTGGAGAGACGTGACTAGGTGGGGCTGAATGAGGTGGTGGGTAGGAACCCTATGTTCCTTAGCTCACTTGGTATCCATAAAGTAAAAGTAAAAGGAACTGAATCAGCTCCGAATGACCCTCTTGTGAAACGCGCATCGTTAAAGAGCCAGAAATCTATTTTATGGTGCCAGTAGTTAATAGGCAGCCGTGGAGAGACGTGACTAGGTGGGGCTGAACGAGGTGGTGGATAGGAACCCTATGTTCCTTAGCTCACTTGGTATCCATAAAGCACTCAACCTCTCCGGAATCGATAAAAGCGATGACATTAGTCGATCTACTTAAAGGTCTACTTAAAGTGCCTACCTATAGCTTAGTGTCAAAATGAGCGAATAACAACCAAGCACGGAAGAAGGAAATCTTCGGCTTAAATAGAGACAGGAAATCTGAAACAGTGTCGGAAAGAAAGGAAACCCCGGCGTGGAACATGAAAAAATCCAATAGGTTGCCCTGTCGAAAAGAACAAATGACCGCAGAACTAAGGAAAGGCGCAAACCATGACATGTACTGCAGCATCTTCAGTTCCTGTTTGTTTCAGGGGATTTCTGCCTTCAGTTTTGTCTTCAGAAAGTGCAATGCATGTTCAAACGGATTCAAGTTGGTGATCGACTTGGCCAGTCTGTCAACAACATTATTCTTCTTGGCCCTGAAAAACTCCTTGGGTGCTTTAGCAGTGTGTTTGGGGTGCAAAGTGAAGTGTCGCCCAATTTTGAGGCATTTGGTTGGATCTGAAAAAATAGGATGTTTCTGTACACTTCATAATCCATCCTGCTGTTGCCATCAGCAGTCACATCATCAACATAGCACTCAGTTCCTTTCTTTCTCCACACTTTTCTCTTTCCATCACTTTGGTACTGGTTAATACTCATCTCATCTGTCCGTGAGAGTTTTTTCCAGAACTCAAGTTTTTTTTAATGTCCTTTTTAACAAACTCTAACCTGACTGTTCTGTTCTTGAGGCTTACCAGTGGTTTACATCTTGCAGTGAACCCCCTGAGGTTATGCTGGTGTAGTCTTCTCTTTATTTTAGCCTTTAACACATCTATGCCTACATCCTGGAGAGTGTTCTTGATCTGTCAGGCAGTTTAAAAGAGGGTTTTCTTCACAATTGAAAACATTCCTCAGTCACCCAGTGGTCTTCCATGGTCTAACAGGTTGTTTGCTATTGCTGAGCTCACCAGTGTCTTCTTGCTTCTAAACAAACTGTACCAAACAGTGGATTTTGAAACACACAATATTTTAGCTGTCACTGATTTATTTAAAATACTGATTTTCCTGGCATTGACACTTCTTTGGTCCCCATGTTGCAAAACAACAGCAACAAATGCAAATTCCACACATAGAATCATCTATAGACCTTTTGTTAGCTTTCTTGTGCATGAACTAATGATGCAACAACACACACTGGCCAGGAAACAGCTGAGCAGCCAATTGTCCAGTACTTTTGCTCCCCTAAAATGGGGTACTATGTGTAAAAAGGGCTACACGGTTCATGCAATGTGGATGTAAATACCCTTTAAATTAAAGCTGACAGTCTGCACTCTAACCTCATGTTCATTGTTTAATTTCAAATCCAATGTGCAGGAGTACAGAGCCAAAACAACAAAAATTGTGTCACTGACCAAATATGTATGGACTGCACTGTATATATCCAGTATTTGTTTGACAAATGTGTGTAAACGCTTCACTGCCACACGAAAACCCCCAAAACTTGAACAAGATGCGGAATGCAAAGCTGTACCTTGGCAGGTTGGCAGCAGGCCGCACTGGGTTTGTGTGCTACTGGTGTAAATAACTTCTTCTACTGCAATTACTTCACTGATGTATGTGTCATGTGCACTAAGCCTTGTCGGATCTATGAGTGCTGTGTAGATAAGCATAAAGCCAATCTGGCAAGTTGCGTCCAGGAATATTCCAGATTTATGCCAGAATTTGTAAGTCTGTGAAGGGACTGTAGGAGGGATCATATCTCAGGAGGGTGCTGTTGGAAGTTGAGACCCACAAGGAGTTGGCAAAACAGGACGGCTCGTGTTTCCTACAATTTACATTTTCCATGTCACAGCAGTCACTTAGCCCCTTCTGGGTCAGAAAGAGAAGAGTTCATAATTTATTCATATTTAAAATATTAAAATGCAGCATATGTGTTTGTGTGTAGCTACTGTAGCTGAGAACAGCATCTGTATTTCCAGGCTTAGACATCCTGACATCCTGTGTGTGCCTCCATAGTCCTGATTCCGGTATCTGTCCCAATAGTTCCTGTCCTGGATAAATGCAGAGTAAAACCTGGAACAGCTCTTTTCACTTCAGTCTATGTTCCAGATTTGGGAGGATTCCGGGATTTACTCAGTGCAGTTAGCTAACTCAGTAATCCTGCTTTGTTAAATATCACCCTGGTCTGACATTACTCTGAATGACGACACCCCCTAGTCAATCTGCCAGTTCCTGCCCTCCTGTTTCTCTGGGAGAAAGATGAATCCACACAGCTTCACTGGACACCCCTGGGTCTCCCTAATCGCCAATAAAAATAAACTCAGTAAAGATCAGTGGACCATTACTGACAGGATAAACACAGCAGACTGTTTACTTAGGGGGTGTGAGAGAGAAATGCAATTTGGTAAATGTAAACATTTTGATTGATGACGTATGTCATAAATGTATGAATATTCATGAGGTTATGAAATATAATTATTCATAATTCTTTTGGTAATTTTCTTATCAAAATTATTTTTGTTTGTTTCATATTATTTGGGGTGGGGTGGGTTTTTGTTTCAATGGGGTGTATGGGCATCGTAGATGATGCAGGGCTTGACATTAACTTATTGATCCACTTGTCAGACTTTTTACTTGTCCGCAGGCTAAACTTACTTGTCCGAAAAAATAAAGGCCTATTAAAAAACTTTATAAAACCGACAGAGTTTTGGACAATTCTTGTGATTTATTCGCTTATTAACAACAATTACATAATGACCGTACGTGTGCGTGCGTTTGCACCGTACACAAGCCTTGTTGGACGCGTAGCAGTTGGAAAGTTAGATTCTGTAGATTAAACCATGTAGGGTTGTATATCGGGTGAAGGGCTGCTCTCCTTTGGCTACATAATAAGCAGTGTGTATTATATAGGCCATTTTCACTAACATATTTTCCTCCATCCTGTGAGGACAGGTGATGGTGAGGCATCAGGTCCCCTCTGCCTGATTCTAGCAGCAGCTTCTGTAAACTGATGTTGCTTGTCCCCCTGTCAAATTTTGTAAGATTTAATTGATAACATACAAAGCCCTTCATGGCGTAGCCCCTTCTTATATCTCCAAGCTTTTTATCCCTTACCAGCAGTGCAGCCTTAGGTCCGATGGCAGAGCTCTACTCACTGTTCCAAAGTTTAGGTTGAAATCCAAAGGTGATGTGGCTTTTGCTGTCAGGGCCCCTAGAATCTGGAACAGCCTTCCAGACACAATGGCATGACACAACAATCTCATCTTTTAAATCCCAATTGAAGACTCACTTTTATGGACTTGCTTTTAACTGATTATTTTTATATACATTGAGCCTTTTATTACATTTAATTGTATTTTTGTATTATATTTAATTATATTTATTTTTATTTGTTACTTGCATTTAATCTCTATCATGTTGTTTTTTGTTATTTTATTTTGTACAGCACTTTATAATCCAGTGTTTAAAAAAGTGCTATGTAAATAAAGTTGTTGTTCCTATTATTATTTGCATTGTTGGTCAACTTAACAGCCATATGCTTCAAATAAAGAAGCATTTAGCAAAAAATATGCCAAATATTTCACAATCTTAAGGTTTTCTTTTTGTCTTTAGTCAATGCACAAATAAAGATTCTCCCCCATTTCTGAAATAACTCCCGACTCAGAATCAAATCCCCCAACCTAATGATTTGTGCGTTAACGTTACCTAATATAACGTGTGCTCTCTCGTTGAGACTTGATGCAATGATGTGACAAAGTCGGAATGATAATAATTTCCGACCTAATGTTAGCATTTACCTACACAACTTTCGTCAACTGCCTGAATGTCAGCCAGGACAATTAATGTTAGTTTGCTAACTTAGACTTCACACTCACAGTCACGGTTTATTTCAATTTCAGCTCATCATCATTACACAGGAGGATACGTTTGTTAACTTTTTAAGTGTACTTATATGTCTGCAGTATCCGGCGAATCACGGAAGCTTGTTCATTTCACCTCGTAAACTAATCTGGAGCCAACTGCTTTCTCAGGGGCTTGTCTTGGGCTTGGTTAGATTTTGGAGTCTGCTTGTTTCGATTTCCAGTCAGTCAACGAGCTTCACAATTTGGAATTAAAATTACTCGCGCCGCAAAAACTCCCAATCATTGAACCTAGTGATATTCACGTAATGAAGAGAATGAGAGTTTTCAGTGCGACACTGCAACACTTTCTGATCAGACGGAATTACTAACGTTATTCGTTTTTTTTACTTGTCCGTTCGGGCAAATTAAGCTGTATTATGCTTGTCCGGCCACTTTTTTACTTGTCCCGGACAAGCGGACAAGCGTTAATGTCGAGCCCTGTGATGTCTTATATTTTTAATGGGTTTTTGTAGGTAAAGGGTTTGTGAGCATGGGGGTATTGTTTTAAGATCTTGGGCCCGGTTGCATTAAATATCTTAAGGGAAATTTCCCCTTAACTTGTCCCTTAAAACACCCTTAACTTTAAGTGAGTTGCACATATTTTATGTGTATTATGTATATACTGTATGTGACGATTCTGAAATAAATGTATTCTGTTGCAAATTTCTGAACAATACAGCTTCTTCAATTTGAACTTTAAACCATGGATGTGCAGTGAATACTTTTTGAGATATTGACACTTAAATGAGATAGATAGTAGAAATAGTAGAAACTAGGTGGAAATTGTCTTGGGAGGGCCAAAGTTAATAAGGTTAATATTTCTGTGGTTTGGGGGAGAAGGGCAGTGTCCTGCCTATGTCCGGTGCAGTTTAAATGTTTCCCCCTCTACTGTAACGTTACCTGCGGTAAATGTTTCCGTCGTAGCGGTACCGGAACATGTAGGCTTACGCACTCAGTTTAAGTATAATTTAAACAGTTACCAGTTAATATTTTTCAATTTATCAACCTTTGTAATAAAAAATATGTTCTTTAATTATAAAAGAATGTTCTTATAGCCTATGTGAAAAGCATAACGTGTGGACATAGTTATTTTTGTCAAAAATAAATGTAACCTTTGGTACCTGGTGGGTGGGGATCGAACCCAGGTCTCCCACGTCAAATGCAACAACTTTAAACTAGGCCACAGCTGGCCCATAGGAACAGCCATATAGGTTTTTTTTGGCAGTGTATCCTGCGATACTTGGAGAAGTGAGAATACTTGTATCAGGTGTTTTTATTGGTGGAGGAGATGTTATCCAATGGGGAGAATTATTATTTGAGGGTATGGAGCATTTATAATGATGAATTCGGTAGGGGAAAAAAAGAAGAGGAAGAAGAAAACAATGCAAAAATAACCAAAGTTTTGGGCTTTATTGTGTGGATGTATGAAGTTGTACCTGAATTCTGTATGGTTACATGAGGTCAGAATGTCCAGAAGTTAATGTTTTTAAGGGCTGAGAGTCTGTGGTCATTGTGGTTATTTCTATCGGAAACCCTGAAAAGTGGCTCACTGTGCTGTATAAGTATGGTGTATGCCCCGCCAGCCGTAACTTGGCGGATGGCGTACCTACCGCCATCCCAATATAGGAATGGTAATCCAGGTGCTTTGCCTCATTACAGTTCGAAATCATTGCACAAAAACATTCAAATTGTATTGAAGTTCAATTATGAATAACTACAATAATTAATGGATTAGAAATTAAATAAATCTCAAAATTGTTTGCGATACGGATGCAGGTATATCGACCACTTCAAGTGCTAACGTATTTATATTTATTTGTGAGGACTGACCATGAACACATTTTTGAACACCATGACCTATTAAAGGTAAGTCCCGTAAAAATACACATAACCTATGTAAATGACAATTTTCTACTTCATCGGCTACGTGTACAGATGGGTGACAAATTAAAGGAAAAACCAACATAAAGTGTCTTAGTAAGGTGTTGTGGCACCACGAGCCACCAGAACAATGCATCTTGGCATAGATTCTACAAGTCTCTGGAACTCTACTTGAGGGGATGGAAGACCATTCTTCCAAAAGATATTCCCTCAGTTGGTGTTTTGATGATGGTGGTGGAGCGTTGTCTAAGACGTTGGTCCAAAATCTCCCATAGATGTTCAATTGGGTTCAGATCTGGTGACTGTGAAGGCCATAGCATATGATTCACATAATTTTCATACTCATCAAACCATTCAGTGAGCCCTTGTGCCCTGTGCATTGTCATCCTGGAAGAGACCACTCCCATCAGGATAGAAATGTTTCATCATAGATTGAAGGCACTCCCCGTATTTCCGGGGAGTCTCCCGTTTTTTAGACCCATTTCCCAGCCTCCTCCCATATTGTGATTTCCCCCGTATTTCTCCTGTATTTCACCAATTGTGAGTTTTTTCTCCAAAACATAATTGTATGAGCTGTAGCCTATAACCAAGGGGCCAAAGCTGGGCTTTTGTTTTATAATGGTCTTCCTTTTGAAGCTCACTTCCTGGTTGGGCTGGGAGCGGCCATAGTGCCATTGCTCACTAGCGCCACTGCGGTTGGCTCCAGTATAGGTCTTTCATCATGTTAGTTAATGGCAGCAATGTTGTCAAAATAAGTCAATAAATTATTTCCACAAGAAAATGTAGTGGCAATAGGTGCTTTTCCATCGTCTAATGCCTTTCCATGTGCTGATTTTTTAAATTATTGTGTCGTTTGGACAGGGTATCAACATTTGTCCAATGTCCTGGGGTCACTGCCAAAGATAGGTTCTATAGGGTTCTCACTGCCCTCACTCGGAGGGATGGGACCAGAAGTAGGCAGGACAACATAAAAATGTATTTCCGGAAATCAACATGAATATTGTGCTTAAAATGTCAGTTTAACCTTAAATAAACTGTCCTAATATGTAATTTTAATACGATATAAGGACTGTTTTTGCGGCTTTTAAACTCACATTTTCCCAACATTCGATCAATGATAAGAGTAGGACTCTGATGGCACGGAAAACAGATCAGCCAGTATTCTGTTGTATTCAGTGTCTTGCGGTCATACTGGCAGTTGACTTGCTAGAATTCTGAAAGACTGTCAGGTCAATATTTTCGCAGGACACTGTATATCCCACCTTATAACCTAAAAGTCCCAGCTTATTGGTGAAAGGTTTAAACGGATTCTGAAGATTGACATGTCAGGCTCCAATCGTTTAACGATGACGAGCGTACTGTAACATTTAGGGAGCAAATAACAACGATGAATACTTCTGATGTAATTTACATAGCAACTGTATGCCCAGATCACAGCGCTTCATCGACAGTGGCCAAGGGAAATTGATCCCGATTCAGAAAATGTATAACATTTAAAGATTTAATTCCATCTTCTACTGGGACTTTTGCCGTTTATCGATGGTGTGACAGAAATTTTTGGTGCCGCTGACCAAAATCAAACGGTTTCACTTTTACCATTCGATTGAACAAGTAACATTAGAAGTAAATTTTTTATGGGTTGGTGCTATTGGTTTCTGCTTAGTAGTTCTATATGGTTCTCACTGCCCTCACTCGGAGGGGCGGGACCTATTTTTATACAGTCTATGCTTGGGACAGGGAGACACGCTGTATAGCCTCATATGGCAAACTATAAAGGCTAACAATACACTAGCGCTTACTTCTTGTAGGTTTTATCAACACTGCAGTGAAGTAAAAACATCAATAAATTACGTTTCTGTCAGAAATGTATTGTCAAACTCACGTGCATTCACTGCTGTCGACATTCTAAAGCTCCGGTTTGCCCTCCCTACCAGAAGGGGGAGACAACAATCATTGGTCCAAAATGTGCCTTGGCGTCTTGGGACCTTTATACAGTCTATGCTTGGGACAGGGAGACACGCTGTATTTTTGAGTGGAACAACAGCCTACCGTGAACAAGCTGTTGTTTTGTGAACGCAGTTCGTAACATAGCCTAATAAACTGACTGCCTTACTCGCTCATCTTCAACATGTTTGTCATCACATATTCATTTTGGAGCGAGCTGATGATGTGTCTACTACAAAAAAAAAAACTGTTTCGTGAGATGAGAGACAGTAAGGGATGTTGCAGCTACACTACAGGCCCAGCATCTCGGAGCAAGCAGTCAAACTCTGGGTATGAAATCAATTGCTCCATACCTGAATAACCTTATCAATTTAGATATTAATTTAGCTATTCCACCCCCTCCCGTACGCAATCGCCGTACTCCCCCTGTCATGAACGTTACCATTGCTTAGCAATGCTGTGTTAGCTAGCTAGCAAGCTAACGATAGAATAGAATAACTTTTATTTTCCCGTTAGGGAACTTCAGTTGTAGCCACCAGCAACAACAAAAAAGACAGACAGTGGGGCAGACCAAGGGGCCAAGACTGGGCTTTCGTTTTGAAGCTCACTTCCTGGTTGGGCTGGGAGCGGCCATTGTGCCGTTGCTCACTAGCGCCACTGCGGTTGGCTCCAGTATAGGTCTATATATAGGTATATTTTTTTATTGCAATAGGTGCCTTTCCTTCATCTAATGCCTGTGCATGTGCTGATTTTTTTAAATATTGTGTCGTTTGGACAGGGTATTAACATTTGTTCAGGACCAATCAGAGGGACAGGTTGAGTCCTGGGATCACTGGCATAGATTGGTTCTATATGGTTCTCACTGCCCTCACTCGGAGGGGTGGGACCTATTTTTATACAGTCTATGCTTGGGACAGGGAGACACGCTGTATTTTTGAGTGGAAGTCGATGGAGAACATTACTTAGTAGCCTACCGTGAACAAGCTGTTGTTTTGTGGACGCAGTTCGTAGCATAATAAATTGAGTGCCTTACCCGCTCATCTTCAACATGTTTGTCATCACATATTCATTTTGGTTGGAGCGAGCTATGATGTGTCTACTACGAAAAAAAATACTGTTTCGTAAGATGAGACAGAAGGGGATGTTGCAGCTACACTACAGACCCAGTGTCTCGGAGCAAGCAGCCAAACTATGGGTTAAGTATCTCAAATCAATTGCTCCATACCTGTATAACCTTATCAATTTAGATATTAATTTAGCTATTCCAACCACTCCCGTAGCCTACGCAATAGCCCCCTGTTATGTACTCCCCCTGTACTCCCCTGTCATGAACGATACCATTGCTTAGCAATGCTGGGTTAGCTAGCTGGCAAGCTAACGATATCTCACGGTAAGTCGTTTTAACATTTAGCTAGCAAGCTAACGATAGCTTATGGCAAGCCATTTTAATTTAACAGTTATCCTTGCTGTCAAGTAATCCTTGCTGGCTGGCCATATAAGTTCGCTAGCTACCGTGATTGCCTAGCTAATGCTACTAATGTTAGCCAGCTGCTCTAGCTAGAAATATAACCGGACATTTCTACACCTGGATCATTTTAGGTGCCAAAAATTACGAAAATGTGTGGGGAATAGAGCCAACGTGTTAGCGGTATGTTTGTACTGACTCAATACGGGGATGTTTAAAATAAAACCAATAATTTATCGGAAAAGAATACGGAGTCTGCGTTTGTAAATGTTTGCAATGTTTGTGATTAGGTTACAGGATGCAGATGAAAGTTAATGCCAGCTACGATGTAGCTACTGTGCTTTTAGCTAGCGTGTGAACCCACTAACCTTAATCCCCACTTTATCTGGAAGAGTTTTCAGAACGGGGTTTCATGCTGCGGCAAACCGTGACAGACTGCTCTGCCACAGTCGAGTTAATTAGCGGTTAGCAATGATGGTGATGCATTGCGTCTAGCTTGGCTACCGAGCTCAGCGGGTATGCTATCTAGCTAATCAAATTAGCTGATGTTAGCTGAATATAAATTGAA
Source organism: Synaphobranchus kaupii (assembly GCA_029718625.1). Taxonomy (NCBI): domain Eukaryota; kingdom Metazoa; phylum Chordata; class Actinopteri; order Anguilliformes; family Synaphobranchidae; genus Synaphobranchus; species Synaphobranchus kaupii. The sequence goes on along the minus strand of CM056377.1, from coordinate 76,505,315 downwards.
GATAACTGAATGAACGTTAATTATGCGACGAATACCACACATTCAATGCGAATAAATGACACAGTAAAATCGAGGATGAAAATTAAATGTTATATTATAAAACATTAGCAACTTAAGGAAGTTTACCGCAAGTTTATTTTGCAAAATGGTGGGTTTGGTCAGGTCATGGGCTTTATAGTTCTGTGGCTTCTCCACTCCAAACTGTCAATCATACTGTGCCAGGGCCATATCCGGTTGACCCTGCTCCAAGCCAAGGTCACTTCCGCTCCACGGAGCAGGCGCAGTTTGTACAAACGGCCGGCAAAAAAGACTTCCGAGCTTCAATTCAGTTTTTACGAGGCCGTGGAAAGGCAATGGGTGACGTCACAGTGGCTTTGTCCATATTTTTATACAGTCTATGGGGCAGACCCACAACACACAAACAAACATATCAAATGAAGACATTCAGTAGAATCATTGCATTAATAAAACTAAGTGAATTAAAGTGGAATACAGCCAAATGTCATGATTAAAAATAGCCGCCGCTCTCCCGAGATGTCCAGTGTCATCAAGCAGTCCAACACACAAACTCTGCCTCCACGACTTTCCTCCATACACGCAGTGTTGCGGTCTCTGTCCACTGTCGAAACGGAGCACCGAACTGCGTCAGCCTTCCCAGTCGTCGCCTCACTCCTCCCCCGCATTATCTTCTCCTTCCCTTCCCTGGTGGTCTTTTGAAGATTGACTATAGTCCTGGATCAGTCCCGACATCTTCAACTCCAGTGAAGAGCGATGGTAAACTAGCTGCAGATCCAACTGACATTCCCAAGCATATATCCAACTGACATTCCCATATCTCCATGGTGATGACCACGAACAAAATTATCCTGGTGAGACAGTTCGCCAGTATCATCAAAACAAGCGGCACACAACGCATGAAAAAAACAAAAGACAAAAGCCTAACACAACAAAACATATTCAAATTAACAAACACGAACACGAGAGACAGCTGGACTACATGTCGTCATTATAGCGCCATGTGACGTCACATAGCTCACACCAAGTCATTTTAACATTTAGCTAGCAAGCTAATGGTAGCTTATGGCAAGCTCTTTTAATTTAAGTTATTCAACTTCCTAAAAAGTCATCCTTGCTGGCTGGCCATATAAGTTGGCTAGCTACTGTGTTTGCCTAGCTAACGTTATTAACGTTAGCCAGCTGCTCCAACTAGAACCCTAACCGGACATTTCTACACCTGGATAATTTTTGTTCTTTCATAAAAATTAAGAAAATGTGCAGGGAATAGAGCCAAAGTGTTAGCGGTTTGTTTGTACTGACTCAATACGGGGATGTTTAAAATAAAACCAATAATTTATCGGAAAAGAATACAGAGTCTGCGTTTGTAAATGTTTGTGATTAGGTTACAGGATGCAGATTAAAGTTAATGCCAGCTACGATGTAATGTAGGCTACTATGCTTTAGCTAGCGTGTGAACCCACTAATCTACAATGCGATTTTATCTGGAACAGTTTTCAGAACGGGGTTTCATGCTGCGGAATACTGCTCTGTCACAGTGGAGTTAATTAGCGGTTAGCTAAAAAGATGGTGGTGGTTTGCTAATTTAAGACTATGGGGTCAGCTTGCTACCTTTCAAGTGGCGCTAGGGACATTTATAATAAAAGTAGTCTTGTCAAAATAACATGTGATTGATTGACCGTCATTATAAAACGGGTAATTCTGACCACGCATTATGATTGGTTGAGAGGCATTCAAAGCTGTGTCTATATTCGCAATATAGTACCCCTATGATGCAATAATGCACCTGTTTACCTGGACGTTTAAATTAATATCACTCCGCACGTCTGCAGCAAAAACTTTCTGATGCTGGGCTGGAGGCTAGAGAAATCATGTCCGTAAGTGGACATAAAATCGAAAGCTACTGGAAACCAAATCCACTGGAAAGGAAATTAACGGTGGAGTGATATTCTCACTGGAGAGCCATAGATTTTATGTTAGTAACGATAGCAACCGTTTAAGCTTAGTTTGTGTTGCATGGCAACAGCTACACTGGGGGACTATTTACTCTACTGCTGAAATTAAATTCATAACGTTAATTAAAAATTGTTTTATTAAAAGTGTGCCTTGTCCTTATATATTATTTACAATATAGCTGGCACCCGTTTTATAAAAGCAATAAGGTAACTCGACGCTGTACAATATCGTCAATATAGTCACAGTTAAAGGGTTGCCAGCCCTCCGCGAACTTTAACTGTGACTATATTGACGATATAGTACTGCGTCTCGTACCTTATTGCTTAAATATAGTTCATGGCAATAGCGTTGCCCTATGTTCGTCCGTATGCAGTGCGTCAAGCTTGGCTACCGAGCTCAGCTGGTATGCTATCTAGCTAATCAAATTAGCTGATGTTACCGTTCGAGCACCTATTAACGACCACTTTTGGAAAAACAGCAAAGCGAAACCTATTTGCAATCGTAGGTAAAAAAGGGATACATATCGGTAATACCCTGTACCTAGTTTTGTAGAAAAATATGTCCTTGTTATCCTCCGAAGGCTATTTTCTTCAGGACTTCTGCTATTTTCTTTATTTAACGGCAAATATGCAGGACGTCTGCCCACCGTAGCATTAGCCGGGGGGGGCAGACGTAGCATTAGTGCCACGGTCTTCATTTTTCTCTAATTTTCAGCAAGTGGAGCCACTATAAGCCATAAAATAAGCATACATTCAAATCTATGGTATTTTATCTTCTCAAAAATAGGTCAACGATCCCATTTACTCGCCAATTTATTTTGTGAGACAACATCTTCACCTGTGCCTTGTGGAAACACCGGAAGCTGACTACAGCATACATGACAAACAATCTTTATGACAACACTCAGCCCATAGAGTACTCAAGTGAGTACGTCAGTCGTGGGCGGAGTCTGGTTTCGGAAGTAAATTCCTTATGGAAGATAGAATGGGCTTCGGAGACTATCGACTATTTCTTGAAATCTGATTTATAGAATGAGCCGAAACGTTCCTGGATTAGCCTGTGTGGTACAAGGATATATTCCATAGGCTATATCGCATATTCCAATTATAATTTTTTTAAGTAATGCATTAATGAATGTAGTTCGACTTGTAGTCCACTATAATGGACTACATATCCAGTACTGCAACGCACGGGTGGTTCTCGACCAATTAGATATCATCATCTCATCTGTCTGACTGGCAGGGTCAGAAACTGCGCTACGGTTAACCACATAAAGCAATTCTAGCTTTTAGTCCTTCAAGCTAGCTAGCTATCGTTAGAAAAAAGTGTTTAAAAACGGAGCTGTGTGCTACTGCTGGCTAACGTTATATGACAACGTCTGGAGACAAGACTGCACGTTCGGAGGGAATTATGGGACGTGGAGTTTTTAAACAGTGCCAGCGCTGGTATGTTCACAAAAAAAATACTAAAACGTAAAATATACTCGAAGCTGGTCCAGAAAAACTACACAGTTTGCGAACGGGTGTTATATTGAACAATCCGGGAAATTGACGGTAAGACATAATCAGTAGAAATGGTTTAAAAGTAAGCTTTAGCTAATGTCTATGCTCAAAATTAATGGGGAATTGACTTCTGAAACCAGCGTGACGTAGTCACTTGAGTAGCCTACTCTTAGGGAGGTCAAACCCGTTTTCGGGATTTTTCAGAAAACATATTTAGCCAGCTTATTTTTCATGTATATTGTACTAAATACTACAATATGATCAAATAACAATATACAAACCGCTAGCTTGCCAGAAAAAGGACGTTTGTTCGCTTTAAAATGACTTTTAAAATTAGCCCATGCACTTCCGTGTAATCACTCTCGTTGGACGGAAACACATCATCATATGTGCTGCTTTTAGGATATGGTTATCCTTATTTTGTTAACAAGAAGAACCGATATTTTGTGGTATTGCTACAGGAAAACTAATATACTCTACACATTTACTCGTATATATTGTCATGTGTGCCAAACGTCTCAATTTCAAACTTAGTGGGTCCGGCAGCTTCAGAATTGCATTGTATTCACAACCTTCTTGTAGCCTGTTGATCATCTATTTTGACGTTTGCTTGTGATGTTGAGATGTGTTGCTAGCTCCCATTTAGTGATGGTACTTATGTAGCTTGTTAACCAATTATTTGTTAACATGTAAAATGTCCGTGAATTTAATAAATGTTTTACCAAAGTAATCGTTTTAGCTAATTGTGTATTTCAGTTAGAATATGGTCGTTATTCTGTAGGCCTATATTCTCCATATAGGCGAACTGTTCATGTCTTTTATTAAGCATTGTACTAGGTAGGAAAATAACGTTACGTTAACTTATTTCCTTATCCTTGCTGACATTAACTCATTAAAATACATTATCTCCACCCTCTCTATTTGTTGTCTGGGTACCACGCTTGCAACTGTCAGTGCCAAACACACAATTTTCCCATTTACCTACTGTTGTTAGCTTGGTGTAACAGACTAAGATGAAAGTCACAAAATAACTAATTCACGACATTAAAGCTTGCATCCTATATCACTACACTCAGTAAACCCCTCTACTATATCTGCCAAAAGGTTGGCTCTGCATTCTGTATTTCATTAAACTTTTCTGCCCCGGCGGAAACTAGATTGTTTTTCTCACAGAACTCGGCATTCAACCCTCCGCTACCGCTGCTAACTATATCCTGAATCATTTGTCTGTGTTAGAAGGGCTAAGCTGGATTGCTGCCCTCTCAAACCTAAATGTAGCCTAGTGCCATCTTTTAAATATACACATGCAGTGCCGTATTTATCTATATTTACAAGTAGCATCAGTATAGAGGGTGATGTCATTTTCGGTCAGAAAAGCATCATGCACATGCTGCAGTGCCACCTGTTGTGCCTCCAAGACACAATGAAATTACAAAAAGTGGCATTTGGCAACCACTCTAGCTGGGTGCCAGAAAGCTTCTCCAAAATGACTCTTGCCACCTCTGTGGCTTTATTTGCACTTACCGCCCTAGTTGTCACCAAATCCATGTACACCTTCCTAACATCATCAGAATATTTGCCGTGTTCAAATGTAGATATTCCAGCATGCCCCTGTACAAGCCTATCCAATTCCTCCATCACTGCCAAATGTTCCCCACTCCACAATTCAACTTGCTGGTTTAAAACCTGGCCTGCCTTCGTTTGGGAGTAATTACTACAGAGGGAGTCCCTTCTCTAAATTTATCTTTTCTAAATTCTCAGAGGTCCTGAACCCTGCTCTCTGCCTGCACTATTGCCTGATATAGACTCCTGTTCCTAAGTCTAAGCTCCTCAGTCCCTTGTTGTACTTTATCTAACTTATCCCCCCTGCACTTCAGCTTTTTTTGTAAAATCTTGAGGTGATGCTGATAGGGCCTTTCAGTACACTTAGCTAACTTAGACTGTAGGCCCGTAAACTTAACCTAAGCTTCATGGTTTTTTATTCATAACTTTCTTTTCTTTATCTAACCTATCCCTCTCTGCACAAAAGCATAACCTCTTTAGCCTGGTTTTATCTGTTATTTTGATTGGAAGCTGTTGTATATTTTAACATATTTTTAAAGTATCATATTTCATATTTGGTCGCATATCCTTTACATGCTGTTACTTCCTGAAGTCTGTGACCATCAACATCAAAAAACTGTCGATATCTTATTTTCAGGTACTGTTACAAGCGATACTATAACCTCTCTGCATTTGAATGGATCTCTATGGAAATTGGGGGGTGAGACTAGATTCAGCTGTAAATTACACTGGTACAGTATGGAACACATGGCTGGCTAAATGGCTGTAAGTTATCAAGGGTCTGAGCTATCAAACGAGCCCAAAACCATCACTCTGTTGCCAGATATGGAGTAGATGTGGATGGATCACTTTAAGGGTTGTTTCTCCTGACTTTTTTCCCCATAGAGTTCTATAGGAAAATGAGTCCGGAGAAATAATCCTTTCAGTGATCCATCCACATCTACTCCATATCTGGCAACAGAGTGATGGTTTGGGGCTCGTTTGATAGCTCAGACCCTTGATAACTTACAGCCATTTAGCCAGCCATGTGTTCCATACTTTTTTCACATTGTCATTATGAGGTGTTGTGTGTAGAATTTTGAGGGAAAAAATGAATTTAATCAATTTTGGAATAAGGCTGTAACAGAACAAAATGTGGAAAAAGTGAAGCGCTGTGAATACTTTCCGGATGCACTGTATACAGCATGGCAAAAATGAAGAGACCACATCAATTTTTCAGTTTCACAGTTCATGGGTATGTGTCTTTATAAAATCTAACCTTTGATATTCTTTAATAAACTAGTGACCACATTTTGTTACGACCCCGGAAGTAGACTGGACCCAAATGCACGACTCGAACACAGGAATGCCAATACTCAATATTTTATTGCTTGATCAGGGTAGTCCTGAAGCATGGGGAGAAAGGCAAAGGCAGTTAAAGTTCCAAGCCGGAACTGGACTTCAAATAGACAGACAGAGCACGTAGCTCTAATAAATTATGCTTCGACCAGTACTCCTGAAGCATAGGGAGAACATAGAAGACAGACAGTCCGGGCAGGGGAGCAGCGGGAGCAGGAGAGGCCAGGGGTAGGAGATGGAGACGGATAACCAGGTTGGTGGAGCAGGGGTAGAGCGGGAGCGGGAACAGGGCTGAGTGGAGTGGCAGAAGATGTGCAGGCCAGTGGAGTGGAGTCCGGGCAGGACGTAGGCGCAGCGGCAGGGCAGTAGCAGCACAGCAACAGCAGAGTGGCAGCAGCAACAGCAGCAGCAACAGCGACAGCACATCAACAGCAACCACGGCACTGGCAGTAGGCGGGCACCGCCGCAGAATGGAGGAGCAGGAGCCCTGGCTGCATGCACACACGTCAGATGGATGGCAGGGAAACCGCAACACAGGCAGGGGTAGCAAACAACTGCTGGTTGGCAGACTGAAGCAGACAAAGTTAGTATAGCGAGGCAGGAATTAATGAACAGCGGCAAATGCCGTTCCAGACAGGAGCAGACTTGGACTTAGACAGAATAGCAATGGTGAATTAACGCCGGTACAGGACAAGACTTTAGTTAGCAAGACTAGACTGGATACTAGGAATCAAGACAAGACCAGAGGTTTCAGACAAAGAGCATTAACGAACTGGCACAGGACAGAGAACACCGGGTGACTAAATACAAACATTAATTGGTATCAATTAGGTGCCGCGTGCGAATGTATGCGAGGGTGATTAACAGAGCGGAGAGTGTGGAATGCATGCAAAACTGGGAAATGGGATAGGCTGAGAGAAGAGTAGTGAGACAGAGTGACACAAAGGGAAAAACCACGCCCAACCTGCAGCTAGGGGAAACGGACTATGGAGAGACGAACAAGAGACAGGGGGAGAAGGAAAACACGGGAAACGAGAGGACGGGAGTGAGAACGTTACAGTACCCCCCACCCCCCCCAACGAACGCCTCCGGGCATTCATGCAGGCTTGGGTTTCTGGGGATACTGTTCATGGAATTGCTGGATGAGGGAGTGATCCAGGATGAGCCTCTTGTGCAGCCAGGACCGTTCTTCGGGGCCGTACCCCTCCCAGTCCACGACATATTGGAAGCCCCGGCCCCTACGGCGGATGTCAAGGATGCATCTTACCGTGTAGGCCGGGGCGTCGTCAATCATCCAGGGTGGTGGCGGGAGGTCCGCGGGGGCACTGAAAGGGCTGGAGGTGACAGGCTTGACCTGACTGACATGGAAGGAAGGGTGTATTTTAAGTGAGGCGGGGAGTGATAATTTGACGGTTACCGGGTTGATGATGCTGAGGATGGGGAAGGGACCGATGAATCGGGGCTGCAGTTTTTTTGAAGTGGATTGCAGAGGGATGGTGGAGGTGGACAGCCAGACCTGCTGTCCGGGCTTGTACTGCGGGGCTGCGGTCTTATGAAGGTCTGCCAGGCGCTGGGTACGGGAGTTGGTGCGGAGGAGAGTGGTGCGTGTCAGCTTCCACACGCGCTTGCATCTGAGGAGGTGGGATCTCACCGACAGGACAGCGACCTCCTCCTCCTGGACCGGCAGTAGGGGTGGTTGGTACCCTAAGGAGCACTCAAAGGGGGACATCCCGGTGGCGGTGCTCCTCAGGGAGTTGTGTGCGTATTCTACCCACGGTAGGAACCGGCTCCAGGCGGAGGGGTTGCGTGCTGACACACACCGCAGGGCAGCTCCCAGGTCTTGAGTGGCCCTCTCCGTCTGTCCATTCAACTGCAGGTGGTACCCTGATGACAGGCTAGCAGAGGCGCCCAGGGCCGTACAGAAGGCCTTTCAGACCTGGGAGGAGAATTGGGGCCCACGGTCCGAGATGATGTCGGAGGGGATCCCGTGCAGCCTGACCACGTGCAGCACCAGGAGCTCCGCTGTCTCGAACGCGGACGGGAGTTTGGGTAAGGGGATGAAGTGGACTGCCTTGGAGAACCGGTCCACGATGGTGAGGATGGCAGTGTTGCCATCCGATGGGGGCAGACCGGTTACAAAATCCACCCCTATGTGGCTCCAAGGACGGCCCGGGACGGGGAGGGGGTGAAGGAGGCCAGCGGGAGGCTGGTGGGAGGCCTTGCTCTTGGCGCACACTGGACAGGCGAGGACGTAGGCACAGGTATCCCCCTTCACGACCTCCTTGATCTTCCAGGAGACCGCAGCCACGACGCAGGATACCGGTAGGATGGACTCCGGAACAGCAGGTCTGGCAAGGGGAGAGAAGACTCGCAACAGTGCGTCAGGTTTGACATTACGGGTGCTGGGACGGAAGGTGACGGTGAAATTGAACCGGTTGAAAAATAAAGACCACCGTGCCTGGCGGGAATTAAGTCTTTTAGCAGACTTTATGTACATGTGGTTGTGGTGGTCAGTCAGGACAATGAAGGGTTTACCTGCCCCCTCCAGCCAATGCCGCCATTCCTCCAAGGCAAGCCATTCCTCCAAGGCAAGCTTTATGGCGAGTAACTCCCGGTCCCCGACATCGTAATTCCGCTCCGCCGGGGTGAGTCTCCGGGAGAAGTAGGCGCAAGGGTGGAGTTTGTTGTCCTGGACTGCACGCTGCGACAGAATGGCCCCTACGCCAGTGTCGGAGGCGTCCACCTCAACGACGAACTGGCGGTCCGGGTCAGGATGACAGAGGATGGGGGCCGTGGAAAACCGGGTCTTCAGGAGATCGAATGCCCGTTGAGCCTCGGAATTCCAGCGGAAGGGGATTGAAGTGGAGGTTAGTTTAGTGAGGGGGGCAGCGACCACACTGTAATTACGGAGGAACCGGCGGTAAAAGTTGGCGAAGCCTAAGAAATCGAGCATAGCGTCAGTTCAGGCAGGTCACGAGAGTGAAACCCGGCCATAGTTAATCAGCTGACAGCTCAGCTGAGTAGTGACGATTCACCCATCAGTCCATTCACATAACAAGGCAGTCTATTTAACCGCCTCGCCCTACCATGGTGGATCCCCTGCCAGCACACCCGCTGCACACAAAACCATCTTCTGCGCTGCACATCCTGCTTGTTCTACTACACGCCGGGGGAAAAGAATCGGAATCCTGCAAAATTCTACGTAAAAGCTAAGTGATGTCAAGCTCTGTATTCTTAAGTTTTATGGTCTGTTAGACAAAAGAAAAGGGCGATATATTCAAATAACATTCGGTTATTCCTAACCTGCTTCCCTGCATGCATGACTGCACACTGTCAGCGAAAACGAATAGGATTCCTGAATTTGTTGCTAAAGCTAAGTGACTGCAAGTATCGTTTAAGCTTATGGTCCGCTATGGAAACTGGCGATATTCAAATAACATTTCCCGGACAAGGAAGGGCGATATTCACGTTGCGTAAGCTGGCTATTTAAAGCGTGTGTCTTGTCGTGTAACCCGGACCTTATTGCTCGTATTCGAAACCTTCCAACAGGATTGCTAGCTGACATTAACAGACTATATTGGCTTCAGAGGCATAAAACGCACGGTAACCTTTATATGATCCTTGGGCTAACCTAAACGGTAAGCATACACCCTGCCCCGGAATATTGGTTGGTCATGTTCGTATACTCGCTGCCTCGTTCTGGAAGTGGGAGACCAAAGAGATCTGATACTTCGTGGATGCGGTCCTACTAGGCTAATCATTGAGCTGGCTTCTGATACGAGAGGTTCGTGGCCGTTCACGGAGGCTGATACGTAAGTGGGGAGAAAATGAATAAATAAACAAATGCGACAAATGATTAGTCTACATAGTTCACGTCCTAACGCACTGCTGCTCCAACTATTATCGTAACTAGTTATGCATGTGTAATCGGTAATGATGTGAAGACTAGGCCTACCGTTAACCTGGTATGTAATTATACATTCTATATCTTGCACGTTATTGCGTTGGCCGATCTGTATCCTGCATGGTATTTTAATTTATCGGGACATAATTGCGCTTGTAGGCCTAGCCTACTGCATCTGCGTAGCCTACTCGGATACCTAGCTAATAGTTTTCAGGTTGAATTTAAGTGTTGTAGCCTATTCATCATTATTACGGCTAAATTATATCATTGCCAGGGATTTGTAGGCTATATTACCCTAGCATACTACTGATTGCAGACAACCCTAATTCACATTGCAACATTACGCGTGTAGTTTTTTGTGGATGCTACTAGGGGAGAACCGGGACGAAAGAAACACGGGACGAAAGAATAACATTGATTTTCGCGAAAACTACAGAAACCCGAATACCGTAGATCAGTCAGTATGTGACACGTGTAATCATTTCACTCTGCAAAGAACCAGTGATGTGCGTCCCGTTTTTGCGGAGTGCTAGACCAAAGTTATTTTGACCGCTGAAAGTAAAATATCGAAACCGGAAGTGTTTTTCGGTCGTATAAGTGTGTTCATGTTTGAATTTTCCAAACATGCATAATTTTCTTAATACAACTGGGGACTAAAGGACAGCATAGGTTCGAATGTGATGCTTGCGAGAATTAGCTGATAGCCAAGTTGAAAGCAAGCGAGACACGAGCGGGACGAAAGACACACTGTTAAAAGGCAGTGGTGAAAATAAATGCACAACCTTGGAATACTGACCCCATCAGAACCGAGTATTCAACAATGCCGTGGTATAAATGAATGTAATGTATAATAAGCATTAATAAATTATGTCTGGTAGCTATTAATAAAGGTGAGTTGCTATTAAATCATCAATTTCAGACCGTTTAACGTTTGCGATGCAAAATTCAATTAATTATGCAACATGATGCTCTCGACGCATGGTTGATTTTCATGGATTTTAAACTTATAGCAAGTGGGTAGGCGGAGCAAGAGGTCCAATTTCGGGGCTGGAAGATTCGCACTTGGATTAAAGCCTTGCGTTTTCATAACGACTACGTCGAAACATCAGTTACTTTTAAATTCTTTACCGACGCAGCGCTTTCTATTGCTTTTGGGGGTTTATAATACTATGGTTGCAGAAACATGGCCTAAAGAGCTGCAAACTCTGCCTCGCAATATTCAATTTATAGCTTTGCTCGAACTATACCCAATCATCGTTGCTTGCATCCTATAGGAACAGCTGGCCAAGGAAACAAATTTTGGCCTATTGCGACAACCAAGCCACCGTCAACATCATTAACAAAGGATGCTCGTCTGTCCCTTTCATCAATAGGCTAGTAGACGCCTGAACTGGATTGCGTTATGCATAATTGGATTTGGACTTGCGTTATGAAAAATTCACGCTTTGCGCTGTTCTTGCATATACTACAAATACAACTTCAGTAGTTAGAATGGCCCTAGGCATACGGGCGCCATGAAGCCAATGTTACGCACAGCATCCTCCCTGACGTCAGGGAGAAGACCAACAGGCGTTGGTATGGTATTAATTGGCATTTGACCTGAGGGATGAAGAGCTTCTCCCCATAAGCATGCCGGCTTCATCAGTAGCCGAAAGGTCACACATAGCTTTTAGGTGGTTGGTACATATACATATACTACAAATATAACTCCAGTAGTTCGAATGGCCCTAGGCATACGGGCGCCATGAAGCCAATGTTACGCACAGCATCCTCCCTGACGTCAGGGAGAAGACCAACAGGCGTTGGTATGGTATTAATTGGCATTTGACCTGAGGGATGAAGAGCTTCTCCCCATAAGCATGCCGGCTTCATCAGTAGCCGAAAGGTCACACATAGCTTTTAGGTGGTTGGTACATATACATATACTACAAATACAACTCCAGTAGTTCGAATGGCCCTAGGCATACGGGCGCCATGAAGCCAATGTTACGCACAGCATCCTCCCTGACGTCAGGGAGAAGACCAACAGGCGTTGGTATGGTATTAATTGGCATTTGACCTGAGGGATGAAGAGCTTCTCCCCATAAGCATGCCGGCTTCATCAGTAGCCGAAAGGTCACACATAGCTTTTAGGTGGTTGGTACATATACATATACTACAAATACAACTCCAGTAGTTCGAATGGCCCTAGGCATACGGGCGCCATGAAGCCAATGTTACGCACAGCATCCTCCCTGACGTCAGGGAGAAGACCAACAGGCGTTGGTATGGTATTAATTGGCATTGACCTGAGGGACGAAGAGCTTCTCCCCATAAGCATGCCGGCTTCATCCGTAGCCGAAAAGTTCACACATAGCTTTTAGGTGGTTGGTACATATACATATACTACAAATACAACTTCAGTAGTTAGAATGGCCCTAGGCATACGGGCGCCATGAAGCCAATGTTACGCACAGCATCCTCCATGACCGTTAGGGAGAAGACCAACAGGCGTTGGTATGATATTAATTGGCAGTGACCTGAAGGGATGAAGAGCTTCTCCCATAGGCATGCCGGCTTCATCCGTAGCCGAAAGGTCACACATAGCCCTTCATCACTACACATAGAACTCCCCTGATTAGTTTTGCTCCCATGGAAGTCCAACAGGCGTTGGTACACATAGCCACTGATCCACGTAATGTTAGAAGACCGAGAGCTGGAAGGTCACACAGTTTTTCATCACTACACATATAACTCCCCTGATTAGTTTTGCTCCCATGGAAGTCCAACAGGCGTTGGTACACATAGCCACTGATCCACGTAATTTTGAAGGACCGAGAGCGGTAGGTCACACAATTTTTATCACTACACTTAGAACTCCCCTGATTAGTTTTGCTCCCATGGAAGTCCAACAGGCGTTGGTACACACAGCCACTGATCCACGTAAATGTAAAGGGGCCTTGGGTTGAAGGGCAGGATGGCTACATCGGTAGCTGAAAGGTCACACATTGTTATTCACCACTACACATAGAATTTCCCTGGGTAATCCAATGTCTGGCTCCCAGGGGAAGTCCAACATGCGTTGGTACACATAGCTACTGATCCATGTAACGTTTAAAAGGCCTCGAGCTGAAGGACAGGATGGCTTCATCGGTAGCCGGAAGGTCACACATTGTTCTTTATCACTGCACATAAACTTCTTGGGGTTAGTCATACTATACTCTGGCACACGGGGGAGTCCAACAAGCGTTGGTACACTTAGCCACTGATCCATGTAACGTTAAAGGACCTTGTGCTGAAGGACAGGATGGCTTCATCGGTAGCTGGAAGGTCACACATTGTTCTTTATCACTGCACATAAACTTCTTGGGGTTAGTCATACTATACTCTGGCACACGGGGGAGTCCAACAAGCGTTGGTACACTTAGCCACTGATCCATGTAACGTTAAAGGACCTTGTGCTGAAGGACAGCATGGCTTCATCGGTAGCCAGAGGTCACACATCGTTCTTTATCACTACACGTAGAACTTCCTGGGGTTATTTTGCACTGCATCTGGCACAGGGGAGTCCAACGGGCGTTGGTGCACATAGCCACTGATCCATGTTACGTTAGACGGACCTTGTGCTGAAGGACAGTATGGCTTCATCGGTAGCCAGAAGGTCACACATTGTTCTTCATCACTACACATGGATTCATGGGGTTGGTCCGCACTCCGTCTGGCGCACGGGGGAGTCCAACAGGCGTTGGTGCACATGACATTGATCGTTGTGGTATTGGGGGATCCTTGAGCAGATGGACAGATCGGCTTCCTCCGAGGCGAGGGGTCGTTGCACGGTCATCACGTGTGCACATGCTGGCAGCACTTGGCGTATGGTCGTTTTTTGGGGTTGTGCAGCTGCCCTCGCCGCCATACCCATGCTTGCTTGCGTGGATGGGCGGGAGGGCTTGGTGAACAGAACCATACCGCCAAACCTAAAATGTATTGTTTCATAATGTCAATAAAGTTATTTGAACAACAGTGGCCTGACTGAAATCGAGCATAGCGTCAGTTCAGGCAGGTCACGAGAGTGAAACCCGGCCATAGTTAATCAGCTGACAGCTCAGCTGAGTAGTGACGATTCACCCATCAGTCCATTCACATAACAAGGCGGTCTATTTAACCGCCTCGCCCTACCATGGTGGATCCCCTGCCAGCACACCCGCTGCACACAAAACCCCCTCCCTCCACCCCAGCTCCATCCTCTTCAGTTTCCCATTGCGCACATACACCTAGCCTATATCGCTCCTGCATGAATCACTAACATTTTCGAGTGCCTACTGATTTCTTTTCCTCTTTCCTTCCCGCTTCGGCATCCGCCGGAGCGGTAGCTATAGATCAACAAACATCGTTCTCCAGAAGCAGACGGTCAGCTCCAGCTCCATGCATGTACCCAGCTATGATGCACCTGCCGGGCTTCAATCAGTCTTCCTCACCGGCTCCTTATACATTGACATTTTCATATGTTCGGTCTACAATTTCTATTCTGTAATCAGCATTTAGTAACCGGTGCCAGTCAGCGGCGGATGGACTTCCCCCTCAGAGTCAGGTTCTGCCCAAGGTTTCTTCCTGCTAACAGCAGGGAGTTTTTCCTTGCCACCGTCGCCTTAGGCATGCTCTACGGGGTTTCAGGCCCGGTTCCTTGTAAATTGTTGTGATAATGACACTTAAAAGTGCCATTTATATATATGTATATATATACATAACTGACTGAATGGATTCTGTCAAAACCATTCTCAGTGCTGCGGTTCCGTTCTAGCGTAACCCTAATGGGGGTTGTGCAGCTGCCCTCGCCGCCATACCCATGCTTGCTTGCGTGGATGGGCGGGAGGGCTTGGTGAACAGAACCATACCGCCAAACCTAAAATGTATTGTTTCATAATGTCAATAAAGTTATTTGAACAACAGTGGCCTGACTGAACTGCTGTAAGTGCTTACGTGTGGCCGGTTGGGGCCAGTCAGTCACGGCTTGGATCTTCGCCAGGTCCGCCCGGATTCTTCCCTCTTCAACGATGAAGCCCAGGAAGGGCACAGACGGGGCATGGAAGCTGCATTTTTCTGCTTTCACAAACAGCTGGTTCTCCAAGAGCCTTTGGAGAACCTGACGGACATGGATGACGTGTTCCTGAGGGGTTTTAGAAAAAATATCGTCAATTTAGACGAATACAGACCGTCCCAGCAGATCCCGTAGGACATCGTTGACCATGGACTGGAATACAGCTGGGGCGTTAGTCAGACCGAACGGGACCACCAGATATTCTAAGTGTCCGAGAGGGGTGTTGAATGCCGTCTTCCACTCATCCCCCTCCCGGATCCGGACCAGGTGGTACGTGTTGCGGAGGTCGAGTTTAGTGAAGATGGTGGAGTTATGCAGGGGTTCGAAAGCAGAGTTGATTAAAGGCAGAGGGTATTTATTACGTACTGTGATCTCGTTCAGGCCCCGGTAATCAATACAGGGTCGGAGCGACCCATCCTCCTTTGCCACGAAGAAGAACCCCGCCCCCACTGGAGATGAGGAGGGCCGGATAATACCTGATGCCAAGGAGTCGTGGATGTAGGCTTCCATAGCCGCTTTTTCAGGACCCGACAGGCTGTAGAGTCGGCCGGAGGGTAGTTTAGCTCCCGCCAGCAGATCGATGCAGCAATCGTAAGGTCTGTGAGGAGGCAAGGACACAGCACGGGATTTACTAAAAACCTGAGACAGATCATGGTAGTGGTTAGGTACACAGGTTAAATCGTGTTCAGGGTGGTCTTGTGAGGCCCTGTTTATCCCCGGAGGGGGTAGGCCCGATCGCAGGCAGTTAGCCAGGCAGTGGGAGCTCCAATCCTGAACCTGGGCTGTGCGCCAGTTGATGTGCAGGTTGTGGAGGCGTAGCCAGGTTTGGCCGAGCACCAAGGGAGATTGTGTGGAGTGAATCAGGTAAAACTGGATAGTTTTGTGGTGATTTCCGGACAGCACAAACTGGAGTGGAGCGGTGGACTGTGTGACTAGTGCGGAGGGAAGTCCTTTACTCTCGCCTCATTAGGTTCAATTTGAGATGGGTTTTCGAGTTGAAGAATTCTCAAGATAAAGATGAAGGAAATAGCAGAGTCTTCTATTAAATTTAATCTTTTATTAAACTTTTAAATGTTGATTCAACGTGGGAAAACCTTAAACCTACGCAGAGGATTCGAACAAAAACAAACATTAGTTTATATAATATAACTCCTCCTTTACGTAACTAATACACCAATAATATGTGGTAACACCCTTTCATAATATCTTATTTTATCCAATAACAAATTAGGCAAAAAATATATATGACCTGTTCTTACCCTATGCGCTTGGGGGCACATAAAATTGTTTGTGACCTCTCCTCCTGTGCCTTTTAATCAGACCATAAAATTTTCCTTAATTTCCCTTATTTTTTATTCTTCTCCCACCTGTTCGGTCAGCATGATCTATCTTATCCATTGTTATAAGTACAACTCCTGCTTAGTTATGGAACACAGGAGGAAAACATTCCTGTTTTGACTGGTGTGCTAGATGCCCTCGTCCTTGCTGACAGAGAACTATCCTGCATCCTCTCGCCACCCCCCATCTCAGTGCTTTTCCACTAGATCTTGACTGTATTATATAATTATTTATATAGAAGCTTGCATATGAGGCTTTCTTGGGCCTACAGAACAGTTTCACAAAACAGCTTACTTCCACACTAGCCCCAGACTTCTTCCATCCAATGCGAGTGCAGAAATGGGAGTGGACAGGGATTCCACAGGAATTCTGGTTCTTTTCACAAAGTTAGAGTCAATGAAATTGGCGTCGGCTCCTGAGTCGACCAGAGCGAAAGACGATGCGACTTGTGTTCGACTCGATTCTGAGCTGAGTGGACAGTGGAGATAGGGCTCGCCAGTACGCCCAGTCTTACTGGCGAGCCGCGCCTTTTGGGTGAATCAGAAATGCGGCTAAGTGATCATCGGAATTGCCACAGTACATGCAGGAATTGGTGCGGATCCGCCGGCGGCATTCTTCTGCATCGATTGATACTTTACCCAACTGCATCGGTTCTTCATCTGCAGGAGCAGGCATCGAGGTGGGTACTTTGACAGGAGGTGAGAAAACACTGGAGTGGGGTGTGGAGAATGGAACGCCTGGCTGGCCCTTCTTTCTCTCCCGGGCCCTAGCCCGGGGGCGGTTGTCAACTGATATGGCGAGACTGATGAGACTGTTCAGAGAACTGGATTCATCACGGGTAGCCAATTGGTCTTTTAGTTCCTCGTTAAGGGCTTGCAGGAAGGCCCCTTGAAGGGCAGTGTCGTTCCATCCTGCTTCAGCTGCCAAGGTACTGTAATGAGGCGTGACGTGTGAGGAAGGAGGAGCCAAACGCAGCAAGGGGAATCATTAAGCCCTTAGGCCACTAAGGCGGGATACCCGCAGATAAGGGAGGAGACAAGACAAACGAACACCATTACAGACGCTACTAACCGGCTAACTGTCAAACGCCAAATAAAGCGTAAGGACAGGGATCAGAACAGCCAGACATAATACACGCCCTGTCTCGAATACGAGACAAATCAGAAACGGGCGAGTAGCGTAAAGACAAACATAAAACACAAACAAACACTGCAAAATAATAAGATAGAATGAGTAATTGCGGAGGCGAAAGGAACAGATCCAACGTTCCAGGCTACTCTCAAACTCGCGGTCAAACACAAACGTGTCCACAAAATCGCCCAATCCTCCGTATAGGAAGACATGCGCCAAAAGACGAAAAGAACAGCAGTTCCAAACAAAATCGTCAAACTCCATGCAAGGAGAAAAGGCACCGAAAGGAACGAAACAGGACAGGCAGTACCAGACATTTACCGGCTAGACCAACGCGAGATTAATAGAAAATAAGCGCCCTGCCTCTCTATGAGGAAATATAACGAGGCGAACAGGAACAGAGATTAACATTCCATGGCTATTTTAATAAAACACGCAGTCAAACACAAACACGTCCACAACATAGCCCAAGCTCCATATAACTAGGAGGCTAACACCCGGAGAACGAAACTAGAACAACAGTTCCCAACAAAATCGTCCCGCACAGGTAGTTAGGGAGTATAGGACGGCTGCAACAAAAGACCTACGCAAATTTAATAGCACGACAGCCTCTCAATAAGGTGAAATGTAACGAGACGAACAGAAACTGAGATTTAAAGTTCCGAGGCTATTTTAAGAACACACGCAGTCAAACACAAACACGTCCACAACATAGCCCAAGCTCCATAAACTAGGAGGCTAACACCCGGAGAGAATCGTCCCACAGGTAGTTAGGGAGTATAGGACGGCTGCAACAAAAGACCTACGCAAACTTAATAGCACGACAGCCTCTCAAATACAAATAAAAACCCTGGCTCACAACAAAGGAGACGTAGTCCACGAGAAGGACCAAACAGGGAAATACGTACCAAGGCTACTTACTGGCTCACAGTAACACGGAATAGAGTAGAAGCAAAACGCCAGGTCTCTCAATAAGAACCCTTAACAGGCGAAAATGGACCAGAGAAACTACTACTATACTTCTATGAGCTAAGAAACTAAATAGAAGCTAAACACCCGATCTCCCTATGGGAAGACATGTGCCGAAGGGCGAGCAGAACTACAGTTCTGAACAGAATCGCCCAAAACTCCATACACGGAGGAAAAGCACTAACAGGGCAAAATAGAGCAGAGATTTACGGTCCCAAAACTTCTACGAGATAATCAACTACCAAGCCAGTAAGAAATAAGCCCTGCCTCAACAGAGACGTTAAAAATAGGCGAGTAGCCAAAATGGTACGATAACTCACAGCCAACAAAAACACCACAGTACAAAACAATGAACAATAAACAATTAATGTCGAAGCCCCGAATAAAGGAAACGGTAGGCTTATATAACTCTCAGGTGACCACGCAACAGGTGTAAACGCTTAACCGAAGCTCCGAATACTCAGCAGGGTGGAGCAAGCATCCACCAAGGAGAACGACCGCATAGGCAAACAGGGTCAAAACCATGACAGGTACGGAACTGGACCACCATCTCGGCCACACTGCGGCTGCCCTGACGCATCTGGAGAAGACGTTGGGTGGCTTCTCAGCCGCAGACTGGATGGTCAAAGACTCGGAGCATTTCAGCGGTGAATGAGGCGAAGTGGAAGCAGGCGGACGACTGGCTCTCCCACAGCGTCGTAGCCCACTCCTGGGCTCTCCCTCCCAAACTGCTCATGACGAACGCGATCTTGCTTGTGTCCGTGGCGAAGGAGGTTGGCTGAATGCGGAACACGATGTCACACTGAAGGAGAAACTCCCAACATTTCCCCAGATCCCCTCAGTAGATCTCAGGGCGTTGAACACGGGGTTCCCTGCCAGAGGAGGGCGCTGGTGCCGCGGGCTGCAGCTCAGGAGTGGATGGAGCCGGAGACACCTGGATCCTCGGAAGAGGTTGGCGCAGCGACATCTGACTCATAAGGTCCGAGAGATTCTTCAGAGTCTCCTGGACGTCATCCATGCGGTGGCTCAGTTGATCGCTGACAGCGTTCTGGCAGAAGAGGGCGTGATGGATCTGATCCAAGTCGGCTGAGTCCATAGCTGGCCAGTTCGTTCTGTTACGACCCCGGAAGTGGACTGGACCCAAATGCACGACTCGAACACAAGAATGCCAATACTCAATATTTTATTGCTTGATCAGGGTAGTCCTGAAGCATGGGGAGAAAGGCAAAGGCAGTTAAAGTTCCGGAACTGGACTTCAAATAGACAGACAGACAGAGTGCGTAGCTCTAATAAATTATGCTTCGACCAGTACTCCTTAAGCATAGGGAGAACATAGAAGACAGACAGTCCAGGTAGGGGTCAGCAGGGGAGCAGCAGGAGCAGGAGAGGCCAGGGGTAGGAGATGGAGACGGATAACCAGGTTGGTGGAGCAGGGGTAGAGTGGGAGTGGGAACAGGGCTGAGTGGAGTGGCAGAAGATGTGCAGGACAGTGGAGCGGAGTCCGGGCAGGACGTAGGCGCAGCGGCAGGGCAGCAGCAGTAGCAGCACAGCAACAGCAGAGCGGTAGCAGCGACAGCAGCAGCAACAGCGACAGCACATCAACAGCAACCACGGCACTGGCAGTAGGCGGGCACCGCCGCAGAATGGAGGAGCAGGAGCCCTGGCTGCATGCACACACGTCAGATGGATGGCAGGGAAACCGCAACACAGGCAGGGGTAGCAAACAACTGCAGGTTGGCAGACTGAAGCAGACAAAGTTAGTATAGCGGGGCAGGAATGAATGAACAGTGGGAAATGCCGTTCCAGACAGGAGCAGACTTGGACTTAGACAGAATAGCAAAGGCGAGTTAACGCCGGTACAGTACAAGACTTTAGTTAGCAAGACTAGACTGGATACTAGGAATCAAGACAAGACCAGAGGTTTCAGACAAAGAGCATTAACGAACTGGCACAGGACAGAGAACACCGGGTGACTAAATGCAAACATTAATTGGTATCAATTAGGTGCCTTGTGCGAATGTATGCGAGGGTGATTAACAGAGCGGAGAGTGTGGAATGCATGCAAAACGGGGAAATGGGATAGGCTGAGAGAAGAGTAGTGAGACAGAGTGACACAAAGGGAAAAACCACGCCCAACCTGCAGCTAGGGGAAACGGACTATGGAGAGACGAACACGAGACAGGGGGAGAAGGAAAACACGGGAAACGTTAGTGAACACGGGAGTGAGAACGTTACACATTTGTTTTTAATTCCAAACAATTAGTTAATTCTGAACATTTATTTGCAGACAATGACAACTGGTCAAAGCACAATACACAGTGTTGTTATACACTGAATAATGCAAACTAAACAAGTTTATACTGAATACATAAATAATGAAAATAACAATGTCTTCGCTCAGGAAGGGTTCAGCGATAAATATTGGGGGAGTAACCCCGATATTTTTTCAAAAATATTGGGTGGT
Organism: Synaphobranchus kaupii; assembly: GCA_029718625.1. Lineage (NCBI taxonomy): Eukaryota > Metazoa > Chordata > Actinopteri > Anguilliformes > Synaphobranchidae > Synaphobranchus > Synaphobranchus kaupii. The sequence continues at coordinate 76,484,061 of CM056377.1, read as the reverse complement.
CTCAATTGTTTTTGGACTCGGAATCTATAAGCTGCACGTTCCATTTTCACGTTAATTAAAAAAAACACCCATTCGCAATATTAAAATGCTTTATATCATACTGTAGACGAGATTTTGATGAAGATCTACATGTAAAAATCTCGTTGTTCATCTGCAGTTTACCGGTGATCTCGCCCCGAGAAAAACATGGCAGCCAGCAACTTTAGCTGGCACTGTTTAGTAGAATTCTCTGTTTTTGGACTCGGAATCTATAAGGTGCATGTTCCCTTTTCACGTTAATTAAAAAAACACCCATTCTCAATATTAAAATGCTTTAAATCATACTGTAGACGAGATTTTGATGAAGATCTACATGTAAAAATCTCGTTATTCATCTGGAGTTTACCGGTGATCTCGCCCAGAGAAAAAAACATGGCAGCCAGCAACTTTAGCTGGCACTGGTTATCAGAATTCTCCGTTTTTGGACTCGTAATCTATAAGGTGCACGTTCCCTTTTCACGTTAAGTCCCGCATCGATACATACCGATCGATTAACACCTAAAACATGTCACAATGAGTTTTTCTTGTAATAAAATGTGTATTAACAACTTCAATGTGGTTGGACGTTTTATAATGACCCCATTGATTTCGGTACAGCGTTAAGTATAGGCACAAATGCTCGTAAACAGAGTCAAATTAGTATAATAATTTCTGGCTTCTAAAGTAAAAAACATTGGTGAAGTGTATGTACACTTCTGAAACAAATGAATAGCTTCATCTACTCTCGTTTAGTAGATTTCCTTGTTAAATTACATGTTGAAATGAGCCCAGACGTCAATTTTGTTTTTTGTTTATGTGTGGAATGCGTGACCCAGTAAACATGCGTTGGTTGGGCTAACATTGGTTAATGGTCATTATGGTTGGCGACGGTCACCGTCTCCTGCCAACGTTAGCACACTGTTGGAATGTGACTGTAGCCCAACAGTTAAATATTTCGTTGTGAGCCAATATTGGTACAACGCTGGAATACCACTCTTTCCCAACCGTCGCATCATCGTCATGAACCAACGTTACCACACCGTTGCCATTGTGATTTTAACCCAACCGTCGCATTTTAATCGTAGACCAACCTAGATGGCATATCCAGACCAGTGAACAATCGCGATGACATTTTTAAAGTTCAACTGAAAATTTGCCAGATGGAGAGAGACAGTTAAACCCGTTAAGTGCATTCTTCGCTCTGAGCGAAGCTGAGCCGCTCAGTTACTTAGCTAACTTGCCCAATCTCTCCCAGCCTCACACCGAAGCTTCTAACGTTAGTAAAGCTGCATTTTGGTAAGTTAATAGCTAATTGTCTGATATTTCCCTAGCTAAACGTATTATGACCAATTTGAATTGTATGCTTAACGTTACTTTAAGATGTTTTACCCAATTTTAGTCAAATGGATTTTCATAATGTTACCGTTGACGTTACCGTTAGCTAGCTGGTTCTAAGGTAAATTAGCTAGCTAACTGTTAGCTAACGTTAGTAGCTAACCCCACACTGCTGGTAGTTTGCTAAAGTTAACTTATACAAAAGGTGAAGTGGTTACCGTTATAAGGGTGCCACAAATGAGATAACGTCAGCACACTGTCATCCGTCTGCTAGCTATTTTGGAGTGGCATGCTACTGACTGCCTGGTACATTATGCCTCATTGCCTCGATCTGTGTGGGACCTGCCGCAGAGGAGCATCGGATGGTCCAGAGGTTGACTGTGCATCCGTATCGTGGTCTCCAGATCATTCATGACTTTACTATTACGCTCCGAAGTTGGGATAAGCCGTCGAACTACCCTTTTAATGGTGAGCGTTCATATATTAGTTTAACTTGTGTTTTGTTTAGTTTTGCTGTGCAATGTTTAAAGTTAAGTTAATGTTGACGTAACGTTGTCATAAAATTTCTTCTTACCGTGAAAAACGACGACATCGGACAGATGTTAAGGTAAATCTATCACCACGGCGGCACTTTCGCCACAAGTCAGCAATCATACCGGGAAATGCCCTCTTTGAAAACAAAAAACAAATGAATATAAAAAGGTTAGTCTGTTACTGCATACCCGTTTTTGCTAAAGCTGCATCATAGCTATGATAACGCGGAGCTGTCAAAACTATAACAGCACGGAAACCCTTTAAAAAAAACAAAATAAAAACTGTAGCTAGGCTACACGTAGCCTATGGCTATGACAAATAAGGACTAAACAAGCCACATTTTAGTTAATAAAACTCAAGTAAACTAATTTAGATATCCAGTGAGCACAAGTGGCATACAGAACTAGTTTACTTTTTTTTAGCAGCATTTTTTTGTAAGTATAAACCGAACTATTTTTTAAAAAAAAAAACAATTTATTTGATTGATTTATTTAAGTATGAGCCGAAGTATGCCTTCCTGGCGTGTCTCCCCGTGGCGTAGTCTGTAGCGCGGCGTACATAGGATTCCCGTGCTCTTTGCTACATTATCGGTTTGAATCCGACCTTTCCTCTTGTCTCTACAATCTGTGCTGTCCAATAAAGCTGAAAGGCTATTACACCTATTTTAAGAAAGTATAGTCCATTTTAGTACTTATAAACTTTTGTAGCCACAATTTCCTCTATATTCTCAGCTACCTTGAATTGAGAGAAAATGCTGTTAGCTATAAGTTAGAGTGAAGGAAATGTAGAGACCTAGCTACTTACTCCAAAAGTCTCTGGGACCTCAGATGGATATCTGGCTTCTCTGTCAAACATGAGGTAGAATGCGGAGTGCTTGGTGGTCATCTGTACTTTGGTGCGCAAGCCAAACATGGCTGCACTGAGGTCCCAGTTCCAAGGATTCTCTTCCACCAATTTGGTGAGAGTTTTGAAACATATTGACATTGTTATGAAATACTATTTCGATTGTAAAGCATAGCTTATGATTGCGATGTGTGACCCAAATCACACTGCTTAATACAATACCAAAATAGAATACTTAACACAGTGACTATAGTACCATTTAGTGGTGTAAATGTGTCAAGGTCAGTTTAGTGTCAAGTCCACATTACTTTGTCACTGTCCCATTCATTCTTTCAACCAATCCACTGGTCTGTGGATGGAAAGGTGCGCAGAAGCTCCTCTCGATGTCCAGCTTCTGGCAGAGAGCCATATTCAGCTGAATTTAATGGACAACAGTCAGTTAGTACAAAAGAAAACTGAGTGAAGGGAGCCTCAGCTATGTTTTTGGGTAATGAGACAGACTGCACAGGGACGTCATGATTGACTACAAGACCAAGTGGGCTGAGGCATATCCGCTGAAGTCTAAGAAAGCAGAGGATGTAGCACAGTGCATTGTAGAATTCTTTGCACAGTTCATTGTAGAATTCAAGTTTGGGGCACCAAAACAAATTCTCACCAACCGAGGAGGGGAGTTCAGGAATAAGGTGCTGTCCTATTGTCCTATTACAATGCATTTTCAATCATTTCTCAATATCTTTCCCTGTGCAGTCCGTATCATTACCCAAAAACATGGCTGAGGCTCCCTTCACGCTCCATGCCTGCAGCTAGATGGATCTCCGAAAATCTAGCATTTCAAATGAGAAAAGGGTTATCTGTCCGCTGTACAGACAGTGACACAGAATGGTCCATTTACCGCAGTAAATTATTTTCGTTTCTAGTTTGGCAGTCAGGAAATGAAGATCAGCCAAATTTGAGTAATTTTTGTTTTGTGACATTAGAAACGGTGAACGTGAAAAGGCCAATTTCTTGTTTTTCGAGCCTAAATGGATAGCTAACTTTACCGTTAACGTTAGCCTAGGCTACTTAAAATGGTTATGCAATTTACACGGACCTTCCTACTTTATAACAATTGCACGTTTGTTTTCAGAATAAACGCATCCGGCAAGAGGATGGTGACAAGAGCGGTGAAGAGACCACGGATGACATGATTTTGCTTTTTTAGAGATTTTAAAAAATGTGTCTTTTTTTTTGTGTGAATATGAAAATGAGTCGCTATGCCGGTTCATCATCGTTAGCATAAAGCCTACTACCTTGTTCTTCTGAGCTGAAAAAAATGTAATAAAATATATGTTCCCTATTGTTAATGAAAGTCTAAGTTGTATTTATTTATTTTTCTATATAAAAAAAAATGACCATCAATGTAGCCTAGCCTACGACTTTTCGACTTTTTATATTGCCGATAGAGAGCAATACTCAGGGTAGGCCTAGGCGTGCCTGCGTTCGTATCTCAAACTGGTAAGCAGAGCAATCGGTCTTGAGTTGTGCACCCCATTGTGGATGTATTTGGTATTCTGTAGCGACTATTGCATTTTAGACTACTGGGTTCCAGATAATAGGATAAGTATTCCAGTGTGTAGCCTATTTCTACCAAAAAATGGCAATTTGTGTAGGCTATTTCTGTCTTTCTTTAAAAAAAAGTATTGGACGAAATTAAACCACTACCGACAGTTTAGAAATAAACGTATTATAAACGTTTCTTTTTCCATGTTACTTCATTTTAATATTAGTAGGCTATAACTTTATATTCTTTTTGTAGATTAGTAGGCCACAATGTAGCCTATAGTGACATAAGAACTGTCACCATACCACGAAATTGTTTTTAAAATTGCATACATAAAAATGGTGTCAATATGTGCAAACTATAACGTTGTCACAACGTATTTATACAACTTTGCTACAACTTGTACAACGTTGCCACAACGTCGTATTATAACGTTGTCACAACGTATCTGGGAATTACACTTTTACGTTGTCACAACGTAATGATACAACGAATCCTAGTTAGGCCACGCTACAGACTGCGCCACGGGGAGACACGCCAGGAAGGCATACTTCGGCTCATACTTAAATAAATAAATCAAACAAATTGTATTAAAAAAAAAAAAGTTCGGTTTATACTTACAAAAAAATGCTGCTAAAAAAAAGTAAACTAGTTCTGTATGCCACTTGTGCTCACTGGATATCTAAATTAGCTTACTTGAGTTTTATTAACTAAAATGTGGCTTGTTTAGTCCATAATTTGTCATAGCCATAGGCTACGTGTAGCCTAGCTACGGTTTTTATTTTGTTTTTTTTAAGGGTTTCAGTGCTGTTGTAGTTTTGACAGCTCCGCGTTATCATAGCTATGATGCAGCTTTAGCAAAAACGTGTATGCAGTAACAGACTAACCTTTTTATATTCATTCGTTTTTTGTTTTCAAAGAGGGCATTTCCTGGTATAATTGCTGACTTGTGACGAAAGTGCCGCCGCGGTGATAGATTTACCTAAACATCTGTCAGATGTCGTCGTTTTTCACGGTAAGAAGAAATTTTATGACAACGTTAGTTCAACACATCGAGGTTACCAAAGAACAGTGGAAAAAAAGCTTGCAAAAACAGTGACAGCTAGCGTTAGCCATAGAGGTTGCTAGCTAGATATACTAGCTGTTGGATGTTCTAACGTTAACGTTACGTTATCTAAAGCTTGATGTTAACGTTAGCCAAGTTACGTGCCCCAAAGCATATTCTGGCCATCAGTTTCGCTGACTTTGTGGCCCAAGTGCCCAGTGTAATTTTTTACATGTCTACCCCTGCTTCTGCACACATTCTGAAGTCAACTTTTTTCCTTTATTGAAACAGGTTCAAGTCAGTATTATGACTGCACTCTTTCTGCTGCTCATCAAATTGGAGGTAAATAAGTTACGTCTTGCATGTACAGCAGGGGTGTCAAGATCCGGTCCTGGAGGGCCGCAGTGTCTGCTGGTTTTTGGTGCGTTTAACCTCTTCCTACCGAGGGCAAAATAGGCCAATTTTCACCTGTTTTCACTAGTGACAAACAAAGGTGGTTATCTCAAAAACTATAAATGGTACAAATATGGGTCATGGCTTTTATCAAAGAAGACACCTGCAGTATTACGACTAAGCAGTGAGAACTCATAGAAATCCAGTTTTTGATACTTAACTACAACAATTTATGTACAGAAAATATAAAAAAAAACTAAAAAACGGGTACCTACATTCAAGTTTAAGAATTTTTACCTGGGGAGCTACAAATGCAATCAAGGAAATGACTCCTCTATCTGATTCATCAATATGCTGCCTACCTCTGGTAACAATCTGGTGTCAATATCTCAAACCATTCAAATTTTACAGGGTTTTTTTCAGGTGAACCTTTTTCGTTATCCAAATGGTGCCAAATGTGCCAAAAATGGCAATGTTCCAGAAAGGTCTCAATATGATTTATTTTTTAGGTTTTTACAAAACAATGAGATAATTTGTCAATATTGGCAATAAAAGTTCATTTTTAGACGTGTTCTTGTTGCTCTTCATATTACACAACTAACTACCCGAGGTCACAAAAAGCTGTCAAAACCCATGTAGCAGCACAGTGAATCTTGTGTATTTCACCAGAGCCCCGTTAGCCAGAAATGAGTCCAGGAATGTGCAAACAGGTTTTCAAATGAATAATGGGAATAGTATGAAACTTCCCTACACATTACTGCTAGCCAGTCCTGTCCTTTATTCTGTTGCCACCTCCTATGACAGGGACGTTGGGGTTGGGTTTTAGGAGGCAAAACTTTATACATGACAAACATATATCAACTATATACAAGTGCACTAAGGTGTACTACTAAAAGTGCAGTGGATAAAAAATCAAAAGTCCACCAGTTTCCTAGATAAAAAATAAAAACACCCCTGCTGTAACAAATAAAAAGATCCTTGCCCTCTATTTGCTGAAGTTACCGTATTTACACAAAGAAAGTACAAAGTGGCAGGGTCCAAAAAGCTAAAAAAAATTAACTAAAAACAAAAAAAGGCAAAGGATCAAAACATGGGGGTGGAGGGTGAGGAGAGATTATTTAACCATTCATACAGAAGCCATTTAGACTACACATTCCCTCAGGAGAGCAATCTGCATCATTACAAACCCCACTAACCCTGTCCATGGAATTGTCCACCATGTTGATATACCCATTAGTCCCCCTTATACAACAACAATCAACAATAATAATAATAAACAAGTACTCCCTCATGTTATCATGTTCTCTCCCTCATACCATGCATAAATTGCCATTTTGTTTACCTGCACAGCCTTCTGTACTGCATACAGAACAATTTACTCATGTGGAACAGTGACTTTACTAAACACTTCCAGAAGCCATTTCACACTCAAAAAAATCGATTTAGTAGCTCATCTCAGACACAAATAGATAGCTAGCTGCTTGTTACCTGTAATTTTGCTTGCTAGCTTTCCACTGTAAAGGTAATACTATCTATATTAATTTAGCTGAGAGGGACCGATTTTATGCATAAGTATATAAGGTTAGTTAGCTTCACAGAAGAAACACAGGGATTCACGCATTGCAGCTAAATTGCACATTTCCTTCGATGCTTACACCAAACTTACAGTTTCCACAAACATCTGTGTTGTTGGCAACGCCACGTAACACGTGCGAGTTCGTCAACACAGACAATACACCCTAAGTTTACTTCATAAATTATTTATCATACCGTTGGAATGTGCAATTTGTAATATTAATTGTATGAAAAACAATAAAATACAGTTGACAATGTAATTACGAACCCGCATGGCATTGCGTGAATTCACACTGGTATATCGAAAAATCGGTAATACCACCAGCCCTAACGACGTTACCTGCCATGGTGAAATTCAATGCGTTTATAGCATAACACTGTTAGTATGATAAAACAACTTACATGTCAGCAACATCATCTCGGTCATCAGTGGATTCAGCGTCACTGAGACAGGATGAGTCTCCCTCGGCAAAAACATCCTCTGGCTTATCCAGTTCGTCTAGCACTTGGTGCACGGATAAACACCTCAAAAATCTCGATATAACTACACAAAAACTGTATCAAAAATACTCTAAAGTAAAAAATGTAACTGCGGGTCTTACCTAATTAATTGTGCTTTGCTAAACGGAATGTAGCGAGCTACGCTACAAGGTAAAAACACTGCGCCATCTTGGCTCGATAATTACGCGTGAGTGCCACTTCCTCATACGCAGTGCTGTTATCGCCTTCATTTAAGAAGGAAATGTGTTTAATGAGGGCTCGTATGAAAGATAATAATAATAATAATAATAATAATGCATGGCATTTATATAGCGCCTTTCTCGATACTCAAAGCGCTTTACAATGATGAGGGGGAAACTCGCCTCTACCACCACCAATGTGTAGCACCCACCTGGGTGATGCAACGGCAGCCATTTTGCGCCAGTATGCTCACCACACATCAGCTGAGGTGGAGAGGGAGAGAATCATTTTTTTAGCCAATTAAACTGGGGGATGATTAGGTGGCAGATTGAATGAGCCTGGGTTGGGAGTTTAGCCAGGACACCGGGGAAACCCCTACTCTTTACGATAAGTGTCATGGGATCTTTAATGACCAGAGTGAGTCAGGACCTCGGTTTAACGTCTCATCCGAAAGACGGCATCTCCTACAGCACAGTGTCCCCATCACTGCACTGGGGCATTGGGGTTTATTTGACCAGAGGGAAGACTGCCCCCTACTGGCCCACCAACACCACTTCCAGCAGCAACTTGGTTTTCCCCAGAGGTCTCCCATCCAAGTACTAACCAAGCCCACAACCTGCTTAGCTTCAGCCATTCAGCAGGCACAGATAGCATAGTGGTATGGCTGCTGGCAGTGTCTTGGCTTGGATAAGAGTCTTGGCTATTGGCTGGAATATTTGACAGACAGTTTTAAAACCCAATGGAAAGCAAATAATACTCGGAGTGGAGGCAGGTCGAAGACAGTTTTTCCCACTTCAGATAGGCCTATTGTGCTATCAGTCAAAGAAATACACCCAATTGACGACGGTTTTGCATAATTCTCTGCAAACAAGTTCAAAACCACTCTGGCTAACATACACTACTCACAAAAAGTTAGGGATATTCGGCTTTCGGGTGAAATTTCAGGATGAACCTAAAATGCACTATAACCTTTACAGGTGAAATTAATTTGACCTTCTCTAAACTTTTGAATGCACATGTCCAACTATTCAATGTTTCAGTACTTTTTGCACAACTTGCTGTTCTCTAACAAGGAGCTGAACGGCAAAATTCACAACAGGTGTTTGATCCATGAATCGACTAATAAATTTCCTGGTTCAATTAGAATTGGTATTTGAACAGTCCTCTTCATCATGCTGTTCACATTTTGACATCATGAGACCAAGACGACACCTAACAATTGATCAACAGTACCTCGCCATTGCGAGGCTTCAAACAGGATGTTCTCAGAGGGAAGTGGCCACTGAGCTTAGAGTGTCACAGAGTGTCATCAGCAGGTTGCAACAGAGATACAGAGAGACTGGAAGAGTCACAGAAAGGCATAGAAGTGGACATCCTTTGGCCACATCCCACACTGATGACCGCTTCATTGTGAACAGTGCCCTGCGGAACCGGATGATGAATGCCACTCAACTCCAGGCACATTTAAGGGAGGTGAGAGGCACCCAAGTGTCACGTCAGACCATTCGAAACCGTTTACATCAGCGTGGTCTGCGTGCTAGACGACCTGCAAGGGTACCTGACCACACCACCAGGCACAGGCGTCATCGTCTTGCATGGGCCAGGGAGCATTTACGCTGGACGAGGGACCAGTGGGCCTCAGTGCTGTTCTCTGATGAAAGTCGATTCACGTTGAGCAGAAATGATGGCCGCCAACGATGTTGGAGACGTCAAGGAGAGCGCTATGCATCAGCCACTGTTGTCACCAGACGACCCTTTGGTGGTGGCGGTGTTACAGTGTGGGCAGGTGTGTCTAGTCAATACAGAACTGCCCTACACTTTGTGAATGGTACAGTGACAAGCCCATACTACCTGAATAACATCATTAATCCAGTCATTGTGCCCCTGCATGAACAACACAGGCCTAATTTCATCTTCATGGACGACAATGCTCCAGCTCATCGAGGTCGCATCATTAGGGAAAGGCTGCTGGAGACTGGGGTACCTCAAATGGAGTGGCCTGCACTTTCTCCAGACCTGAATCCCATAGAAAACCTATGGGATCAGCTGACTCACCGTGTAGAGGCTCGTAACTCTGTACCCCAGAACCTCAATGACCTGAGGGCCGCCCTTCAAGAAGAGTGGGATGCCATGCCTCAGCAGACAATAAGTCGACTTGTGAACAGCATGAGACGTCGTTGTCAAGCTGTAATTGATGCTCAAGGGCACATGACAAGTTATTGAGACATTGACATTTTTGTTGTGGTATACCCACCACTGTTGTTGGCTTTTGTTTCAATAAATTGTTTGAGATGAGGAAATCACCATTGCATGCTTCTACTTAAATGCCCTACTTTCATGATACGTATAATATCACTGTAGCGTGAACTTACATTTTCCATAAATTTCACCCGAAAGCCAAATATCCCTAACTTTTTGTGAGTAGTGTATACTAAGCCATTGGATTGGTAGTCCAGAAACTGGCTGAGTTTCACAACGCCAAAGTGAACACAGCCGAACGAGTCGTAATCAAGTGCAAAAAAGCACAAGTCGGTTTAAAATTGGAAAAAAATCATGTACAGCCTTATGAAAGTTTTAAAGTATTTTTTCTTGAAGCCTAAAGGTATAATGATTTTTTAAACCAAAGTTTTGTGAAATACAATTAAGCAGAACAGTTTACCAGCACATTGTTTATGGTGTGACATCAAGCTGCAATACATGTTTGAGAATTAGGTCAGAGTTTCCAACGTTATTTACAAAGTTTTATCTCGACGTTTTGGGCTTAAAAACCACTTTCCCAGAAGGAATGGATATATCATAAGGATATTTAATCAAAATATTGAGGTGAGCATTTTATTATATATTATTAAATTAATGAAATGTATAATTTAATCATTTCCGTCACGCCCGCGTTACCGCTAGGGGGCGTTTGGCATTAAGAGGTTAAGCACAAGTGATTAATTTAAGTCACTAATTGGCTAAGAAGTCCACACACCTTGTTCTCAATGCTTTAACTGGGTGCTGATTGAAAGGAAACCACAAATACCTGTAGACACTGCGGCCCTCCAGGACTGGAGTTTGACACCCCTGATGTACAGGGTTCAGCAATGCATATTGGTGAGGGCCTGGGTAAAAGCCGGAATGGAACAGCGGAAGGAAGCTCGGAATGGCCAATCGTGCTTTGTGCCAAAAAGGACCTCAGTTCAAATGCCTGCAGCACTTGCTGTGGAATGCACATCAATATAATTTTAACAGTTTCTGAATGGGCATCATATGCACTTTCATTTGAGCATAGAATTTATATCATGAATCATGAAATATAAATTTGAAATATCTGAAAAATTGATCAAAACTAATAGCATTATCAAACATATTTCAGAGCCCCTCATCACCCTTTTGGATTAAGACATCAAGATAAGGATTTCACCTTTTGAAAGTGCAGTCTTTTGTTTAAAATTAGTATATTCAATCCTTGATGACTCGATAAGTGGATGGAAAAGGCCTTTTGGAGAGGATAAGGATATATTTCAATATCAAGCCCCAAAAATCTCATTCTGCATTAAAACATCAAGGCATGATGTATACCAAACGAAAGCTTTGGATCTGCCCTTCGAGTAAGTGTATATGATGTTCATGCAGAAATTGTGCATTATTTGGACTGCAATCAAGTCTGACCATTACATCTACCATAAGTCAGTTATCATTCAGAGCCTCTTATAACCCTAACAGAATAAGACATCAAGATGAGATTTCACCTTTAGAAAGTGCAGAGCTCTCCGTTTAAGATGGGTATCTCCAGTTCTTGATGACTCAATGATACATTGATCAATGATAAGTCAATCAAAATCATGTTTCAATGACATCAGTCTGTTAAGATGAAATGGTGTCTATTTCCGATCCAAGCCCCACAAATCATATTCCGCATTCACACATCAAGGCCTGGTGTATACCAAATGAAAGCTCTTGATCTGCCCTTCGTATATGTATATGATGTTATGGGTTTGTATAGAAAATATATATTATTTAATAACTGAAGACTTATATGTCCACTTGGTGATGTGTGTGTCCTAATTCCACTCCAAATCCCAAAAGACTGTGTTCCTATTTACCCACAAAGTATTACACATCAAATTAAACAGCACAAATTTATCTTTAAAAAGAATCTAATCAAACTCTGGGGTCTAACTGGCTCTAATAGTGAATCCAGTTTCAATCTACAGATATTTAGAGAAAATAATGGTCCAGTATGACTCCAGTCATGAAATAATATATTTTATTTGTGAAAACCGTAACATCATATGCATGTACTCGAAGGGCAGATCCAGAGCTATCATTTGGTATACACCATGCCTTGATGTCTGAATGCGGAATGAGATTTTTTGGGCTTGGTGAGGAAATTGACACCATTTCATTCCAACAGACTGATGTCATTAAAACATGATTTTGATTGACTTATCATTGAGTCATCAAGAACTGGAGATACCCATCTTAAACGGAGAGCTCTGCACTTTCTAAAGGTGAAAATCTCATCTTGATGTCTTATTCCGTTTTGGTTAAGAGGCTCTGAATGGTAACTGACTTATGGTAGATGTAATGGCCAAACTTGATTGCAGTCCAAATATTGCACAATTTCTGCATGAACCCATAACATCATGTACAGTTCCTTGAAGGGCAGATCCAGAGCTATCATTTGGTATACACCATGCCTTGATGTCTGAATGCGGAATGAGATTTTTTGGGCTTGGAGAGGAAATTGACACCATTTCATTCCAACAGACTGATGTCATTAAAACATGATTTTGATCGACTTATCATTGAGTCATCAAGAACTGGAGATACCCATCTTAAACGGAGAGCTCTGCACTTTCTAAAGGTGAATACCTCATCTTGATGTCTTATTCCGTTTTGGTTAAGAGGCTCTGAATGGTAACTGACTTATGGTAGATGTAATGGCCAAACTTGATTGCAGTCCAAATATTGCACAATTTCTGCATGAACCCATAACATCATGTACAGTTCCTTGAAGGGCAGATCCAGAGCTATCATTTGGTATACACCATGCCTTGATGTCTGAATGCGGAATGAGATTTTTTGGGCTTGGAGAGGAAATTGACACCATTTCATTCCAACAGACTGATGTCATTAAAACATGATTTTGATCGACTTATCATTGAGTCATCAAGAACTGGAGATACCCATCTTAAACGGAGAGCTCTGCACTTTCTAAAGGTGAATACCTCATCTTGATGTCTTATTCCGTTTTGGTTAAGAGGCTCTGAATGGTAACTGACTTATGGTAGATGTAATGGCCAAACTTGATTGCAGTCCAAATATTGCACAATTTCTGCATGAACCCATAACATCATGTACAGTTCCTCGAAGGGCGGATCCAAAGCTTTCATTTGGTATACATCATACCTTGATGTGTGAATGCAGAATGTGATTTTTAGGGCTTGATATTCAAATATATTCATATCATCTCTAACAGGCTTTTTCCATTAAAATATAATTTTGATCAACTTATAATTGAGTCATCAAGGACTGAATATACTAATTTTAAAGAAGAAAATCTGCACTTTCAAAAGGTGAAATCCTTATCTTGATGTCTTATTCTGAAAGGGTGATGAGGGGCTCTGAAACATGTCTGCTAATGCTATTAGTTTTGATCAATTTCTCATATATTTCAAATTTATATTTCATGGAAATTCCACGCTCAAATGAAAGTACATATGATGCCATTCAGAAACTGTTAAGATTGTATTGATGCACATTCCACAGCGAGTGCTGCAAGCATTTGAACAGAGGTATTTTTTGGCACAGATCACTCATGGCCATTCCGAGCTTCCTTCCGCAGTTCCATTCCGGCTTTTACCCAGGCCCTATTGGTGATCTTTTTTTCATGGCTGTATTCAAATTAAAAGTTCCTGCAGTGCAAGGTGAGTCGTCTCCAGTCTTATATCTCTTTATCAGCATTGCAACAGTTAAAATGGCTCTTTCACATTGTACTGTGAACTTCTCCATTTTTTTAAAAACAGGTTCAAGTCAGTCTTATCGCTGCTCTTCATTGAGGTCTGCTGCACACCAATCTGGAGGTAATTATGTTATGTCTTGCATATTCAGGGTTCAGAATCACATATTGGTGCAATCTTATTTTAAAGGGGCAGTTCACCCAAACATTACATTCTGATATGTTTCTACATACCCGGAGTGCTATCTATCCATCCAGGTAGTTTTCTGCGAACTCACTACTTTTGTAGATTTCCGCTGCAGCTCACTGTGATATCACCCTTATAGAATGGACCTCAACGGGCCTCAAAGCGCCAAAAACTTAGTCGAAAAAAATCAACAGCAACGTCTCTTTCCAAATATAATGACACGGTTACTCACAAACAGCTAATAATAATAATAATAATAAACTTTATTTATATAGCACCTTTCATACAACAAGTAGCAGCCCAAAGTGCTTCACAATAGGGAAATAATAATAAACAGTTAAAACAGGAAAATATTGGATAAAACAATATAACATTATATAACATTAATATAACAATAAAACACAATGAAATAAAAGACAATATAACAGGGAATAAAACAAATCTGAAGAAAAAAATAAAATAAATAAATAAAATAAAAATAATAAAATAAAATCTTGATTTGGGAAAAAAAACAATATAAAATATAAAAATAAGTAATAATAAAATGGGATAAAACAAAATGCAATAAAACACAATGAAATGCAAGACAATATAGATGTATATTTATAAAACAAGTAAAAGCAAAAGACAAGTAAAAACAGATTAAAACCCTTCTTTTTTTTTACAGTTTCAAAACGGTTTGAATCCCCAGGCATACAGAATTAAGCATTGGATTGTTTATTTGTTTATTAAAACATTGAAATATATCATTAGGGATGGAGCCGTTGAGGATACTTGTGAGAGCAAAAGAAAAAGAAACAAAACGTTAAATGAAGAATCTCAACATCTTGCATGCAAACGATATCCCTTTAATGCTGCTCGCTTGAATTTAGCCGCCCTTAATTTCAACACTTTTTCAGAACGTAAAAACACCTTTTAAAAGAAAGCAAAGGAACAGCTAGAATCAGTAACCTAAGTCCCGTTTTGAAATGTCACTTACTGGCTATCAAAATCATTATTGTATTTATTCTCGTTGTGTTGTTTGTATTTTTAAACTGTACCGACCGTCCGTTCTCCCTCCGTATTGCTGCGTAATCAATTCCGTCAATCTCGCAATTCCATGAGCCCAAACTTGCAACTCAGTTAATAAAACGAAAATGTGACGTTTTACACAGCAGAAAAAAATGTTTTAACTATAGGCTTGTCGCGGTGATCGGGTTAACCATTGGTATACTAAAAGCATATTAAAAGCTGTTGAATGCAGCCATGTCCCGACTTTTTTTAAAATTTTCTTTAATTAAAAGCTTTTCAGGTGTTCTAGAACTTTGTTGTTACTGCTAGCTCAGAAATGCATCTTGTTGGACTGTTCATTTTACTTTTTTCATTTCGAGTGTTTTCTCAATAAATCATTAGGCTATAATCCTTAAGTCTTCTCCTTGAATTTTATAAAGCATAATAATAGTAATGATAATAATGTTACTATATATAATCATTTATGTATTCAAGTTCATATAGTAAAATAAATAAAATTAAATAAATTACATTTTTACAACAAAAAAGTACAATATGAAATCACAACAGGCAGAAAGGGGTTATTGTGGAAATAGTTTCCATTCAAATGTATAATGAAATGCTTTGATGTTTTTATAAAACTGCCTTTTCATTCTGAGTTGATTATATATTGTACCTCAGATTTTTTCCAGTTCTTATCCAAAATTATTGTTCAGTGTCCCCTAGTTAGGGGGTGGGGGGTTCAAATAGGTTAACAAAAACTACCTTTAACAAAACAAAACAATAGATAAAAAAATATAAAGTACAGAATATAGTTCTTATAAAAAATTTTGAAAAGAAAAAAAAGACAGTGAGGGGGGTGAATACTCATAAATTGCAATAACAATTAATTTTAGACTAGAAAAGATCACATTTCCTATATGTAACACTTCCGATAGAAGCCACACCCACTTCCGGGTTCTAATCCGAATACAGATACGGATACAGATATTGTTAATGGTTGAACAGATACAGATACATATAGTGGCATCGCTGTACACCCCTACTAGCTAGCTATCTAGCTAATATTATCTCTAGGCTATCTAATATGTTTGGGCCACCAAAAATCCCATCTGGGCCACTAAATTCATTGGCCTGATGGTCCGGGTGGCCAGTGGGAAAAAAATCTTAGTGTCTAACCCTGCATTCCATTGGACAACAACATAGGCCACACAGGCATATTTTCGAGCAATCTTTGCATATCAGAAAAGGCAATACTACTGCCAAAGAAAGTAGTCTACCACCGTTATTATTAATAGTGTTCTCAATAAATTTTCTGCACAAGTATGACATGTTCGGAGGCTGTTGTAAATATTTTTAAAGTAGCCATGAAGCTGATATGAGGGTATACAATACAAATTCAATAATTATAGCTTGGACATGTAAGACATGTACTGTAAGTTCTCTATTTTCTCGCGCCACATTCACGTTTGGTAACCCGAAAGTCGGGAAGTAAAAGTGACTACAGTTTATCTTTAATATTTCTTTAGTTTGGGGGAGAAGGGCAGTGCCCTGCCTATGTCCGATGTTTCAATGTAACATTGCCGGAGACAAATAAGGCTTTCTTACACATTGGGGGGGACACGTCCCCATTGTAATGACGCCTATGTTGCGTAGCCAGGTTTTCAGTATGCGTAATGGCGAGAAGGATCGCTCAGACGCCGCAACAGAGAGAGAGAGAGGAGAAGGGGCGGGGGCTAAACTACTGTAACGCTAGCGGGCCACACAGTCAGTATTGCTTTTCCTCAAAAAAATATATTGACAATGTATTTGTCATTTCATTTAATGTTCCGTGAGCCATGTTGTGTTTTTGTCTGTCTGAGACAGGTGGAACAGGGGGAAGCTGAATTGAACATTGGACGGCCGGTCTTGAGGGACACATCATCTGTGAGGTTATCCAGCCAACTTTCCTGACAGGGCTTGCTGCTGTATTTTCCACATTCTACAGCTTCAATGTTTAATACCAAGAAGAGGCTGCATGCACACTTGAATTCTTTCAAAGGTTAGATACTTGCAGGCAAAATTACCCAGTGTTTCTGTTGTTTCTCTTTTTACTTGCATTTAAATATGAACTAGTTAGAACACACACAGCTAATTTACTGTAGCTACAGGTGCTTGGCAGAATCTAAATCAAAAGCAAAAAACTTCATGTAGCTAATGAAAAATGCTCCTTTTTAATGACCACAAATGTTTCAACCCAGATGGGTCTTCCTCAGGATGTGAATAACATAAACCAGATGTGACTAATATATGTAATTACAAGACACGTGACCAAATACCAGAAAGGGTAAGATAAAAGGTGATCTCTCTTGACAGATGTTCACATAAATATGAACTATATCTGTCGGCGCACATGTAAAAGCTGGCGTTACCTAAATTAAAGCAGAGACGAGAACTTCCTGTCGGAAGCTGATTGGCCTGACTAATAACATTTGGCGGTGCACATGTAAACAGAATCAATGGGAAACACCACATGGGTACTGATGTACCGATAGATGACACAATTTAACTTAGGCTAATTGTAGCCCAGTTGCAGAAAATTAGCCTACTATTTGCAGCCTACGAGGCGGCGTAGGCTACGTTTGCCATCCAGTAGTCACTGAGGTAAAGAAAGTAGCTACATTCTGCTTAATTTACTTAAAAATACAGACAGTAATTAATTAGTTATTTACTTCACTTATTTTCTTGAACGTTCTGGACTCTTAACTATTGCTCCATAACCAGCTAAAGTGGATCGCCGGGTTATTTCTTGAACTTCTATATCAATTTTATAAGTTTAATGTGAGTCTTGAAGCTTACCGCACTAGAACTGACGACGCTGAAGTTGGCTCCCGATTCGCAGCTCCCGATTCGGAATTGCCGGTCCACCTTAAATCGGTCGCGAAAAGCGATTGTATGCTTTCACGGTCATCCTTCCGCTTTTTTCTCCGCTAAATCTAATTGACTCAACATTCTGATAGCCTAGTTGTGTGTGTGTATATATATATATATTTATTTATTTATTTATTTTGGATACTGCACCGTTTTGAAATAATCGCACTCCAAACTTCCTATGTCCACCAATGTAAATTACTGAAAAAGGTGAAATTTTTAATAGGATTTTCTTGCCAATTTTAGAACGTCTCAAACTTTTGACACTTGGGTATGAGAGAAGAGGTCCTCCACTATATCTGACCCGAGTTGGGTGAAATATTACTGTAGCATTTTGAAATAATCCCACTTCAAACTTTCTATGTAATCCAATGTAAAACGACTGAAAAAGGTGAAAGTTTGAATAGGATTTTCTTGCCAATTTTAGAACGTCTCAAACTTTTGACACTGGGGTATGAGAGAAGAGGTCCTCCACTATATCTGACCCGAGTTGGGTGAAATATTACTGTAGCATTTTGAAATAATCCCACTTCAAACTTTCTATGTAATCCAATGTAAATCTATTGAAAAAGGTGACATTTTGAATAGGCTTTTCTTGCCAATTTTAGAACGTCTCAAACTTTTGACACTGGGGTATGAGAGAAGAGGTCCTCCACTATATGTGACCCGAGTTTGGTGAAATATTACTGTAGCATTTTGAAATAATCCAAATTCAAACTTTCTATGTAATCCAATGTAAATCGACTGAAAAAGGTGACATTTTGAATAGGATTTTCTTGCCAATTTTAGAATGTCTCAAACGTTTGACACTGGGGTATGAGAGAAGAGGTCCTCCACTATATCTGACCTGAGTTGGGTGAAATATTACTGTAGCATTTTGAAATAATCCCACTTCAAACTTTCTATGTAATCCAATGTAAATCGGCTGAAAAAGTTGACATTTTGAATAGGATTTTCTTGCCAATTTTAGAACGTCTCAAACTTTTGACACTGGGGTATGAGAGAAGAGGTTCTCCACTATATCTGACCCGAGTTGGGTGAAATATTACTGTAGCATTTTCAAATAATCCCACTTCAAACTTTCTATGTAATCCAATGTAAAACGACTGAAAAAGGTGAAAGTTTGAATAGGATTTTCTTGCCAATTTTAGAACGTCTCAAACTTTTGACACTGGGGTATGAGAGAAGAGGTCCTCCACTATATCTGACTCGAGTTGGGTGAAATATTACTGTAGCATTTTGAAATAATCCTACTTCAAACTTTCTATGTAATCCAATGTAAATCGACTGAAAAAGGTGACATTTTGAATAGGATTTTCTTGCCAATTTTAGAACGTCTCAAACTTTTGACACTGGGGTATGAGAGAAGAGGTCCTCCACTATATCTGACCCGAGTTGGGTGAAATATTACTGTAGCATTTTGAAATAATCCCACTTCAAACTTTCTATGTAATCCAATGTAAATCTATTGAAAAAGGTGACATTTTGAATAGGATTTTCTTGCCAATTTTAGAACGTCTCAAACTTTTGACACTTGGCTATGAGAGAAGAGGTCCTCCACTATATGTGACCCGAGTTGGGTGAAATATTACTGTAGCATTTTGAAATAATCCCACTTCAAACTTTCTATGTAATCCAATGTAAATCGACTGAAAAAGGTGACATTTTGAATAGGATTCTCTTGCCAATTTTAGAATGTCTCAAACTTTTGACACTGGGGTATGAGAGAAGAGGTCCTCCACTATATCTGACCCGAGTTGGGTGAAATATTACTGTAGCATTTTGAAATAATCCCACTTCAAACTTTCTATGTAATCCTTTGTAAATCTACTGAAAAAGGTGAAATTTTGGATAGGAATTTCTTTCCTATTTTAGAAGGTGTCAAACTTTTGACACTTGGATATGACAGACGAACGAGGTTCTATTTCATATCGGTCAACACGCCACACTATGGGGCATCCTCGCTGAGAGGAAGAGCTGCTGGGAAACTGAATAGCAAATTAACCACCACTACGGGCGGAACCACGTCACGCCATAAATATGGCGCTTGTACGCCGCCCGGCCTCTTTTGCCGACTTGAGGGCACTTGCCATCCTGAGCGTGCAAGGTTCCCCACCTGACCACGGTATTGGTCACAGAATACCAAATAACGTTGGGCGCGGTATGTAGTGGGGTACCAGGACCGCAGGTTATTGCATTAGTGCGAATCCTGTAAAAAACAAAATGCACTATTGGCTGCTGTTCTTACCAGAAGAGCAAGCTCAAGTGGGAAACGTGGAAAATAACCACCGGGTAATAGAAACCCTAAATCATCACAAAATTACATACAAGGTTGCTCCGCTGCCCTGAGGACAGAGGAGGCAACTGATGCCGATGATGCTACGTCCAGGTGATAAAACCTGTTGAAAGTGAGTGATGAGGCCCAGCCCGCTGCTGCGCAAATGTCAGCAATTGTGGCGCCACGTAGTAAGGCCCAGGAGGTAGCTACGCCCCGAGTGGAGTGAGCTACCACGCCTGTGGGAGGGGATGTGTCAGAACTGCTGTAGGCCATGGAACCGTCTCTATGATCCAGAGGGCCGCGCGCTGTACAATAGGGCAAACCCCTTCATAGCCCCTCCAAAACAATAAAAGGATTTTTGGTCTTCCTCACTGCACTTGTGCAGGAGATATAAGACCGTAGAGCCCGGGCGGGGCACAGTGAGTGCAGCCTGGCTTCTTCAGGGGTCTCGTGGGGAGGATGGTGAAACGGCTCCAACACCATAGACAGAGATGTACGACCGCGAGAGGGCCTTAGGCTGAAACACAAGGTTAAGAAGCAGAAAGACCGATGAGCTACTGTCACCCAACCGCATACAGGAGGGTTGTACTGACAGTGCATGCAGCTCGCTCACACGCCTCACGGAGGCGATAGCGAGCAGGAATGCAGTCTTCAAGGTTAGACTGAGTCCATCCAGCTCGAAGGGCGGCTCAGTGAGTGGATTCAAAGCCAGTTGTAAGTCCCACGAAGGGACTAAGTTAGACCTGGGTGGGCAAAGCCACCTGGCTCCTCAGGGAAACTGGCTGGCGAGAGGGTGAGATCCCACCATCAGGCCCTCAATACGCTCATGGCTGTCAAATATGGCTGCCAGATAACACCTTAGCGTGGACTCCACTAGCCCCTCTTTGAAGAGGGACTGGAGGAATTCCAAAACGACTGAACTGTCATAATTGGGTAAACCCATTATTGTGGTACCAGCAGCTAACATCTGCCCACTTCCCAGCGTAGAGCGCCCTCGTAGATGGGGCTTTGATGCCTGAAATGTTTCCAGTACTGCTGGCCCCAGGCCCTGTGGCCACTCCCATCTAGGGGCCAAGCAGGTCATACAACTGTGGATTTGGTTGCCATAGCAGGCCTGCGGCAGCAAGTCCGCTCTGGTCGGGAGGCGCGAAGGGGTGCCCGCTAGCAACTCCCTAAATGAACTGCACTGTCTGGGTGCAGGCACCATTTCCCCACTCTCAGGCCACCCCTGGACAGCCTATCGGCTTCCACATTGATTGTGCCCAGTACATGTACTGCCTTCGGGGACATACTGTACCCTAGGCCTGTGCCCACAGCAGGAGTTGACATGCTTTGCATGTCGAGTTGGAGACCAAAGCCCACCCTGTTGGTTGAGGTAGGAGACCACAGTGGAATTGTCTGTCCGGACAAGAACCTGTCTGTGTTGGACCACTGGGAGGAATGGGTCAATGCCTGATGCACTGCCTCCGTTTCTGGCAGGTTGATGTGCTTCCCGACCCATGAGTGTCTCCACAACCCTTGTAGGGAATGACCCTCTCCGACCGCTCCCAGCCAGTCTTGGAGGCGTCCGTGGTGGTCGTCACCCTAGGTAACACACTGGGTAAATAGGGAGGAGTCTGTCCTCGTGCGGGCTTACTCCCTGTGCTGCCGCCCAACGCTGTAATGGACACGTATGCAGCAGCCCAAGTGGCACCACCTGGGCCGCTGAAGCCATCAAGCCAAGCAACCTCCGGTTAATGTTTACTGTCACCTGCTGCGCTGCAGCAAAGTGGGACAGACTGTCCATCAAAAACATTCTGCCTCTCTGGGTCAGAGGGGCCTGCATGGCCATTGAGACCAAAACCAGGCCCAGGAAAACCCTCTCTCTGGAGGGGCTGAGGTGGCTCTTTTCCCCTGTTCAGGGTCAGGCCCAAGCTGGCTAAGTGGGCCAGTACTGACCTTGTATCCCTTCTGGCTTGCTCCTCTGAAGGATCGCAGATTAGCCAGTCGTCCAGGTAGTTCGCAATGCGAATCCCTTAGTGACAGAGTGGGATCAGCGTGTCTCCTTGCACTTCATAAAAAGTGTGTGGGGCCAGGGCTAGGCCGAAGGAGAGGACCGAGTGATCGTACCCTTTGCCTTGGAAGGAAAAGCGGAGGTACTTCCGGTGATCCCGGTGTATGGGGATATGGAAGTAAACATCCGGCAGGGACACAGATGTGAACCAATCGCTGTCTCCCACCAGTAGGGGGAGACTGGAACGGTGGAGCATGTGGAAGGGCAGGCGCTTTAGGAAGCAGTTAAGCCCTCTCCGGCCGCGTGTGAACTGGAGCTTGTACCCCGACTCCAAGGTGCTGAGCACTGAAGGACATCGGGTACGTGGGCGCCATAGCAAGGTTACTGGGGGTAGCGGAGGACATATCCTGCGGAAATCCCTCCAACACACCACAGGCAGCGTAGTGTCGGCTAGCTAAGCTAACCAAGCAGAGGCCTAGTAGGCTGGCGCAGGTGGCTAGCAGTAGGCCCGAATCAGTAGCACTGAAGGGCCGCCAGAGACCACTAAAACCTCAGGTAGCGTGTGTCCACTGACACAGAGGCTACTTCCGGCTTGTCCCTTTTCCCTTTCTTAGTAACAACAAGGAGAAAGAAAATTCAATGCCTCAACAGGACAAAATACAATCAGAAGATATCGGCATAACCCGATCTACTTCTGCAAGGAAAACCGACCGTGAACTGCCTAACAAAAGGTAACAACTCTACCGAGTAATGGTAGCCAAACAAACAGCAACAAACCGTGATTCCGCGTTGCTGGGGAGGGAAAGCCCCAGAAAGCATACTCCGTTCAGGACGTAGCTCCGGGCAATAGGGAGAGGCAAGAAATTCTAAAGGGTACCATACAAACCAGTCTCAGCTCAAACTGAGACAAAAAAAGGCCGGATGGCGTACAAGCGCCATATTTATGGCGTGACGTGGTTCCTCCCGTAGTGGTGGTTAATTTGCTATTCAGTCTCCTCCCATACCATGCCGTATTGAACAATATGAAATAGAACCTTCTTCCTCTCTCATATCCAAGTGTCAAAAGTTTGAGACGTTTTAAAATTGGCAAGAAATTCCGATTCAAAATTCAAAGTTTTATTCAGTAGATTCACATTGGATTACATAGAGGGCTCTATTTTCAAACCGGCGCAAACCAGCGCAAGGGGACGGTATAGTCAAACGCAAGCTTGTTGACAGCATCAACGTCTTAAAACTGGCGCTATGGCGTTTCTCAGCAATACCGCTAGGATCAACAAATTCTCAACATAACATCCTTTCGCTTGCGCTGCAGTGGGATGGGTGGCGCTGTCTGGGGCGTGTTCTAAAATACTTTCGGCTCAGTGACAATTTGAACCAACGAAAACCCATTGCGTTATGATCAGCTGGAACCACCTCTTAGCGGAAACGCAATAGACTCTGGCATTTTGGCAACTTATTAGTCACGTAGTTCTATGTAGTGTCTATAGGTGATGCCAACATTACACTTCCATTTAATGAACAAATAGCCTATAATTATTATTAATTAATTAATTTTAATTTAAACTACTAGAATAAAACAGGACAGCTTACAAGAAACTTGCGATCATGTAGGCCAATAGCCTATAATATATAAATTACACATTGACACAGTTGAATCATAAGCCTACCACTTGAATCATAATTAATACACAGAATACACAGAAAGGATATACTTTCAGCGGGTGTCCTTCCTCAACTATACGGACAATGAATGCAGTAAAAGGTTACATCTTTCAAGAAGCCTACATCTGCCGCATCTTAGAGCCGCATCTTCAGAGTGACACCAGAGGAGGACATGCCCTACTCATCCCAGTTAAAGTTACTGCCGCGCTTACTTTTTATGCGACTGGGTCATTCCAGCATACCGTCAGTTCCACCTCCGGAGTCTCCCAGACAGCTGTCAGTGCTGCCATTCAGGCTGTGACATCAGCCCTGGTCAACCAGGCCAACAGGTATATTACTTTACCTTCGTCACCAGAACGCTAGCGCGAGACAAAACTCGCATTTTTTCTCAAGTGTGGGTTCCCTGGGGTGCTTGGTGCTATCGACTGCACGCACACAAATCCGCGCACCACCCGAGCATGCAATAGTTTTCGTCAATCGCAAAGGAACACATTCCATCAATGTCCAGGTGACATGTGATGCCGGCTGCAAAGTCACACATGTATTTGCCAATTACCCAGGTTCAGCCCACGACTCCTTCATTTTGGCAAACTCTCAAATTCCTGGAGCCTTCGAA
Organism: Synaphobranchus kaupii; assembly: GCA_029718625.1. Lineage (NCBI taxonomy): Eukaryota > Metazoa > Chordata > Actinopteri > Anguilliformes > Synaphobranchidae > Synaphobranchus > Synaphobranchus kaupii. Next base: position 76,459,514 of record CM056377.1, on the reverse strand, counting down.
GGGAACGTGGATGGGTGCTTATTGGGAGACAACGGGTACCCTTTGAAGCATTGGCTGATGACACCATACGTCGCACCCAGCACTAGAGCACAACACATTTTTAATCACCGACTAACAAAGGGTCGCGTTGCCATTGAGAGAACATTTGGCCTACTCAAAATGAGATTTAGGTGTTTGGATAGGTCGAGTGGATCACTGCAGTATACCCCTGAGAGAGCAGCTGCCTTCATGGTGGCCTGTTGTGTGCTGCATAATATCGCACATCTTCACCAATGTGAAATGCGCCTGCCGGAAGATGTACTTCAGCACCACAGACAGCGACAAAATGAGCTTACCCCACCTGCACCAGTGGTCGCGGTCCCCATCACAGCCAGAGCAAAGAGAAATCAACTGGCTGAGTGGTTTAATAGGGCTAGATAAATGGTAAGTATCGGATCAGCTTTTAAAATGAACATTTCGATTCATGTTCCCACGTAGAATCATACGCACATCCAAGATGACGGTCCAGTGCGTTTGGGTTGCTCATTATGAAATAGCATGGAGCGATTGCGTTCCAACTGGCTTTTTTTTAAAGCATGAGAACAACAATTTGATTGGCTACCATAGAGACACACCTTGGACATTTAAACCCAGCCTTTTAGCAATACCGCCATCAGGTGTGCCAAGATTGCCGTCATGAAATTAGCAGATTTCTCGCCGACACGCCCTCAGAGCGATACCGCCAAGCGCTTACTCTTGTGTTCACCATTGCGTTTGGTTTATTAAAATAGAGCCCTTAAACCCAGCCTTTTAACAATACCGCCATCTGGTGCACCAAGATTGCCGTCAGGAAATTACCAAAATTCTCGCCGACACGCCCTCAGAGCGATACCGCCAACCGCTTACTCTTGTGTTCACCATTGCGTTTGGTTTATTAAAATAGAGCCCAGAAAGTTTGAAGAGGGATTATGTGAAAATGCTACAGTAATATTTCACCCAACTCAGGTCAGATATAGGGGAGGACCTCTTCTCTCATACCCACATGTCAAAAGTTTGAGACGTTCTAAAATTGGCAAGAAAATCCTATTCAAACTTTCACCCTTTTCAGTAGATTTACATTGGACTACATAGAAAGTTTGAAGTAGGATTATTTCAAAATGCTACAGTAATATTTCACCCAACTCGGGTCACATATAGTGGAGGACCTCTTCTCTCATACCCCAGTGTCAAAAGTTTGAGACGTTCTAAAATTGGCAAGAAAATCCTATTCAAAATGTCACCTTTTTCAGTCGATTTACATTGGATTACATAGAAAGTTTGAAGTAGGATTATTTCAAAATGCTACAGTAATATTTCACCCAACTCGGGTCACATATAGTGGAGGACCTCTTCTCTCATACCCCAGTGTCAAAAGTTTGAGACGTTCTAAAATTGGCAAGAAAATCCTATTCAAACTTTCACCTTTTTCAGTCGTTTTACATTGGATTACATAGAAAGTTTGAAGTGGGATTATTTCAAAATGCTACAGTAATATTTCACCCAACTCGGGTCAGATATAGTGGAGGACCTCTTCTCTCATACCCAAGTGTCAAAAGTTTGAGACGTTCTAAAATTGGCAAGAAAATCCTATTAAAAATTTCACCTTTTTCAGTAATTTACATTGGTGGACATAGGAAGTTTGGAGTGCGATTATTTCAAAACGGTGCAGTATCCAAAATAAATAAATAAATAAATATATATATATATACACACACACAACTAGGCTATCAGAATGTTGAGTCAATTAGATTTAGCGGAGAAAAAAGCGGAAGGATGACCGTGAAAGCATACAATCGCTTTTCGCGACCGATTTAAGGTGGACCGGCAATTCCGAATCGGGAGCTGCGAATCGGGAGCCAACTTCAGCGTCGTCTAGAACTGTGCCTCCCGGTTCCCTTGTTTCCAGACGCGCTGATCTACGTAAGTGGTGGTTAATTCCAGCTGCAGGTCTATACTGTATACTGGAAGGTTCGAAATTGATCAGATTCGCTGACAGATTAAAGCACCATCTCACCACCCTGCCTACAAATACAACCTGGGGGAAACACTTGTATACAATGTTTTTGATTTTCATAGCTAAATTATACATCGCCGAACTCGGAAGAACCTGAGCATAATGAGGATGGCATCCCTTTAGTCATATCAGACTATTATCTATCAGCGAATCTGATCAATTTCGAACCTTCCAGTACACAGTATAGACCTGCAGCTGGAATTAACCATCACTTACGTAGATGCGCAACGCAGCGTGTCTGGAAAAAGGGAACCGGCAGGCGCAGTTGTAGTGTGGTAAGCTTCAAGACTCACATTAAACATATAAAATCGCTATAGAAGTTTCCCATCCATAGGTTGTGTAGTTATTAGCCAGTAGCAAACAAGCTGTGGGCCATGTTTGAAAGATTAAACTTTTGCCATAACCTGTCGGCAAACAAAATATGTCTCGCTTGTCCAGTAAATATTTCAAACAAAGGCGTTACAGTGGTTTGAAACTTTGAATAGAATGTATCCTACTAATTTGTGAAATAATCCTGGTCAAAAGTTTGTCTGTAATCTCCATTGCATTCTCGTTCGAAGAGTTGCCTATCGGACTAGAAACACAACAGAACTTCTGGAAGGAAAGTCTCTTCCTGCGGATATGGTAGCTGGTACTTCCGAGCCCTGAGATTCACTCCACGCTCCCAGAGGCTAAATTTAGCCGATGGGTTCCAAGATTGGATAAAGGGTGACCCATGCTAATTTAAATAGACATAACAGGGTTGAGTTCAGTTGACTTTCAACTAATTGAGGAAGTGGATTTCCTTCAAAATTTCAATGTTAGAGGGCTTTAGTCATTTAAAGATGGTTAGATCCAATCTACGATACGAAACGATACGATACAACTTTATTGGTCAGCTGGCGCTGAAATTTGTTTTGCATCCATGGCATCTCCGTTCAAGATATACACAGAACATATAATTACAGAAGACGATACAGGCTGAAACATGACACAAATAACAATAAAAACATATCCTATGGATACAAGTTGACAGCACAGATTTACACATTTTGATTTAGCAGCAGGATAGACTGATGTACAAAATAATTATTGTCTGTTGCGCTTAAATTTAGGGACTCTAAAACGCCTCCTGTTGGGCAGCAGTTGGTATTCTCCATTTAGAACATGCAAGGGGTCAGAAGAGATACTTTTAGCAAGTCTGCAATCTGCAATAAAGGAAATTATAATGTATTGTAATTGTACAGTTCTATACTGCACATTGAATTGAAGGTACTGTATATTGAGCACAACCCAGTTTAACAACCATTAAGACCATGACATCTGAATGAGTTGGTCAAAAAAAATTTCCACACCACCTGTAAACATACACTATGGTTTTTCAGGCGCTTCGTAGGAATAAACCCAGAGAGGGGCACCGAGGCTGGACGGGGCAAAGTGCTGTCCAAGAGAACTGCTAAAGTCACCCATAAGAAGACAACAAAGGTCAATCCTCATGTTTCCACTCCACTGAAGAAACTGATGGACTTCAGAACTGAGTGGGACTTCATATAAGGCAGTGAGCTGAGCTCACTCAGTTACTCTCTCACACAGTCAGTCAGTCAATCACTCTCTCAATCACTCACTCATTCACCTGTACCCCACCCCCCCACCCCACTGTCTGTATTTGAAAAACATTATTTTATTTTGATAATGTGCCATGTCTGTTGGTGTTCAATATCTGTTTGTGTTAAAAGGGCAGATCGCCAAAAAATTACATTTGGTATGCCCGGAGTGCTACCTATCCATTCCAGGTAGTTTCGCTTAGAATTTTGTAGATATCTGCTGTAGGGATGCTCCGATCAGGATTTTTGGGGGCCGATACCGATCATCAGTCTTTTTTTTAAAGATCAGCCGATACCAATTTCTATTATTAGTATTATTATTATTATTATTATTATTCATAAAATGCAAGAAGATTTAAGGATTATAATGATTTATTGAGAAACCCACTCTAAATTAAAAAAGTGTAAAGAACAATCCAACAAGATTTTTGTATCTGAGCTAATGGTAACAAGCTCTAGAACATTAAATTTAGTTTATTAGTTTAGTTGAAACAGGGGCAATGCACATTAATGAACATTACTGTAAATGCACCAGTTTTAGCCAGCTGGCTATTTTCCAACTGTAGTCCCTGGGCAGGGTGTTAAATGCCAGAAAAAACACATAAAAAACAGATGTAAAAAATAAAATAAGTAAAAAAGAAAATACATACAGCACAGTAAAACACAATGAAAGAAACTGAAAATGTCCAGATAGAATACTGGTGTGCTTTGGATAAAACTTTGCGTATACAGTAGGCATTCTTCGGTAGAAAGTAGTTTTTGGCGCTTTGACTGCCACAAACTTTGGACTTGTTGAGGTCCGTTATATCAGGGTTATTTCAAGGTGAGTTGCAGCAGATATCTACAAAACAGTTCTCAGTGAAACTACCTGGATGGATAGATAGCAATCCGGGTATGTCGAAACATATCAAAATAAGATTTTTGGGTGAACTGCCCCTTTATGAACTTGGGTGGTTTTGGACAGACACAGCCTCATTAGAACACATTAATTTCTGTTAATTTGTTTATGCTGATATGTCATTGATCATCAGTGTTTCTTGTGGTTGTATTGCACTACTTAACATTTTCAGCACTAAAACTAGCAGGTGTTAACTTGAAATATCAACTACATTTTTTTTTGGTAATGACTAAGTTCATTTTAAGTTATTCTGCCTAAATGGGCTGCTTTGTCTGTATTTATTTTCCATGTACATGCAAATGTTTTGCAAGTGCAATCAAGTCTTTCTTTACAATAAATAAAGTAAGAAATGTTTTGTAACATGCACTTAGAAGCTGTGTTTGTCTCAAATGTTTAAGTCACAAAATTGAAAAGGCCATGTTTTGTTTATTCACTGAGGTAGGACACTGGGTTATTTTGGCTAAGATTGACAACCATTAGTTTATCATGCATGCCACAAGGTTTCCAACACTGTTAACATGAAACATTAATTCTCTTAAGTGGAGGTAGTGCAAAACGGCAATGAACTGCTAACCCTGTTATAATAATAATAATAATAATAAGGTTTATTTGTATAGCACCTTTCATACATAGAATGCAGCCCAAAGTGCTTCACAACAATAAAAAATAAATAAAAATAAAATAATAATAAAATACAGAACAGAGCAATAAAAGAAAAATCAGTTACCAGTATTATACAGTAAAAGTAATAATTTATATGCTATATTTCATGAAAAATTATATCAAACTATATTTTACAGTAACTGGCTGGCAACCCTGCTGCCAGCTCTACATTTTTTGGTTTTTTTTTTTTACAGGAAAATGTTTAACAGTGTAGGCTGTAGGCTCCAAACAACGTAAAAATTGGTCACTGACAAATTGTATTCTACATTCCTGTTATATATATTTTTTTATCGCCGGGGGGCTGTTACTCGGCAAGAGAAACTGAGAAAGATAAAGTAGGATTTCACTTCGAAGCACGGGGCATGTGTGGTGCTGTAAAATAAAAATCTATTTAAAATGCAAAAACTATTTTGAGACAGTCGATAGTCGAGTTCACAACGTATAACATCTTACAAATGTAAATGTAGCCTATACAAATTATTTGAACACTTGAACATGTTGAAACGGTTTCAGTGTTTTAGGTGAGTAAGCAGTAGGCTACCAAACACGTTTATGGTGGACTGAAATGAAGCTTCTTTATTCTTACTAATTAAAAAAATTACGTTATCTATGATCTTTTGCAGCCTGTTATTTTTTTCCAGTAAATCATGCCTTTCACAATTCCACAAACAATGAATATACAGAATTTTGGCCACCAAGAACATATTTTGGACACCAGTTTCATTGGCTTGGTGGTCCAGGTGATCAGTGCAATTTTTACGTCTATCCCTGGACATATTAATACCAGTCAGCGAACTAGTCTGCTTCAAAATATTTGTTAATCGTAGGCTACTTATAAATAGCCTACACGCACGATCTGCAGTTCTCTATAGGTAGTAGGGGTGTGAATCTTTGGCTTCACAGCGATTCGATTCGATTAATGATTCAGTAGTTGGCGATTCGATTCAAGGACACTTTTTTTTTTTTTTTGGAACGATTCGATTCGATTCGATTCTGTAAACCACGATTCGATTCAGTAACTTTTAACCAAAATTCTATATCCATGAAATAAACATGCAATAATGCGAGTGAGACTATCTGTATTCTTCTGAAAGGTGAAAAAATAAACAGACAACAGAATTACTTATTAAACATATTTATTCTATATTCTATAAAACTACCGTTGGCTAACATTCCAAAACAACAGTTTGCCAACGTTGGGCCAAAGCAAATTGTTTACTGGGGATTACATTGCGGGCAGAACGTTCGACCTACTACTCTATTGTTTCTTCTCAAACGCCTTAATTAAATTGGTTGACCAATTGATAGACACGTTAAAAATACATTGGACCGTAATTCAATCTTTGCATTAATTGCATTTCAGCATTATAATGGAGGTAGCATGATCATTATAATGGAACTTAAGATCATGTTATAGAAACGCCTTTCTACAAAAACGGCAGCATTCATACTCACTCAGAGCAAATAAAATGTCTCGTATTAAAAATGATTACACAATAGCCTGCATATCTTGTATTATTTCAAAATGTTATTTTCTTAACAGAACGTAATCTAGTCATTTACGGTGCATTCGTGTTTGTACTATTAATGTAAAACAGTTAAACAATTAGTCCCGATCACCGTGAATGGAGGTTTAGTGACACACACACAAAAATGTTCTCGTTTTAATGTTGTTTATTAAATATATCAGTGCCTTTCAGAAGAGATAACAACGTAGCATTGGCTAAGGTTTTATGGCCTGCATTGCCAATTTTACCAGGAGAGGGCACCGTTTACCAAAGTAGTATAGGCTACATAGGCTACGTTCACACTGCAAGTAAAAAAGTGGCCCAGATCCGATTTTTTCCTCAAATGTGACACAGATCAGATTTTTTTATGGAAGTGTGAACAGCGAAAATCACATTGAATCTGACATTTCCAATTCTGATTTGGGCCACTTTTGAATGTGGTATTAGATTCCGATATATAGGCTAGGCCTATCTGTTTGTGTCAAAGCGACCGCAGTCTGCACAGTCGCATCGGAATTCACGTGACTTTTTATGTCATTTTTGATGTAGCAGGGCATTACGTAGCGCACGGGCTAGTTAAAGGTTGTATCAGCGATTTTGGGTGACGTCACTTCTGAAGCGAAATCCCAAACAAACATACTTATGAATAATTATGTTATGTTTTAAAAAATAGTGTTCAAGCATCCAGAATTATAACCACGTTAATAACGTTTGTAAGAAACCAAACCGTTTGTAAATTCGTCAAGATTTCAGCGAGATAAGAGTATTAGCGTTTGTGCAGATCATTGTGATTGGTTGGAATACTGTTTATTTTGGTTTTGAGTGGTTGGTAGTAGGCCTACCATTTGTTTTTGTGTACGATCTCGGAGCATAGGCTGCCTACAGAGACGCGGTTTTTTGACGGCCTGCTTATGGGGCGGGCAGCTAGCGGATCGTGAGGAAAAATCAGATGAATGTGATCATTTATGTTTCCACCCAAAATCGCTGATACAACCTTTAACTCACTATTGTAGGTACAGGGTAGGTTATCAAGTTTCATATTATATTAGCTAATCATATGTTGTCATTTTAGATCGCCTAAGTGGTATATGTGCAAAGCAGTGGATTTTTTTGGGCACAGATAGCTACACCATAATAAGTCGGAAGTAGGCTACGTTTTTATATAATTCGCAGACAGCTGCGTTAACGGTTTTGCGATTTAAAATAATGTTAGAACTGTCCATACTATTATTGTCCTGGTTTGTAGCCAGGTATTTATTATTCACGGTTTACTCATGTAACTGCTTACCAAACGTTAATGGTTGTCGGTCCAATAACATGTCAATAGTTTAATCTAAAGGTGCGCAGTGATGTTAGGTAACGTTACACAGTAGGCTAGCCTAAGCCAAGGTGAACAGATGTGTTGTGTGATTGCTTTTTTAAAATTGTGTATTTTAACACGACTGGAACGCTGTATTGACCAATCTGCATCCGGAACTATCCGTTTTACAGGCTAAATGTTATATCGACTGGTCTCACTAGACTAACGGCCGAGCGCTCTATTTTCTTAACTCGCCCGTCCTCAGAATCACTCGCCCAGGCGAATGGGCGAGGTCCATTTCATGCCTTGTTTGTGTTTCGGTCCCCCCATTCCTGGCTCTGATCTTGCATTCACAAGTCCCTCTCTGCACAGAAGTAGCAGCATGGCAGCAGAAAAAGCTAGTTAAAGCCTTGGCTCCCCCCCCCCCCTCCACTGCACATCAACTTTACAATTAACACAGAAGCTGTCACTTTGATGACTTCCTTTTTGTTGTTGTTTATTTCTGCAGGCTGTGTGACAGGTGCGATGTCTTTTGTTTTTGTTAATTTGCGCTTGCGGGTCATTTCAGCAGAGCAATCGGTTCACACTGGAATCGGATATGAGCCGAATTAAAAAATGAATGTGAACAGCCAAACAAAAAAATCGGATCTGAGCAATAAATCGGAATTGAGCACTAAGGCCTGCAGTGTGAACGTAGCCACAGCTATGCCCTTTATTCCTCAGAAGAGTAGGTTACAACAAGTTATTTGCTGGAACATTTGTCGCATGAAAAAATTTCTATTTCAACCAAAGTCAATAGTGAATAATAATTTTATTTATAAATTAAAATACTTTCTTTAAATATGTTTATGCAATTATAAATTCATTTAATATAAATATGTATTTAAATATAAAATAAAAAATATTTTAAAACTGTAAATTAACAAATTGATGTAAAAAAACAAATAATTAATGTAAAAATAAAATTAAACCGCTTTACAAAAAAAATCAAAGGAATTGGCCATCCTCCTCCTCTTCCTCATCATCCCACCCAACACATGAGGAGTGGAACCAGCGCTCACATGATTCACATGCGACCCATGACACCACATCTTCTCTTCCGAGGGGGTCCGCCTCGCCACAGTCAGAGCATAGGCATAGCTGCTCCATTTTTCTCCTTCTCAGCTGGGCCCGCTGCTCTTTAAGGGCAGCTGCCGCCTGCTCCTTTTCTTCCCGTTCCCGGAAGAGCTGCTGGAACTCCTCTCCTGTAATCACCCTCGCAACCACAGGGAGGCGACGTGTTGTTTTTTTTTGTAGTCGCACTCCATCAGAATCTCTGCCAGGTCAGCGCTGATGTCGCCAGAGGTGACCAAGGGGTGGATGCGGGGGCGGGAGCACAGGGGGTGGAGGTACTGAGCTGGTGGCAGGAGATCCTGATGCGGCTGCGAGGGTGGTCGTGGAGAAGGTGGAGGTGGTGGTGTCTGTTCCTCTAGCAGCGTCTTCCGGGTGCCTTGCTGGTAATAGGCGGGTGGTGTTGACGGCCGCAGGGTTATAAGGGAAGATGCCGTACTTCCTGAAACCCGCCACCACATACCTCCGTGCCTAAAATACATTATATATATATAAAAACATTTTTTTATCTATGTATTATTTTAAGGGAAACCTCTTTTACTTTATTTGTCAGTAAATACTTTTTTGTCAATAACCAAGACCATTTCCAGTTAATATTTTCATAAGTGTTATTCCAATAAAAAACAGCAGGTGGCTTGGTAACCACATCTCTTAGAATTATATTCCATATACGTTTATTAGTTGCTTTAATACTTAATAATGGGTAGTCTGCATCAATGTAAATATTATTGGGATCTAAGGACGGTTAGATGTTGGATATCGGTGTTTAAAATGTGTTTCCAGTACCGCATTCGCCCCGCCCCCAACATTTTTCATATTTGATAAAATAACGTTTTTTGTCAAACAGGTGACGTCATACGTGGTACTGTCAAAAAAGTTTTTCAGGGTGCATAACCATTTAGTTAACGTTAGCTAGCCTAAGCTAAAAAAAAAAGACTAAGCGGTGTGTGGTGGTTACACTCATATCCAAAGTGCCGAAAAATCAAGATTAAATGGGACCGGTTTGTGAAGACGAAGAGGGCAGATTGGAGAGGGGGCAATACGAGCTCCGTGGTCTGCTCAGCGCACTTCACCCCACCAGACTACTACAACTGGCAGATGTGGTCGGCAGGACTGTCATCCCGCCTGTGAAACTCAGACCAGATGCCGTCCCAACTGTATTCTACAAAGCTGCGGAGAGCCACAGGCTACCTACATTGATATTAACAGAGTAAGTGAACCAACGTTAGCCAGCTACCAAACAGATTTTTTCTAAGATAACTAACGTTAGTATAAACAACGACGTTATGCTTGTGTGTTTGCTAGATTGTTGGCAAGGATGTAAGTTAAACACCCCATCTGACACTGTGACTGCCGTTGATAATGCTGACGTCCCCAACACCTCCTGGGTTGAGAAAGAGCTGCCCGAAGAGGTGCCACTGCCTATGATGGTCGAGGTCGATCGTTTTCAATTTCGAAAGGCACTCAATTAAAAATGAAGACGCCAGTGAGAAGCATTGGTAATAATCAGTGGCGTGTTATGGGTTACAAAATTGAGGATGCAAGGTATTATATTTTGTTGGAGTGCCTCGAGGGCATAGCTACCTCAATTTATTGTAGGCTAGTTATCTTCGCACCTCCCACTCGTCTAAGGCCTCGTACACACTGGCACTAAAACCCCAATGTGTACGAGGCCTAATACATGCTCAACTCGCTCTTCCTAAAAGATGAAGCTTGACAATTACTTACATGATCTCGAGATCTCCCACGTCGACTCATAGCCCTCTCCAAGTTTATCATGTCATAAAATCCGTATTTTGTACAGGACCCATTACAATTTGTTGAAAATAGGCCAGCAGAAAAGCTTGATAGCCAAATGATTCCCCGTTAGCCAGCTCACTCGATTGTGGTGGGAAGTTTAGCTGGTTCAAGCTTGTCAAGGCTTCAGATTTCACTTAATTGGGTCTTCTCTGCAAAAGGCATGCTTTCAAAAACCAACCGGTCTCAAAGACGCAGTGTCTCCAGTTTCGTTCACGTCAACGTTTTACTACAGTGGCACTAGCCATGGCTGGTGAATGAAATTCTTAGCTTGCTAAGCTAGCTAGCGTAACAAAAAACGAGCCCAAATGAAAAGTGCTAAATAAAAGACCACATTCACTCGACACTTGCATTCCAACGTTGAAAAAAAATACGCGCATTTAAACGCACACAGTCACTCTGTGAGATACACAAAACTCTCCAATATTGCACTCTCTGTGATCTGTCGCTTAGGCTACCAATCGCTCTCCATCGCAGGTGTGAAAAATATAAGTGTCAAGTAGCCTATATTGGTTGAATTTGACTTAAAGGTTGTATCAGCGATTTTGGGTGGAAACATAAATGATCACATTCATCTGATTTTTCCTCACGATCCGCTAGCTGCCCGCCCCATAAGCAGGCCGTCAAAAAACCGCGTCTCTGTAGGCAGCCTATGCTCCGAGATCGTACACAAAAACAATGGTAGACCAACTACTCAAAACCAAAATAAACAGTATTCCAACCAATCACAATGATCTGCACAAACGTGACGTCACTTCTGAAGCGAAATCCCAAACAAACATACTTATGAATAATTATGTTGTTTTAAAAAATAGTGTTCAAGCATCCAGAATTATAACCACGTTAATAACGTTTGTAAGAAACCAAACCGTTTGTAAATCCGTCAAGATTTCAGCGAGATAAGAGTATTAGCGTTTGTGCAGATCATTGTGATTGGTTGGAATACTGTTTATTTTGGTTTTGAGTAGTTGGTAGTACCATTTGTTTTTGTGTACGATCTCGGAGCATAGGCTGCCTACAGAGACGCGGTTTTTTGACGGCCTGCTTATGGGGCGGGCAGCTAGCGGATCGTGAGGGGAAAAAAAATCATTTATGTTTCCACCCAAAATCGCTGATACAACCTTTAACGTTAGCTGAGTGGGAGGGGTAAATCAAATGGGCATGATGTTGTTCAATCAGATTAGTGGCACTAAAACTCGACACTGATTGGAATAAAGACATTCCTCATATCACGTGATATTTAGATTTTTTTTGTTGCGTTGTGCTCTCATCCACGTGGTCTCACGCGGACTCGTCACATAGCGACGCGCCAAAGGTAGCCTTTTGCGTCGTATATTGACGCAGCCTTTTGCGTCGTATATTGACGGTTGTGGCCACATAATTTGTCTTTGGTTGTGGCACTTCAATATTATGCTTTTTTTTTCTTCATCTGAGAAAGAGTGAACTCTTGTGGTCGGGCTCGCCCACTATCTTAACAGTTCGGGCATGAGCCCGAGTTACATGAACTCCTGTGAGGTTATGTTTAGGGGTTGGGGGTGGGGTACGGGAATCACGAACTCAGAAAAATCTACGCGCACACGGCGAAGACTGAGCGGGCATGCTCACAGTGCGTTATCATGAGCAAAGCCTTCGCCATAGTAGGATTCGTAAATTCGCGACGAGTGCGTCAAATAATGACGCAAAAGGCCTCCTTCTGCGTCTAAAGGATGACGCCGTAGGAGCTGCCCAAGCGTCGCTATGTGACGACTTTGGAGTGAGACCAGGCTGTCTCATCAGAGACCATGGGGCCAGCTTTCGGCTCTCAACCTCAGGACCGGATATAATGTCGTCCTCTGCTGATATCTATAATTGTGCTCAAAAAGCCAGTTTCCCCATTAAGCTCCATTCATTTTTGACAGCAAATAAATGAATAAATAAAATACTTCCACACATATATTGATATTAAAAAAAAAAAATCTTAAAAAATTGCTTATTATTTTTCCGTGGTCAAATATTTTTTTTCTTAACACACAGACAAAGATATAAGGCCTTCCTCGTATCTTTGCGCAGTAGTTGGCATACTCAAAGGCTTTGACGGAGCCGTCTTCACGTCCATTTCTGCGCCATCCTCGTGTTATGGACTCAGAGTCTGGTTACCTATTGCTGTCAATAAAGAATAATAGAGAGGCCCCAGAGACTGCATTGCAAAAACATCACAGGCTAAAGGCAGGCTTATTGTTTTTTAAAAACTTTTTCTGGCTATATTCTTATTATGTTGTTTATTTTTAGGATGTATTGTCAAGCCATTCCACCAGTCATGGTGTCATGTGGCATTCAATGTGATCTCATGGGCGGTGGTGGTGGTGGTGATGCTGCTGCTGCTAATAATGATGATGATGATGAAGATGACAAGATAAAATATGAGATCATGCGAGAGTCCGATGAGGAAAAGGAAGAAGAAGATCGGGATCAGTTTAGCACAGGAGAAAGCACCACTCCAGACAAGGAGAAAAAGTACATTCAAGTATTCCACTCCCAGTTAATGGAGCTGTTCCAATTGTGCCCAGGCTGTTGTGAGGAAACTACTGCAACAGTTACCAGAGTAGATGGCACTGTAGTGCACATTGATCAACTCTGCCATGCCTGCGAGTTCAGCCGCAAATGGACCAACCAGCCGTACCATGGGAGGTTGCCAGTTGGAAACCTGCTCTTATCCGCAGCAAGCTTTTTCAAGGATTGTTTAACGTCCAAGACTCCGCCGTAACACTTACTTCCGATACCAGCACACATACCTTAAACCAGTTGTCTTCCTGGCATGGGAAGAACAACAACAACAAATGATAACATCACTGAAGGCAGAAGGGAGCTTACTCGTCCTTAGCGCAGATGGCAGGTAATAAGAAAATATTTTAGTGCAATATTTGTCATTTTTAATGTTAGTTTTATCAGACAAAATAGAAATACAGTGGGGGCGTAAAGTATTTGGGCACCTTCACCTTTCCCACATTTTGTTGTGTCAGATTCAGTTGTGAATGCATACAGCATGAACTTCAACAATTATTTCTGCAAAACACTCCAATACCCTATGTTATATCATGCAGATAGTCTAGAATATAATGTTTCGTCCCCACTGTATGTGAATATCTGACTTCGGGCACAATATATTGATACATATGGAGATGGTAATATTACAAAATCATGTTTTTCCTTTTTTGTTTTGTCTCTTCATATCCTTGTAGGAGCGATAGCCCAGGTCACTGTGCCAAATTTGGGACTTTTTCAGTGATGGAGCAGCGCTCAAACAAGGTTCTGCACATTGAAGTTGTGCAGGTATGTTACTTACACATGCATTTAATGTAACAAGCACAATTTCACGTCTTATCCATTTTGTGTCATTCGTGATGTTCATGTAAACTTAGTGTTCACTTTAACTTTTGTTTACAGCTTCTGAAAATATTCTTTATTGTATATTATTTCAGAGTAATGAAGTCAAAAGCTCGCCATGGTGTGAACAAGAAGGACTGAAAAGGACCAAAATGTTCTTAGAAGACCGGAAGCTGAAGGTTTGAATGCTGATCACCGATCGTAATCACCAGATTGCCAAATGGATCAAAGAGAACTGGCCAGAGATACTGCATCTCTTTGACATCTGGCACATTTCCAAGGGTCAGTACTAAATTGTCTACTGCGTGGTGGCACTAGTAGTGCTAAAACTAGGGTGACAAAGAATTTTTCCCTGTTGATGTGCCATAAGTGCTGTTGGGATCACTCAAATTGGTGCAGTGCTCAATGATGCAATAATGATAATGCACATTCTGGAAAGGTATGGAAATTCTTGTTTTACTGTCTGTATATTCAGCAGTGTTGTTATTATTAATTAATTATTGACATAGAGTCTAGTCTTTCCAGTAAACATAAGCAACCTTAGGAAGTTAAACTGTCCCATATTTGTATTTAGCCATAGGGAAGAAGATTGAACTGTTGGCCATGAATAAGGGGTGCACAGATATTAGGCTGTGGAAGATGTCTATCATCAACCACCTCTACTGGTCAGCATCTTCCACCACAGAGTAGGACAGGGACATGATTGCAGCAAAGTGGCAGGTTGTGTTTTATCACATCCAAAACATCCACACTGACCAGTCAATTCCTTTGATGCCATCATTTGCCTCTGGATGGTCAGCGGTGCGAAAGACAGTGGGTTTCCCAGAGTAAGTGCCTGGTAGCATAATTTGCCCTTATAAATCAATAAATTATCTATTAAAAGAATAAATTGTTTGCTAATGACAGAAATTGAGCCACAGATTTAGTTTGACAGTGTATGTAATAGTGCATAGCCACATAAAACAGATTCATTGATCGAATACAAAGGGGCTCAAATATAACCTCAATAGTTAGTGTGTCCTCTGGTGGTGAATTGAAATAATGTCACTCAAAACCACGTACACGCTTTTCTTCCTGTTATTTGTGTTGGACTGGAACGCATCCTTCTTGGCACTACAATTGTCAAGGATATCTCCAACCTGTCCACACAGTACCAAACTTTCACGTTGGAAGCATATCACTCAGTGATATTGCATTTCGCCCCAAAAACATACCAGCTTCAAGTACCCTGGAATGCGTGCCAGGTGAGTCTTTATTCACAACGTTTCCTCAACCTTAGTTCAGTTGTAGGGATGTAAACGGTTATTCGGGTAATCGGTTACTCGTTTGAAATTTTAAACTCGGATAATGCAAACAAATAATGAATAATAAAAATTACATTACACCTCCTGACCGCAGGAGGGCGCTTTAGACAAATAAACTCCATGGCAGATATGAGCAAAGCAGGCTGTCTGGCAAAGCTACACATGCCATAGCTACACTGCAAAAAATGTCTGTCTTAGCTTTCAAGCTTTCAAGAGTCATATCACAAGCTAGCACTGGTCCTTTGCATATAGTTTGGAGCCAGCTTGTAGGCTAAGCAGTCACACAATAACATCAGCTACTTTTGCGGCGACAAGCTAATGTAAGTTATTCGGTTTTGTCTCATTTTACACGAAAGATGTCTTGGCTTTCATGATCTGTATATGTTAATGTCATATTCAGTTTAAAAAATTTTTGTTTTGAAGTTTTTAAACGTAGCATGACAAGCTAGCACCGTAGCTTCGCGTCGTTTTGTCTTGCCAGCTTTCACCATCAGTCACACAATCACATCGGCTGTTTCAAGGCG
Organism: Synaphobranchus kaupii; assembly: GCA_029718625.1. NCBI lineage: Eukaryota > Metazoa > Chordata > Actinopteri > Anguilliformes > Synaphobranchidae > Synaphobranchus > Synaphobranchus kaupii. The sequence goes on along the minus strand of CM056377.1, from coordinate 76,443,432 downwards.
ACAAATGAATTGGGTTTAGTCTGATTTTACTTGAAAAATATCTTGGCTTTCATGATATGCTTTCAAGAGTCATACCACAAGCTAGCACTGGTCCTTTGCATATAGTTTGGAGCCAGCTTGTCGGCTAAGCAGTCACACAATAACATCAGCTACTTTCGCAGCGACAAGCTAATGTAAGTTATTCGGTTTTTATCTCATTTTACACAAAAAATGTCTTGGCTTTCATGATCTGTGTATATGAATGTAATATTCAGTTTAAAAATATAGTTTTGAAGCATTTAAACGTAACATGACAAACACCGGAGTTCATTAGGTTATGAGACCCAGCTCTATCCAGAAACGTTAACACATAGCTAGCTAGCAACTTTCGTGGCTGAACTTTGAAGGCGTTTTTCTCAAAAACATGGTTTGATGGCATTCCAAATGTAACGCGACATAACTCGCTTGATATTTGGATTAGAGAGATAATTTTGGTATCATTAGAAAGCTTACTCCTCCCTCAGGTAGTATATAAAGCCCAAAATGTGTTTGGGGGTCAGTGCGACTGATTTTGATAGAGCAGGTCACTACAACGGTCCATATCAACATTTTGACGAACTGTGCAGCCGCTCCAGCCGCAGGTATAACGATCAATAGACTGCGCACACGTTTGACTCCGGAGCATGTCGACATGCTAATATTTTTGAACAAAAACATGTAAGTTAGACTAGCTAAGTTATCTAGCTGTCAGCTCACGTTTGTTTGCGGCTTGTGTTTAAACTGAGTTAAATGGAAAAGAAAAAAACAATGCTTTGATATTTTCGTTATTTGCAATTTAACGCATTTTAATGTATTTTTTAATTTATTTTATTTATCTGAATTCATATACCTTAAGGTTATTCTATACTTTTTGTTGCTTAATGGTAAAAGTAATACAATAAACATTATTTCTTGATCTGAACTTTAGCATAGGCTACCAGTGTTTCCCCTAGATTTTTTTTCAGGCCGGGTGGTAGGCCCCTCGAAACTACCAGTGTTGTTGCGCGTACACGGTGTCATCAAACGCGCGTGCGGGGCCGAGGTAGTATCATCGCGCAGGTGGGGGGTACGGAGAGTCGTCGTACACACGGGGGTGTTGGTAACAAAGTGGTGCATTTCTCCATTCTGAGCTAAAATAACATTTGCTCACAAAGGCTTATGGTAAATAAATATTATTTATTTCTAATATTAATAAACTTAAAACAGAACTTATATACAAAAAACCGCCCTTAGCTTCACAAACGATACTATACAACTTAAACCCCCCTTAGCTTCACAAACGATATTCAGAACGTATATACAACTTAAACCCCCCTTAGCTTTATAAAAGATACTATATACAACTTAAACCCCCCTTAGCTTCACAAACAATATTTAGCTTTTCAAACAATAGCTTTACACAATGCCTCACTGGCACAATGTGCAGGTTACATTGCTGCACTTCATCTTTCTTGGCTTTGAGAAAAGCTATCAGCTATCTTTTCAGCACTGTAGAGCTGCTTTCGAGACTCCTCCATAGTGCTGATCCATAATCAGTCCTTAAAAACAGGTAGAATCAAACTCCTGCCTCTGCAGTATTAGCTTTTACTCTACACTAAAATGTAAGAGCTCTGGTCAGATAGCGAAACGGACGAAAGTGCGCCATTTTGCGTAGAGGCGGAAACTATAATTACACCCTCATAATATCAGCGCTGCCATACAAATTGTACAAATTTTAATTAGGCCAAATGGGAAACCGAAGCTGTTTTGACAAGGGTTTTTCCAGGTGCTATTTTGATCATTCCAGCATTCTGCGGTAAGGGAAATATTGCAGCTACATAAAAAAATAAAAAAAAGATATTAAAAAAAAGAATATAATTATTATTTTTTTAAATTAAAATTATTTATTTTCCCTCTTGTCCAAGCCGGGCGCACCCGCCCGGCCAAGATAATGGTAGGGGAAACACTGGCTACTGTCATGCACTACAATGAGAACAGCTCCAGGATGCAGGCAGTACGCAAGGACGGCATGTTGTGGTGGTCGATCCATTACCCTAAATTCAAAAGGGGGGGCTTCTCTGTCCGTCAGGTAAAGTCAAGACCCACTCACAGTGAGTAAATTCAACAGTCCTAAGACTCAATTTTTACAAATTAGTATCTTTACACTGTGAGCAGCCAGACCATGACCTTTTATTGATACTTTTTGTTCCTTCTTTCTTTCTTAAAAAAATCTGACTACGCAAAGGACTTGATGACGAAGGCACTGTGCCTGGTTCAAGAGAACAGACACACACTCCAAAACTATGCAGAGATGGTCAAGAACAATGAGCCTGAACCACTGTCTGCGTCGAAGGTGCATCCTGTCAAGGATGTGGCTGTTGATGCATATGTCTGCAGGTTCTCCAAATAATTCGACCTTTTTGTGAAATTGCCGCTAAATGGTTGATTTACGTGCATTTTCAAATTTAAATTTACCTTAAAGCAATAGTTTTAATTTTAGATAAAATAATAGTTTTCATTAAACTTTGAAGTTGTAAAAGGTTTGTTTGTACTGTTTGTAAACATTGGAGCAAAGTAGGCTTGTATTTTAGTTAGTGTAAAAAAACATACTTTCTGTGGTTTGTCACCTGTAATCTGTATTTATTCACTGTTATATTTACGGTTTTCATCTCATTTCAATGTATGTATTCCTTTACGTAAGAATTAGAATGAAACAAGAAGACCTGGGCATGTAATTAAACCACAAAAACCTACTGGAAATGTGCTAATGATTATCGACACCATTATTCCTTAGAATTTTTTTATTTATGATGGGCACTCGATTGTGTCGTCCCAGGTAGCCCCAGTTCCATTGCAGAAACTGCCTATATCCAGAGTACCTGTACTCCCTGAAACAAAGGGTGACACTGACAAATAATATAGTCACAATTAGGCCTAGTAATAACATATCCAGTATAATGTAGAGGGGCGCACTTCCTTTAATTTTGTAGATCATAGATGAGAATTACTGAAAAAAGTCCAGGGTGCCAGTAATTCTTGAGCCCACTGTATATGTCATGATAGATGTATAAGATTTACTGATGCTTTCCCTAACTTACTCATGTTGCGTTTGGATCTTCGCAGCATCCTGAGGATATTGTTGGCGGTACCCAAGATGAGCTGTTGTCAATACATGTGCATTTAGGCATACCGCATCAAATCCGTCATGCTGGGTGATGCATTCTACCACTCTGCCTGGCATTTCCACCATTGTGGCCATTGTCTTGGTATATTCTTCACAACAAATGCTCTCAATCTCGGAAGGCATTGCCTCACAATTGGAGCAGGCACACCTAAACATAAAACATAAAAGTTCAGTTATCCAACTGGCAAAAGTTATTATCATGCAGACTGTCATTGTACGTACACACTCCGGGGTGCGAATTATACATAAGCCAGTCATTTATTAACAACAGGAAGGTAGTCCCTAAAGTTACTAGACCAATCAGGGATCAGCATTAAGCATGGTCCGGTGCCACCAAAAGTGAGAAGGGTCCATCTGCAGACTCGCAGACCTGGCCTCATTCGTGATCGGCCTCAATCGTGATCGGCCTCATTCGTGATTACAGGAAGTTTGCAAGTGCGCATGCGCTTACAAGACGAAGGGGAAAAAACAGAAAGAGCAGCGTGCAGGTAAAGCCACACTTCTGAATTTCGAAAGCAATGGTATCTAGCCTACTGAGTGAAAGTTTGAGAGTTATTCAGCTGAAGTTCGCTCGGTTGCCAGTTAGTGATAATATGCTAAAATGTAGGCTACTCATTTTTATGTGAATGGTGCGTGTTGGCTCGGCTTCAGATTGTCAAAACAGCTATTATTAGCCATTAGTGTTAGCTACGGTGTTACGTGCTTTATTGTTGTAATAAAAGAAAACAAAAAAGTCGCTAACACTTTGCAATAATGTTACATGAATTGAATTGTCTCTTAATAAAAATGTAAGGTGAAGATTACTGACTCTAGTATCATTCTTTCTTACATATTCCTCACGTACACTCAAAAACCTTGTATAAGGGAGCATTGTGTTTGACAGCAAGCTAGAAGCATGCTTGATTGGCTAAAAAGCCACAATGGGGCATTTAGTTTAAAGCTGCAATTAATGAAAAAGGAAATACAACATTAACTACATGGATTAAGAGTGGAAAACAAGGGTGCATCAGATATGTTTAATGATATTAAATCCAGGCTAATGATCTGTATGACAGATTTACAAGAGGTCCATTGATGACATAACTAAAATTCAACATTTGCTTTATCTTAATGGTTCCTTAATTTCCAGCCCTAGATCAGAATCATTGTATGTCTCATCCCATAAAGACTGCCCACTAATAATGTAATTGTAACGTTCCGTTCCCTTCCTGTCCGTTTTCCGTGTTTTCCCTTTTTCCCTCCGTGTCATTTTGGATTCCTTTGTCCGTGTTTTCCCTGCTGCTGCAGTCTGGGCGTTTCCCTCTCTGTCTCGTTCGTTTGGTTTCCACTTTAGTTTCCGCCTATCGCTCTCCCCCCTCGTTGCATGCATTCCTCACCTTTGTGTTTAGCAATCACTCCCGGTTATTTTCCACACCTGTGCCTTATTCATTCTGTAATTCCCTGCACTATTTAAACCCCCGTCTGGTTGCTAGTCGGCGCCAGTTCGTTAACTAACCTCACTCGTTGTGCACACTTCTCGTTTCTGGTCCCGTGTTTGCTGTTCGCTTGGTTTTGGGCTAACTCCCTTTACAGCTTTCCTGTTTACCTGTCCTGCAGTTTGGTAGCTATCCTCCCGTGACGTTTGCTGTTTGCATGCTGCTAAACTTGTCTCCCTCTAACCTCCAGCCGCCGCGGTCTCAGCTCACCTGCAGCAGTGTTTGTTCCCTGAGTGTTCGTGTGTGTGTTGCGGTACCTCCAACTCCAGCTCGGGATAGGATCCGCTGTTAATTCCAGCCTGGCTAACCCTCCGTTGTTCCTGTCCGGCCGTAGCTACCTCCTGTACTTCGGTTACGGTTCCAGGTTCTCTGGAGATCAGCCAGCTCCAACCGGACCTACCCGAGCTACGCCACACCACCCAGCCCCGTCGAGTTTTCGCCAGCTACAACCCGTGCTGTCGAATAACCTCCGTTAAATCCTCCCGGTCCAAACCCTGGCTACAGTACCTAACTAACTACCCTCTGCTTTCTGTCCTATACCCAAGTAGACCGCCCGGTCCAGTTCCTGTTCAGTCCCGGGGTGAAGTTCTCCACCCGTAGAGAGTCCAGTTTCAGCTTGGAACAATCGCGCCGTTCCAGTACCAGTTCCTGTGTGGATCACCCGGTCCAGTTCCAGTCCCGGTGTGAAGTTCACCATCCGTAAGAGTCCAGTTCCGGCTTGGAACGAGTTCCGTTCCAGCACCCGTTTCCTGAGTGGACCTCCCGGTCCAGTTCCAGTCCAGTTTCGGTGTGAAGAACACCATCTGTAAGAGTCCAGTTCCGGCTTGGAACAAGTTCCGTTCCGGCTCCCGTTTCCAGAGTGGACCTCCCGGTCCAGTTCCAGTCCAGTCCCGGTGTGAACTCCACCACCAGCCCTATCCAGTTCCGGCTTGGAACAATTGGGTTGTTCCTGCACCCTGTCCGGCTTGGACCACCCGGTCCAGTACCAGTTCGGTTCCGGCTTGGAACCCCTTCCAGAGTTCAAGTCCAGCTCCGGCTTGGAGCAGTCCGTATCGGACTTCTGTTGATGTTCTGTGTAATACTGTGTATTTTGACTTTCCTGTACAGCTTTGGGACTACCCCAACGCTTAATAAATATCCCTTTCTTTGAATCTGCCTCCTGGTCGTTGCACTTGGGTTCGTCCCGTATCAGGATCGTAACAGTAATGTAATAATCAGATTCTCTCAATTCGATTGAGTCGATTTTGGCCTTTTTTGTTAAACATCTCCATTCGTCTCAAAATATCGATTCAGTGGAGAAATGCAAATGAGCATAAAATAGTTTAAAAAATTTGATCCAAGGCATTTGAAATAAGCTTATATACTGTACACATACCAATCAAAACAGTGGAATTACCCTGAATGGTGTGCCAGAAAAGCATGCATGGTATCAAGAGGTGATTTAAAACACTATGGGACAGATCCAAACAAACTCTGATAAACTATAACATTTTATGCATAGTTGTATGCTAAGGAAGAAAATTTGCTGATGAGGTCACCAGATAGCAGTCTGACACCAGGTCCTACTTCACAACCTGGACAGGCCGCTGATGGCCTCATGACACAGGTTCTCATTCCACTGGGCATGGCCGCCAGCTTGAGCTGCTGCCCGGGGCCAGGGATGACTGTCACCCCCTGGGGATCACCTGCAGCTGGCCTGTCGTTTGGCCTTGGATGACCACCTTCAGGCCCTGGTTCGAGAGAGCTCCAATCAGGGCAACTATCTACAAACAAAATATCCTCCCTGTAGAATAAACCCCTCCGTCTCTGCATGTGCACAGAGCAAATATATAAAATATTGACCTGACAGTCTTTCAGAATTCTAACAGTTGATCAAGTCAACGGCCAGAATGACCGCGAGACACTGAATAGAACAGAATACTGGCTGCGCTGATCTGTGTTTGGTGCCGTCAGAGCCCTACTCTTATCATTGATCGAATGTTGGGAAAATGTGCTTTTAAAAGGCGCAAAAACAGTCCGTATATCACATTAAAATTACATATGAGGACAGTTATTGTCCATAATTATTTAAGGTTAAACTGACATTTTAAGCACAATATTTATGTTGATTTCCCGAAATACATTTTTCGGTTGTCCTGCCTACCATTAGTGAGTTACCGGTTGACAAATTACATTACAGTCATTTAGCAGACGCTTTTATCCAAAGCGACATGCAATAAGTGCATACAGAAACAAATACATTAGCTAAAGGTTTGTACTTTCAATAAGGGTACGAAATAATGAAAAGTTAATCGAATGCTTTGTTAATGGATTTGTACATCATTAATTAATGTTAGCAACAACATAGCTACATTAGTTAATGTCAATTCATGTAGCCTAACATTATTGCAAAGTGTTACCGACTTTTTTTTCTTTAATTACAACAATAAATCACGTAACACGTAATAGCTAACACTAATAGTTTATCACTAACTGGCAACCGAGCGAACTTCAGCTGAATAACTCTCAGACTTTCACTCAGTAGGCTAGATAGCATTGCTTTTGAAATTCAGAAGGTTCCATTAATTACGAGCGATTGCTTTATTTCAGTGTGGCTTTATGCTCTTTCTGTTTTTGTAATCTTCGTCTTGTAAGCGCATGCGCACTTGCGAACTTCCTGTAATCACGAATGAGGCCGATCACGAATGAGGCCAGGTCTGCGGGTCTGCAGATGGATGCTATTGCCAAAAGTTACAATGTGGCCACTAGGGCTGTGTCCCAATCCAGTTTTTGCTCCACCCTCGTAAACTTCACTTGCAAACTTCACTTGGGAGGATGTGACGCACATAGCCTACCAATAAAACAGGAGTATAGGCTACACTTGCGTTTAGCGAGTGGGAGGGAGCGAGGGCGGAGCGGGTTATTTGAATTGAGACGCACTTCACCCCATCTATACTCGGAAGTTAACCATGCTGCTGCACAGTTGCGTATTGTGGGATCTCCGATCATGTAAAACGCCTGTCACCGTAGCCTACGTTTAAACGGATGAAACTCTCAACCTGTTTACATTAATTATCAGTCAAGCAATTGATTTACTGAATAACAAATATCAATAAATACAGCAAGTCTTTTTGTCATATAATTGTCTAGCCTAGCATTTAAATATGTAGGATAGTCCGTGCGCTGGAATGAAGCATTTAAACCGAACATATTCTCAACCTGTTTCCGTTCATTTTGCTTGCTTATGTCAATCAAACAAAGTCCCTGAATCAATTAAAGATAGGCTAATGATTAACAAATGACAATGACAAAGATATTACTAACGTGAGATTGTTTAATAAGGGTGGCAATAATTCTGAATAATTAACTGGCAAAAAATCCCAACGTCTTCTGTAAGAATGTCATTAATTTAATCGATTTAGTCAAAACGTAGAAAGCATACATTTAAAGAGGAAAACCTCTTAAATTGCTGGAACCAGCGTTTAGCGCAATGCATGCTTTCAAGCTAGAAAAACGAATTTACCAAAATATGTGCTGTTCATTGATCACTTCGCATGACAGTCAATTAACGCATTTTGCGTCAGCACAAATGTGGATATAGCCGAGTAAAATGCTACACAAGTTTATTTACCTATTCGTCTTGGTTATTGAGAAATTCAATTGTTTGGCTATCTGGCAAATTATAGGCTACGGAAAAATATTGAGACACGAGTAGGCTAGCCTAATAATCCATTTAAAATCAAGATTAAGCTGGAGAACCTTGTAGTCTACATCCCACAGTAGGCTACCCTACTCTGTTGCTGCATAAAGCAATTTGCTGAACCATGAAATACAAAATAGCAAACTACTAGGCTACTTGATTAACCAGTATTTATTAGCATATATACCGTCTTTTCCATTCTGTATGCGCTTTTAATGTATAATACCGCGATAAACATTAACGTGATTACCACTGACTGAACAGTACGTTCGATGTGAATTGTGGGTAATATGAGCTTGCAGAGTCTGCTCTTTTGCAGACTCGTTCCCTTGAGAAAAGTTGAGGGTGGAGGGGCTATGTCACAAACTTCACTTGGCTTTCTAACGGATTGGACTCACACTTAAAATGAAGACCGAGGGTACATCCTGGTCTCAAAAGGGATTCCCCCAAGTGAAGTTTGCAAGTGAAGTTTACGAAGGTGGAGCAAAAACTGGATTCAGTTTTTGCTCCACCCTCGTAAACTTCACTTGGGGGAATCCCTTTTGAGACCAGGATGTACCCTCGGTCTTCATTTTAAGTGTGAGTCCAATCCGTTAGAAAGCCAAGTGAAGTTTGTGACATAGCCCCTCCACCCTCAACTTTTCTCAAGGGAACGAGTCTGCAAAAGAGCAGACTCTGCAAGCTCATATTACCCACAATTCACATCGAACGTACTGTTCAGTGGTAATCACGTTACTGTTTATCGCGGTATTATACATTAAAAGCGCATACAGAATGGAAAAGACGGTGTATAGGCTAATAAATACAGGTTAATCAAGTAGTAGTTTGCTATTTTGTATTGCATGGTTCAGCAAATTGCTTTATGCAGCAACAGAGTAGGGTACTGTAATCCTACTGGGAGACTTCAACCTCCAACCAGACAGTTCCCAGCTATCCAGTGTCGCCTCACTCCTCCAGTCCTTCGCCCTCACTCAGTCCCCATCGCCTGCCACCCACAAGGGTGGTAACCAACTGGACCTTGTACTAACCAGGAGTTGCACCACATCTGATCTCCCGCTCTGCAAGGAACCTGGGGGTGGTCCTGGACGACCGGCTGGACTTCAAAGAGCACATCAGGGCGACGGCACGGTCCTGCAGGTTCCTCCTGTACAACATCAGGAGGATTCGTGTTAGGATCCTGTAATTCTGTCTGTTTATTCTTTATTTGTTATTATTTTCCTGATTTCTTTTCACTCGCGATTGTCAGTCCGCGTTCCATGTTTTCTGAGATTCCACTCCCTGTCTTTGTCATTGCACTATTCGGGTGATTTTGGGAACATTCGGGTTTCCTCTGTATTTCGTATATCTCGTTTTCTTCCTTCTGGCTTTATTTATATTTGTATATAATACTAATGTACTAATCGTACTATCTGTTAGATTAGATTTAATACTAACCTGCTAACAAACTAATATGTATATAATACTAACCAGCTAACCTACTAACATTAGGATTTTAGAGTTCACTACTAACATTACTAATTACTAATGCATCTTGAGTTTCTATCTGCAGCTGTCATTTCCCTCCTCGTTATCCTATCCCTGTATCTATCTGTGATTTCGTATTCTCTGCAAGTGTCCACTTTCGTGGACCTCCCCTCTGAGCTGTGCACTTGTTTACCTGCTAACTCCAGGCCGTTTGTTATCATTGTGTCTATGTGTATTCCAGTCCGTGTCTTACGTTTCCCCTGTCATTGTTTTATTGGTCCCTGTTAACCCTCACTGTTCTCACCTGTGAGCAATCTCCCCTCCCTGCTTCTACACACCTGATTCCCATTATGTCTGTCTCCCTCTGTGTGTATATATACCTTGTCATTTCAGTGTTTCTTCGTGAGTTCCTTGTGCTAAATATTTAGCTTCTGTGTTGCCTGTTTTTTCCGAGATTCTGCCTGAGCTGTTTGTTTATTCTGTATATCTGTTTTCTAGTTTTTGTTTCCCGAGTTATTTGCCTGTTGTTGTTTTGTTTTGTATCCAGTCTGTTTTTTTTTTTTGTTCCTCCTTCAACTCCCTGGTTTGGACCCCTGCCTGTGTTCTCGCGACCCTGTTTTTGGATTCCGCTTTTGTACCTTTTTGCTGTGCCTTCCCGGTTACGACCCCTGCCTGTTCCTTGACCATTCTTTGGACTGTGTTTTGTTTCTTTGCCTGTCTCCCCAGTTTTTGACCCTGCCTGTTATACCACGGATTGCTGCCTTGCCCATATTAAAACTTCGGTTTTTCGTATTCCTGCCTGCGTTTGGGTCCTTACCCCTCCGACACCTAACAGATTCGACCGTACCTGACCACCTACTCCACCCAGCTTCTTGTCCAGACCATGGTCACCTCACGCCTGGACTACTGCAACTCGCTGCTCGCAAGCCTACCGGCCTGCGCCATTCTGCCTCTTCAACTGATCCAGAATGCAACTGCCCGGCTTGTGTTCAACCTCCCGAAATTTTCACATGTAACCCCCCTGCTGAGGTCACTCCACTGGCTGCCAGTTGCAGCTTGGATCAGGTTCAAAGTTCTGACCCTGGCCTACACTGCAGCCAATAGGACAGGCCCCGCCTACCTGCAGGACTTAATCCAGAACTATGTTCCTGCTCGACCACTTCGCTCTTCTACAACAGGGCGACTCGCACTTCCCCCCCTCCGTGTAAACGGCTCTCGTTTGTCCCGACTTCGGAGCTTTTCCACCTTAGCTCCTCAGTGGTGGAATGAACTTCCCATTCCCCTACGTTCTACTCGAACCCTGCCTGCATTCCGTTATGGCCTGTAGACACACCTCTTCAGACTCTACCTTGACTGATATTCTAACCTAGGAATATCAGTTCCCTGTCTTTACTAGTTCCCTGTGTTTTCCTGTCTTTGTTATAGGCCCAATCCCAATTCCTATCTTAACCCTCAATCTTAACCCTCAGTCACAAAAATCCGCGCTCCCGCGAAGTGCTAGTGCTGTCCCGATTCTCAGAGTGTTAAGTTGACGGACAAGTGTGAGGGCTGCGTAGCCCTCAATTTTAAGATTTTCCAGTACCACCCTTGGCAGTAAGTGCTATCCCAGTAATGCCTTGCGTATCAACACTGAAATCAAGATGGCGGCGAACACGGGCAAGAAGCCGAGCTACAAATGTAAGTATATTCTTTGTTAATAGAGATCTAAAAATTACGAAAACCACTCTATTATCTTAGTTTAATGTCATTTTATGGATTATATACCTCTTTGTAGCATAACATTTATTTTTATTTTTACGATCTTTAGCCAGTAGCCGTGCCGGGTGCGGACAAGCCATATATTGCTATCGTTGAGTTACAAAATGTCATTTTTCTCGGTGGTAATGTAGTTATTAAGTTGTTTTATCAAGATACAGCCTACATGAAATGTTTGCACCGACATTTTTATAAGATGACCGAGCTAGTATCATCTCCCGTAGCCTTAGAGATTGATATCTAACGATAGTAACAGCTGTTGTTTCACTTTAACGTTAACTAATGGCCGTGTTATGCGGTGACTTTCCGCTGAATATGTCCGTGGTTGTGGTATTTATACAGGTTATTTGGTTGAATATCAACTCATAATAAACTCAACTAACTTATAGGCTACAGAAAAAACTAATAACGTAACTAATAACTGACAGGTAACCCACAACAATTTCATAAACTTTTGAACCCATGCATCACTAATATAGAATCGATGATAGCTGCGTTTGTGGGTTATGATTACATTGGCAGGCTTAACAGTGCAACAAAAAAAAAAGAAACTAATAATGTTATCCCTGTTTCATTTCAGGGACTACAGAGGCAACGCGGGCCCTGATTCATTTCAGGGCCACCAATGAAGACAGCTTCACAAGGAGCAAGCAAGCTCCAAAAAAACTATGGGAGTGAGTAATGTGTGGCTTGTGAACTGTTCATATTCAGAAGATATTGCTGCCCTAGTGACAAAGCATTCTGTTTTGATTATGATCATTATTTCATGAACAGGTCTACTAGATATCAATGCATGACCTCATACTGTAATGTTCCGCTCCCTTCCTGTCCGTTTTCCGTGTTTTCCTGTTTTCCCTCCGTGTCATGTTGGATCCCTTTGTCCGTGTTTTCCCCGCTGCTGCGGACTAGGCGTGTCCTTCCCTGTCTTGTTCGTCTGGTTGTGTTGTCTTACTTCCGCCTTTCACTCCCTCCCCCTCGTTGCATGCATTTCCTCACCTGGTGTTTCGCAATCACTCCCGGTTTATTTTCACACCTGTGCCTTATTTAGTCCTGTCATTAACCTCACTATATAGTCTTTCGGCTGGCTGCCAGTCGGCGCCAGTTCGTTAACTATCGTCACTTGGTGTTAGTGCTCGTCTTGTTATCTGGTCTTCTAGTGTGAACGATTCGCTTGGTTGTGGGATGTTATTCCCGTACAGCATTAGTTCTACGCGAAACTACGGATTGGTAGTTTACCTCCCGCACAATTTCCTGTCGTTTGATGTAGCTAACCTGTTTCCCTTCTCCTCCATCTAACCCAGCACCCATTCTCCCGTGGCAGTGTTCGTATCCCCCCGTTTTCGCTGTGTGTGTTGCGGTACCTCCACCTCCAGCTCGTGTAGGCTCCGGGTTGGCTTGTTACCTGGCTACCCTCCAGTTGTTCCTGTCCGACCGAAGAAGCCAACTAGTTCTTCGGCGCCGGCTCCTGGAGCTCTGGAGACCAGTCAGCTCCTTCCGGACCTACCGCAGCTACGCCACACCACCCTGTCCTGCTGTGCTACATCAGTCACCTGTCTACCAAGCCCTGCACCTCCGTGAGAACCTCCCGGTCTTTCCCGTGCCTTCCCTTGCACTAACCCCCCTCTGTTTTGTTGTTCTGTACCGGTGCAGTCAGTCCGGTCCAGTTCCTGCCCTGCCGTAGTGAGTCGCTCCCCTGCCAGTTCCAGTCCAGTCCAGGCGTGAGTCGTACGAACTACCTGTCCAAAGTCCAGTTCCGGTTTGGAACATTCCGTTCCTGACACGGATCCCTGTGTGGACCTCCCGGTCCAGTTCCAGTCCAGTCCAGTTCCGGTTTGGAACATTCCGTTCCCGAACCTGATTCCCGTGTGGACCTCCCGGTCCAGTTCCAGTCCAGTCCAGTTCCGGTTTGGAACATTCCGTTCCAGAACCTGATTCCCGTGTGGACCACCCGGTCCAGTTCCAGTCCAGTCCAGTTCCGGTTTGGAACATTCCGTTCCAGAACCTGATTCCCGTGTGGACCACCCGGTCCAGTTCCTGTCCAGTCCAGTTCCGGGTTGGAACGAATAGTTCCAGATCCTCCAGTCCAGCTCCGGCTTGGAGCAGCCCGCCCCGGGCTTCCAGGCGAAAAACCTGTGTAATACTTGTGTTGCCTTTCCTGTACAGTGTTGGGACTACCCCAACACTTAATTTATTAAAAATACCCTTTTGTGAAATCTGTCTCCTGGTCGTTGCACTTGGGTTCGTCCCGTAACAGATACGTAACAGAACGAACTGGCCAAAAACATGGACCCAGCCGACCTGGAGCAGATTCGGCACGCCTTCTCCTGCCAAACTGCGGTCAGCGACCAACAGGGCCGTCGTTTGGATGACGTGTTGGAAGTACTGAGGGGCATCACGGAACAAGTGACGCAGCTGTCTCTTCACCAGCCGCTTCCGCGCATTCCATTGGGCTCTACTCCGCCCGCACCGGATCCTCCGGCGGACCCTCCTGTGTCCACTTCATTTCGTGAGCCTCGCGTACAACATCCTGAGTTATACCGCGGGGAATTGGGGAAATGTCGCGAATTTCTCATGAAATGCGACATTGTCTTCCGGATGCAGCCCTCCTCCTTCGCCTCCGACCCATGTAAGATCGCTTTCATTATGAGCAGCCTGGGAGGAGGTGCCCTGGAGTGGGCTACATCCATCTGGGATAGCCAAGTCGCGCTCTGCAACAACTTCGCTGCCTTCACCGCCGAGATGCGGCGAGTGTTTGACCACCCTACCTGTGGGCGAGATGCAACTCAGCGCCTACTTCAGGTCCGTCAAGGGAGTCGTAGCGTCGCTGAAATGGCCATCCAATTCCGTACCCTCGCAGCGGAGTCCGGATGGAACGACACCGCCCTTCAGGGGGCTTTCCGCCAGGCACTCAGCGAGGAGCTTAAAGACCAACTTGCCACCCGTGAAGAATCCACCTCACTCAATAGCCTGATTAGCCTGGCCATAGCAATCGACAACCGTCTCCGTATCCGGGCCCGTGAGCGTGGGGGGAACCCCGGTCATCTTCCTCACATACGCTCTCACCCTTCTGCTTCTGGATCCAGGGCGGCGTCTGGGGTCTCCGAAGAGGAGCCCATGCAACTGGGCAGAGTTGCGGTCAACTCTGCGGAGCGCCAACGTCGCCTGCGATCCAGATCCTGCTTCTATTGTGGCAAACCTGGCCACCAGATCGCCTCATGCCCCATCCGCCCAAAAGAATAGGCTCGCCAGTAAAACTGGGCGTACTGACGAGCCCTATCATACCCTGCCATGCAGCCCAGAATCGCCTGGTTTTCAAGGCCACTCTCCTGTGGAGGGACAAGTCCGAGGTCTCGTCGGCCCTCATCGACTCTGGGGCCGACGCCAACTTTATGGACACCACCTTCGCCCAGAGGGCCGGCATCCCCACGGAGCTTCTACCCTCTCCCATTACTGCCTTTGCTTTAGACGGTAGGAGTCTGGGGTTAGTGACCCACTCCACCGTTCCCTTACAGCTCGTCCTTTCCGGCAATCATCGGGAGAGCATTCAACTCCTCCTCATCAACTCAAAACAATCGTCCATAGTTTTAGGTCAGACCTGGCTCCGCCTCCATAACCCGCACATCGACTGGCAGGCCGGACGCATCCTGGCGTGGAGTGGCCACTGCCTGGCTAGCTGTCTCCGTTCCGCTCTTCCCCCTCCGGGGTCCAAGAATCCCAGCACCAACCTACCCGAACCCGATATTTCCAACGTTCCCAAGCAATATCACGACCTCGGCCGGACCTTTTCCAAATCACGTGCTCTGTCCCTACCTCCTCACCGCCCTTACGATTGCTGTATAGACCTGCTGGCGGGAGCCAAACTTCCGTCCGGCCGTCTCTACAGTCTGTCGGGACCAGAGAAACTCGCCATGGAAGAATACATTCATGAGTCCCTCGCCTCGGGCATCATCCGTCCCTCCTCTTCTCCGGTTGGTGCTGGGTTCTTTTTTGTAGGGAAAAAGGACGGCTCACTACGGCCCTGCATCGACTATCGGGGACTCAATTCTATCACTATCCGCAACAAATATCCTCTCCCCCTCATTAACACTGCTTTTGAACCCCTCTCGCAGGCCGTCATTTTCACCAAGCTCGACCTCCGTAATGCGTACCACTTGGTGCGCATACGGGAGGGGGATGAGTGGAAGACTGCCTTCAATACCCCGTTGGGCCACTATGAGTACCTGGTGGTCCCCTTCGGCCTTACTAACGCCCCGGCAGTCTTCCAGGGCATGGTGAATGACGTACTGCGAGACCTATTGGGTAAGACTGTTTTCGTTTACATCGACGATATTTTGATTTTTTCTAAGTCCCCTCAGGAACACATTCTCCATGTCCGGGAGGTTCTCCAGCGTCTCCTCGAGAACCAGCTCTTCGTCAAGGCAGAGAAGTGCTCCTTCCACGTCTCTTCAGTCCCGTTCCTCGGCTTCATCATTGAGGAGGGCAGTATCCGGGCGGATCCGGTCAAAGTCAAGGCGGTGACGGAATGGCCCCAACCCACCTCTCGTAAGCACCTACAACAATTCCTTGGTTTTGCTAATTTCTATCGCCGTTTTATCCGTAATTACAGTGTCATTGCTGCCCCCCTTACCAAACTTACCTCCACTGTTTTTTCTTTCTGTTGGAACTCCGAAGCTCAGCTTGCTTTTGAACAGCTTAAAGCACGGTTTTCCTCAGCCCCTATTCTTTGTCACCCTGATCCTACTCGTCAATTTACGATTGAGGTGGATGCCTCCGACACCGGCGTGGGGGCCATTCTGTCCCAACGTGCCGCCTTGGACAACAAACTCCATCCCTGTGCCTTTTTCTCCCGGAGGCTGTCCTCCGCTGAGCGAAATTATGATGTCGGGGATCGGGAGCTTCTTGCCATAAAGCTGGCTCTTGAGGAGTGGCGCCACTGGCTGGAGGGGGCAGGTACCCCCTTTATTGTGTTAACTGACCACCAAAATTTAATTTATTTGAGGTCTGCTAAAAGGCTTAATGCTAGACAGGCTAGGTGGTCACTTTTCTTTGCCCGGTTCAATTTTTCTTTATCCTATCGCCCCGGTTCCCGCAATATTAAGGCGGATGCCTTATCCCGTGTGTTTTCCCTTCCCTCCAGTCCTGCTGACCCCGAGCCTATTCTACCAGCGTCCTGTATGGTGGCTGCGGTCTCCTGGAGGATTGAGGAGATCGTGAGGTCCGCCCAGACTTCCCACCCTGACCCCCGTAGTAACCCTAACCCCTCCCTGTTTGTTCCCAACTCCGTCCGCTCCCAGGTCCTTGAGTGGGTTCACGCCTCCTGCCTGGCGTGTCACCCAGGTGTTGCCAGAACGACCACCCTCGTCAGGAGGAGCTTTTGGTGGCCCACCCTCAAGGAGGATACCCGTGCTTTTGTCCTGGCCTGCTCAGTGTGCGCCAGGAGCAAGGCTTCCCACCACCCTCCCTCTGGTCTTCTCCTTCCCCTCCCTGTCCCGGGCCGTCCTTGGAGCCACATTGGTGTGGATTTCGTTACCGGTCTGCCTTTGTCAGAGGGCAACTCTGTCATTCTGACAATTGTGGATCGGTTCTCCAAGGCGGTTCACTTCATTCCCCTCCCCAAACTCCCGTCCGCCCTCGAAACTGCGGAGCTCCTGGTGGTACATGTGGTCAGGCTGCACGGGATCCCATCCGACATTGTTTCGGATCGTGGGCCCCAATTCTCCTCCCAGGTTTGGAAGGCGTTCTGTGTAGCCCTGGGGGCCTCGGCCAGTTTGTCGTCTGGCTTCCATCCCCAGTCTAACGGCCAGGCAGAGAGGGCGAACCAGGACCTGGGGGCCGCCCTGCGGTGCGTCACTGCTCGCAATCCCGCCTCCTGGAGCCGTTTCCTCCCCTGGGTAGAGTACTCTCACAACTCCCTTAAGAGTACCTCCACCGGGTTATCCCCATTCGAGTGCTCGTTAGGTTACCAACCCCCTCTCCTATCGGTTCAGGAGGCCGAGGTAGCAGTCCCCTCTGTTAATGCTCACATCCTCAAATGCAAGCGCATTTGGAGACTTGCACGCACCGCACTCCTGCGTTCCAATTCCCGTTCGCAGCGTCTGGCGGACCTGCACAGGACCGCAGCCCCCAAGTACAGGGCCGGTCAGCAGGTCTGGCTATCCACATCCAACATTTCCCTTCCCTCCTCCTCTAAAAAACTTCGGCCCCGGTTCATTGGTCCCTTCCCTGTTGTATGTCTTATCAACCCAGTTTCCGTTAAACTCTCCCTCCCTGCCTCCCTCAAAGTTTACCCCGTTTTTCATGTTTCACAAATTAAGCCTGTCGCCTCCAGCCCCCTCAGTGCCCCTACCCTCCCTCCTCCACCTGTCCGGGTCATCGACAACGCCCCGGCCTACACGGTGGACCGCATCATCGACATCCGCCGTAAGGGTCGGGGTTTCCAATACCTCGTGGACTGGGAGGGGTATGGTCCTGAGGAGCGGTCATGGCTCCACAGGGGCCTCATCCTGGATCAATCACTGATCCAGGATTTCCACAGTCGCTTCCCATCCAAGACCAGGCCGCCAGGTACGCCAGGTGGCGTACGTTGAGGGGGGGGTACTGTAATGTTCCGCTCCCTTCCTGTCCGTTTTCCGTGTTTTCCTGTTTTCCCTCCGTGTCATGTTGGATCCCTTTGTCCGTGTTTTCCCCGCTGCTGCGGACTAGGCGTGTCCTTCCCTGTCTTGTTCGTCTGGTTGTGTTGTCTTACTTCCGCCTTTCACTCCCTCCCCCTCGTTGCATGCATTTCCTCACCTGGTGTTTCGCAATCACTCCCGGTTTATTTTCACACCTGTGCCTTATTTAGTCCTGTCATTAACCTCACTATATAGTCTTTCGGCTGGCTGCCAGTCGGCGCCAGTTCGTTAACTATCGTCACTTGGTGTTAGTGCTCGTCTTGTTATCTGGTCTTCTAGTGTGAACGATTCGCTTGGTTGTGGGATGTTATTCCCGTACAGCATTAGTTCTACGCGAAACTACGGATTGGTAGTTTACCTCCCGCACAATTTCCTGTCGTTTGATGTAGCTAACCTGTTTCCCTTCTCCTCCATCTAACCCAGCACCCATTCTCCCGTGGCAGTGTTCGTATCCCCCCGTTTTCGCTGTGTGTGTTGCGGTACCTCCACCTCCAGCTCGTGTAGGCTCCGGGTTGGCTTGTTACCTGGCTACCCTCCAGTTGTTCCTGTCCGACCGAAGAAGCCAACTAGTTCTTCGGCGCCGGCTCCTGGAGCTCTGGAGACCAGTCAGCTCCTTCCGGACCTACCGCAGCTACGCCACACCACCCTGTCCTGCTGTGCTACATCAGTCACCTGTCTACCAAGCCCTGCACCTCCGTGAGAACCTCCCGGTCTTTCCCGTGCCTTCCCTTGCACTAACCCCCCTCTGTTTTGTTGTTCTGTACCGGTGCAGTCAGTCCGGTCCAGTTCCTGCCCTGCCGTAGTGAGTCGCTCCCCTGCCAGTTCCAGTCCAGTCCAGGCGTGAGTCGTACGAACTACCTGTCCAAAGTCCAGTTCCGGTTTGGAACATTCCGTTCCTGACACGGATCCCTGTGTGGACCTCCCGGTCCAGTTCCAGTCCAGTCCAGTTCCGGTTTGGAACATTCCGTTCCCGAACCTGATTCCCGTGTGGACCTCCCGGTCCAGTTCCAGTCCAGTCCAGTTCCGGTTTGGAACATTCCGTTCCAGAACCTGATTCCCGTGTGGACCACCCGGTCCAGTTCCAGTCCAGTCCAGTTCCGGTTTGGAACATTCCGTTCCAGAACCTGATTCCCGTGTGGACCACCCGGTCCAGTTCCTGTCCAGTCCAGTTCCGGGTTGGAACGAATAGTTCCAGATCCTCCAGTCCAGCTCCGGCTTGGAGCAGCCCGCCCCGGGCTTCCAGGCGAAAAACCTGTGTAATACTTGTGTTGCCTTTCCTGTACAGTGTTGGGACTACCCCAACACTTAATTTATTAAAAATACCCTTTTGTGAAATCTGTCTCCTGGTCGTTGCACTTGGGTTCGTCCCGTAACAGATACGTAACACATACATCTTTTTCACCATTCTGTCATAACCTTACACATATTTCTTGTTATTACACAGGCAATTCATCAAAGAGGCTGGCTTGTTGGGGAAAGTGGAACCCCAACAGGCTGCAAAAAAGTGGGAAAACCTTAATACAAGGTACAAGGTAATGTGAAAATCCCTTATTCCATCCTTAGAAATTTGTTAGTTCTTGATAGTATTTGTAATATTGAGTGATAACGTGTGTGTTTCTTCATTCTCCCTCCTCCAAAACACGTCTGTAATCTGTTTAATTATTTATTTTCATTTGTTTACCTTGACTCATCTTGTTTCCCATTTTTTCTCTCCCGACCTCTCTTCTCCTTCATTTTATTCTTTCTCATCTCCTCTCCCCTCCTAATCTCTTCTCCTACCTTTATCTTTTCCTCTCCATTTCTCCTCTCCTCTCATTTTTTCCTCCTAATCTCTTTTCCTATAATGTTCTATAATGTTCTCCTCTCCTAACTAACTTTCCTGCTTTTTCCTTCTCACCTCCAATTTCCTCTTCTCCTTTTTTCCTCTTCTCTCATCTCCTTTTCTCATTTCCTCTCTTCTCTTGTTTCTTCTTTGTGTCTGTGTGTGTTGCAGGAACTGAAAAATCCCAAGACTGGGTCAGGCACTGATGGTGGGGAGGAGACAGCAGCTACCTGGCAGTACTACCAGGACATGCATGAGGTTCTGGGTGGTCGGCCATCCATTGACCCTCCTCTGCTGGTGGCATCCTTCACACCAGATGACCCTACAACTATTCTTCTGGTAAGTTTGGAAGACTAGCAAAAATCACATTTAATGTTTTTTGTAACATATACAGGTGTATCTCGATAAATTAGAATATCGTGAAACAGTTCAGTATTTTTGTCAGTTATTTCAGAAAGTGAAAAATATATATTTATATATAAATATTTTAATGGTGTGAAAAAAAAAAATTAAAAAGTCACTTTCTGAAATAACTAACAAAAAAACCCTGAACTTTTTCATGACATTCTAATTTATCGAGATGCACCTGTATGTGACTCATGGTGATGTCACCCGGTTCTTTCATTTTTCCCCCAGGAGATTGTTGATGGTCCCTCCAACTCAACCACTACCTCTGCCATGGTTGATGGTTTCTCCTCCTCATCCACTGCCTCTACCTCTGCCTCTTTGATGGGCCTTTCCTCCTCCATGTCTCCCTCAAGCCCCCCAACCCCTTCACCTCCAAAAAAGAAAAAAAAACTGAATCCCATTGTGGAATTTTTGAAGGCCGAGAGTGAGAGGGAGCAGAGGCACACGAGGAGAGTGAGGCGAAAACTGAGCGCTTCCTCAGGCTGTTTGAGCAAATGGTTGAGAAAATTTGATTGCATTTGCTTCATTTGTCCTCTAGAACAGTGGTTCCCAAACTCGGTCCTCGGGGACCACTGCCCTGCATGTTTTAGATGTTTCCCTCTTCCAACACATCTGATTCAAATGAACGGGTCATTATCAGGCTTCTGCAGAGCTTGATGATGAGCTGATCATTTGAATCAGGTGTGTTGGAGCAGGGAAACATCTAAAACATGCAGGACAGCGAGTCCTCAGGACCAGGGTGGGGAACCGCTGTTCTAGAAGCAATCAAATTTTCTCAACCATGTGTTGCCAGGTTTGTTTGTGCTCAAAATCCAGTTATGTTCTGCACTGTTCATTTGTTTGCACTATGTTCTACCTCTTGTTTTTCATTGAATGTTTCTAATGTTATACTATTTTTGAAAAATGTTCTATTTTAATATGTTCTGTAATGTTGCACTGTTAATTTGTTTGCACTATTGTCTACCTCTTTTTTATTGAATGTTTCTGTTATATTATTTTTGAAAAATGTTCTATTTTAATATGTTCTGTAATGTTGCAGTTCATTTGTTTGCACTATTGTCTACCTCCAGTTTTTCATTGTATGTTTCTAATTTAATACCAAACTATTTTTGATTAAAAAAAATTCTATTTTAATAAAAAGTTTGAGAGTGTAACAGATTGTGAGCATAACTGTTCTTATGTAATCATACTAGATTCTCACATAGCTAGTAGAAACATTACCATGATATAGAAAAAAACACAAAGTACTGTTAATTTGATATGAAAATGATTTATTTGACAAAAATAATTGTGTAAAAAAAAACAATATTTGCTTATCTAAGTTAACGTGGATCTGTGTGTATCAAAGAAAGTTGCTAACATGCCAAATTTTTAACAAACAGTACAAACTATATACATCAATCTTATAACATACAGTACAAACTATCAATCTTATAATATACAGTGCAAACTATATACAGAACTTTGGGATCACAGACAGCACTGTTATTCCTGCACATGGCCAGAGATTAAGGCAGCCAGTTCATCCCTTTTGGCACGTCCAGAGCTTTCATTAGCCACTAGGGCTTCACGGGGTGGTTGAGGGTCAAAGATGTCCTGTGCAACATCATCGTCTGGGTCAAGCATGTCTCCATTTTCTAAACACACATTGTGTAGAAAGGCACAGGTAGCTATGACCACAGGTGAGAATGTGGGCCTAACCTCTAGCGCCTT
Source organism: Synaphobranchus kaupii (assembly GCA_029718625.1). Lineage (NCBI taxonomy): Eukaryota > Metazoa > Chordata > Actinopteri > Anguilliformes > Synaphobranchidae > Synaphobranchus > Synaphobranchus kaupii. Next base: position 76,421,264 of record CM056377.1, on the reverse strand, counting down.
GAATAGAGTAGACCTCCATCTCGTCTTCATCACACCAAAAGCCCTTTCAACTATGCTGCGCCCCCGGGAATGGTGGTAGTTGAAGCAGGACTCTGTGCGTCCCCTAACAGGCTCTTTGTAGGGCGTGATTAGGCCGATTGGTTTGTCCAGACAGGGATAGCCTCCATCACCAAGAATGATGTAACCTGTTGGAGGGTACTGCTGTGTCCTGTAAAAGGTACTGTTCTTCATGATGCGTGTATCATGAACTGACCCTGGATAACCCACAAAGATGTCCAGAAACTAACTTTCCCTTAGAATCACAAATGGCCTGCATGTTTATTGAAAAGAAACCTTTGTAATTAAGGTAGTCAATTCTGTGCAGAGAGGGAGGTTTCACACGGAAATGGCAGCCATCTATCGCACCGACAACACTGTTAAGGACAGGGGTTCCTGAAAGCTGCCCAAATCCTTGTCCAATGGCATCAAGCTCTTCTGGCAGTGGGAAACGGATGGCTAGCTTCAGGTTCTTCCAGATCAGTTGTGCAACTCTGTGTACTACACGGTGAACAGTGGGTTTTGGTACCCCGAAGACGCTGGAAACAACCCGATATGACAGTCCATGAGCCAGCCAGTACACATATATCAGGACTTCTAATTGAGAGCCCCAGCCATGGTCCTGTTCCCTCTGCAGAAGTCTTTGCAGACCCTGCATGGCTCTTCTGGTAAGGCGGAAGTCCTGCTGCAGCTCAGCCTCTACGTTGAACCAGAGTCTCAGTATAGGAACTTCTTGGTTCAGCTTGCAGTACGCTGTAGGATGACCACTCTGGAAAGATCACATGAAAGATTTTACTAGGTGAAACTGCAGAAAACGTATTTTAAAAAGTCTTAACCAAAAAAATACAGACATAATGACATAATCATAATCATTTACTTTGGGTATATCTTTTTAGGCATTTTTCTGAAAATATGGCTAGGGCTTAAGAGGTAAAAAAAAATTTTTTAAAACGTGTATAAAAAATAATTTCCCCCATCCCCAAAACCACAACTGCATCTGCCTTTTCATCACAAACCTACCAAAACAAACAGGCTAACGTTTACAATGATACAATGCATGTGTACCATATTCTATTAAATCTGCACACAGATCATCACACAATAAACACAAATCAATAAGTAAACGTTCGCTTAATTAAAGACCTTATCACAAATGGATTGTTACAGTATTACCGTTGTAACGTTACTAACGTTAATGTAAACTTGTTAAGTTAGCATGTGGTCGGCTAGGCAAGCTAACCTACAACAATACGTGTTTGCAGTCTATTCTACATACCTGAATCTGATCCAATAGTATTCCCACGCGTCGAACAAGTCCTCTCCTCCGTACATCTCTCCGTCTGGCTGCGGACAATCTTAAAAAGATGCCTAAAGCCCATGCAAAAGACAGCACAGCAGCTGCAGACGGCAGTATTGCTGGTTATGTTCTTCTTCTTTCCACGTAATGGCGCGCTGGTTCTGTTGCTTAGCAACACGTCGCGTCATTTTACGTCGACGGTAATGGACGACTTCTGATGACGTATATGCATTTAAGGGGTGTCCCATTTCTAAGTCGCAAGATAACTTGGTTTTGAGGGCTAGTAAGATTGAGGGTTGAGCCTGAGGGTTAAAATAGGAATCGGGATTGGGCATATTGTAGTTTATAATAGTATTTAGAATAGAAGTGTAGTATAGCTGATTTACCCACAGCTTACTGTGAACTACAGTCAACGTTCATTACTAGGGATAGCTGCTACATTATGGGAAGGATGTGCTTTGTCTTGTCTGTTCTGTAGTGATCTTGATGACGTGTCTGTATGCACTTATTGTACGTCGCTTTGGATAAAAGCGTCTGCTAAATGAATGTAATGTAATGTAGAGTCTCCAGCTTAATCTTGCTTTTAAACTGATTATTAGGCTACTTGTGTCTCAATATTTTTCCGTAGCCTATAATTTGCCAGATAGCCAAACAAATTTAATTTCTCAATAACCAAGACGAATAGGTAAACTTGTGTAGCATTTTACTCGGCTATATCCACATTTGTGCTGACGCAAAATGCGTTAATTGACTGTCATGCGAAGTGATCAATGAACAGCACATATTTTGGTAAATTTGTTTTTCTAGCTTGAAAGCATGCATTGCGCTAAACGTTGGTTCCAGCAATTTAAGAGGTTTTCCTCTAAATGTATGCTTTCTACGTTTTGACTAAATCGAAAGTCTTAAATTAATGACATTCTTTAACGTGTTGAGGAAAAACGCAATGCTAACGTGCAACTCACAGAAGACGTTGGGATTTTTTGCCAGTTAATTATTCAGAATTATTGCCACCCTTATTAAACAATCTCACGTTAGTAATATCTTTGTCATTGTCATTTGTTAATCATTAGCCTATCTTTAGCCTAATTGATTCAGGGACTTTGTTGGATTGACATAAGCAAGCAAAATGAACGGAAACAGGTTGAGAATATGTTCGGTTTAAATGCTTTATTCCAGCGCACGGGCTGTCCTACATATTTAAATGCTAGGCTAGACAATTTTATGACAAAAAGACTTGCTGTATTTATTGATATTTGTTATTCAGTAAATCAATTGCTTGACTGATAATTAATGTAAACAGGTTGAGAGTTTCATCCATTTAAACGTAGGCTACGGTGGCAGGCGTTTTACATGATCGAAGATCCCACGACACGCCACTGTGCAGCAGCTGAGCAGCATGGTTAACTTCCGAGTATAGATGGGGTGAAGTGCGTCTCAATTCAAATAACCCGCTCCGCCCTCGCTCCCTCCCACTCGCTAAACGTTGTAAAAAATAGTTAGGCCTACTATCAGCTAAGAACCATTTCCAAACTCAAGCAAATTCTGTCTTTCCATGATATGGAAAAAGTAATTCACGCCTTCATTACATCACGACTGGACTACTGCAATTCCCTTTATCCCAGTCTTCATTAACTCGCCTGTAGATGGTCCAAAATGCAGCTGCAAGGATGTTGACTGGTACTAAAAAGTGCAGCACATTACCCCAGTCTTAGCCTCTCTTCATGGGCTCCCTGTTCACCTTAGAATTCAATTCAAGACCTTGCTGATTGCTTTCAAAGCTCTTAATGGTCAGGCCCCAACCTATATCTCAGACCTTATTCACTGGCACTCAGCTCCTAGGTCTCTTCGATCCAATTATAAATTTCTCTTGCATGTCCCGTCTCTGCTCCCCGTCCCCTGTCTACAGGAGTCCCGCAGGGATCTGTACTGGGTCCTCTGCTGTTCTCTATGTATACTAAGTCTCTTGGCTCAGTAATCCATTCACATGGCTTCTCATACCATAGCTATGCTGATGATACTCAACTCTTACTCTCTTTCCCTCCCTCTACCCCACAGGTTAAGGAGAGGATATCTGCTTGTCTGACTAACATCTCTGAGTGGATGGCTACCCATCACCTGAAGCTCAACCTTGACAAGACAGAGCTCCTCTTCATGCCGTACAAGACCTCCCCACTACATGACCTCTCCATCACCGTTTATGGGACCGTGGTGGCTGCCTCCCGCTCTGCAAGGAACCTGGGGGTGGTCCTGGACGACCGGCTGGACTTCAAAGAGCACATCAGGGCGACGGCACGGTCCTGCAGGTTCCTCCTGTACAACATCAGGAGGATTCGACCGTACCTGACCACCTACTCCACCCAGCTTCTTGTCCAGACCATGGTCACCTCATGCCTGGACTACTGCAACTCCCTGCTCGCAAGCCTACCGGCCTGCGCCATTCTGCCTCTTCAACTCATCCAGAATGCAGCTGCCCGGCTTGTGTTCAACCTCCCGAAATTTTCCCACGTAACCCCCCTGCTGAGGTCTCTCCACTGGCTGCCAGTTGCAGCCAGGATCAGGTTCAAAGTTCTGACCCTGGCCTACACTGCAGCCAATAGGACAGGCCCCGCCTACCTGCAGGACTTAATCCAGAACTATGTTCCTGCTCGACCACTTCGCTCTTCTACAACAGGGCGACTGGCACTTCCTCCCCTCCGTGTCAAAGGCTCTCGCTTGTCCCGACTGCGGAGTTTTTCCACATTAGCACCTCAGTGGTGGAATGAACTTCCCATTCCCCTACGTTCTACTCCAACCCTGCCTGCATTCCGTCGAGGCCTGAAGACACACCTCTTCAGACTGCACCTTGACTGATATCCTCACCTAGGAATATCAGCTCCCTGTTCCCTGTGTTTTCCTGTCTGTTATTATAGTTTATAATAGTATTTGGAATGTTTTATCATAGTATAGTTTATAATAGTATTTGGAATGGTTTATAATAGCATAGTTTATAATAGTATTTTGAATGGTTTATAATAGTATAGTTTATAATAGTATTTGGAATGGAAGTGTGGTGTTGCTGATTTGCCCACAGCTTACTGTGAACTACATTCAACGTTCATTGCTAGGGATAGCTGCTACATTATGCAAAGGATGTGCTTTGCCTCGTCTGTTCTGTAATGATGATGATGTCTCTGTACGCACTTACTGTACGTCGCTTTGGATAAAAGCGTCTGCTAAATAAATGTAATGTAATGTAATGTCCCATGGTCACGGCTAAAACTTAAAGGTGACAGAGCCTTTGCAGCTGCTGCTCCACGATTGTGGAACCAGCTGCCGTTAGACATTATATGTGCTCCCTCCATCTCTATTTTTAAATCTAGGCTAAAAACACATTTTTATTCTCTGGCCTTTTTAGCCCACTAATCTTTTAATCTGTTGTCATGTCTATAACTCTGTACTCTGTCCCTTGTTGTTGCTATTGTTGTCATTGGTATGTTTCTCCTTGTGTTTTACTTTTACTTTGTATTTTAATGTTCTTTTGTACAGCACTTTGGTCAGCTCAAGCTGTGTTTAAATGTGCTTTATAAATAAACTTTACTTACTTTAATTACTTTGCATATGCCATTCCATGTCTGATGGCTCAGACCCGTCCGAAGACCCTGCCATCGCCCTCCAGTCACGCAACAGGCGTAGTCAACCCGCCTCAGTCTCCCGATATCCAAACCCACAGCAAACCCTACTGTGATTCGGCGGTGAATCTCCGCTCATGAGCAAACCGTCCAGCCTCACTCCTCGCCCTTTTCTCTCCATTCATTCAAGGTTCCTGTTATAAAGGAAAGAGGCAGCGCAAGTCCCACAAACCCAGCCCTATGATTGGCAGAGATTAATAGTTTTCCGTTACTGATTTGTCCGTTGTTCAGTCCATCATGTCCCATTTCCTCGCAATCAGCCGATTGCCAACTGGCTTCATGTGCGGCTTGTTGCGCCAGCGCGAAACCAAGAACTACGAAGTAACTCGATACACAGCAAACGTCAGTAAATAAGATTGATCACAACACTCAATTGCAATACAGCAAAATGACACATCAAACTTGTTAAACATCACACACCAATATAAACATGCTTGTGTGGACATAATTATATAAACGATGCTCAGGTAGCAATGTTATCGACATGCATTTAGTGAATACGCACAACATAGTCATTCATAAAAGCACACGTGGAAAATGTAAATGTAAACAAAGCGTTGTTTCAACCGTGACATTCATGGCAGGGTTTCCTGTTTCCCTTCAGTGCAGTCTCTCAGTTTTTAACAATCTGGCGTCGCCCCACTCAATTGGCTTCTACACCATAGAACAGGATCTACCTTTTAAAACTAATTTAGGCTACTAAGAAAAAACAGAAGAGGAAGAATCAAGAGGTAGCAAACATTTAATAGCAAGCCAATCATATTCAGGTTTTATCGTCAATAAACAAACAAGTATTCAACTTGTTTTTTTTATTGTAGTTTTCAAGTTCAATCCCACTTAAGACAGGGCTGAGCTTTGGGGAAGAACAGGTATGAATATTTTTCATCAGACCACATTTATGCATGTTAGCTAGCTGTCCCCTTATGGAAATGTAATATACTGCAGTATATTTTAAATATATTGTGAAGATAATTTAGATATATTTACAATATACAGCATATTCTTTTTTCCATAGGGGTCTAGCCAAAATTCTATGAATTTCACATGTTCCAATCACAAAGAATTGTGGATCTAGTCTTTAAATTCTCACCAAATTGAAACATTTAGCTGTTAAAATTGACGCACACCCGTGGACCCCCCTAGATAGTTTGGGGTCCACCCAGCAGTTTCAGAAAATCACTCATCATAACCACCCCCCCCCCCCCCCCCCCCCCCCCCCGAACAAACTCCCGTATTTTAAATCCTAAATGTTGGCAGGTATGTAAAGGCGATCACTCAGAATAACTTTGTATTGATTTGCAGTGACCCTCCCCTCTAAGGGGACAAATGCACCCAAACCATGCCAGAAAAATGCCTCCCACCGGACCCCCTCACTGTCTGGGTTTTTCCTTTGATTTGTCACCCGTCTGTATATTTCGTTTTATTAATATGGCCTCGTTTACGATACTAACCTTTATACTTCAAGCCCGCTCTGAATTCCTTAATCGCAATAAAAAATGGCTAGTGCCATGTGGCACCATGTTTCCTAGATGGGGGGCGGGGTATACTACTTTAGATCATGAGCAGTTCCTTTTTCTCCACTTTCCCTTTTCCATTACTTTGGTACAGGTTAATACTAATCTCATCTGTCCATAAGACTTTGTTCCAGAACTACAGTTTTTTAATGTACTTTTTTTTAGCAAACTAAACTGGCTGTTGTTTTTTGAGGCTTACTAGAATGCATCTTGCAGTGAACCATCTGAGGTTATGCTGGTGTAGTCTTCTCTTTATTATTCTTTTTCTTTTCACACATCTATACCTACATCCTGGAGTGTTCTTGATCTCTTTGACCATTGAAAAAGGTGTTTTCTTTCCTTACAATTGAAAGTATTCTTCTTTCATTCACTAGTGATCTTCCATGGCCTGCCAGGTTGTTTGCTATTGCTGAGCTCAACAGTGCATCTATCAAACAGTTCATTTTGACACACCCAATGTTTTGGCTTATGCGATTTATGCTGATTTTTCAGCCTCATGATGGCCTGCTCTACTGGAATTGACACCCATTTGGTCCTCAGAGACAACAGCAACAGACTCCTAATGCAAATAGACATGTAGATTTAACTCTAGACCCTTTGTTAGCTTTCTTCTGCATTAACTAATGAGGCAAAGACACACAGCTGGCCAAGAAATAAGCAAGCAGGGTCATTCCGTGTCAAATCAACCAGTTTTCTGAAAAGTTCCTGTATGACCCTCTCAGATTTTGATGAAACTCCGTCATAATAATCCATTGTGTGAAAAATGAACACACACAAAAAATTAGCCTCATATGACATGTCGTTTCCGAGATATGGCCTCCTGAAATTTGCTCAAAACCTCCGTCTTTCGCGCTCGCGAGTCGTGAAAACGCGCGACTGTGATTTTTTCCGACTTTGGAAGCTTATAACTTGGGATTGGTAACAGCTATAGAGCTGAAACTTGGGATCCTAACTTACTTTCTTCCAACTTGCAAGAATACCCCCTTCCCTTTTCAAGTTATATGCACCCAAAATAGCCACTTTGTTCAGTCGCACATATTTTGGTGATTTTCGAGGTCACCCTGTGCCCATACGAGTGGACCTATACATCCCATATCACAGATGTATTATCTATAGGTGTATGTCTATGGTCACAAGCAAGTACAGACTAATCAATTCATTTGTAAAGGAATGACATCCATCCAAAGTTAGGTCTGGGTGAAAAAAAGTAAAAAACATAACCGTCCGTCTTGTCAATGGATCACCATGTGGACAGTTAAAACCTTTTCTGAAATGTACACCAGTTAAACAGATATATTATATCTACTCATCAACCAAATTTCAGCTTTGGTACTCAACTCCTTCATGGTTAGATAGCATTTTGAAAAGTACACATATTTTAACATCAGGAATTCACATAAGTCTTAAGAGTTACGTTACTACTTAAAAGTGTCAAATTATGTATCAGACATCAAACAGAATAGTACATGTACTTTAATAGTACATACACTATAAATGTTAAATTACCACATATTCTGCCATATAGATGTGTACAGTTTGTCGGTTACTTGATAAATGCTGGCAGTTTGCCTTGAATGTTATTGAAGTCGTTAACAGTTAGTCTGTCGTGACGGCCTCCACGTCCCTGCAGCTCTAGAGCACTGATGACACATTTAGTGTCGTCAATTTAGTGTTATTAAATAAATAAATCAAGCTTACGTTGTATACGCTTCTTGTGATACCGAAATGGATCGCAGCAATATCTCTGCTGACTTTCATACCACGATCCATATGCTTGATCATGGTGAAAGCATACACTGCTTTGGTCAGATAATGTCACTCCACTTCTCCATGCCAATAGTTTTATGTCCTCTTGTGACAACTCGGTTGCAGCCATCAAACCCCTTTCTCTTCTGAAGGTTGTTTTGCGGCAAGCATCATTTAACACCAAACCAATAATGCAGTCTGACATGGAAGATGTCCCTGCCATTTTGAGTTTATGAATACTGCTTCCAAAATAAGTGTTATTGCATTGTAGGCCTAGGCAACAAAACTATACATGGTACAGTAACAGCAGCACACGCATGTTTCGCAGTTAGTAAATAAATATAGTTGGGATGTATTCTGTAATCGACGAGGCTCACTGATGGGATCTCAATTCTTGAATGATAGAGCTAGAATGAAATTGACCAAATATTGTTGCCTGGTAATGGGAAATCCCATCATTGCGTAATGGGTTATCCCTGTATTTACCTGACATGGGAAAATCCCACATCTAACCTTAGCACTAGGCCCTAGGGGGCATCTTAAATTTATTTTGCCTATCTCCTGTGATAAATATGCATGTTGTGATCAGACCTTACGCATGTAGATCGGCCAATTTCAAGTTTTGTATCCCCAGAATTGTGCAAAATTTTTACTTTTCAAAATGTGGTCTACCCATGAAGGAGTTGATTACCAAACCTGATATTTGGTTGATGAGTAGATCTAATATATCTGTTTAACTGGTGTAAATTTCAGAAAAGGTTTTAACTGTCCACATGGTGATCCATTGACAAGACGGACGGTTGTGTTTTTGACTTTTTTTCACCCGGACCCAACTTTGGATGGATGTCATTCCTTTACAAATGAATTGATTAGCCTGTACTTGCTTGTGACCATAGACATACACCTATAGATAATACATCTGTGATATGGGATGTGTATGTCCACTCTTATGGGCACAGGATGACCTTGAAAATCACCAAAAACATGTGCGACTGAACAAAGTGGCTACTTTGGGTGCATTTAACTTGAAAAGTGAAGGGGGTATTCTTGCAATTTGGAAGAAAGTAAGTTAGGATCCCAAGTTTCAGCTCTATAGCTGTTACCAATCCCAAGTTATAAGCTTCCAAAGTCTGAAAAAATCACAGTCGCGCATTTTCCCGACTCGCTCTAGGTTTTTTGGATTTCAGGAGGCTATATCTCGGAAACGACATGTCGTATGAGGCAAATTTTTTGTGTGTGTGTTAATTTTTCATACAATGGATTATTATGATGGAGTTTCATCAAAATCTGAGAGGGTCATGCACGGACCACTGGTTGATTTGACACGGAATGACCCAGCAGCCAATCGTCCAGTTACCTTTGCTCCCTTAAAATGGGGGGGACTATATATAAAAAGGGCTGTAATTCCTACATGGATATATGTAGGATACAATATGGATATAAATACCCTCAAATTAAAGCTGAGTCTTCACTTTAACCTCATTGTTTAATTTCAAATCCATTTAGTAGAGCCAAAACAACAAAAATTGTGTCACTGTCCAAATACTTGCACATTGCACTGTATTCATTTGTGTGTGTACATGTCTATGAGCACATGTCCAGAGATCTATGTGTGTACAGCAGGTATGTATGTGTTGTGATGGTGTGTGTGTGCGTATGTGTGCATGTTGTGATAGGTTGGTGTGTGTGTGTGTGTGTGTGTGTGTGTATGTGTGTGCATGTGTTATATATTGTGATTGATGCGAAAAACATTTTAGACATGTTAGACCATCAGCAGCTGAGCCTGAGGTGAAACCTTTAGCTCAGATAAAATATCCCCGCCTTTTTTATTCTCTGACCTGTGACCTTTCAGAGGATCACACAGAAAGAAATATACTGCATGCTGCCCTTCGATCAGTTTAAGATAAATGTATAAAAAAGGCAGTAACTGAGCATAGGTTCCTGGTTAGGTCAGGGCATGTTTGTGGGTTCTTGCAGTGCCGTTTGTCAAGATGCATCTCCAAGACTGCTCCATGGTGACACCTAGTGGCCAAAATAAAAAGGAAACTTCTGCAGCTGAGAGGTACTGGATCAGATGGACACACAACCCTTCTGACACACAAATATATCTATGGCAAAGCACTGTTTGTAAGTCCTTAATTCCAACTTGCTAAATATATCTATGGCAGAAATTGTAGCACTGGGCATCATCCAAAATGATTGTGTTTTCATTTTTAATAAACATCTTTTCACATATAATTGCATTATAATATAAAAGTGTATATAGAAGATTTATGCAAAAGAAGTAACCAAATCAGAAAAAACAAAACAAGGTTTCCTCATTGTCATCACCAAAGACGGAAAGAAAAATAGTCTAGTTTTCACCAAGTGAAGAAGGCCTCAGTGTCAGGTTGCTATGGAAACTTGTAGCACAATAAATGGTTTTGTCCAGGTGTCCATTATAAACACAGTTTTGCCTGTGCATGTATACACACATACACACGCGCACACACACACACACACACACACACACACACACACACACAATTTCAAAAAAGAAAAATAATAAATGCCACACAGATGTGGCAAAGAAAAATATGTAACTTGTGCACTTTTATTTTAGTGAAATGCAAGTTTCTGCTTTTATTAAATTTTTTTAAAGTATAATCAAAAATAGTACCAGTGTGGTGTCATGGTAACCATAATTCTTTGCAACTGTTCTGCAGAAGGAGCTAATTGTGACGGCAACAGTCAACGCCAATGCCTGCAGCCAGTCACTCCTGTGTCACATGGATATGCCCGTTAGCCCCGTCAGTGACTGCAAATCTGTCTCATGCATTACACAAAAAATAGGCTCTTTAAAAACAAAACATACAAAGAAAATAACAAGATTCAAAATCGGGGTCGTGAGGGTGATAATTTCCGTGACGCTGTTAATTTTATGTTTTATTTGGGGTTTTTTGGATTTGGCACAAACTATTTTGGCTGTGGCATGGATTACTGCAAGTCTCTGTCTGTGTGACCCCTTCAGCACGAGCCTATTCATTTGGACAAGACCTTCTTTATATGCTCCACCTCCATCTGCAACACAAGAACACACAGTGTTCTACACATTGTCTACGTCAGAACACAGTACAGTGCCTACATTAACCCATTTCAGAACACGACATAACACCTAAGACCCGCCCGGACACATTTTCTAAATATGATAAGAAATGGTAACTGGGAATACTGCTGGCATGCAGTCAGCTGGTAGATATCTAAACCACTTAACTCTGTAGAGCTGATATATACCCACCTTACTTGTGCACCTTAAGTGCTATTATATTCCCAAAACCTATAAATATCCAGAGCTGGTATATACCTACTTACCTATGCTGAGCTAGTATATATACCCAATCTCATGGTGAAGAGGTGGTATGACTTCCATACACTTTAAATGTGATAAACATCAAGCACACCTGTAGTGACAGACGGATCCTCTTCTCTTCATCAAGCTCATTCATCAGCTGTTTAATCTCTTTTCTAAGATATAAAAAAACATCTATTAGACACATTCAGGCACACACACATATACACACACACAGCATCAACACAAACATTCCCTACTGCCCCCACAACCCACCAGTATGTTCTGACACACATTTTGGGTACCACTGCCCTAGACAGCACCCCTGCCTCCCCTCCACATACTTGTGCTGGTTCTTCATCATCTCAATGCTTCCTCTCAGGTCCTTCAGTTGGGTCCTCAGCTCCTCCAGAGTTGGGTGCCCCTGGGGACCCGGCTCAATCTTTGGCTTGGTGTCCGGGGCAGAGGGTGAGGGGGGCCGCAGGGCAGTGGCGACGGGAGCAGGGAGTAGTGAGGACAGGCCGGAGGGGATACTGGTGTCAGAAGACGAGGGGGGCACAGCAGGCTTGGGCGGAAGTGGCGTCTTGTTGTCGGGAGCCTGTGGAGATACCCCAACAGGTGAATACATGCCTACATCATCATCAGATTCAACACACCCCAAAATTGAGACATTTGACTCAAGTAATCAAAACACATCCAAATCTATGGAAGCATATCCGCGCCAAAATTCGAATGAAAATTCAGATCGGCGATTGCATTTCGTTTACATTTGATGTGCGCAAAAACCATGACATAATTCAAATGAAAATGCAAAAGGCCACTTTGCTTTTCATTTTCAAGTTAATGTACGCACTTTATCTGACAATTTGAAAATGTTAATGCAAATCCATTTCACATTTATTTTTTTCTCGCCCTCTACGACACAACCCTGCCATAATTTAAATGAAAATGAAGAACCACATTTGATTTAGCAGTTTCTTATTGTAATGACATGATCCATGACGAAAAGGAAATGATAATTCAATTCGCCATTTAACATATCGTTTTCATGCTTTTGCGGCTTAATGTTACGGGTTTGCGCGGTCAAACCAGCTGGCTATTCATACCTCCCTGAAAAATATTCTACCCTTTTTACCGTGGGCATTTCAATCACGATTTCTATTAATTATTTAATGCAACTTGGCCCTGTGTACATTTTATTCATCCTGTGCTTTTCATAGACCCAAAGCAGTGGATGCAGACAATTGTTCAAACATGCCCTATAGTGTAGCCATTTTTATTTTTAATTTCTAAGTGCAACACATCTGAACCACAGTATTTCCACTATTTCTCCTTTCGCAGTTTGATGTGGCACATACAGTTTCATTGACTACATTCTCTTGAGATGGTAAGATGAAAAAACACAGGGCCAAGTTGCATTAAATAATTTAGTAAAGTTTGGATAGCATTGCTTTGGAATAGAGCTAGTTTATTTAGTGTGAGCTACGATAGGCAATATTGTTCGTTGTAACTTGGTCACATTTTAATATCAATACTTTTAAAGGCAGGCCTAGTTTTTGCAAGTTGGAATTAAGGACTTACAAACAGTGCTTTGTAGGCTATGCGTGAGTAACTTGGAATTTTTGTACATTGAAAATGTGTTCTTGTTGATTTCACTTCTTTTTGGTAGCTAACTAATGATGATAATGCATGAAGATAATGACATAGAGAGAGACATGCATACAGAATACATCCAAATGTTAGGAGCAGGTGAGACTCAAACTGCCAATATACTACATGGCAGCGCAACACCATAACCACTAAGCTACAGATATTTTCACAGTTTGTCCAGTAGGTAGACAGCCTCTGAAGCATGAAGCATGTGTCCTTAACCAACTGTCTGTTTTTCTCCACCAGAACAACCTGCTTGACCCGCATCAGTCTGGCTTCAGAACTGGCCATTCCACTGAAACTGCTCTCCTGGCTGTGACGGAGGCACTCGCCACTGCTAGAACATCCTCTCTCTCCTCTGTTCTGATTCTCCTTGACCTGTCTGCGGCATTCGACACGGTCAACCACAAACTCCTGATCTCCACACTCGCTGAGATGGGCATTTCTGGAACTGCTCTCTCTTGGTTTGTATCGTATCTCACTGATAGATCCTACCAAGTCTCCTGGAAGGGTTCCGTCTCTGCTCCCCATCCCCTGTCTACAGGAGTCCCGCAGGGATCTGTACTGGGTCCTCTGCTGTTCTCTATGTATACTAAGTCTCTTGGCTCAGTAATTCATTCACATGGCTTGTCATACCATAGCTATGCTGATGATACTCAACTCTTCCTCTCTTTCCCTCCCTCTACCCCACAGGTTAAGGAGAGGATATCTGCTTTTCTGACTGACATCACTGAGTGGATGGCTACCCATCACCTGAAGCTCAACCTTGACAAGACAGAGCTCCTCTTCATGCCATACAAGACCTCCCCACTACATGACCTCTCCATCACCGTTGACGGGACCGTGGTGGCTGCCTCCCGCTCTGCAAGGAACCTGGGGGTGGTCCTGGACGACCGGCTGGACTTCAAAGAGCACATCAGGGCGACGGCTCGGTCCTGCAGGTTCCTCCTGTACAACATCAGGAGGATTTGACCGTACCTGACCACCTACTCCACCCAGCTTCTTGCCCAGACCATGGTCACCTCACGCCTGGACTACTGCAACTCCCTGCTCGCAAGCCTACCGGCCTGCACCATTCTGCCTCTTCAACTGATCCAGAATGCAGCTGCCCGGCTTGTGTTCAACCTCCCGAAATTTTCCCATGTAACCCCCCTGCTGAGGTCACTCCACTGGCTGCCAGTTGCAGCCAGGATCAGGTTCAAAGTTCTGACCCTGGCCTACACTGCAGCCAATAGGACAGGCCCGCCTACCTGCAGGACTTAATCCAGAACTATGTTCCTGCTCGACCACTTCGCTCTTCTACAGCAGAGCGACTGGCACTTCCCCCCCTCCGTGTCAAAGGCTCTCGCTCGTCCCAACTGCGGAGTTTTTCCACCTTAGCTCCTCAGTGGTGGAATGAACTTCCCATTCCCCTACGTTCTACTCCAACCCTGCCTGCATTCCGTCGAGGCCTGAAGACACACCTCTTCAAACTCCACCTTGACTGATATCCTAACCTAGGAATATCAGTTCCCTGTGTTTACTAGTTCCCTGTGTTTTCCTTTCTGTTTATTATAGTTTATAATAGTATTTAGAATAGAAGTGTAGTATTGCTGATTTACCCACAGCTTACTGTGAACTAGTCAACGTTCATTACTAGGGATAGCTGCTACATTATGGGAAGGATGTGCTTTGTCTTGTCTGTTCTGTAGTGATCTTGATGATGTCTCTGTATGCACTTACTGTACGTCGCTTTGGATAAAAGCGTCTGCTAAATGAATGTAATGTAATGTAATGTAGATGCGACGAGCCAATTTTAAACAGAGCTTCTGATAGGCGGATTAAAGGCGGTTGTCCAATGGGGAGAATCGTTCTTTGAGGGTATGTAGGCAGGAAAAATAAGAAGAAGAAGAAGAAGAAGAAGAAGAGGAAGGAAAAAAACAATGGCAAAATAACCCAAGTTTGGGGCTTTATTGTGTGAATGTGTGAAGTTGTATCTGAATGCTGTGTGGTTGCATGAGGTCACAGCGTGCAGAAGTTATTGTTTTTAAGGGCTGAGAATCTGTGGTCATTGTGGTTATTTCTCTTGGAAACCCTGAAAAGTGCCAAACTCTCAGTGCTGTATAGGTATGCTGTATGCGGATGTCATACCTGCCATCCCAATAAAATAAAAACATCATTTTTTAAAATCGTGTAGGCCTATTTTGCATAGGCTATGTTGTGTAGACTGTCATTCATGTCTTTACCCAGCAGATGGCAGTAAAAGACTTGTAATTGGAAGGAATGACAGCAATTCAGCTTCTTTATCATTTGGTGAAAGCACTGGGGAAACGACCCCGGGCACAACCGACTGAGCTCCCTACTCACAGGCCCATCAACTTTGGAAATTTTCCCTGTAGCCTCGGCTATTGTAATAATCTATTTGACCAAAAACGTCTCCGACGTAAAAAAGGCCAAATTACTCACGCATAGCCTACAGAGCACTGTCTATAAGTGCGTAATTCTAACTTGCAAAAACTAGTATTGATATCAAAATGTGGCCAAGTTACAACTAACAATATTGCCTATCGTGGCTCACACTAAATAAACTAGCTCTATTCCAAAGCAATGCTATCCAAACTTTCCTAAATTATTTAATGCAACTTGGCCCTGTGTTTCTTCATCTTAGCATGTGAAGAGATTGTGCCTCATGGAACAACATATGATTTCAATGAATGTTTTTAACAGTTGATGAATAATTACATTCCAGAAAGGATATGGTTATACTTTGTTGGCAAGTTTACTTTAGAAAACGTACAGGTTTTAAAATGTTAACTGCTGCTACAGATTTCATTACAATTCACAAACAGACATTTATATCAAGAAACATCATGTACAATAGAGAAAGGGGGGATGAGTAAATAAATGCAGATTAAAATGAGTAATATTTTTATCTAGAAAATAGCGTATATATATAGCATTTTTACGAACATAGTTATGATATTTGCAAACAGAATTTTGTGAACACAAGGATATCTATGCTCTGTAGGACCACACATGATTTGATAGAAATCCAAATATTCCAAATAAATAAGTCAATAAATACATAATAATAATAATAGATGAGATGGTAAGATGAAAAAATTAAGGACTTATAGATAGTGCTCTGTAGGCTATGCGTGAGTAACTTGGCTTTTTTTTTTACACGGAGACGTTTTTGATCAGATATCACTTATTTTTGATAGCTAACTAATTATGAATAACGCATGAAGATAATGACATCGTGAGAGTTTTTGAATACATGCATTCAAAATAAATGATGCAAACATTTGCGTAACCATAACACCCTGTGCTGACGAGAATGAGAACATTTCTCCTATTACCGATAGCCCACAATTACATTAAAAGAGTTTGTAGATGAGCTGTATTTAATGTCTAATGAAATACAATGAATAGTTTAGTTTTCTGTACTGCAATGGATATATAAAGCATGTTGATTCGCATTGTAGTAGCCTAGCTTCTACCTGCTTCCTGACTAGCAGCTGACTGATGTTTCTCTGGCAAAACTAACGTTGGCTAACAAGCTTAATTGGACAACGCATATTTCCCAGGAATCTTAGCCAGAAAGAAAAGAATAGATACTACTAAGAAAGTAGCCTACCAGAGATTATTCTTCTTATTATTATTATAATTAAAAGTGTTTGCAGTAAGCTACATTGTCTGCAGAGTAGCGAGACTAGAGCAATGTTCGGAGGCTATTCTAATTTTTTTAAGTGACTAACCATGATACAGATATGTTTGGGTAATTGGAGGTGTATAAATCCGATCTCTTAAGAGATTGCAGTTTATAGTAGGCTATCATCAATTCTTAATGTGTTATCGTAAATTCATAATTTTCCTAGTAGTTAATTTTATGGTGACATTGTGTTATGTGTGAAAAGGATAAACTGAACAGAGCTGAAGTGAAGAAATGAATGAAGACATAATAAAGAAATGTTGGCCGAGGCGAGCGTTGAAGTTTCGGTTTTCCACAGTGAGTCAGACATGACTCATGGGGAGAATTATTCTTTGAGGGTACGGAGGCAGGCAGGTAGTGAGGGTCTCTGGGTAGGCAGGAAAAATGGGAAGAAGAAGAATCAGAAGAAGAAGAAGAATCAGAAGAGGAAGGAGAAAAGTTTACATGAGTAAGTCTTACATGAGGTCAGAACATACAGAAGTTAATGTTTTTAAGGGCTCAGAGTCTATGGTCCTTGTGGTTACTTCTGTAGGAAACCCTGAAAAGTGCTAAACTCCCGGTGCTGTATAGGTATGGGGCATGCCCCGCCAAGCCGTAACTTGGCGGAAGGCATACCTGCCATCCAAATATTTAGCCTAGTCATGAAGCAACATAGCCTACAGTTTAAAACAAATGGACATTTAGTCTACACTATTTTTTTAAATTATATTTTTATTTTATTATAACCTTACACCATATAGCCTACAACACAATCCACCATCTTTGGTAGGCTAGTAGGTAGACTATTCGCACAGTCTCTGGAGCTTTCCAGATTGCCGTAAGATGAGGCGGTTAGCCTCTATGGCGCTGATTTTCCTGTTGTAGCCTAGCCTACACGAAACATTTCAATTTGTTCAATTTAAATAGGCTGCGTGGTTATTGAGAGAATGTAAAAACTGTTTTTTTAGAGGGTGAGCGAATACAGTGACCTCCAAAAATAGCCTATCCACGCAGCTGTAAAAAAAATATATATATATTATAATCCATGTCAGTATTGGCACAGTGCCATTATGCTCAGTCTTTTAAGAACATAGGCGTACAGAATAATTTTTATTTAAATAGGTCTACCACTTTAGACACATAGAGACATAAATTAGAGACATAAGCACTTATTTTATTGATAGCCTGCTTATTTTATTTTAGTGACATGGAATATCACCAATATAATAGCAATAGCCCAATGTTGGTTTATCACATAGCCCTGTCTAAGGCAAACCGGTGAACGGAAATCTATTGCAAGTCCTCCCTGCTGTGGTTAAGTTAGTTAACAATGGGCTGGCTAGGCTCATCGTAATGTTTAGGCTACCTCTTTTCCTTTATAGTTTTTAGCATTTAGCCTATAATCCCCAAACCCTGAGAACAAGGAAATGTCGCTATCCAGCCTGGTAACTGCCTGACGACCAAAATCACAGACAACCATTGAAGTTGAACCATAAATTCAGTGGTTTGAACGGTCTCCTGCAATGCCCCTTTCTTCAAGGCCCCGCCTTGATGGGCAGCTTTGAGAATTTGCACTTTCAGTTCAGAGTTTTGGCAGGCTTTTTGCGTGACCACGCAGAAATGATAATGTAAATGGATGCAATGCCATTGCATTTGAATTATGTCACTCTTGTGACGCAAAAGCATGAAAACGATATGTTAAATGTCAAATTGAATTTCCTTTTTGTCACGGATCATGCGATTACAATAAGAAACTGCTAATGCAAATGTGGTTGTGTCACAGAGGGTGAGAAAAATTGTGAAAATGTGAAATGGATTTGCATTAACATTTTCAAATTGTCAGATAAAATGCGTACAGATAAAGTGCGTACAAAAGTGGCCTTTTGCATTTTCATTTGAATTATGTCATGGATTTTGCACACATTGAATGTAAACAAAATGCAATCACTGATTTGCATTTTCATTCGAATTTTGGCACGAATATACTTCCAGACAAATCATCACATTCAACAAATACGCAAATCAACACTTAATAAACCCTCAAATTACCACATTCAAGTCATGGTAAGCAAACACCACTAGAGATAGTGACAGGCAAAGTTACAATCAAATATGAGCCATCGTCAGGGCGCATGCCTCAAGGGAGCACTAAGTACGAAAAAAGGGGGGGCATGGGCCCCCGGATAAGTTTAGCGAAAGTCACCCGTAAAAGTGAGACTTAGGCCTTGTCCCCATACTCACCCTACGGTCTAAGCACTTCCTTCAAGTCCGCACTTTGGTGACGTATTTCCGAGGTTGGACCAAGGGGTGCAAGTGCGCTGTGCGGCCCGGTGAGCAAGTGCATAAGGCCGCATAGGTAAGAAATGATACACCCTTGTATGACATTCGGTTGCTGTGGTTACATACACACGCATGTTTCCTGTTGCCGCTGTATAAAATGTTTTTTATTTATAAACCCATTAGTCGTGTTGTCTGTGGGACGCCCTTCGAATAGCCAGAATGAAAGTTTACGTTGCCTCTGTACGTTGTTTAGATCACTTTTTAATAGTGAATTCGGGTGAGTTAGAAGACATAGTTTTACGTTTAACAATATTTTAAAGTTGAGCTATGGTTTCGGTTAAGATAGGCAGATCCAAGGTAGTCACGTGACCTACACCAGCGATGCAGGCGTAGTTTTCTCAGCTCGTCCTCTAAACCCCCAAAATTCAATAATCCGTGAGAAATTTGTCTACCTCTCTACACCAAAACCTGTGTGATATGTCATTTGGCAAAGTTGCGGGAAAACGAGAAGCCGAAAACTCGCCAGTCAAGAAGAAACTCAAAGAAATGGTTAACCTAACCAAAGATGAGCTCGACGACGCAATTTTGCGAGCTAGCAGACAAGCTATTGCAGAGCAACAGAGTAAGCTCGATGAGACAATCCTGGCGGCAGTCAAGGAGGCAATGAACCACTCCTCAGTTAGCGGATCTAAAATTTCAGGTGAAAAAAGCAAATTATACGGTCAGCTCCTTGACTTAACAAATGACTTAACAAATCGGTCCACGACATGCAGTTGAGATTCGATTCCCTCCACATATCAGTATGCGCTAACAAGAACAAGCTAAATGACTATGAACAAAAGTTCACCGACAAGCTGACGGAAATGGAGGACAGAAGCCGAAGGTCCAACTTGAGATTGGTGGGGCTTGCCGAATCTGAGGAAGGATCGGATACCATTGGCTTCCTTAGGAAGAACCTGCCGAGGTGGATTCCATCGTTAGCTGGCTGGGATATCAGAATTGAAAGAGCCCATCGTTTGTACAATGGCAACAACTCTTCTCATCCACGCACCATGATTTTCAAGATATTGGATTATGTAGATCGACAGGATATCTTGAAAGGAGCGAGGGATGTTTTCCCCATCAAGCACAAACAACAGTCACTGCTGTTTTTTACAGATTACAGCAACGCCACTACAAAGAAAAGGAGTCCCAAGTCCGGAAAAAGATGGTTTCCATGGGTCTGGACCCCTTCATGATATACCCAGCCCAGCTCAAGTTGACGCACAAAGGCAACAGATTCCTCTTCAAGTCGCCCGAGGAAGCGGAAGAATTTCTTTGAGCGGCACTGCAATGATACGTATTCCGATAAGAAAGCCTGCTGCTGCAGCAGCAAAGGAATCGCCTGTTCGAACAACGCTGCTGGCAAAAGAATCGTCTGCTCCAGCTGTGCAGAGAGAGTTGTTTTCCAATGGGGAACCCGACGGTAATTCGCCAGAGGAGGATACACCATCCATGGACATCTCACTTGTGGAACCTTTGCCTGAGTGAGTTTAGCATAGCTAACTAGCTAACTATATTGCTCAGCAGTCATAGCTAATGTAACGTTATGTGCATAGTCCACCTTTATTTTTTAGCTGTAGCGTTGTGCCGGTGGCGTGCTGTTGGATGTGGAGTGAGCCTTCTGTGGGCTAACAGTACCTTTATGCGGATTTTAATCTCGATCTGTTTACGTTTACATAAAGCCCATAGAGAGATTGTTTACTATACAATCTCTGGTTTATAGTTCCTAATTACCAATCAAGTAATTAATTGAATAACAAATAGCTACCAATGAATAGAGCGGGTAATTTTTCTTTGTGTCATAGGATGTGTAGCACTAACTTATTATATGCCTATATTGGTAGATGGTGCGCTGGAGGGAGCGGGATGTGGGCTGCAGCATTGGGGGCCTGTTTTGCAGCTCACGGTGCGCCACTGCATTATGCATTGCATTTGTTCTTACTCGCTAACCTAACAGCTAACGTTAACGTTTCCTATATAGTTTCAATGCCATAACTTGCCAGGTCGACACGTCAACTAATTTTGATGGGAATATTTATACCTTGATCGGGCATAGCTAACAGGATCTAAGTTACTGCTACCCTGACTTGAACTATAGGTAATGCATGATCTATGCTGTTTTTGTTTTTTCTTGACGTACATAAGATAACAATATTGTTTCATAGCATTTATTTATTTATTTATTTATAAATTCTATCCTTATTTTAATTTTTAATTTTTAATTTATTTATTTAGTTTTTTTTCCCCTTGCTGTGTGACTGCGACATAATTTAGTCTATTAACAACCAACCACCTGGCATTGACATAATACAAGAGATTGATGGGGGGGGGGGGGAGCTGATGGTATTTGCGTTGCTGTTTTAAGAGTCACGATTCTAATGTGCTTTGAATTTTCGCAAACCTTAGGGTTTAGGGGTATGCCCTAACGGTTTTGTTTTTTTGTTGTACATAGTTTTTTACTGAACATTTGTCTTTTACCCAAGTTGTTCTTTCAACACTGCTGTACATTTGATAGCTTGTACATCTCTGTTTAACACTCATGCAGCTGTATGTAACTTGCGTGATGAAACAGTCTATATCAAAACTCCATATGTTGTGGACGTAAATGATTCTTTATTTTTTTCTAATGACTGATCTCATTATCATGAGCTGGAACGTACATGGTATGAATTCACCAATCAAACGTATTAGGTGTTTGGAATTTCTACACCGTAAGTGTGTGTCCATCGCCTTGATACAGGAATCCCATCTAATGGCAGAAAGTGTGCATAGATTTCAAAATAGATGCTTTATAGTTATTGCCCATTCCTGTGCTACAAATAAATCGAAGGGAGTGTTAATTTTTGCAGATAGGAAATTACAGATCTCTGTATACCATGTATATGTTCTGGGCGATTTCTTTATGCTCACAATTAACTATACTAAATTTCTTTTGGCATCAATTTATGCCCCAAATGATTTTGATGCAACATTTTTGCCTTCAATTAGTAATGCTCTCCTACAATTTTCTGATTCTCGTTTTATTGTGGGGGGAGATTTTAATGCTGTTATTAACCCTATTGGATCGATCGTCAGTTTTACGTGATGTCTCACCTCCAGCTTCCTCGACTGCCCTGAAGACCTTTCTGGCAGACTTGAATCTAGTGGATTTATGGCGCATTCGAAATGACCAGGCTAAGGACTTCTCATTTTATTCTGCTTGTCATGGTTCGTCATCTAGGATTGATTATATTTTTTTATCCCCATCTTTGATTGAACATACACCCCAAATAGACATACTCCCCATCCTTATTTCTGATCACACTGCTATCCTGTGCAGAATAATCCCCCTTATCAACCATCCTAAAGCACGTGGATTGCGTTTTAGCGACTCTTTATTATTGAATAATGACTTCATAACTGAGATTAAACAACAGCTGGGAGAGTTTTTGGACTTTAACAGTAAACAGCGTGAGAATCCACAGACTCTGTGCTTTATTAGAGGTAATTGTATCGCTTTTTCTTCCAAATTAAATTCTCTTAATAATAGACACCTTGTTGATATAGAGTCTGAGATAGCACATTTGGAGAGAGAGCAGGGAGACTCGTTCTCAGAACAGAGATCTAACACACTCATTGCATTAATGGGTGCTTATAATTCTCTTTCTATGCGTAAGGCAGAATTTATTCTACACAGAACTAAACAGAAATGCTATTTTCAAGGGGACAGGCCAAGCAAGTTGCTTGCATTGTGGCTGAAGCAAAATGAAGCTAAGGCTTCAATAAACGGCATCCGATCCAAAGTGGGATAAATAATAACAGATCCGAGGGGAATTAGTGATGTATTTAGGACCTTTTACAATGACCTTACACATCAGAAACAATGCACGATAGGCTAATATGCAAATCATTTCTTCAGAATGTGGCATTACCACATCTAGATCAGGTTGATAGCGACTCTCTGGAACAGCCCATAACATTAAAAGAATTAGAAACTGCAGTTAAGTCTCTCCAAAAATGGATGTCGCCTAGTCTAGATGGCATACCGCCGGAACTGTACCAGGCTTTGTGGGATGTGGTGGGCCCTTTAATATTAGAATTCATTAATTTTGCCATCCAGGTTGGGTCATTCCACAGAGATAAAAAAATTTCGCTAATCACTCTTCTCCTAAAGAAAGGAAAAGATCCACTGGAATGTTCCAGTTATCGTCCTATTTCCTTAATAGGTGGTGATGTCAAATTATATGCTAAAGTGTTAGCATCCCGTCTCGACCCCTTAGTTGGCAAATTAATACACTATGAGCAATCTGGTTTTATGAGGGGGAGAATAGCGGCCGATAATATACGCAGATTACTGCACATAATTGACATCGCTGAAAAGGCATTTGATCGCCTTGAGTGTGACTATTTGTGGTTAGTCTTGAGTGTAAACTTACGATTCGGATTTGGTCCACGTTTCATACAACTGCCCTACAGCATCCATTAATACATTTATAAAATAAACTGTTCCAAGGCCACAATAATACCTCTAAACGAGGCAGCTAAAGATTTTCAACTACCATCTGTTTTACCTACTTATGCGCACTTCACTTATTTAGGTATTAAAATCTATTCCACACTTAAGAAGATTGTTCAACACAACTTCTTAGGTCTGCTACAGAAAATAAAGGATGATCTTCAGAGATGGAGTACCCTCACAATCTCTTTACAAGGTAGAGTCACAACCATCACTCTGCTGCCAGATATGCAGCCCTTAAAGTGATCCATCCATATCTACTGCATATCTGGCAGCAGAGTGATGGTTTGAGGCTTGTTTGATACCTCATACCCTTGATGACTTACAGCCATTTTACCAACCATGTATTCCATACTGTTCCAGCATAATTTACAGCTAAATCTAGTCCCACCCCCCAATTCCCATAGAGATCCATTCAAATGCAGAGACGTTATATTATCGCTTGAAAGAGTACCAGAAAATAAGATATCAAGAGTCTTTTGATGTTGTTGGGTCACAGACATCAGGAAGTCATGGCATGCAAAGGATATGTGACCAAATATTAAAAATGATTACTTTATTCTATATATAAATGCAGGGGTACCAATAATTGTGGCACACATAGTTTTGTTAAAAATAATTATTTCTTGATGATGGATTTTTTTTCTCATAATAAAATTACTTCAATTAAAGGTTGGATTTTTCAAATTTTTTTCAGTGTGAGATTAAGCTAATTCACCTAATGGTGAATTTTTTATAACCCTTTTTACTCATCTTTACCAGGGGTGCCAATAATAGTGGAGGGCACTGTAAGTACACAAGCAAATGACCACACTCATTCCTTTTATTTATCATATATAACATACCCCTACTGAACAATTAAATTCTGCTGGAAAATTAATCATATTCTTAGCACAAGGTCAGAGCCTATCACATATTCACTTCCCTGATGGTCTACACGCTCCCACTCAGCCAAATAAAAAAAGACACAGCATTTCTGTTTGCGTGAAACCGTACTTCCTGACCGTCAGCACTTATCCGGGAAGTGACATCACCTGCCTCAAATCTCAGGAGCTGATATTTCCGTGGTACCTTAATAGTACCATCTGGCCCTAACCCCATCATACTCCATTATAAGGGCCTCCATGTGACAGTCTTCATGGACTAGGACACCCTCCACAGATAGGGTATGGGTGTGCATGCAAGGAGGGGGTGTGGTGGGTGAGGGGGGGTACCTTCTTGTTGGCCTCGAAAGCTTTGGGAGAAGGGGAGTCCAGCTCCTCCTTTCCCTTATCCTTCTCTCGTCTCTCCTCCTCTGGGCTAGGGTAGTCCAGGCTATCTGGGGTGGAGAGAGGGGACTGAAAGAGAGAGAGAAATGGAAGGGAACAAAGAGAAAAGTGTGGTGTTAGTGTCAGACAGAGACAAGGAGTGGGGGAGACAGAGAAAGGGACAACAAGCAGAGGGATGGGATCAGTAATTATATACTTTTTGGTTGTAACACAACCTGGATGAAATAAAATGCATTTAGTAATGACAGTGGGGAAATTGAGGTGAAGAGAGAGACACGATTGCACAATGTTACCAGAGAATGGAGAATGCCTGATCAGCATTCTGGAACTGTCAAAACACACCCAACATACTCGTGGATAGCATTTCCCCCAATGTATCTAAGGTTGGGATGGGGGAGCATCCAGCGAAAGGGAGGGGCCAGTCATCAATGAGGGGAGGAGCAAGTCAGAGGTGAGAGGAAAAGCCTGTCAGAAAAGAGGAGATCGTCCACTGAGATTTAAGGGTAGGGGCCAGTCAGAGGAAATGGTAGGGGCCAGAGAGAGGTAACAGTAGGGGCCAGCCAGAGGCAAGGTTAGGTGATGGTCAGAGGTAAGGATAGGGGCTAGTCAGACGAAAGGGTAGGGGGCAGTCAGAGGAGAGGGTAGGGGCCAGTCAGAGGAGAGGGTAAGGGGCAGTCAGAGGTAAGTTTACACTCAAAAAAATGCTGGGTTAAAAAACAACCCAATTTTGACCACATGGCTGGGTCACTATGGGACAGAACACACGTTGGGTTGATTTGACCCAACTGCTGGGTTTGACTGTTTTAACCCAGAATACTGGGTTCATCATTTGACCCATGCATTGAATGAAAATAACTACATTGCTGGGTTAAATCTTACCCAGACTAGGG
The DNA here is from genome assembly GCA_029718625.1 of Synaphobranchus kaupii. Taxonomy (NCBI): domain Eukaryota; kingdom Metazoa; phylum Chordata; class Actinopteri; order Anguilliformes; family Synaphobranchidae; genus Synaphobranchus; species Synaphobranchus kaupii. Next base: position 76,395,377 of record CM056377.1, on the reverse strand, counting down.
ATGTGCAAAACTCGCCAAATCGCTAAACGTTTACACGGTGCAAAAAATGCGTTTAACCGTTTAAACGACAAGGTGGGGTGGGGGGGGGGGGGCGGGTGACTCGTGAAAAAAAAAACAAAAAAAAAAAAACATGCAAGAGTGGAAGTTGTTATTAGACTACGTCTGAGAGAAATTCTAAAGTAGCCTATGGGAGCATTTTGAGCGTGTAAGCAACAATTTGACTATCATTCATGAACATCAAACATTATCACTTGAAACAAGTTATTACTGCCATCATTGCGCTGTCCTTTCCGGATTACCAGAAGCAAAAGGCTGTTTTTTTATTATTTAGTTATTCACTGTTTTTAAGTTGTGTGTGTTGTTATAAATAAGTTGAAATAAAATTAGCAGAATATTAAATGTCCCCTTGCTTGTTCCGACACATTAGGCCTATATGACGGAAGATTTGAATTAACGGCCGCTTATTCAAACACTGAACCGGTCGCGACACCGCTGTAGTCTATGAACATTTAAATAGGCTGTCAAATATGAACTTATTCAAGATTGAAATAAAAAAGAAAACAAATAAGAGATAGAAATGGCAGTTAGAGACATCTTTTTTAGGCTACACACAAAAAAAAACTGACAAAATAGCCTAGGCTAAATAAATGTTTTATTTAAATAACGACAAAGAAAAGGTCAAGGCGGCTTTCCTTCAATAAGCTAAACAGGGACACCACCTCCAGTGGTGTTAACAGAGTAGCCATTATCCTGAAATAATTCTGAAATAATATTCTGAAATAAACTCAGACCATTTTTATGAAAAACGTTAGGCCTATTATTGAAAACGTTAACGAATAACAATCCACCGTCCTGGTCGCAGTGTCGGCCCATCTATTTCTTCAGTGTAGCCATCTACACTTCTTCAGAACAGCTGTCAAAAGGAGAGGAGGGAGAAAGATTAGAAGCATCTGTTAAATTAATTAAATGTGAGGCTAAATGTATTGATTTTATAGCAATTAAACGTGATTAATAGGCTACATAATAAACTAACTTAAGACAGGCTATGTAGGCTAATTAAATGGGGTTACGAATCTCACCTAGAAAGGTTTTGATTCAGAAAAAACTGTTTATCCACGTTGTCTGACAAGAGCCTTGATCGTCGTTTGCTCACCAGCAAGCCTGCTGCGGAGAAAGTTCTCTCCGATGGCACCGAAGTTGCTGGAATTGACAAATATTTTTTTGCCAATTTGGAGAGCGTCGGGAATGATACTTGGTGCGTCTTCCACCAGGAGAGTGGGTCACCATCCACATGAAGAGTAGGCACCCGACCATATTGTTCCAATTCAGTATCGCAAAGTTTACATTTTACTTTCTTTTCTGAAATCTGCGCAAAGTGAGACCACACAGCGCTTTTTCGCTTCCGTTCTTTGCGAAGCATTTTCAGAAACTAACGTCCGTTAGTTTGAATTTCGCAGCGCGCACATGCCCACGTTAGCCTATCACGTGAGAGCTGATTTTTTTTTTCTTTTTTTTTTTTGGTTAAACATTTAGAGATTTTCCTAACCGTTTAGCAGTTTTGTTAACGTTTAGCAGTTAAACGTTTATAAGTCACACCCCTAACCCAGACATTGGGTTACTCCACATCTCATTACAATCACTACTTTTTATCATATAAAATAGCCTACGTATATTTATTATTATTAATAATATAGGCATAATAATAATGCAAATTATTATAGTAATGTGAAACCCATACAAAATACACAAAAACACACAATACAAAAAGAGCTCACAAGAAAAGGGCATTTAATAATTTTAATAAAACACATCTTGTACAAATATTCATGACCTAACACGACTAAAATACCAGTCACATTCAGTATAACGCTCTGACGAAGGAGTTTAACGTTTTCTCCGAAACGCGTTAGTCTTGTCGTTCAATAAATATTATACAAGAGAGTTGCTGCCTGTATCCTCTTTTTTCTAAATATTTATTTGTCTGTGGATTAGCGTCCCCTTCTTTGCAAGCCGAAATGTGACGAGCGCCGGCATGTAACGTTACGTTAGGCTAATAATTACCTCAGGTAATGGCAGAGTTTGACAGATTGTAGCCGCTCTCCACAGAAAACCTCTTGTACAGGACTGTCGGGTAACAGTGAGCTAACGTTAAACTAGCCTACCTCAGGTAACGCTTGAAAGACCATAGAGATAGACTGGTCTAACTTAACTATTGTGAGTCAACATTTCTTAACTCTCTGTTCGATGTTTTTGGAAAGCGAATTAATTATCTATTACTTTCCTCCGTTCAAGTGGCTAACTAACGTTAGTGCTTGGAAGAGTGTTAATGTCGTTAGATTCGCCCAACAAACATTGTCACATAGACTCAAGACAGATCAACAACATTCAGTTATCAATGACTCCCAATTGAAATAATTCCGTTAGCTAACATTATTTGGTAAAGAGTTACTAAATTATTCAAAGTATATTAATTTACCATAAAAAATTCCACCCGTGTGAGCCCCTTAGTCTGTCTTTTGTTGTTCCCTTGTAACGTATAGAGTAGGTTAGACTAACCGTCTTTTAGTGAAGCTGCTCAGCTCGAGGCACTGGTATGACTGAGGCGGGAAGAATGACCCAGCAGCTGGGTTCCGGGCAACCCAGCCACAGAGTAAGGGAAATATTTAGGAAAACTCAACATTAAATTACCCGACAAACTAACCCAAACAACCCAGAATTATGACCCAACATGTTTAACCCAGCAATGTGTTTACAGAAACAACCCAGCATTTTTTTGAGTGTAGGGGCCAGTCAGAGGTAAGCTTAGGGGTCAGTCAGAGGTAAGCTTAGGGGCCAGTAAGAGGTAAGGGTAGGGGCCAGTGAGAGGTAAGGGTAGGGGCCAGTGAGAGGTAAGGGTAGGGGCCAGAGAGAGATAAGGGTAGCGGCCAGTGAGAGGTAAGGGTAGGGGCCAGTAAGAGGTAAGGGTAGCGGCCAGAGAGTGGTAAGGATAGGGGCCAGTGAGAGGTTAGGGTAGGGGCCAGAGAGAGGTAACGGTAAGGGCCAGTCAGAGGTAAGGATAGGGGCTTGTGATAGGTAAGGTACCCTCCTGGCCGGAGTTCCACAGCACACTCTCCAGCCCCTTCAGCTCATCCAGAACGCCACAGCCCGCATGATTTTCAATCTCCCCAAATTTACACGTCACCCCCCTCCTGCGTTCCCTATACTGGCTCCCCGTGGCTGCCCGCATCAAATTCAAAACCCTGGTGTTGGTGTACAAGGCTGCAAAAGGAGATGCACCCCCACACCTTCAGGCCTTAGTCCAGCCCTACTCCCCAACCCGTGCTCTATCCTCTGATGCCACCGGGCGCATAGCTCTCCCCTCCCTGCGACAACCTGTAAATCATTCCTCCTGGCCTAAACTCTTCTACCTGCTGGCCCTTCAATGGTGGAACGACCTGCCCATCTCAATCAGGACAACAGGGTCCCCCATACCTCCCGGTGCAACCTAAAGACGCATCTATTCAGGAAATACCTCTCCTTCCCTTGACCACCCTGATTCCCATTGCCCTCTTCCAAATATGTGACCCGGCACGAGGTTGAGTGCATGTCTTGCAAATTACCATTTCACAGGAGGCAAAAAAAAACATAACAAAATCACTATCCGGTCAAAATTGAGTTAATACCAGAATCGCATTCCTGAATATTAACTCTACTATTCACCTGAATTTCAAAATTCTAATCGTTGTGTAAATATATGAGCGTCGCGGACGAAGTGCGCAAGTTCTGTCAGGAAACTCTTGCTGGTCAGCTAGCAACCATGTGTCTCATGCTCAACCAATCACATGCACACACCTCTAATGGAGCACCCATTTTTAACCCCTTCATGCAGATGCCAAATTTGTTCAATTCTCACCTATTTAGGGGGTGTTCTATTTACGGCTTTATAACTACAGGTTTGAGCATCACAGAAACTCGGTAAATGGCTTAAATGAAGCAAGACAGCTTTACAATACTAACTTAGATTAGTTTATTTTCATAATATAGGTCAAAATAAAGTGCCACAAATGCTTTTCTTTAGTTTGCAATGAAATACTGAGCGCTACATGTACATATGTAAAACAGGTAAAACAATACATTTCCTAGATCATAAACTGCGTGTCCACAAGTGTGCAAAATCTGAGGGTGATATGCAGAACTACTATAATGCAAAATATAGGCAGTGTACCCTGTTGTCCCTTTGTGTCTCCAAATGTATCCAAAACATGTTTTTACAAATTTTTGCAAATTTATTAAAAATCTAAAACTGAAATCTCTCATTTACATAAGTAGTCATACCCTTTGCTTTAACATATTTTTAAAGTATCATATTTAATATTTGGTCGCATATCCTTTGCATACTGTTACTTCCTGAAGTCTGTGACCCATACATATCAAAAGACTCTCGATATCTTATTTTCAGGTACTGTTTCAAGCGATACTATAACCTCTCTGCATTTGAATTGATCTCTATGGGAACTGGGGGGTGAGACTAGATTTAGCTGTAAATTACACTGGAACAGTATGGAACATATGGTTGGCTAAATGGCTCCAAGTCATCAAGGGTCTGTTGTATCAAACAAGCCTTAAACCATCACTCTGCTGCCAGAAATACAGTAGATGGATGGATAACTTGAAGGGTTACTTCTCCTGACTTATTTTTCCATAGAGTTCAATAGGAAAATGTGTCAGGAGAAACAACCCTTAAAGTGATCCATCCATATCTACTGCATATCTGGCAGCAGAGTGATGGTTTAAGGCTTGTTTAATACCTCAGACCCTTGATGACTTACAGCCATTTTACCAATCATGTATTCCATACTGTTCCAGCATAATTTACAGCTAAATATAGTCCCACCCCCCAATTCCCATAGAGATCCATTCAAATGCAGAGGCGTTATAGTATCGCTTGTAAGAGTACCAGAAAATAAGATATCAAGAGTCTTTTGATGTTGTTGGGTCACAGACATCAGGAAGTCATGGCATATTTGCGACCAAATATTAAAAATTATTACTTTATTCTATATATAAATGCAGGGGTGCCAATAATTGTGCACACGTGGTTTTGTTAAAAATAATAATTTCTTGATGAAGGTTTTTCTTCTCATAATAAATATACTTCAATTAAAGGTTGGATTTTTCTAATTTTGTCAGTGTGACATTAAGCTAATTCACCAAACGGTGAATTTTTTATTACCCTTTTTCCTCATCTTTACAAGGGGTGCCAATAATAGTGGAGGGTACTGTATATACTCGGGCTATTGTCAGGTTTATCTTGTTGCTACGACAGAATACAAATTTTTGGAGGTGAAAAAATATCTTTATGAACTCGCAGATGCACACTATTGTCCACTGTGTCACGTATGGGTAGGTACAGTCGCAGGCAAGACTGGGTGGGGGTTGCTTGTTAAATGCACTAGCTACACGACAACATTGGCATTTAGAAACTCTGTACTCTGTATTGTTGTCATGAAACGCGTACTAATAAAGCTAGAACACGGAGTTTGTTGTTTTCACTCATAGTTTAGTTGCTGGAGCAATGAATGTCTCAGTTGAGCAATGTCACGATGCCGGCGTCTTGGCCACTAGGCATCTGCGCGAAGGGGATAAACCAAGAATCAGACCTCCCTTTGCTGCTCAGTTGTTTTGCTGCCCCTCGTTTGCTTTGGTGTTTCTGCGTTAAAATTTGCGATCACCCTCCACCACCCCAACTTCCACTTGTTGTTTGGACCTGCTTTGGTACGGGGGGTGTCTGGTCATCTCCTCTTTAGCAGAGAGATGCCCGTGCTCCAGAGTAGTACCTACAGCAGATCCATTCAGCGCCAAACCAAAATATTATACAGCACATTAATTCATAAAAACATGTTATTTGAATACATGAGTTGTCCTGACAGAAGTTAAATATTGTTAAATAAAGGGACTAGTTAGACCTCCAGAGCCCGCCACACATAAGAAATAACTTTGACTCAACATAAAGGTTTGAATCCCAAACAAAACTTTTGCACATGAAAACATGTCCTTTATTGATATGGTTTTGGTAGTTGCAATATAACGTAATACTGGTGCTCTAGTATTAAAAGGAGAGGGTTTCAAATTCGAGGGGCAGCTGCACAAAAGTCACGGTTTCTCATAGTTTTGAGCTTGGTGGGATGATGAGCAATTTGGAGCTTACAGATCTGAGGGACCGGGGGGACTTGTGAAGCTGAAGGAGATCTTTGAGGTAGGTAAGGGCATCATATGTTCTTGAAGGTGAGCAGGGCTATTTTGTAGGGGTGTCACGATTCTCCAAATCCGCGATTCGATTTGACTTTCGATTTTAAGGTCACGATTCGATTCGATTTTCAATTTTTTTTCCAGCACTATAGTCTAACTAATGGCTATGCCATTGTTAGACTATCGAGTCTTGATTTGTAAAGAAAAATACTTGTTTCTCAATAAGTAACTTTTATTTGAATAATAACAATTATAAATATAGAATATTAAAAAAAAAAGAGAATATTTAAACACACCTAAACAGTTAAGAGCTTTATCAAAACTAGACTCTAGAATAAACAGTTGAACATTTACCACGCTATTAACAATTTACACATTGGTTTTATGCCCTGACAACGGTCATTTACATTTTCAAATTCTTCTTTAAAAAGATGAGCGTGTTCACATTCTTTGAACAGTTTAGAGCTTTAACAAACTAATATCTGAAATAATAAACAGTTGAACATGTACCATGCTATTAACTATTTACACGTTTTTTTTCATGCCCTGACTGTCATTTGGGTTGTCATTTGAGTTGCCTGTGTCAATGTTTTTTTCCCAGTCAAATCTATTTCTTTGTGATGCCTGCGAATGTGTCCTGCCATATTTGACGTGTTGCCCGAGGTGGCGTATGGTACTCGCGTGTAGCATAGCCGACAAACTGTCGTTATTTTGTCAATGACGCGTTCGTTGTTTATATAACTCACGGGGAAGGCAAAATGTTGCCACACCGGTGACTTGAGGGAAGCAGGAGGATTTTCCAGTTCTGTTTCTCCATCTCCGACTCCGGCAGTGGCCATGGTGTGTCGTAAAAAGTAATGCAGGCTACCGGTAAGCTAACGTTAACTAGCAGCTGTGTCTTCTTTGAAATATTGTTTTTTTTTTTTCTTCGGACGCACGCTTGCGTGGACGAACAAAATGCAGTGGAAGGCGTCAAGTTTCGTTTTGTCGGAAACGCTTACATTAGAGATGGCCAAGTAGGCTACTTTTTTTACATTTTACCCATCACATGAAAGGCTAAGAAGAGCGCGCGGGGGGCGGGGGTGGAGAGAAAAAAAACTTGGAGAATCGCGAACCAGCTTGTGATTTCGAAGTTCGAAATCGAACGCTCATTTCGATCGATTTTCGATTTCGAATCGGTATCGTGACACCCCTACTATTTTGTAGTTGATGCGTTGTATGATTGGTAGCCAGTGAAGGGACTGTAGGGTGATATGTTCATATTTCCGGACCCTCCTCAGGATCCGGGCGGCACTGTTCTGAATGTATTGTAATTGTTGGAGTGATTCGTTTGGAAGGCCGACCAGGAGACTCAATCATAAAGTTTCGCAATCCAGGAGACTCCTGGGATTCTCTGTTGCGTAATATTGTGGTTATTGCTTAGATTCAAATCTATGAATGAGAGAATCAATAGATATAAAAACGTAGATGCCTCAGTCACCCTGTTCAGATCTATTTTTCTACAGTCTATGGTTCAGATATATCTGCACAGCCGCCGGGGCAGTCAAGATCCGCATGTAAACAAACATTAGCAAGTGTATTGACGGATGCAGGCATCCTCTGATAAAATCTACGATAACTCGCTTAATTCTTAACCAATTTCATGAAATTTGGCTTGTTATAAACGTGAGAAATTTTTTTCTGTTCTCAGAACAGCTAGGCTATTCTACATTATTTTAAAAGGTTTTTTTCTGTGTAATCCACAAAAAATCTAAACTCAAATTTGGTGGAGAATTAACTATATAAATACTAATAATCTATGCATTAAATACATGATGTAGTAACTGGACTGGATGATTTTTTAAATTTTGATAATAGATTGTATAGTAAATTTACAGTAAAACAATGATAATATAGTCATAGATGTCTTCTACAATTAATAACTACACAATTTTTACATTTCTATATATTTCCCCTAGATTCAATCAAATGCACTTAAGGGCCAGTTTAAGGGCATATTTAATATTTAATTTAATCAAACCAGAGTTAAGTTGTTTTGTATTCAATCAAACAAGACATAAGGCTCTTTAAGATAGAAGAATCCATGAAAGAGGTGGTGCGAGCCTGAAAATTGTGGTGCCCAGACTGAAGGTGGGAGCTTTCCTTAAAGCACTTAAAGCAGGAACTCACTCTTTACAAAGAATGTGTTTGTCTCCAACTTCACAGTCCTCAGTTTTATACTACTAATAAATTATAATCAAAGAAAGAAGTGAATAAAGCAGCAGTTCTCAAACTTGGTCCTGGGGGACCCTTATGTATGCTGATTTTTGTTCCAATTGCAATTGCAATTGCAATCCCCAAATTTTAACACACTGTTACTTTTTCTTAATTAGACACTTCTCATGTTTTTAGGGATAATTTACCCTCACATTATGTCAGAAATAGCTATGCATGCCACGGAAAATTGAAATTTTAATTATTGAGCTATATTGCAAACTATTACATAAAAAGAGGTAAAAGTAGATGATTAATCCAGAGGTTTTGATTGAATATGCCCTTAAACAGTCCGGGTCAATTGCAGTGTGCATTTAAACCAAGGGGCCAAAACCCACCGAACTATATAGAAAACTAGAAACAACAAGGTGGGTGTGTCCTGAAGCCAGGATATTTATTAGCACCAAAAAAGCTGAAGGGGGTGACGTGTAATGGTGCATCGCCCTGTCTACGCCTATAGACTGCCAGCAAAATCCGAAGCGCTGTCATGTCTTAATTTGCGTACTTTTTAACGATGTTAGAGTCTCCTAAATTTGATTATAATAGTAGATTTCATTTGAGATATGTGAGGACCATTTATTATATCAGGATCTCTGGACATAAATTTTTTTAAATTCCTGGGGTTGACGCATTAATTTCCGCTCTGCGCCCCAAGCCTACGGATGCCGGGAAGAACAGAAGACACAACAGTCTTGGCTTGGCTAGCATAGGCTAGCTAACGTTAGGTAACTGCAACTGCAAGTAATCGATCGTCAGTCAGGGACGTGATAATCCAAGAAGGTTATATGTATAATCAACGGATTTGAAGAACAACCTATAGTAGCTACAGTTTTGGGGAGTAGATTTCAGGTGCTTCATTTTTCACTAATACAAAAGCCTCTTGCATAATCCAGCAGGTTGTCATCACTGAACTATATTGTCATAGCTCTGGCTAGCCTTTAATGTTATCGCGTACACTTAGGTGACTAAGTAATATGGGTATAGTTGTCATTTTCATGCTAGTTTGTTGTATGTAGCTGTCGTATAAAACGCACATTCAGCTGTCTTTCTCCTTATGTTAGGACAAAGAAAAACTTTGCTTATTGATTGCATTTTCATTTCCCAGCTGAACCAACCATGGCGTGGCTGGGCACATACGTATCATACGTATCATTCACTCGTTATTACTTGGTGCTCACCGTGCTCACTCGTCAGATAGTATATAGACAAATAGTTTTGCCAAATAAACCATGCAAATAAACCTTGGAAATGGCTTTGTCGTAATGTAGCCTACTTTGGCTGGTTACTGTAAATAAATAAAAACGAGAACCATGATCTGCCGAGGTACTTAGTTGCCATGCACGTCATTTTCGTCGAGTAACAACCGAAATTACTGAGAGGGCCTTTAAGATATTCTTGTTAAATTTTTACATTTTTGTCAGTAGGCTATAGTTTAAAATCGTGCTGTAATGAGGAATTACTAAATCAGGACAGAATATTCAAATAGCTCAAGACATGCTATTAGGCCTACACATTTGCCTTTAGCTGTTTTACTTTATTTTTTGATGAACAGTGTTAGCTGCAGAGATAGACAAAATAACAAAAGGTAATTATAACTAATACAAAGAATTAGCTCAGGCTTGCTAATTGTTAGCTTGGGCTAAGGTAGTTGACAATATGATTACAAGTACAACATTGTTAGCCTGTTTACAGTGTAAAATGGAAAGGCATTTAACCAAAACAATCACTAATCATGTGTTTACTTACATTATGAATGTAGCATGCTAGGTTCTAAAAAAAGGTTATCTATTCATCTCCATCTACTACGTTGACATTCACACTGCTGGCAGAGGGCGCCGCGATTTTTGGACCACGACGGACGACGTGAGTAAAGCAACCGTGATTGGCTGCAAGGGCTAACCGCAATCCTTAGTAAATGGTGCAAACTGGCCTCCATGATACGGAAAAGAACAGCGGAAAGGGCGGGGATTTGGGCAAAGTGGGTGGAGAATGCAGGCTTCAACAGAAAGAATGGGAGAGATACAGCTTGTTGTTTCTAGTTTTCTACACATTCGAAGTCTAAAACATGGATGTGCTGCAGTAAATCGTTTTTTGAGATATGACACTTGGGCTAAATAAGACAAGTAGCCTAGCAAATAGGTGAAAATTGCTTCTGGTGGGCCAAAGTTAATGAGGTTAATGATTTCCTAAGTCCTTCGCTTGAATTGAACGACTGCTGCCTCGTGGATAGCTGCAGACTCAAACTGAAAATGCAAGAGAGATGATAAATTAGCCTAATTCAGAAATTGTAAAACATAAATAAATCGTCAATCCAGTGGGTTGCCATGCTAGGTACGCGAGTGACCAGCCTAGGAATGCCAGTGACCAGCCAGGTCAGTTGCAAAATGCAAATCCAGTGGGTTGCTAAGCCAGGCACATGAGCTACCAGCCTCGGCGAATCAATAGAGGGAATCAATTCTCATTTACCACCACCGGCTTATCAGCTGCTAGATCATTTGCAAGCTTCGAGTAAGATATGCTCCTCTCAGTAGTCTTATTTTTGGCACTTATCCTGCACCCTGAACGTCAAGGTAAAAGGCTAAGCCAGCGACTAATAAGAAAGAAGTCTTTGTTATTGCTCCCCTACAGTCATGGTTGAGTCCCTCCATTGATCGTTGATATTAGAAACTACCCCGGTTTTCCCGCCCCACGCCAACAATGCAATTTTCAACTTTCAAAAGACAAACGGTAAATCAGAAAATTTGAAAAACGAGTTTGAATTCTCAATGCTCCTATTATTTCAAGGATAAAAATATTTTAATGAAAATATCGAACCCAATTTAGAATTTTTCAATTTGAGATATATGCATCAGGAAATCAAATTGATAAGCGTTACATGGACCCTTGTTTGGTTGAAAAGTTCAAGTTTTCTAGCTGGATGTAGGCTATATCAGAGTAAAACCTGACATGTCAAAACGTGTCAACCTAAATTTTCATCCCTCATTCCGACTTTTGCTCATTGTGTAGCTGGCAATACGATCCGAATGTGTTTAATCATAATGTGTTTTATCAGAGGTTTGCATATTGACAGGATCAATCGAAAGATTTTGTATGTTGGCAGCCATATTGGCTTGGCACTGCAGGGACTCTAGTGTTCTGGAACACTCTGACACTGCTGAAGCTTCGTGTTCCAGACCACTCTGGCATTGAATGAGTTAAACCTCTAGACAACAAAACTGCATTACAACTAATCTGCATTACAAGCTAATCTTTACTCCACAGCTTTGGATAGCTGTTCCAGTTGTAATGCAGTTCTGTGGTCTAGAGGTTTAACCTCCAACTATGCACACTGCAATTGACCCTCTTTTGTTTGATTGAATCCGACCCTCCAATCTTGGACTTACAAAAATAAAAAAATCCTGCCCAAAATGTCACACAACACAAAGGTGGTGCTATATCCAAGAAGTGTGGCTCTACGTCAACTGTTTCACTTTTCATTAATATTCTTACTTTCCACTTGTTAACACTAATGTAATTGGAAGCCAGTCAATGTCATCATTCCTGGGAAACAACTATTTAAAAAAAATAAAATTCAGTGAAAATTGATAGCAAGTTAGATGTACTGACCTGCTAGCTGATTGCTAGTCATGGAAACAGCTGGATAGCTAAAGCTGTAGCATCTGAGGTAGTGCTTTTTAGTAATGCTTTCCCTTTTTCATTTTATGTGTAGGGATATGTGTCACTTTGGTGTATTGGTGTTTATATGTGTGTTTGTGTGTATGATATAGGTGCATTGGCATATGAGCGTTTTGGTTATATTGGTGCATTGTGGTGTGTGTGCATGTGTGTTATGTAGGTGTACCGGAATGCGTGTGTTATCTTGGTTCATTGGGAGTATGTGTTATGTAGGTGTACTGGGGTGTGTGTGCATGTGTGCTACATAGGGATGAATGTGTGTATGCTTGCTATTCTGTAATTGTTTTGGTGTGCATTTGTGCGTTATGCAGATGCATTGGTGTGTTTGTAGGTGCATTGTGCATGTGTGTGTGTGCATGTGCATGTGCGTGTGCATGTGCGTGTGTGACATTCCCAAGCCCTCCTTACATAGAGGGTTAAATTTATCTCAAGGACGAGCTGGATGCAGAAGCAGTGCCACTCCAGAAGCAGTAAACAAGGTGGTCACATGGTGCACTCCGCACCAGTCCCCCACAGTGCCCTCACACCATTACCACTGCACAGATCCCCACCGGTCTACTCACAGACGTGAAGACCTGTGACCGCGGCCGTCTGTCTGTGACGCGGGGTCGAGATGCTGTCGGGTGGTTCAGCTTCTCCGTGGATGATACGATGGAGTCAAAGTCCTCAACTTCTTCAAAAAAATGAGACATCACAAAATGATATCAACAAACATTATATACATTAACCCATTCATTCATACAGCTGGACTCTCGGGTGGAGTCCAGGTATAGCTTGAACTTTTACCTTTACCCCCAAGAAGTCAACATATACTGAACTCTGACCTCTACCCATCACAAAATTGAAGTTGACAAAGACTGGACCAGAGGTTCTAGATAACTAGAGATGGTCCAATCCTATGGTCTAACGTTTATTTATTTATTTTTAATTGCCGCCCACACCCGGGGCTGTATATATCCAATTCCCTCTCCAATCTGGAATGGCCAACTGTCTGCAACTGCAGCAGCGTTCCATGCGGAAATCCACCCTGCCTCCGAAACATGTTGTGTCCTAGAGCTGCTTCTTTTCACGTTGCAGACCGCAGCCAAGCTCACACGGTGTCGGAGGGACCTTTGATTTGCTGCCTTGACATGCAGTCTCACAAGCGCCCTTATCGGCCAGTGGGGGTTGCACAAGAACGATGAAACGCGGACCTCTGTCCGACTGAACCCTCCCATACCCTGGGCAACGCAAGAGCTACCGGCCAAAGCCAGCACTGGTACTGTCCGGATTCTATCCTTGGTCATGAGGCTCATCCATGCACCACAGCGTGATACCTTAAGCGAATGATCCATCCAGCACCCTCCTGTGTTCAACATTGAAAATTCCAGTTCTATAGTTAAAATACTTTTGTGTTCTTTGAGTCCACTTCAAGTAATGCTGTTCTTATTACAAACAATTGTGCCTCTATAAACATTACACCTTTTAATACATCTAAATTCACTTGACTGTTATCTTCCTTGCTTTGGTTCTGTAAGCATTTTTGTGATTTATGAATATGGTTATTTTTTTAAAGAGGGTTTTGTATTCCAGACCATGTCAATGCCAGCTGTGGCTGGGAGCCTCACAGGGCAATACACAATAGGCTCAAGCAACATCCAGGGATTGGAGGGTTTCTTTTGGCTGGGATTAATCTCATTGCTCACTAGCGACTCCTACAGTTCAATCAGGCACCTGCAAGCCCACCTGTCGAGCTAAACATGAAGGGCCGAATTCAGACCTGCGCTTTAGCGCATTTTCCACATAACTCATCATTGCAAGAGTGAGAGATGTGCACAGAAAATGCACTAAACTGAGGTCTGAATTCGGCCCAAAGTGTTTTCCTCTGACATGTCTTTGCAAGACTTCGGTGTGATAAAAAGTGGCGGAGACGCTTCAGCGAAGAGCACATACTTGAATGCACTCTCTCAAATTCATAGCAGCGGTCACAGCAATGAATGAACATATATATGATTGTGCATTCCAAATTGGCAAGAAAAAGAGGAAAAAACATTTTTAAAAGACCATTTTGTACAAGGAGTACTGCTCAATTGTTTTGAATATTTTGAGTGGAATTAACCTGTTTGTCTCATTGCTTCCTTTCCTTTCACCAGTGGACTCCACCAGTGGACCAGTGTACTTTCTCTGGTAACTGATTCTGGTGGAGGATCATTATCATTGTTGCATCAATGTTACAACAATTATCTGTTTAACCTGTCCTATTGAAAGCTACAAACCCAGCAGGCAAACAACTATCAAACCACCGTCAGTTGCAGCTGTCAGTTTTCCAGTGTTTAGAAAAATAGGCACTAAAGCAGTCCACTAACTAAAATCCTTCCCAGAGAGGGTTTCCAAAACCCCGTTGTGCAGCCCCACAGCAACTCCTGGGGCCATTTGGCTCTGTGTGTTTTGCCCTGGTAGTGCACTTTTCCAATACAATGACTGATGCACAGCTGAATGTGTGGACTGCAGAATTACAAGAAGCAGTGGCTAGCATGCGTGCTAGTAAGTACACTCTGAAATTGGCAGACGATATTGCGAAAATGGGACAGGCCTACAAATATGAATGGGCACGTTTTTAAAAAATCTGAAAAACATCAGATTCAAATAGACTAATTTAATAGATGAGAGCCATTTCACCTTCCTCAGATACTGTAGTTTTGAGATTGTAGTCACTGAAAGAGAGATTTAAATATTCTGAGGAGAAGGGTCTGCCTTCAATAACTCATGTTTTAGGAGGTTAAAAAACTGCATTATGGGTAGGACAGCCTGTGAGAAACATGTATGCATTTATTCATAGAAAACGGTTGCTTAAAAATTCTGAAAAAATAAATAACAATACACAAAAATGGTTAAATGTAAAAAGTAGGTGCTAGTCTGCTAACATCAGCCTCTTGGCTATAGGTTGATTTGGCTCCTAACAAAAAAAAATCAAGCTTTTTAAAAAATGGTTAATCACTTAGAAAACATAGAAGCCTGGATTCAGTCACAATTAAAAGTATAAAAATTTAATACATCAAAACAGTATATTTTACCTACATTTTTGTGATTGCTGAACTCATCAAACTGTGTTTTTATGAATAAAATGAAACTCTTGCATTTAATTTTAATTAAATCAAATACAAAAGTTGATTGACAGACAGAGTGTACAGTGCCACAGCACGTGCCAGTATGTCACAGTGTCATTTTTGACTAATCCTTCCCTTGCGGTCGTTTTCCTTGGTAGCCACGCGAGGGCGCTGCCCTTTTAGTGGATGTTTGCTCCGCCCCGTCTTCATTGCGGAGCTTCTCTCAGCATCACACCTGTGCATGGTTACCTTGGAGCTATTTAAGCCCACGTTTCCATCGTTCTGGGCTTCGGTATTATTTTGCTTTATTTTGCACTGTTGGGTGTGTGTTGTTGTGCCATTATGCTACTCGCCTGTTCTTATTCTTCTCGTTATCGAGGAAGGGCGTTTATTATTGCTGGCTCTTCTTTAGTCACTTAGCTCGTAGAAGTATGGGAGTTCTCTGCTCTATTTCACCTTTTTATGGTCTCTCCTTATTGAGAGACCGGGCGTTCATGCTTTTACTTAGTTACTTAGCTTGTAGAAGTATAGGGCAGTAGTTCTTTGTGCCATTCGCCTTGTTTGGTTTTCTTACTGAGAATCCAGGCGTTTGTGCTTCTACTCATTTGCGTGTGACAGTGAGCCGGTTAGTAGCTTCGGTACGTTTGTTCCCTGTTTTGTCTCCTTCTCGTGGACTACGTTTCCCCTTTGTTGTGAGTCAGGGCTTTTTATATTGAGAGGCAAGGCGTGTATTTTCTGCTAAGCTTGCGTTAGTCATTGAGCTGGTAAATTTCCGGAACAGCTGTTCTGTTTCGTCCTTCGGTACCCGTCTCCGTACATGGAGACTGGGCGATTTTGTTCGGAACTGTGGTTCTGTTCGCCCTTCTGTACACGTCTTCCCATAGGGAGACTGGGCGATTTTGTTCAGACAGTTGTTCTGTTTGTCCTTCGGTACCCGTTTCCGTATATGGAGTCTGGGCGATTTTGTTCGGAACTGTAGTTCTGTTCGTCCTTCGGTACCCGTCTCCTCATAGGGAGTCTGGGCGATTTTGTTGACGTGTGCGTGTGACTGCGAGTCTATGAAAGTAGCCTTGGAATGTTAGATCTCTGTTCCTTTCGCCTTCTTGTTACCTTTTCCCTTTATTGAGATGTAGGGCTATTATTTTCCGCATGTCTTGTGTTTGGCACACTGCCGGTAGGTTAGGACACAGAGACTGCTTTCATTTAATTCCTGCAGCAAGCAGTACTCTCCGTTTTAGAGTTAGGGAGTAATTTTTTCGCTGGTTGCGTTCTCCCCTTGCTTAGCTCTAATTTACGTTCCTTCGTTTGTTACCTCCGAGGCAGTCTTTTCTCTCTCTCCACGTCAGCATCTCGTTTCACTGTTTTTTATATTGTAAAGTATTCAGTGTTTGTTAGCTCGTTGTGTTTACCGAGCTCGAGATTCGTTGCTCTCGTGCGCCGTTCACTCGGTTAGTGAGATATGGCCATTAGTGTTCGCATGTCTTGCGTGTGGCATACTGCCGGTAGGTTAGGACAGGGAAACTGCTTCCCTTTTATTCCTGCAGCAAGCAGTTCGCTCCGTTTAGAGCTATGGAGTTATTTTTCGCTTTTCGCGTTCTCCCTTTGTTTAGCTCTGTTTTATGTCCTTTTGTTTGTTACCTCCGAGGCAGCTCCTGATCTCATTTTCACGTTAGCATTTCGTTTGTTCACTGTTTTGCATACGTTTGATTATTCAGTCTTTTTTTTTTAGCTCGTTGTGTTTTCTGAGCTCGAGACACTTTGCTTTCGTGTGACGTCGCCCAGTTATACGGGTCGTTTTTAGTTACGCCCCTTTTTCCTAGTTCCATCATTTCCCTGCAGTCGAGAGTTGGAACTAGGTTATTTGCGTTTTGCATTTATATTTCCTTATATACGGGGTCTCTCCGTCTCAGTGGCCTTAGTGCTTAATGAATCCCCTTGCTGCATTTGGTTCCTCCAACCTCACACGTCACGCCCCCATTTCACACAGTGGACGGAAATACTGAGCCATTTGGCAGCAGCGGGGACCCTCGACCAATCAGAGCCTCCACTACCAGTGAAGTCCCACCACTAACTGTTCAGACTCATTAATGATGTAACAATTCATCTTATACTAATGGCACAGTACCACACTGCATTAACTGTCTTTAGGCCAAAAATAAAAGGTAATGTTAGCAAGCCAACTGGCACCTGGGCTAATAACATGGGGCCACACAGGCACAGGAAGATGTCAGTAACGATAGTATTGGTCTTCATGCACAAACAAGCATGCTGAAATGGAGATGGACAGGGAGAGACAGGGGAAGAGTGGGAGGTGGAGACAGAGAGGGGAAAACGGGGAGAGAAATAAAGGAGATAAAAGGGAGGAGGGAGAGGGAGAAGGAGAGGGAAGAAGAGAGGCAGGGTTGGGAAAGGGCCTTACCCGCAGTGAGCGCAGAGCTGAAGTTGCCCATAGCAACAGAGCGAGAGAGTGACAGAGTGCTAGGAGCTGGGTGACAGATGGGGTGAAATGAAAAGAAAACCGCAACAAGAAAGGATAGTCTGAAAGCAATGATAGAGAAGAAGAAGTCAGTAACCATCTGCTCCCAGGGGGACAGAAATTAAGTGTTATTGTGCCAGTTATACACACTGCACTTTCCCTTTAAACCCAACTGCCAAATTCAGACAAAAATGGAACTAAGAAAATAACAGTACTTCCTAAACAATACTGGTTCTCAGCTTTTGAACTGGTGAGACAGGAACTGAAAATGTGAAACAGGGACACACAACTGACTATTATGAAAGCTGGAAAGTTTCATAAAAACCTTCATTTGGCTGGCGCAGTACAGCAGCAGTCCGAAGAGAGCACGCCACTTGAAATTAAATGACCTGATGGCCCACTCTGAACATAATCATGACTGGATGTGTTCATACACAAACTGACTCCACAAACAGCAACTCACTTGACTGTAACAAGCAGTGGCCAATCAGTGACTCTTCAATACACAACACTGTGACTTCTGACCTCCCAGCAGTGGCTGTTGTAGAGATGATGTTACCCTTTCTGGCTGCTGCTGCCCCAGATACTACTGTTACACTAGAATACTGATGTTATCCCATGGTGCTGTTACCCTCAAAACTGTTGTTACCCTATCTAGCTGATTTTACTCCACAACACTATTACACTGTCCTAACTGACTTGCCAACACTATAGTTTGCTAACATGAAATCTGTGGAGTGGTTAAAAATTAGTTTTAATGACTTCAACTTAAGTGTATGTAAACTTCCGACTTCAACTGTATGTTTTTGAGAAAAATACATCTTTTGAAAGAACAATAACAATTATTGTAAGAGAATAAAAGTACATAATTTCACATATGTTTGAGCATAAAATACAGCCCCAGGTCAAAAAGTAGTATACTTTAGTGTTATAACAATATCATTTAAGTATACAAAGGTTATTATGAGTATACTTTTCCTTTTTGTACTTAATTTGAAGTATGTTTAAGATGTACTTTAAAAAATGTACTTCAAGTAGTCTCAAACACACCGTAATACTTTTCAAGTTTGTTTCAAACGCACTGGTGACATAATGAAATTGTACTGCAAGTGTATTTAAGATACCAACAAACTTTTTGATAGTGCACTTAAATATACTTAAAGGGATAGTTCGGAATTTTGGACAAAATGTCTCAATTACGACTTACCCATGATGTAGTTGATTGATGGAAACCATTTTCAGCGAATTCCATGCTGTCCCTTCTTTTGGACATACACACGTTGCTAATGCTAGCGCAACTCTGTGGTAACCGGTAGCATCCACTACCAAACACACTTAAACACTCCACAGTGCACAGTCCACAGTCTATCGGGGTTATTTTGAGTGTTTATACCATCATTTTTGAAGTCAAACGATCGTTGAATCCTTTACTTTGTGCTGACCTATATTCTCTGTGGAAGTACGGCGGCGGAACGATACCTACGAATGTAGTGCCGGCACTGGTCGACTACAACAACAAAGAAGAGCAACAAGTTGCAATGGCCATGTTCGCTTCGCCGCCGTACTTCCACAGAGAATATAGGTCAGCACAAAGTAAAGGATTCAACGATAGTTTGACTTCAAAAATGATGGTATAAACACTCAAAATAACCCCGACAGACTGTTGTCATATTTTATTTGCTTTGGGTGCACTGTGGAGTGTTTAAGTGCGTTTGGTATTGTTTGCTACCGGTTAGAGTTGCGCTAGCATTAGCAACGTGTGTATGTCCAAAAGAAGGGACAGCATGGAATTAGCTGAAAATGGTTTCCATCAATCAACTACATCATGGGTAAGTCGTAATTGAGACATAATGTCCAAAATTCCGAACTATCCCTTTAAGTACACAAAAAATAGTCCCATTTTAAAATACAGACTGCACTTTAAGTACACTTAAGTACGACTTAAGTTCTACTTTTGAACAACTTGAGTGCACTTAGTATACTTAAAGCACGACCAATTTAGCACAAAGTACATAATTAGTACAAAAACTACTAAACGTACACTTTTGAAAAAGTATATTTCAAGTATAATATTTATTCACCTGGGGCTTTACAGTGTTTTTGGCCTTTTTTATCAAGGGTGCCAAGAATCCTTGACCTGACTGTACATTTACATTCAGCAGATGCTCTTACCCAGAGTAACTTACACAGTTTACATTTAGTTTTACACACAATCCATTTTTTCAGCTGAGTATCAGTATATGTACCTAAGCACTTTGATCATGGGTACAGTGGCAGAGCAACATGGAAATTTAACCTGCAACCTTGCAAGCTCAGTTCCCTAACCAATAAACTATATTGCCACCCAACCCTAGCATACTGCTGTTACCTTACCTCCAGCTATTACCCTGCTGCTACACTCTCCTAGACTATCCAGTATCCTGACCCTACACCCTCCCAAACTATACACTACCCATCTGCTACACCCACCCAAACTATACGCCACCCTGCTTCTACACCCTCCCAAACTACACCATCCATCTCCTATACCCTCCTAAACTATACATTACCCTGCTCCTACACCCTCCTAAACAATACACCATCTATCGCCTACACCCTCCTAATCTGTACACCATACTGCTCCTACACCCTCCCAAACTATACCCCATCCTGCTCCTACATCCTCCCAAACTAGACACCATCCCGATCCCACACCACCTCCAAAACCTGCGCCACCCGGAGCCCACACCCCCTCAAACTCTGTACAACTCTGATCCCACATCCTTCAAACCCTACATTACATTGACCTCACACAGCACTAAATCCTTGTTCCTATACCTCCACAAACACCATCCTCATGTGACAGCTCCTAATGATTACACCACCCTGTGACTCATGCCTCCTTTTTCTACAGATAACACATAGTATACCGTCCCTAGACTTTACCCCTTCTAATTCCACACCCCTCAGACTCCAAACCCTTCTAACTGGCTCTACACTCCTCTTGTTACTTCACACCTTTCTTACATTCCAAACTCTAAACCATCCATTGAAACTACACTCCCCCCTAGAGGGAATAAAAGCACAGTGCCAATAGGGTGGGCTCTGTTGTAACTCTACACCAGTGTGTGGAGGGTGACAGGAGATATTGTCAGGACTATGTTTAGCTCAGTGCAGGCAGACGGTCGGTCAGACTCACCGATATCATTGGGCCTGTCCGATGACCCCTTCTCCAGCAACGAACCCCCGCCTTCCCACCTGGGGACCTCACACCTGTGGGCACGGGTGGGTTGGGGGGGAGGCTCAGTTTAGAGGAACGACCAACAGCCACGTACACCCAAAAAGACAGGGGAAAGAGAGGTGGAGAGAAAGCAGAAAGGGAAGAGAGACAGAGAATGAGACAGACTGAGAAAAACAGATGGAGAGAGAGGGAGAGAGAAAGAGAGGCAGACAAGAGAGAGGGGGCAGGATCAAACAGCCCAGAATGCTCCAGTCCCTGTTCACACTCTACTTTCCTCTGACCAATCCCAGCTGAACACAGACCCTCCCATTGCCTTTTATGGATATGTCCTGCAGCCAATCACCAAGGAGCTTGGAAGACAGCTGAAGCAGTCCGTGTGTGAGACAGAAACCCCCCCACTTCCTACTCTCAATCACTTAGAGGCTGCCTTCAAAGGTCTGAAAAGGTTTCCTCATCTTACATCTTTTCCTTTAGAAATGAATGAGACAAGGAAACAAGGAAAGTAGGAACAAGAACAAAGAACAGAGGAACTAGAATTCCGACATCCTCATTTGTTCATTTTGAAGGCATGTCATTCATGAGTACGGCCCAGAGATTTCTCAGGTTGCATGAACTTCAGTACTCCATCAAGGGGCTGATGGAACCTCTTTTTGAAGCCATGTGTCAAAAATAGTTCAATTAATCATTGCAATCATCAGTTAATAATTAAATTACCACTTCAGTCAGGCACATGAGAAGAATGAGTGGGCTATGTTTATGCCCGTTGACACTTGTAGGACTCATTGCAATGCGGCAACACTGCGTGTATGGAGGAAAGTCGTGGAGGCGGAGTTTGTGTGTTGGACTGCTTGATAACACTGGATATCTCGGGACAGCGGGGGCTATTTTTAATCACGACGTTTGGCTGTAGGCTATTACACTTTAATTCACTTAATTAGTTTGATTAATGCAATGATTATATTGAATGTCTTTGTTTGATATGTTTGTGTGTTGTGGGTCTGTCCCACTGTCTATGTCTTTTTTGGATTAAACTTTGCACATAGGTTGACGGGCGGTCAAGGACCTGAACTCTCAAATATTTTTTTAAATCGGGGTCATTCCATGTCAAATCAACCAGTGGTCTCTGCATGACCCTCTCAGATTTTGATGAAACTCCATCATAATAATCCATTGTATGAAAAATGAACTCACACAAAAAATTAGCATCATACGACATGTCTTTTCCGAGATATAGCCTCCTGAAATTTGCTCAAAACCTCCGTCTTTCGCGCTCGCGAGTCGTGAAAACGTGCGAATGTGATTTTTTCCAACTTTGGAAGCTTATAACTTGGGATTGGTAACATTGGTAACGTTTGGTTGATGAGTAGATGTAATATATCTGTTTAACTGGTGTAAATTTCATAAAAAGTTTAACTGTCCACATGATCCATTGACAAGACGGATGGTTGTGCTTTTGACTTTTTTTCACCCGGACCCAACTTTGGATGGATGTCATTCCTTTACAAATGAATTGATTAGCCTGTACTTGCTTGTGACTATAGACATACGCCTATAGATAATACATCTGTGATATGGGATGTATAGGTCCACTCGTATGGGCACAGGGTGACCTCGAAAATCATCAAAAACATGTGCGACTGAACAAAGTGGCTATTTTGGGTGCATATAACTTGAAAAGGGAAGGGGGTACAAGTAATCTGATGTTGTATTCTTGAAATGAGGAAGAAAGTAAGTTAGGATACCAAGTGTCATTGTTGGTTGGATTTTGGATTTTTTGACAAACAGAGGTCAAAATGTGAAGGTCAAGGGTTGTATGTCAGACAAACTCTGCTCATCTACTGGGTCTCCTCAGGGATGTGTATTATCCCCCGTTCTGTACATTCTTTATACAGATGATTTCAGGAGTCAGTAAGACAATAGACACATCATAAAGTTTGCTGATGACTCAGTCATTGTAAGTCTCCTCCATGACGGGGACACTGAACATGGGCCTGTAGTGGAAGATTTTGTTAAGTGGTGTGACTCATAGGCGGCGAATGTATAAGGGTTGGAGAGGCTTAGCCTCCCCAAATGCCTAATAAATTAATTAAATACATTAAAATTGGCCGAGTATTCATTGACGAACGGACTTTTGGGTCTGGCCGATAGAGCCAACAAGCACAACAAACAGCCAACAGCGCAGCGCTGCGCTTGTTACAATGTAACAAATGTATCATTTTGATCCAACCGTAGCACGTGCCACCAGCCCCCTGCGGTGACGTGCCGTCTAGACTTGGCTGCTAGCTAGCTAGCGTGTATGAAGGTGGAAGGGAGGGTGTGTGTGTGTGTGTGTGTGTGATCTCTGAAATACAATAAAATGTAATCTTGTCTATACATGAGTGTGTGTGTGATTTGCTACTTTTCGCCAATGCATAGGCTAGCCTACAAATTGCACATCTAGCAATAACGAAACTGAAATAGGCTAAGGCGTATCTACCAATCTGTCTGCACAAATCAATGCATGCATAGGCTATAATAAACAAACGTTAAATGCAAGATGCATGATTTCTGCAGAAATCCACGTTGCTGTATTGTCTTGCACGACCACGTTGTTTAGCCTACTAGGCTACAGTATAGGCAGTGGCGGCTCCTGAAATTGGGGTAGCGGAAAACTTCCCTTTAAACTGATTATTGGTCTTAATAATTTTTTATTTAAGTTTCCTTGATTAACAATAGGCTACATCAGCGTTTAATTCACCAATTACTCAATGCCATCAAATGTAGCCGGTTCTCCTAAATTAGGCTATTAGGCAAGTAATAAAATTATTTTAACTTGCGTCGCAAAATTGTGCACATTTTAATCAACATTATAATTGTGGATACATGTGCTCTTCGTTCTCCGCACTCTTAATTCCGAAAATATTAATGGAAATTAAACGATCTTAAAGCTCAGCTTTTGTTAGATTATTTTTTTTATTTAGCACAACCTGCACTGAGTATAGGTTACACATAGCTCACAGTGTCTGGAGTTATTTAATTAATAATGGATATTAGGAAGTTTTTCTCGGTCGCGAACAAAACGGAAAATTATGTTTCACCGGAGAAGACCGGGGAGTGGCGGGGGCAGTTTTGCAATCGCCAGAGATTGTGTCCGAGAAGGACGAGGGGAGAGTTTTAAACCTGCCGCCGCCGTTACCCACATGCTACACGGAGACTGTGTCCGAGGACGAGGGGAGACCGCCGCCGCCTGCATGCACACCCTCAACGGACTGCACCGCTGCTAAAGTCCCCTCCGACCTGGGAAGGTTGTTGGTATTATTAATTAATGCTCAGGTTGGCTGCCATGCCACTTTGCCCTGTACCTCGGAAACTAATCGGTGCATTATACAGCCAGCAGTTGGATGCGCGTTGTGTGTGTGTGTGTGTGTGTGTGCGCGCGTGTGCGTTGGGAAGGGGGAGGGGGTTGTGGGTGTGTTTGGCAGTGCAGTCAAACGATCGTTCCTGTTTTTTTTGCTTAGACTACGAGCAGGCCTAGCTACTACTAGCGACAATGATCTTGTGATCTGTGTTTTATGGCTGATTGTCAGTTTTGAGTTGGTGTAACTAGGCTACTTTTGATTGATCACTCACTGATGTGGTTGGTCTAAAATGGAATGTTGCATATCATAAGCAGACCGTTCTCACTCAGCATTTGATGGCAGTTGTTCAGTCGCAGTCTGTCCGTAATCTGTGATGTGTGTGTGTTGATGTAATGGACTACTCTCAGTGTGTAAATCAATGGAATAACTGAATCATTGTAAATTCCAATGTTTAACACAATCTGTTTATTAACTAAAGTACTTTAGATCGCCTTATAGGTTGCTATTATATTTGTGCATATTTGATCTTTTCTATATGCCCTAATTTATACCAGTTTCAAGGCAGAAAACCCACTACACTTCCGCTACGCTCCTAGGCCTCTCAATAGAGGGAAAGTGATACATTTCGGATACAAATGTAGCAGCGCCACGTCCCACGCTCGCATTCCAAAACTGCAACATTGTATCGCTCTCCCAATTCAAGCGCAAAATTATCACTGAAACTCCTTGCAAGCGACTCACTGTCATGCTAAATCAGTTTTCTGAGCACTTTTTCCAGCACATACCTACAGCATGAAGTGCTGTAATTTTATGACACATGAACCCGCGATAAAAATTTTTTAAAAAAAAATCCCGTCTCACTGGCCCCCCTCTCACGCAGTTTCCCTTTAAAAAGTAATTAGAATTCACTTATTTCAAAGCTGTTCTGTAAAAAAATCGCTGAAACGGAAGGAGGAGCACAGCCCCCCCCCCCCCCCCATAACGTCCTAGCCTTCCCTAACGAAAAAAATCACCCGCCGCCTATGGTGTGACTGCTCTTTCCTCCAACTTAACGTGTCTAAAAAGACATGATCATCGATTTTAGAAAAGAGCCTCAAGTCACAAAGCCTACTGTTATCAATGAACAAAATGTTGAAATAGCAAGCAGCTACAAGTACCTAGGCACAGTGGTCGATCATAAACTTTTATTTGAGGAAAATACAGATGCCATTTGCAAAAAGAGCCAGCAGCGTCTGTTTTTTCTAAGAAAACTTCGATCTTTTAATATATGCAAGACGATGATGACCTTATTTTATAGGTCGTTTGTGGAATCAGTTTTAACCTTTAATATGGTGGCTTGGTTTGGTAATCTGAACACTAGCAACAGGGACAGATTGTGCAGGATAGTGAAGGTTGCTAGCAAAAACATTGGTGCACAGCAGAAACAACTGAAAGACATATACCACAAACAAATTGTACGTAAGACCAACACCATTATGGATTGCCACGACCATCCTTTATACAGTAAATTTGAGCTCCTTCCATCTGGACGTCGATTCAGAGTACCCAAATTTAAGTGCAATAGAACAAGAAACTCCTTTATCCCTACCGCCATTAATCTGCTGAACACGCACAAGTAATGACACTGCTTTTATGTGCTTAATTTGATGACATTCTTGTTAGGATTGCCTTTTATTTATTTATTTAACCTATTAAAGCGCTGTATAATGCTATATATTGACAAATATCGATAACTGGTTATGCCCAGATTATGCACTTTATGGTCAAGTGTTTCCTGTCTGTTTTTTAATCTCATGTCTGTTAAGTGTCTGTACTTTTATGACTGTTGTGTATAATGTTGTCAGTGTCGTTTTAACCTTTGTATACCTGCCTGCAAAGCAAATTTCCCTCCGGTGACAATAAAAAGTTGATTGATTGATTGATTGGTAACAAATGCTTTCAACAGATCAATATAAAGGGCAACACAGTGTAGCTTTTTATCAAGAGCTTCTGTGATATCATTGATAACCTTCATTGCTGCTGAAATAGTACTGTGCCTTTTCCTAAAACCTGATTGGACAGAAGATAGAGTAGCATTTGTGTATAGAAACTCATTAAGCTGAACACTGACCAAAGTTTCTAGGACCTTAGCAAGAGTTGAGAGCTTAGAAATAGGCCAGTAATTGTTTAAGATAGCTTTAAGAGAGGGAGAACATAAGCTGACTTCCAAATCTTAGGGATTTCATTGCATTTGAGGGTGAGGTTAAAAAGATAGGTCAATGGCTCAGCAATGATATCTGAAGCTAGTTTTAAGAACCTAGGGTCAAGAAGATCAGGACCTGCAGGTTTTTTAGGGTCAAGGGCTAAAAGGGCATCATGTACTTCCTGAACAAGAAAAGGAGAGAAGCTGAATTTTAGTCCACTATTTGGCGAATTGTCTAAACAAGGTTGTACAGTTGGAATAGAGCTAGAGTCAAACAGAGAACCAGATTATATAAAGTGCTCATTAAAACAGTTCAGCATTTCTGTTTGATTATAGACAGCATCTGAATCTTTCACAATACAAGCAGGTAGATCATGCAGGTTACAATTCTTAGACATAGACTTAATAGTTTTCCAGAATTTCCTCGGGTCATTCAGATTTTTTGAAGTCTCGGACAGATAAAATTCAGATTTGGTATTCCTGATAAGAGCTGAACACTTATTGCATAGTTTTCTAAAGGAAAGCCAATCGCTATCGGAACCTGATTTTCTAGCCTTGGCCCAGGCCAGGTTCCATTCATGAATAAAAACAGACAGCTCAGGTGTGAACCAGGAATTATCCCGGCCTTTAATTCTGTATCTGCGATAAGGGGCATGTATATTTATCATATTTAAAAAACTATCATGGAAGAATTAAGAATCCATGCCATCTCCACATCAGGGATTAGCTTAATCCTTGACCAATCAAAATAAAATAAATCCCAGAGAAAACCTTGTTCAACAAATCGTTTGAAATTTCGCTTGTGAATCAGGCGTGGTTTTGTCTTAGGGACCTTAGTATTTCTTATAGTAGCAGAAAATTTGTGGGGAGCATTAGTCAGGATCAAATCAATGAGTGTTGACTTATCAGGACATTTAAGGTTAGGCCGGGTAGTCGAGGTAATCAGTTGGGTCAGATTCATGGAGTCACAGTACGATTTAAAATCATCAGATACTGGAGTTAGCCAGTCCCAGTTCAGATCACCAGCCAGGATTATTTCACTGTACTGGAGTTTGGATAAAAGGTGTGACAAGGAGTCAATAGCATCTTTTGGTGCTGATGGCGGCCTATAACAGCCCACCACAGTTAAACTGAGACCATTCGAGACTTTTATATTCAGTGCAAGGAATTCTAATTGCAAAAAAATTGATTCAGAGAGCACCACATTTACATGAAACTTTGACCTCACATAAATAGCTATTCCACCACCTTTTTTCTTTGCACGGTCTGTGCAATACACTTTGTAACCACCAATAAAAACATCACTGTCTAAAACTGACTTCTTTAGCCAGGTTTCAGAAATCACAATGATATCAGCCCATTTTGATTTGGAACATATTCTAATAAACTCTATTTTAGGCAACAGGCTACAAACATTCATATGCAAGACACCAAGACCAGACCAAACTTTAAAATCAGCTGGTGTTTGAATACATTGTATATCAGGACCAGGATTAGGTTGTACATTGCCTGACATCAATAACAACATAATCACCACACATCTTAATTTCTTACATGACGAATGGCTCGTTGCTACAAGCAAAGTCTGTTACGCACTCATCAGATAATACAAAACAATTAGGGCTGAGCCGAATGCTTCAGAGCTCCAAAGCTTCGTTCGTTGCATTGGGATTCGGATCCTAAATTCAGATTCGAATAGTTGTTTTTTTTCCCTCAAAAAACAACAACAAAAAAAAAACTAAACATTTTTTCCCCCTCAAAAAAGAATAAGAAAATTGATGGTTTACTGGATGTTTGTCAACATATAAGTGTTTATTCTATACTGATTGAGCTTTGAATCGCCTGGAAGTTTATCGAACGTACAAGGGATGCGCTGCCACGCGTGGTTCAGCCTTCCACGTGACTTGTCTCCACATTCGCTCATAGACTGTATAAAAATAGCATTCGCTACGCTGTTGCCCAAAGCCTGAGATGAAGTTACAAGATGTCAAAGAAGTCAGCTGTGTGGAAACATTTTAATATTACCGCTGACAATCCAAAAAAGGTCAAATGCCAAATATGCCAGCAGAAATTGGCATACCATGGTGGAACTACGAATTTGACAAACCATTTGAAAAATGTAAGTAGCCTAATTTATATAGGCTATCTTCATCAGAGTAATAGCCTAGCAACATTAGCATTAGCTAGCCGATCTGACTAGGCTACATTTCATGATATAGCCTAGGCTAGCATAGCATGACAACCTATTACGTTTTGGAAAGAAAACAATATAGCCTACACTTGGCTTTATATAGCCTACACTCGGGAATAGCCTACACTCGGCTTAAGACTTTTTTTTCCCCATACCACACGCAGTATGTAGGCTACGTGAAGTCTGAGAGTTTATAGGCCTGCACATAACTGTGAAGACTGCGGCTTATATTTATCTTTTAAATTTATTTAGGCCTATGTTTCATGTCCTGAACTTCTGTTCCATTTAAATTTAATACTTTGTTGTTTCAATAAAATAAAAAAATATTACTGAAATAGATGTGAGTGCGCCCTCTACTGGACGCATCGTAACATTGTTTTCAAAGACTCAAAAAAAGATACATTTTTTTAATAGATTATTATTGAAACGAAGCTTCAGAGCTTCGGGGAAAATTGCCAACGATGCTTTGAAGTGTAAAAAATGGCATTCGGCTCAGCCCTAAAAACAATCCTTTAAAACCATTTCGGTTATGAAGTTGCGAAAGTTTAGGTAGTTCATGTCCCAAGACAAATGCATCGGCGGCACTTGCTTCATTGTAACCGGAGGAAAAAAGCATGTTCCCACGCAAGCAATGTCCATTGGATCAAGCGCATTATTGGCTGCATTACTCATCCAGCACAGATCACCCTTTCCGGAGTTCAATAGTGTCAGCACGCAAAGTAACACTAAGAGAGTAATTTTTCTCCGTTTGATAAAGAAATCGGGAGAGTGGAAAGGGGAACTGGATGTATGTGGGTGTAATGATTTGTGGGGAGAATGCAGACGCTAACAGCCGGGCCAGGCACACAGTGGAGCAGGGCAGAAGGCGCACCCGAGAAGAGAGGACAAGTCACTGGAGAAGAGCAGGTTACGAATCCAGGTGAGAGTGCAGGGCCTCTGTCGACAGCTTACGGATCCAAGTGAAGTTTTCAGGTGGATATCCAAGAGAGAGTAGTTTCGTATCGATGTATAAAATTAGTGTTAGACGCGATAATAAAATGAAAGACGGAAAGCCACAGCTTTTCAATTATAAAATAATACTAAAAGAATAAGACAATAAAAGTGTGTAAAAATATCTAGAAAATTAAATGTATATTACACAATCCGTGGGCAGTTTTAGGAATCATAAAAAAAATAGGATTTAAAAGCTTCAAAACTATATTTTTACATAGAATGTGACATTAACACATAACTTTACAGATCATGAAAGCCAAGACATATTTTCAGTAAAATAAGATGAAACTCAATACATTAGCTTGTCTCTGTGAAAGCAGCTGATGTTACAAGCTGGCTCGTCTCCAGATGGTGTTTAACCCCTTGGCGCAGATGGCAAATTTAACCTATTTAGGGGGTGCTCTGTTTAAGGCTTTATAACACCAGGGGCCCTATCTTACACCCGGCGCAAAGCGGCGCTAACCCAAACGCAAGTGTCTTTGCTATCTTACACCCGGCGCTAGGTCCATAATAACGCCTAACGCTTACATCCTTTAACTAGCATGTATTCTTGCGCCATCACAAGTGAACTGGGCGTGTTGGCCTTAACATGAGGAGTGGCCAGGATTCTTTTTGGCGTATTGCTATCTTGAGCCAGCAGAAAGCGCTTGCGCTAGAACCACCACAAACCTGGTCTAAAGTCATGTCGCAGTTGTTTACATGTTATTTTAACGGTGCATATAAGTGCGTCTACATAGGCGTGTGCACAACGCGCATACCCTCCTGTCTGTTACACACAGGGGCGTGCACAAGCATGACTAAAATATCTAGATTACAATGTGAAATATTATTATTGTGTAGGCTATATCAAAAATGCATAATAATAAAAGGTTCCATAGGTCCACATACCTTTCCCTCAGCGAAGGGAAACAATGCCACATTACATTGCTCTCAGCCCACTCCATCAACATCCAGGCGATGTGCGATGGTACGGGACAATGGCTATCCATTAAAAAGGAGCTGATAACACCTATATCAAGCCTAATGCGCGAATTGTCATTTGCACCTAATGCGTGAATTGTCATTCAATGGAAAACTCGCGCACTGCAATAGACAAACATTTGAGTTCTGAAAATGCACTTCAGATGTCATTACAATACTGCTCTCTATAGACCTACAGCCTGGAAGTAGCTAAATAGAATGGTTTTGACTGAAAAAAGTTCAAAACCTTGTCCAGGGAATATTGCATTTATTGTTTTTCAAATAGCCTAGATTACAGCGGATTCGCTGTGCATAAGGCTTTTTCGATAGCCTACGGTTAAAAAACAGTAAATTTCACCATGTTAACTGAATTTTAGCCTTAGTCTTCATCCTTCATATTTTTTTAATTACAGTGACCAGGCTTCCATACTCTCAGCTTTTTAAAACCCAGCTGATTTCACCTGCTATACCATAACTAAACAAAACGATTTTAAAGAGAAGAATTTTAATGCCATTCTCGGTATGTGCGCTTTAACTTCATACAGGAGCAGGTCTGTTTCACCTGCTTTAAATTGCACTTTTCACGGTTTTCCTGGGAAAGTGGACTTGTTTTTAAAGCATTAGCTGCTAGTAAAATGCGTTGGTCACATTTCCATATATTGTTTTATAATAAGGACATTATAAAACAAGGGAAAATATGCGTGGACCTCTGGGTTGCCAACCTGACAGCTTTATTGTATTTAGTGTCATCATGAAGGCAACATAACGGTATTTGTGTTATTAATCAATATTAGAATGCAGGTAATGAACTTCGACTGAAGCTTGAACTTGAAAGGAAAGGATATCTGCTTGCCTGGCTGACATCTCTGAGTGGATGTCTAGCATCACCTGAAGCTCAACCTCGACAAGACCGAGCTGCTCTTCATGCCATACAAGACCTCCCTGCTCCTAGACCTGTCCATCACCATCGACGGAACCATGGTGACCGCCTCCCGCTCTGCAAGGAACCTGGGGGTGGTCCTGGATGATCAGCTGGACTTCAAAGAACACATCAGGGCAATGGCACGGTTCTGCAGGTTCCTCCTGTACAACATCAGGAGAATTCGGCCGTACCTGACCACTTACTCCGCCCAGCTTCTTGTCCAGACCATGGTCACCTCACGCCTGGACTACTGCAACTCCCTTCTTGCAAGCCTACAACTGGTCCAGAATGCGGCTGCTCGGCTTGTGTTCAACCTCCCGAAGTTTTCGCACGTCACCCCCCCTGCTAAGGTCACTCCACTGGCTGCCGGTCGTGGCCAGGATCAGGTTCAAAGTTCTGACCCTGGCCTACACTGCAGCCAAAAGGTCAGGCCCCTCCTACCTACAGGACTTAATCCAGCATTACGCTCCTGCTCGACCACTTCGCTCTGCTGCTGCAGGGCGACTTGCACTTCCCTCCCTCCGTGTTAAAGGCTCCCGCTCGTCCCGACTGCGGAGCTTTTCCACCCTAGCTCCCCAGTGGTGGAATGAACTCCCCACTCTGCTGCGCTCAGCTGAAACACTGTCTGTTTTTTGGCGTGGTCTGAAAACACACTTTTTCAGACTCCACATCGACTAAAATTATACCTATAGGGCCATTCTATAGTATTCGCTTCCTGTTTTCTATTTAACTTGTGTTTTTTGGTTATTCAGAATGTATAGCTGACTGTGTGTACTTCTCATGTTTATTACTAGGGATAGCTCCTACACTGTGAGAAAGCTGTGCTTTGTCGGATTTGCTTTGTAGTCGCGTCAATGACCTTCAATATGCACTTATTGTACGTCGCTTTGGATAAAAGCATCTGCCAAATGATTGTAATGTAAATGTAATGTAACTTCGAGAACTCCGTGAGAACAGCCTCATGGAATTGATGTTTGACAATGTTTTATTGCATAATCAAACGAAATTTGTTAAACAAGCAGGCTAATTTGGTGAGATGGAAGCTATTGGTAACTTATTCTCAGCTGTTATAGGTGCTTTTAATGAAATTTAACCGCATATATTTAGCCATCATATAAGCAATCCACCAAGGTTTGACTTTTAAAGGGAATGGGATATGACATTTTGATTGGTTTATTGCATGTCACGCCCAAGACAGACCTATAATTAATGAAGAGGCTAGGTTCGGCCCATTTGCACATTGTTTCGTGCTTAGCGCCGTCAAAGTAGCAAAAGTGGACTTGGACAGGCCCTAAATGCACTTTACGCCATGCGTTTAGACAAAGTGCTAAGATTGCCAAGATAGAGACCTTAGTATTTTACTCAACTCACAAAAAGCTAAGAAGGAAAGCATTAAAAGACCTCGAAACTCTCTATGCACCCAGTCAAGAAAATTACAACAATTTGATTAAAGTTAAATTCGAATTTAAAGGCATACTGAACTTTTTACAACATAATATTGTATAGCTACCTCATAAAATCACAACATCTAGAACCGAACGCTTGAAAATATAATTCATGATATTTTGTACTTTTTCCCAACAAGTTTGGAAGAAGATCCGGTCGTTTAGCTGAGGAATTTCCTTGTTTCTTTCTTGCGCCAGTAATGGTCACACCCACTTCCTGAATTGCACGTTAGTAAGCATGTTAGTAAGTTAGCAAAGAAGTTAGCAACAGTTGCTAGTTTTCTCAGAAAATAGTTATTCAAAATCAAATCAATCAAAATTTGTTTCAAACGTTCAGTTCTGATTGTCGTGATTTTATATATGGCATAATCTGCGTTGTTTGCATTAATTTATGTGCAAAAGTGCGCTTTTGTGACCCGTTTCACCATGCAATGGGAGTGAATGGAGAGAGAATGAGCGTGACTCATTTCGGGGCCACTTGCCTGCGCTATTCATCAAAAAGCTGAAATTCAAGGTATACAGACAGATACTCAGCCTCTATGCAGATGATGTACTCCTCCTCTATGCCCAACATTCTCACACCACCCTCCCTCGCATTTTAACACTCATTGACAGTCTAATCTCAGGCTACAAAATAAACTTGACTAAATCAGTAATATTACCTCTAAACAATTTCAACTGGGACACTCTGGCTCAGGGTCTCACTTTCAGCTAGACTACCACTTCTATAAAATATCTTGCCATTCACATCCCATCCAACCTGTACAAATTATTCAAACTTAACTTTCCACCAGCTCTCTGCACAATTCAATCAGATCTTGAAAGATGGAAACACCTTTCTCTGTCATTAATGGGCTGCATCAATACTGTCAGGATGTCAATCCTTCCTAAACTCATTACTTATATTTCATGATCCCAACCATCCCCAGTAAAGGCTGGTAAACTCTTTGGATATATTAATCAACAAATTAAATTGTAAAGACAACCCCCACCTCCTAGGACTAAGCTCCAAACCCTCCAGATATTCCATCCAAGAAACATCCAGTCTCACGAATTTACAGGAAACTTACATCCATCAATCAAACCATTTAATTGCCTACAGATAAATGGTCAAGAGATCTGGAAATAAATGATGATTCACTTACATCCAGTGAAAAACCATTCAAAGCAAAATGTAACTTTGGTAGAACTTTGGGTTGTGTAGTTACCTGGCCATGATATGAGTCCAAAAGGTGGTGAAATATGTCCATATGTGGTGAGTTAACTTTTCATGTAGTTATGTAGTCTGCTATATGAGCTCAGGACTTGAGTGAAATTGAAATAAACCGATTTTGCAAGGACCTCTACATTAACTTAGTTATCCTTCAGTTGCCACCGGAAAGGTACAATGTAGCATTTGATATTGCGAGTTAATGATGCTCTATCCCAAGAAGAGGTATTCGGTCCAGTCAATGGATCGGCATAACCGGATTGCATAACATTCACAGAGCTGTAGGTATACCTTCTGATACTGATGTTTTATTTGAAAAAAAACTGTGTGGTAATAGGGTGAATTCAGGTATTGTGGGACACATTTTGGTAGATTCTCTCTCGGCCGATAACACTCTGATTCTGTTAAAAACAACTGATGGTCAGCTCCAATTATGTCCTGTCAATCATAAAGAAAAAAAGTCTATTGTTTATTTGTAATCCAAGAGTTTTCATTTACCTGTAAGATAAAAAAAAGTAATTGCACTTTTCCATATTCAGTGTTTTCCCTAAAATATATATGAGAACCCCCACCAGGCCAACCAAATACTTTTAATTTAAATGCTGAAAATAACGGCAAATAGCTGTTCATTCGGAAATCAATGATCATTTGCGCTTGAGAGCGTCTGCGCGGTACTGTTCCGAAACATGTGTCAACCTATGTGTTGTTGCAGTCCCTTTTTATTACTGTTGAGCGAAAGTGTAAGAAAAAGTGGAGTGGACTAGAGACATGCTGGCTTTCTTTATGTTCACTGAATCTTATCCAAGGCTTCTCGAAGTGAAAGTACGTTTTTGATATTTAATATTTTTCAATACTGTTTCCATAATTTGTGCCATATATATATATATATACAGATCCTTTCCAAAAAAATTGAATATCATGGAAAAGTTTTTTTTTTTCCATAATTCCATTCAAAAAGTGAAACTTTCATAGATTATAGATTCATTACACACAAAGTGAAATATTTCTAGCCTTTATTTGTTTAATTTTTCATAATTTTGGCTTACAGCTCCAGAAAACCCCCAAAAGAGTATTTCAAGAAATTAGAATAGTGTGTCGAAAATCAGCATTTACTTCAGTTATTTCAGAGAATGAATGTTTTAGACTGAGTGTCACACTCTGTACGTGGTGGTTTTTGAAGCACTGACTCCAGCCTCAGTCCACTCCCTCTGCATCTCTGCCAAATTTTGGAATCGTCTTTGCTTGACAATCCGCTGAAGCCTACGGTCATCTCTTTTGCTTGTGCACCTTCTCCTGCCACATTTTTCCCTTCCACTAAACTTTCTATTGATATGCTTGGACACTGCACTCTGTGAACAGCCAGCCTCCTTAGCGATGACCTTTTGTGGCTTACCCATCTTCTGGAGGGTGTCAATGATGGTCTTCTGGCCAATTGTCAAGTCTGCAGCTTCCCCATACTGAACCAAACTGAGATACCTGTCCAATTTAACGACACATCTGTAGAAAAACTTTGCAGGTGTTTTGAGTAAATTAGATGATTAGAGTGTGACACTCAGTCTGAAACATTCATTCTCTGAAATAACTGAAGTAAATGCTGATTTTCGACACACTATTCTAATTTCTTGAAATACTGTTTTGGGGGTTTTCTGGAGCTGTAAGCCAAAATGATGAAAAATGAAACAAATAAAGGCTAGAAATATTTAACTTTGTGTGTAATTAATCTATAATCTATGAATGTTTCACTTTTTGAATGGAATTATGGAAAAAAAAACAACTTTTCCATGATATTCTAATTTTTTGGAAAGGATTTGTATATATATATATAGGGGGTGGAGAAAATATCGGAAACACCAGTTTTTTCAGAAAACAAAACGCCTGCCACATGTTTGCTATGCAAAACCTCAACCTCTGTAACTAACCTAGTTAGTTAGGTGCGTTCAAATTCAGCGAACAGAGCCGAACGTGCGTGGCTAACATGTTTTCTTTGAACGGTTAAATTTGAACAGCTTTTTAAGAACGTTCCAAATTGTTTGCATTACCGGTATCTTCAATTGAAATCTCCATCTGGGAACACATTCACACACTCAGTCCAGCGTCCATTTTTGTTCGCTGCAAACTACCTTTTCAGACCGTTCAATTATGTTTGCAAACGTTTGCGGCGAACACAAAGCTAACGGAAAAAAAGTTTGAAATAGTTTGCAAACGTTCGCTGAATTTGAACGCACCTCTGATTATCTATGCTGTTTTGTGAATCTTGCGCCATGTGTACATTTTATATGATGACTTGTTTTTTCTTTATAATTATGCCACTCAACCATAATTAGTCATATTTTTATGAAATGCTAATAAATCATAAATTACATGTCGCTGTTATATATATGTCATATCGCAAGAAATCAGAAAACAACTGGAGTTGATCTCCTCTATGTAGTACAGTGGAATGTGATTAGTGAAAAACTTAACTGAAAAGAAATAATTAACAATTGGGCCATATTTATGACTCATGTTACCTGCGAGTGTTGGATTCTAGACCAATTTTAATGATCTTCTATTTTATTCAGCTGTTCATTTCCCTATGAGCAGTGGTGCACATCTCCGGTTGTCATGGACCAAAATGCTTTCAGTTTTT
Organism: Synaphobranchus kaupii; assembly: GCA_029718625.1. Taxonomy (NCBI): domain Eukaryota; kingdom Metazoa; phylum Chordata; class Actinopteri; order Anguilliformes; family Synaphobranchidae; genus Synaphobranchus; species Synaphobranchus kaupii. Next base: position 76,358,569 of record CM056377.1, on the reverse strand, counting down.
GTCCTACATCAGCTCTAAAGTGTTCTCACTTATTACTAACACAAAAGCAGCATTTAATTAACAAATTAGTATTATTTGATAATAATATGATTAATGGCTAATTATGATTCATTATCAAGCTAATAAAAAAACAAGACAGAAACTAAAATGTATACATGGCATGCCAGTCATAAAAGAGTGTAGAAAATATAGGTAAGAGAAATGGGAGCAAACATATAGCAGCTGTTTTATGAAAAACAGTTTTTTCTGTTTCTGGTGTTCCCGATATTTTGCCCACCCCCTATATATATATATATACATACAATGTATATATATATATATATTGCCACCCCTGGTAAAGAAGAGTAAAAGGGGTTATAAAAAATTCAGTTTGATGAATTAGCTTAATTTCAGACTAAAAAAATGAGAAAAATCCAACTTTTAATTGAAGTAAATTTATTATGAGAAAAAAATCCCTCATCAAGAAAAAATTATTTTTTAACAAAACCACATTTATTAGCATACAATTATTAGCATCCCTGCATTTATATATAGAATAAAGGAATAATTTTTTATATTTTGTCGCATATCCTTTGCATTCCATGACGTCCTGATGTCTGTGACCCAACAACATCAAAAGACTCTTGATATCTTATTTTCTGGTACTCTTAAAGGTGATACTATAACGTCTCTGCATTTGAATGGATCTCTATGGGAATTGGGGGGGTGGGACTAGATTTAGCTGTAAATTACACTGGAACAGTATGGGACACATAGTTGGCTAAATGGCTCTAAGTCATCAAGGGTCTGACATATCAAATGAGCCTTAAACCATCACTCTGTTGCTAGAAATACAGTAGATATGGATGGATAACTTTATTTTTCCATAGAGTTCAATAGGAAAATCTGTCAGGAGAAACAACCCTTAAAGTGATACATCCATATCTACTGCATATCTGGCAGCAGAGTGATGGTTTGAGGCTCATTGATACCTCAGAGCCTTGATGACTTACAGCCATTTTACCAACCATGTATTCCATACTGTTCCAGCATAATTTAAAGCTAAATCTAGCAAGCAAATGATGGTATAAACACTCAAAATGACCCCGATAGACTGTTGTTGTATTTTATTTGCTTTGGTTGCACTGTGGAGTGTTTAAGTGCATTTGGTAGTGGATGCTAACGGTTACCGTAGAGTTGCGCTAGCATTAGCAACGTGTGTATGTCCAAAAGAAGGGACAGCATGGAATTAGCTGAAAATGGTTTCCATCAATCAACTACATCATGGGTAAGTCGTAATTGAGACATTATGTCCAAAATTCCGAACTATCCCTTTAAGGCATTTTGAATGTTCCTCATCATGACAACCAATTAACCCCTTACTGGTCACAAGGAGATGAGAAGACAAGGACAAAAGGAATGAACAATGTATTTTTAACGTATACCAACACAGCCAGCCAAAATATTTGAATTGAATTAATTCTTTTTGTCTTGTTTTTTAGAATACCATATTCAAATAAAATGTTTGATCCAGTTGACAGCACTAGTCTGTATGGTGTGTATATGCATGTGAGTGATTAGAGTGTGTACATAGAGAGAGGGTCTATGTGGTAGGACTCACTGTATATTGGGGACGGCAGGTCTCTCTGGTCTCTCTGGGCGTTTCGGGGGAAAGGAGGTGGGCCGACCCAAGGAGTTGGTTGTCTTGGGAGGCAGAGGCTTCTTTGGGGGGATGGCAGGGAGCGCTGGCTTTGGAATGTCCCCAATCTTTATGTCCTCACCTGCCAGGCACACACACGCACGCACGCACGCACGCAAACACAAGCCTCTATTCAGAAGACTAGATTTCTAGACACTACTGCTCAGTACAGTACAAATCTGTAGAAGGGTAGAAACACACCACACTGCTATTTGTATACACACATACACAGACACTTACACACATAAACAAACATACACACAAAGTAAAGTGGGACAAAGTACAGCAAAGCAAGCAGAGGGTGGCCAGAACAGAACGAAGCAGGCCAAAGCAGGCCAGAACAAGTTGTACCTTTCTCTTCTCCTCTCTGGGGCAGTGACTCGGGGCGCTCTGGAGGGACTTTTTTAGCATCTGGCTTTTTGTCTGAGGAAGGCAATGGTCACCAGAATCAGGTAGACATGATGTCAAGCTTGTACAAGAACATTATGAAGTGTTAGAAACGCATGGCTCAGTCAGTATGTCAAGCACTACTGTCCCATAGAGTAACTAGTGAGCACTAGCATAGGGATAATTGAGAGGGGCAGGTAAACCATGCAGGTACCTGCAATGATGTGTGATGCCAACAATATTAGTCAACAAGATCACTGGTCTTCAGTCTTCCTGACCACAAAACCAACAGGCAGGCATCATCAACAAAAACGTACACACACACACACACACACACACACACACACACACACACACACACACACACACACACACACACACACACACACACACACACACACACACACACACACACACACACACACACACACCCACACACACACACACACACACACACACACACACACACACACACCCACACACGTGTACAGAGGCGCCAATGTCATGGGGCTACATTACCCTGACAAGATGTGTGTATTTTGTTCACCACTTGAGAGCAGGAGAGAACACATACAGAACTAGATTAACAATTCCTAAAGAAATTGTAGGTGTGGTTGCTTCACAAATATCAATGGCTGGAAATGGCATAGAAAGATGCTAATATGGTATAGTGTGAGGCGGAAAATAAAAGGTGGAAATTATCGTGCAGTGCAACTTGAGAGGTTGATGTGTGCACAAGCGGCGACTCTGCAGCAATACTACATTGGAATTTTGAGGGTTTAAAGTTGTTTACAATTTCAGAGAAATATGAATAGGCTACTATAATTGGGACATTGACGACTAGGCTAACACCGTAGATAGGGATAATAGCCTGCGTGTTCGTGGCGAAAGAGCGCATTGCGCTTGATGCAGCATTTGTTGTAGTATAGTCCAATGGCAATGATTATTATTTTTGAAAGCTAAAGTGAGTATGATCATTTCAGTTGCAGATGGAAGTAGGCTACGTCGTTAGCTATGGAATTTCTCGTCAGCATTTTTCCAAGGTTGTTGACAGAACGTTAAGTGATTCAAAAATCAGCTCAGTGCTCACACTGAGCATTCTCACCGTGAGCTAGCCTACTGCACGTGCCCATTGACCCCCATTAATTTTTTGGCGATAAAATGTCAAATATCTCAAAAAGTGTATATGGTATAAAGGTAAAAAGTAATAGCAACCTGGAGGTTTGAATGGTGTCGATGGTGTGAACGGTGTAGGAGGAGGTTCTCAAAAATCGGCAGAAGAATAATAACGGTCAGTGTGAGCGATAACAATACATGGTTTTTCAACCACACCTAATGAATGAGACTCAATGAAGCTCCTCCCTAAAGAATGCACAGGAAAAATCCTAACATAGCAGTGACATGATATAATACTGTAATATATACTTATACTGTATATACAACCCCTGGCAAGAATTATGGAATCACCACACTTAGAGGATGTTCACCCAGCTTTTTTACTTCGTAACAAATAAACAAATCACAGATATGATACAAAACAATTTTTGTTTAATAGCTGAACATTCTGGCTTCTTGAAACATACCTCAAACAAATTAAATTAAATGATTTTAATGAATGGCATATTTTTTTCCAGATCAAGTAGAGGAAAAAATTATGGAATCACTCAATTTTGAGGAAAGAATTATGGAATCACCTTGTAATTTGCATTTCTAAAACAAATACCGGCACAAGTCTAAAAATGCTAATTAGTCTGCAGTTAAAAGAGAGTGCTTACAGACCTTAACGAGCTGTTGGACTTAGCTAATTGAAAGGAAACATGGCCCCAACAAGATAGTTGTCAATTGAAACAATGGAAAGGATTATAAAACTCCTTCAAGAAGGAAATCCAACACGGAGTGTGGCAAAAGATGTTGGTTGTTCCCAGTCAGTTGTGTCTAAAATTTGTTGCAAGTATAAACAAAATATGAAGGTTATAAAAGGAAAACATATGGGTAGACCAAGGAAGACGTCAAAGCGTCAGGATAGAAAACTCAAAGCAATATGCCTTGAAAATAGAAAATGCACAACAAAAAAAATTAAAAACAAATGGGCAGAAACAGGAGTCAATGTTGTGTGACAGAACTGTAAGAAATCGGCTGAATTAAATGGAATTTACATATAGAAAAGCCAAAAGAAAACCAGCACCAACACCTAAACAGAAGAAAACAAGGTTACAGTGGGCTAAAGAGAAGCAATCATGGAGTGTGGATGATTGGATGAAAGTGATATTCAGTGATATTCTGTTCGTTTTCCAGGTGTGTTTCTCCTTGTGTGGAGTTTGGGCGAGGTTGTGGACATGTTTGTGTGACTGCGCGTAGCATGGTAACTTTAGCTCTCTGTTCCTTCGCTTCGTTACATTCTTTTACCGAGAGGCTAGGGCGGTTGTTCCAATTTAAGCTTGCGTTAGTCTATGGATAGTAAAGTTATGGGACGACGGTGCTCCGTCGGCTCACCTGTAAAATGTTTCTCTCTCCTGGGAGATCGGGTGTTTACCCCTTTGTTTTCTGTATTGGACTGCGAGCCTATTAATATCGCCTTGGAACGTTAAATCTCTGTTCCTGTTCGCCTCGTTACATTTCCTCTTATTGAGAGGCAGGGCTTGTATTTGTTTGTGCTTGTGTTAGTCAAATAGCCGATAGTTTCAGTGCAGCTGTCCATTCGTCTTTTGTGCTCTTTCTCCGTGTATGGAGTTTTGGGCGATTCGGTTCGGAACTATAGTTCTGTTCGCCCTTCGGTGCAATTCGTCTCTTAGGGAGACCGGGCGATGTTGTGGACATGTTTGCGTTTGACTGCTAGCCTTTAAGCCTTGGAACATTAATTATCTGTTCCTTCGCCTCATTACATTCCTCCTGTTTGAGAGGTTAGGGCGTGGCTCTGTTTTAAGCTTGGTCATTTTGCTGGTAAGGTTATGGGACTGCGGTTCTCCGTCGGCTCGCCTGTAAAATGTTTCTTCCCCCTGGGAGATCGGGCGTTTACCCTCCTCTAGGTTCTGCATATGACTGTTAGTGCTAGCTTATGGAATTAGCCACGTAACGTTATATCTGTTCTTTTGCCTCCTCTTATTAAATTATATTATTCTTTATTTGTTGACTGTTTATTTGTTTGTGCCTTTACGCTACTCGCCCGTTCTGATTTGTCTCGTTACCGAGACAGGGCGCGTATTTATTTCTGGCTGTTCAGATCCCTGTCCTTGCGCTCTACTTTGCGTGTGACAGTAAGCCGGTTAGTAGCGTCTGTAATAGTGTTCGTTGTTCTTGTCTTGTCTCCCCCCTTATCTGCGGGTTTCCCGCCTTAGTGGCCTAAGGGCTTAATGAATCCCCTTGCTGCGTTTGGCTCCTCCTTCCTCACACGTCACGCCCCATTACAGCCTCAAAGAATTCAGGCCATCATAAAAGCCTGAGGAGGAGCAACAAAGTACTAATTGTGATTTTTTTTGTTGATGATTCCATCATCTTTTCCTCAACATTGATTGATTCCATAATTTTTTCCTCTACTTGATCTGGAAAAAAATATGCCATTAATTAAAATAATTAAATTTCATTTGTTCATGGTATGTTTCAAGAAGCCAGAATGTTCAGCTATTAAACAAAAATAGTTTTTTGTCATATCTGCGATTTGTTTGTTTGCTACGAAGTAAAAAAGCTGGGTGAACATCTTCTAAGTGTGGTGATTTCATCATTTTTGCCAGGGGTTGTATACTGTATATTTACAAAATATCACCTTAAAACTTTTTTTTGCATATGGCTTAAAAAAGTTTGAAGTTGTTTGAAGTTTATACAAATATCCAATTAATATTCATCTATGTTGGATGTAGCTCATTGGGTGTTTATGTCAAGGTGTCAGACGGCTCTACAACTACGTCAGGTTAGGACTGTTTATGGCACTGTCTTTCTATTTGCTACCATCAAAGAATCTTTATGACAGGATCATAGATGTAATATCAATGATAATATCAGCATTTTTCATTAAGGATAGTTTCCTCCAGCTTTCTGCTGAAACATACTACTTATTATTCATGACCATACTCAGCCAATCAGCATTACGTAGCCACATTGCTAGTGTCTGCTCTCAAAAATCCTGTCGTATGAGGGAACTAAGACCAGTCAGTATTACATTATAATTTTTGAATGATACAATTTTTACAATGAAATTAGGTTCATTACAAATAATTTACTGGACAATGGCTTTTTAAGGTGGATTTTATGGTAATATTATGGTGATTTCAAACTCCATTCATTTTTGAGTCCCATGCACTCATTTGTCTGCTCTGCCCTCTAGTGACAGCTATGAGGTATAGCAAGTAAAAAATTGAATATGATTAATAGAGTGGGAAACAGCTGTACAAGAGGCAGCACTCCATTTTAGTCTCCCCCTTTTGCTAGCTACACAGCTACAAAGGTGGATCTCTATTCTCTTTCTCCATTGCACCAGCATCAGAAAGGCCGCGGAGAGAGACGCAAGCGACTTTAGCTTGCCTACTGCATCTAACCATAGAACTGAATTAACGCAATGACCGAGGTGTGTTCCAGCCACGGACAAAGACGCAGGCGATAACCAGATGACCAGCAGAACTCCCTACCAGGATAAGAATGGCCAAAGGAGACATCCTGGCCATCCACCTCACGGACAAGCCAGCTATAATCAACTCACCGCGGACTTCAGTAATACTGATCAAACATCCCAGGCATAGTTTAGGATTTTAGTCTGAATTGTTTATTGGTAATTTGATTGTATCTCGAGATTCTCGACTTTCTGCGATAATCGCTGTATAAACTTGTTGGTTAGCAAGCTGGTTAGCAAGCTAGCCGGCTGGCCTAGCATTTCATAGCTAATGTGGTAGTAGCTACTAACTAACCCGAGCAGGCCTCACAGGTTTGTTCCTCTATCCTAACGCTGACTAACATTTGTGTGATATGATCTCATTTTAGCTTACTGTAGATGGTTACCAGTATTTCCTGACCGAAGTGTGTGAACTTAATTATAGTAACGTTAGATTTGAGATCAATAACCACCATCGTGCTGCGACACAGCCAGTTTACTCCACACTCGTTTGTTCTCTGAGCACACGTGGCACACACACACACACACACACACACACACGCAATACACACACTTGTGCATACCCACAAAAAGCTCCAATACGCACACAACACGACAAATATGTCTATTTAGTAGAATGTGATATTCCTGTTTTTCCTTGTTTAATAAATCTATTTTTGTTAAACCTGGTGTCTATAACTTTTTTGTAATCCGGTACCCAGAACTGCACACGGTACTCTAAATGTGGTCTGACAAAGGTATTGTATAACATAAGCATAACTTCCTTGGATTTATACTCAATACTATTGCTTATATATCCAAGCATGCTATTAGCCTTTTTTACTGCTACAGCAGAATGCTGAAAACGTGAAAGGTGTAGTAGTTGATCAAAGCCTAAGTCTTTTTCTTTAAATTTTGTTTCTCCCATAAAGTAGTCTTGCCTTATGTTTTTATTTCCCACATGTAAAACTTTGGGCACCCCTTGTTAAAATGCCTTTTACAATTAATATCTAAGTGAACATAAGCTAACCTGACCTCTATATGGAACAGAGTTAAACAAATTTTAAAGCAAGATAACTTTTTATTTTACTTTATTTACAGTTTCAAAATAATAAAAAAAGGAAAAGGGCCCTGTACAAAAGTTTGGGAACCCTTTTGGATTATTCTTTGATACTTTTTAAAAAGACGATTACTAACGCCCAGACCCGGGTGATTTACTCATTAGGGCTTCAATGAGTCAGGTGAATATAATTCCAGGGCTGAACTATTTATTCTGAAGTAACTCCATGCCTTCTAAAGTATCTGACTGCGGTGACTGTTCTGTCTGATGTTAACAACCATGGGTTCCTCAAAACAGTTGTCCAAGGATGTCAGAATCAAGTTCACTTCCACCAATAAAAAGAAGGCTACAAAAAACTCTCAACGTTTCAAACTGTCAGAAACATTATCTGAAAATGGAAGATAAATGGAATAGTTGAAGTCAAGGTACTGTCTGGAAGACCAAGGAAAATTTCAGATAGAAGAACCCACACATCACTACAAAAGAGCTGCAAAAAAGAGTAGCAAACACAGTTCTAGTTGTTCACAGGACAACAATACAATGTACTTTAAACAACAAAGACCTACAAGGTCGGCAGTGTAGCATAATGGTTAAGGAACTGGCCTTGTAACCGAAAGGTTGCAGGTTCGATTCCCAGGTAGGACACTGCCGTTGTACCCTTGAGCAAGGCACTTACCCTGAATTGCTTCAGTATATATCCAGCTGTATAAATGGATAATATGTAAAAAATGATAAAAAGGTTGTGTAAGTCGCTCTGGATAAGAGCGTCTGCTAAATGCCTATAATGTAATGTAATGTAATGTAAGGCAGAGTTGCCAGAAAGAAGCCTTTCCTACGACCTCAACACAATATTAAGCGTCGGAAGTATGCAAAAGAAAACCTCGAGAAGACTGAAGCCTTTTCGAACAATGTGGTTTGGACTAACAAAACCAAAATGGAACTTTTTGACCACAACCAAAGAAGGTATGTTTTCTCCAAAGAAGGAGAAAAAAGGCTGAAGCATTTGTAGAGATGCTTCAGAGAAGAACACCTTGCCAACTGTTAAGCATGGAGGTGGATCCATTATGTTTTCGGGTTGTGTGGCAGCTGGGGGCACAGGACATATTGTGCGGGTGGAAGGAAGAATGGATTCCACCAAATATCAAGAAATTCTAGAGGCTAATGTTCGAACATCAGTCCAGATATTGAAGTTGAAGAGAGGTTGGGTATCCCTTAGGGAAAAAGAATATACTGTAGTATATTGTAAATATATCAAAATTATCGTGACAATATATTTAAAATATACTGCAGTATATTACATTTCCATAAGGGATTCCAGCAAGACAATGATCCAAAGCATACCTCGAAATCAACCATAAAGTACCTCCAGGAAAGACGGATGAAGGTTTCGGAATGGCAACCACAGTCCCCAGACTTGAATATTATTGAAAATATGTGGAGAGATCTCAGATATGCCGTGCATACAAGGAGGCCGAAGAATATTTCTGAGCTAGAGGTGTTCTGCCAAGAAGATTGGGAAAAAATTCCAAAAGCAAGAATTGAAAGACTCTTAGTTAGCTACAGGAAGCATTTGCAAGCTGTTATAGTTGCCCGAGGATGAGTTACAAAGTACTAACTGACAGGGTTCCCAAACTTTTGCAGAGCCATTTTCCTTTTTTTTATTATTCTGAAACTGTAAAAAATTAAAATAAAAAGTAATCTTGCTTTAGAATTCTAAGAAATGTGTCATGTTTAACCCCTTGGCGCAGATGGAAAATTTCACCTATTTAGGGGGTGCTCTGTTTAAGGCTTTATAACTCCAGATGTGAGCATCACAAAAACTTGGAAAATGGCTTAAATGAAACAAGACAGGTGTACCATTTACATTGTTTATTTTCATAATTTAAGTCAAAATAAAGTGCCACAAATGCAAAGAAACTTTGGAAAAATAGTTTTTCTTTCGGGTAAAACCAACTATTTTGGGGGGAAACCTGAATGGGATAATTGGGATAACTATTCGGATTGCAGAGTTAGGTTTCCTATGGCCCTTGTACATTCAACCACTACTATTCAGCCTGGGGAGGGGGGACAGAGGGAACGCACAAGCACAACTACGACACTTAGGCCACTCTCACCTGGTGACATTGAATCGCTCATCAAGAACATTGGTTACTTTGAGCCTTCTAAGAGAGATCTGCTAGAATTCATTGCATCACTAGAACATGCGGTAGATCTACACAGACTTACTGATGCTGATGCTTGTGTCACACTAATTGCATGCCTTCCAAATGCCTTAGCTAGAGCGCTTTCTACTGATATACAAAACAAAGATGCAGACAAAGCTAGCAGGAAGAAGGCACTACTAGAGGTCCTGGGAACTCGAGAGATAGATTGGGAAAGAATTAGGGAAGTAGAAATGCAACAAGGAGAACACCCAGCAGCATATGCTTCTAGATTATGGGAAGCTTTCTCTGATTATAGTGGTATGCCACAATTAACCCAACAAGACCCTATTTTCAAGTCTACATTGATTGCACAGAGTGACACATACACTCGAGAGGCCTTAACACTTCACATAGACTCCAATACCCCATACACAGAAATTGTAACAAAAATGACTCAACTTTACAACTCCAAAGACAACAGGTTGGCAAATAAGAAGAGAAATCCGGTAGCTGCAGTTGGAGGAAGGCCACATAAGACTGTATCATGGAGAAATGAAGGATATGTGCCAGATGACATTAAGCAGCAAAGAGGAGAGAGGCCATTGCCCTATAATTCTGATGGAAAGTTTGTTTGTTATACGTGTGGAAAGGAAGGACACATAGCTAAGGAATGCAAATCTTTTCACAGTAAGGGTCCTAATCACTCAAGTTTGAGCCAGACACTCAGTAGTATACAGTCAGCAATAACAAAACTGAGTGCAGAGAATGTTGATTTGCAGGCAGCTATTTCTAAGATGAAAAGCAATACCACTTCACACTCAGCATAGGGGTGTCAGGCCTCCGTGCTGCACGTGGCACCTTTGTCACGTGATAGATGGGGTAGGCCAATTACACAGATCGCTGTTGGAGGCCGATGTGATAATTGGTTAGTGGATAGTGGTGCTTCTTTGTCTATAATTCATTCTAATGCAACCCCTAGTCACAGCAACAGGACTATCACAATAGAAGGCTTTGATGGTACTATGTCTCTGGCTTCTCAATCAGATAGCCTTACCTTTGAAATTGGCAAAGACAGGTTTAAAGACAAAGCTTGGCTTAGTGCGACAGGAGATGGGCGTAACATTTTAGGTTCAGACATCATGAAAAAGCGCGGTTACATTATAGATTATGGCAACAATTGCATTTAGCGCAATACTGAGTCTAAAGATGAGTTTGTGGAGATTTCCGATGTTAATGCAGTGCATGCCATTAAGTGGAATACGACTTACATACACTGTTGAGAGTTAATGATGTAGATTTGGAGGAAGTGTTAGCAAAACATAGCGGTGTTTTCGCTAAAAATAAACATGATTGTGGGCGAATAGATCGTGAAGTCATGGAGGTGAATATACAAGGTCGGGATCCTCCGCCACTTCGCCAGTATAAGTACCCAGAGGAAGCAAAGCCTTACATTCAATCTACGATTGAGTCCCTTTTGCAACAGGACGTCATACGACCCTGTCTCTCACCAGCAATGGCTCCCATATGGCCAGTTCGGAAACCAGACAATTCATGGAGGCTTTGTGTTGATTACAGAGAACTTAATAAATGCACGCCTACCTGTGCGCCTGTAGTAGCTTCAACACCAGATATACAGTGCCTTGCGAAAGTATTGACCCCCCTAGGCATTTTTCCTATTTTGTTGCAGTACAACCTGTAATTTAAATAGATTTTTATTTGGATTTTATGTAATGGACCAACACAAAATAGTCCAAATAGGTAAAGTGAAATGAAAAAAAAAACTTGCTTTAAAAAATTTTAAAAAAACAAAAAACTGAAAAGTGGTACGTGCATATGTATTCACCCCCTTTGCTTTAATGTATTTTTAAAGTATCATATTTAATATTTGGTCGCATATCCTTTGTCTGTGACCCATCAACATCAAAAGACTCTCGATATCTTATTTTCAGGTACTGTTACAAGCGATACTATAACCTCTCTGCATTTGAATGGATCTCTATGGGAATTGGGGGGTGAGACTAGATTCAGATGTAAATTACGCTGGTACAGTATGGAACACATGACTGGCTAAATGGCAGTAAGTCATCAAGGGTCTAAGGTATCAAACAAGCCCCAAACCATCACTGTGCGGCCACATATGGAGTAGATGTGGATGGATCACTTTAAGGGTTTCTTCTCCTGACTTTTTTCCCCATAGAGTTTTATAGGAAAATGAGTCAGGAGAAATAACCCTTGCAGTGAGCCATCCACATCTACTCCATATGTGGCCGCAGAGTGATGGTTTGGGGCTCGTTTGATACCTTAGACCCTTGATGACTTACTGCCATTTAGCCAGTCATGTGTTCCATACTGTACCAGCGTAATTTACATCTGAATCTAATCTCACCCCCCAATTCCCATAGAGATCCATTCAAATGCAGAGAGGTTATAGTATCGCTTGTAACAGTACCTGAAAATAAGATATCGAGAGTCTTTTGATGTTGATGGGTCACAGACTTCAGGAAGTAACAGCATGCAAAGGATATGCGACCAAATATTAAATATGATACTTTAAAAATACATTAAAGCCAAGGGGGTGAATACATATGCACGTACCACTTTTCAGTTTTTTATTTTTTTTTTATTTTTTAAAGCAAGTTTTTTTTTTCATTTCACTTCACCTATTTGGACTATTTTGTGTTGGTCCATTACATAAAATCCAAATAAAAATCAATTTAAATTACAGGTTTTACTGCAACAAAATAGGAAAAATGCCAAGGGGGGTGAATACTTTCGCAAGGCACTGTACTAGCATCCCTGATACCGGAAGCAAATTATTATTCAGCATTAGACATTCCTAATGGATTTTGGTCAATACCACTGCATTCAGACTGCCAGTACAAATTCGCATTCAAATTTAAAAACACACAATACACATGGAATGTTTTGCCTCAAGGTTTTGCTAGTTCACCCACACTCTTCCATCAGTGTCTAGCCAAGGTGTTAACAGCTTTCCCCAAACCTGAATGCCTTATTCAGTATGTTGATGATTTGCTGTTGCAGACTGCTACCAGAGAAGAACACATAACCTTACTGGCAGAATTACTCGGGCTACTTGAAAATGCAGGACTTAAATTAAATCCAAAAAAAGCACAGCTTCTCAGATCGGAAGTCACATACTTGGGTATCAAAGTAAGTAAAGGGGGGCGCATGCCTGACCCACACAAAGTAGACATAATCAGGAGACTACCTGTTTCGGTGTCTGTTACTGCTTTGCGGTCATTCTTGGGGATTGTGGGATTTTGTCGCGAGTTTATTGAAGGCTTTGCAGACATAGCCAAACCATTGAATGGGTTACTGACTGGTAAAAAAAAAAAAAAAAGATTCTTTAGACTGGGGTCCGGAACATCAAACAGCGTTTGAGACACTGAAGAATGCTTTAATTCAAGCCCCTGCTTTGTGAAACCCAGATCGTTCTCTGCCTTTCATTTTACAAGCGACAGCTACCGAAGAAGCGTTATCAGCCGTCTTATTACAAGATGTTCAGGAAAATTTACGTCCAATTGCTTATGCGTCCCGTGTTCTCTCCCCTGTTGAGAAGGCTTATGACTCATGCACACGTCATTTACTTGCCGTTCATTGGGCAATGTCCCATTTTGAGTACATATATGGTTTTAATGAAGTGATCTTACATACTCCTCACACATCCCTTCAGATGTTGTTAACTGGTAAGGTGGACACTGGACTTAGGCTCTAAAAACCTAAAGACCATATACAAGCCCTTGACAATATTACCCCGCACACTTTTGTATGATGGTATACCACATACATGTGAAACTGAAGCTGTCCTTTGCACAGATGGAATTTGTGAAGTAAAACATATTGAGGGAGCAATTGATGTTTTTGTAGATGGGTCTCGTTATTGGCTGGAGGGGCAATACAGAACAGGTTTTGCCATTCACTCAGAACAAGCTGATTACTTGTTTCAATGCCCACCACATTTTTCAGCACAGAAAGCTGAAATTGTGTCTGTTCTACAAGCACTCATGATTTTCCCTGATTGTGCACTAAACATTTACTCAGATTCAGCTTTTGTAGTTAATTCCCTAACAGAATACTTACCAATTTGGAAAAAAAGGGGGTTCACAAGTGCCGATGGACAGCCCCTAACTCATGTCGGACCAATACAATCTCTATGGTCAGCTGCGAGTTCCAGTAAACACAGATATGCTCTACTCAAAGTAAAGGCACATCAAAAGAAAGGACTCTCAAAACATGGTGATTCTAATCGAATAGTTGATAAACTGGCAAAAAGGGCTGTGATAGATGGCATTGTTTATACAGAAGCTCCATACACAGAGCCTGTCTCTGCAGTAACCAGTATGGAATCAATAGATGTACGACAATAAAATGTAATGCCATGTATTTTAAAAAAAAAAAAGGGGGGGGGGGGGGGGGGGGGTTATAAATATTTTTGTTTCTCTTTTTTTTAATTACAGAAATCCAGCATAAATATGTGGGAGGTCATCTGGACAATAATGCTACCAGTGATGGCGATGAGACAAGAGTGCCCAGAGCAGCGCCCAGCACCTCTGTCTGGGGTAATTGCAAGACCACACCAGGGCGCCCTCATCAACAATGTCCAGTGGGTCCATATTCCAGTTCTGGTGAACTTGACAGCATGGTCTCCAGATCTGGACGAGCACTGCAAGGGGGAGAGTGTGACCCAGATGTACAAGGACCTCATGACAACAGCATTCCTAAAATACCACAACATGTTGGCTGCCGACTTCCAGAGTGACAGCCCAACCCCCACACCTACTGGACGAAAGCTGCTCGGGTTCCTGGATGGTGTGCTAGGAGCTACGGGAACCGGATTAGGTATTTCAAATTGGATGGATACCCTACAAATTAAAAGAAACGAACTAAAACTGAAGGAGTTGATTGCCACTCAAGTCCTACAGACTGATGCTTTCTTACAAGATAGCCTAAAGGAGGAACAGGACACAGTAGGAAATGTACAAACCATTGCATCTGCACTGTCAATCCTTGCTGACAGGGCCAGGAAAGCATTTAAAACCATTCACCAGGAAGTATATTGTGAACTACCTAAGTTGGACAGCATGTTAATGGCTCTAATGCAAAGAAAAGACAATCATATAATCAAAGTACAACAGGGGCTCCAGGGTAAGGATGATACTCTCATCAATCAAATGCATGATGGAGATGTAGACCTAGCCTACTCAGGTACATTGTGGGAATTGACATTTAAAGCCGCTGTATGCATCTGTTTATTATTGATTTTGATTCAAGGTGTTATGATTTATTGTATGTGTTCTGTCCTAAAGCGACAAAAACTTATATTTTCAAATGACATTGTAAGGCAATCCCCTTGGCTCGGGTAGTACTTGGTCTCAAATCTCTCGCTCGCTGACTATTGTTATAGTCTAGTATTTATCAGCATGGCACCAGGTTGTAGTGGTGATAATATCCACAGGGAAAGCAGAGGCACTACCAGGCAGCGCTCAGAGTCAGACCACTGGAATGAGGTGTTGCTCCCATGACGGGTAAGATTCTCCGCGTGATAGGAGAACAACCTAAGGCAGGACAGCACCGCCACTGATGAAGACTATGTACATGATGCTTTATTGCACATAAGCATCAAACGGGGGACTGTAAGAAGTCTGTCTCTGAGGCCAATATGTCTGCTAGCCACACATTCCCTTGATCTTATCATTATTACAAATACTGTTGGTGCAAGGGTAGCATAGCGAACGTGAGTGGGAAATCAGGAACTACTCAAATCAACAGACGTGCTAACTCAATCACAGCAAGACGGCCAATACACTACGGCCTAATTGATAGGTGTCACAAAACACAAAACTGTCTACATCCTTCCTAGTATGTGTATTCAACACTCCGGATCAAAGTTGGGAAACCAGATAAGAAGCAGTCATTTGAAACGTTCGTGGTTCAGTCTGACTCTGCTGAATCCTAAGTGTCATTCGTGCGCTTTGTCACTGTCGGTATCGGAAATAAACTTTGTATTTTTCATCACGTTCGAGAGACGTTCCTTTTTTCCTTACACACTTAACTCTTTGAGTAGCCATGGGTATATGCCATCAGGGCCTGCTGACTTATTTGTCTTTAATTAATGTAATTTATCTAGTACTTCTCTATCACCTATCTCAGAGTGCTTTCATACCTGTCATGTTTGGTACAGTTTAATCGTACCCGGGAGCATTTACCCCTTTAGTTCGGTACATTTGGGCAGGTGAGTATGCGCGCAATCGAACGCGGGTGCGCACCAAACAACCGATCTCGGATCACCTGCGAGAAGTGGTCTCGGGCCGCTTCCTTGTGAACCCTGGAGCAGTTTGATTGAAGTGAGAATGCAATTCGACCCAATTGCAGAAAGCGATCCTAACATGCTATGCATTTTGGTTGAAAACATCAGTTTCATGAGCTAACTCAAATATCTTTTTGCTGAATTATTATGATTATTATTAGGCTACGCATGAGAGCTTGCCTCCAATAGGCTTTTTTCATACAAGAGCGATGCATTGATATGCGTATAATTAGACTATTTTCATTTGTGTAGCCTAAGTAGTCTACTAGATAAATTGTATGTTATTAATTAATTAGTGTATAGCACTACCTACATAGACATTTTTCATGGATTCATTTGTCAGACTGTAAGCAACAGGTCATAATATCACTCCATCCAACCTTCTTCGCTCATATCTGTGTCTGATGGCAGCGCATCTGCCTTGGAATGTAGTGTAACTGTGGACATGTTTTCCACCTGGAGTCTTGATAGTCTTTCCCAATTATCCTCCTCATAACTCCACCTTTGGTAAGAACACCAAGGGAGGATAATGGCTATAAATGCATCAACAAAACGGGTTTTCGTGATTTTCTGTAGGGGTAGAAGTTTTTTTTGTGTGTGTGTAGACTACTCGCTCAATTCCTGACCAATGAACAAACACATTCAAATCCTGGTCTGCTTGGTTTGGATTTAAGCAACCGGACTATTAGGTGAGAAAGTGTTCTCAATATCTGCTAAGACATTCTGAGTACTGACTTTTCCTTTTGGCCTATTAGTATTCTCCTCTCTGGTAAAATGCTCAACAAAGTAACTATTTAAAGCATCAGCAATATCCTCATTCTTACAAATCAACAACCCCTCCATGTTCTTAATGCACTTAACTCCTCCTCTTAATGCACTTAACTTTCCCTTTCCAACTGCAGTATTGAAAGAAATGTTTAGGATTACTTTTTGCATCTTGAGCAATTTGCCATTCGAACAGCCTTTTAGCTACCCTTAATTCTTTAATTAACTTTAGTACACATATTACAATAATTAGCCTTATTAGGTCCGTATTGTCTTTTTTATATATCTTATAAAGTTTATTCTTTTCCCTCAAACTCTTCCGTATAGCTTTATTCATCCACTGTGGAGACTGCTTTTTCTAACTTACTTTTCTTTACCTTTGGAATGAATTTACCTTGTGCATCAAGAATAACCCTTTTGAACATTTGTTGTCAATATTACAATTTAAATAACATTATTGATTCCTATTTAACTATAAACAACATTTAAGACATGAAAGTGGTCTGTTGTGTGCTTAAATTGACATCAAAATAATCTTTTCACCCTCTCTCTTTCTCTAAAATGAAATCAATATGCTTTATTGCCAAAGCCTGATGCTGAAACAAGACAATGGTCTTCTCACAATACTTTACTGAGACCTTTAGCGTGTGCAAAGCCTTTTAGCACATGCAAAACTAACAACACAACCAATGATTGGTGCAAAACAAATACCATGATGAATCATTGGTCATGTTATTGGTTTTGCGTGTGCTAAAAGGTTTTGCACACGCTAAAGGTCTTAGTAAATCAGGCCCTTAGAGTCTAATCTCAAACAGTACAGTATGGGGCCTCAGCTCTGTGGGGTGCTGGTACACATATGGGGAGGGTGGGCAGAGACAGGCTCCCGAGGGGTGCCTGGGAGAATCCAGTCAGTCATTTGAACGCACAGTGCATTCTGAGAGATCCAGTATTTTTATGAGCCATTTATTAGCAATGCGCTCCACACAGCAATTCTATTGGCTAGGAGGGGCAGTAACAAGCTATCCAAAGCCCACTACGGAGTGGATACTAGCCCAAATGATAAAATGAGGGTTCTCTCTGGAGAAAAGAAGGAGGGGCAGAGTTGTTCCATCTGCCACGGTTATGCCGTAGTGCTGCCTGGTTGTCAGGTGATTGCAAGTGGCCAATGAGAGACAAGGGTGGTCAGGCAATCAGATCCCTCTGTGCTGAGAAGCAAATACACACCACCCAAATTCCTGGTACTGAGCAAAGCCGTCAGAAGGCATTGCAGAGTCAAAGAGAGAGACACGGGGAGAGAGAAACAGAGAGGGTGAGGATTAGGGGGTGAGCAATAAATGGAGAGAGATGGAGAGGACAGAAAGAAAAGGAGAGAAAATAACAGAGGGAGAGGAAAGGAGAGTTACCTGTACTCTGCTTCATGGCAGGTGTGGCTGGGGGTGGGGGTTTCTTAGGTCTCTGTGAAAATAAGGACAGTTCAACACCTCAAACCCAACCCCATGCAGAAACACAGACCCCCGGGACAACTGGAGGGACCGGCCGAGAACTGAGGTGGGGTGCAGGAGTGAGTGAGCCACAGATCGATGGATGGGAGAAAAAAAAAAACCGCTGGCTGCTCTCACCTCCTTATCCATGTCCGGGATGAGCATTTTAACAAAGTTGTCTGGGAAAACTCCCTGTCTGCCATTCAGCTCTCCAAGCCACCAGCCAGCATCTGCACACTCCTATGGGGTCAGAGACCAAAATGTACTATAGCCACAGACAGACCAACATACACAGAAACATACTTTATCCAAAGACAGACACAGAAACATAATGTATCCAAAAACAGACCTACAATCTGACATTTCAAATTTATTAGTTATTTGATGTTTTTTCATGAAGTAGTTTCAAGTAGCTTTAGGTGTAGCTAACTACTAACTACTAACTACTGGTAGCTGTGCTGTAGATTAACACTTTCCATTTTTTAGTAATTGGTGGTTTAGTTACAGATTAGTTTCCCCAACACTGGTTGCGAACTACATATATTATGATTTATGTGGTTAGACCATGTCTGTGGTTAGATTATGTCTGTGAGTTGGTGTCTGTGGGTAGGTCTTGACTGTAACTTGGCTATCTGTGTTTAGATTATGTATGTGCTCAGACAATGTCAAATCTGCCACAGGACCAAGACTCAATACAAATGAGACTATGCACATGCCAATCTGAATACACAGTTCAACTTTTCTACTGTTCAACTTTTTTTCTACTGAACAGGCCAGCCATACAGGACCAGGAAAAAAAGCTGACTGGGAATCATGGGTATTCTAGTGTCAAACACTAAATACATACAGGAGATCAGTGGCACTGTAAGATCCACAGATGGAATATACAGTGAGTCATGGTATTGGAGCCAATAGATCCCCAGAAAGAAAAAGAAAGAAAGCAATGACTTTAATGGAATGTTGCATAGCACTGTAGTTCACACTGACAACATTATCCTATTTAACCCTATTCATATAGCACCTATTTAACCCTATTCATATAGCACCTATGTGCAAAGCAAGGATAAAAGAGTTTTTTAATTTACAACATAGTCATTTGGTAGATGCTTTCAGCCAAAGTCACCTACAAAAGTGCAATTAACATGATAAGCAAACACAATTAGAGCTAGAGATAGGCACAGTTACAATGAAGTAAGTGCCACTGTCAAGGGGCATGTCTAAAGACCTGCAAAATAATGCAGAGAAGGGTTATTTATTTAGTTTTTGAAATAGAAACACTAAGGTATAGTCTGTAAAGGTATGTTTTTAGATGTTTGCAGAAAACTGCCAGCGTATCTGCCTTCCTGAGAGATTGGGGAAGGTCATTCCACTATCGGGAGACAAGGAGATGAGCTGGAGCTGCAATTAGCCGCTTTAGGATTAATGAGCATCGTTTTAACGTATGCAAAGCAAGTTCTGTCAGGAAACTCTTATCATAGCCGACCATGGTCGGCTATTAATCAAGCGTTCCATACTCAACCAATCACATGCACACACCTCTAATGGAGTGCCCTTTTTAAGCCAAGAATCGGTTCTCTCTGTACTGCTTGAATGCTGATGCGCTGCTCTTTGTTTGCTTACGGCTTGTGTTAAAAGAAATTTGCTGTCATTCTGCCGCGCCCTGCTGCTAGCCATGCCGAGGCTAACCTAGGCCTGCCCTGCCTAAAATGTTTTGCACGGTTGTTTTATGGGTGGATATTCTAGCTCATGTGCTGCTGCAAGCAGCATAGCGGATTCCTATGTCATGTAAAGCTAAGTTGACGCCAAATTCAGCATGACCATTTAAGACGTGCGGATCATCCGTGTAACCCGGTCTTTATTATCCCCTTAGCTCAGTTGCTTCAATGTGTTTTTCAAAATTTGCCAACCGGTTGTTGCTATCATTTTGTTAGTAGCCAAATACGCCTGTCAGCATGCAAATGTTTTACACGAGCCCTCGGGAGCTACACCATCTGCTTAAAAACATTAATTGGATGTGTTTACATGGGCTACTGTGCTTTGCTGACGCCCTCCAGTAAAATTGGACTTTGGTAAAGTTACATTGTGGATGTTGGTCGATTAGCTAGGCTAACGATACTCGTTAGCAAATTTACCGCCAGGAGGTTCATAAAAGCTAATACGTAATTGGGACTAATTCGGGATATTTCGCTAGTTTATACTGCTGCTGTTTTTCATGTTAAATGTTAGGTATTTGTATCCCGTTGGGAACGTTATTTTGCATATTATTACCGAGAGATTCTCTTGTTGTTGTAGCCTAGCTACTGCAAATAGAACCCGGAAGATAACTGGAATTCTTAAATTGGCCTATTATCGCTCATGGTGGCTAGCTCAAATGCTTATGTAATGCTATGCATTCTCTGGCAGCCTACCTTGCACACAAATACGTGTCACCTTTTCCCGTCTAACCTCCGAGCCGTAGTTGGAGACACAGGGGAACCGAAGCTGCTAATAGCGTGCTACTTTCCGGTTTCAGGACCAAGCTGCTAATTAGCTCACAGCTTCGGGGAAATTCCAATTTATCAACGTTACGGTCCCATGCAAATAGCGAGGATGCAGGTTTTGTTCATGTGGCTCTTTATTTACACTAATGACCATTATACAGCTTCAGTGGCGTACCGTGGGAGTAGAACTAGGCCTTCTGTAAACCTTTAACGGATGATCACTCTCAATCTGTTTCCGTTTACTTTTCCTGATTGTCAATCAAGTAATTGATTCACTCAATAACCAAGAACAAGAAGTAAATTATTAGGCTACCAAGTTATTTTGAGATAGCATTATTGTTCTGTGCAACATAAACTTGTGTTGCATTTTTGTATATCGACATTTATGATGTTGTGTTATCATGCGAAGATTCTGACTTTTAAATGCTCCATGTTTAAATGTTCAACGTAGATTTTCGTAAATGAGTATTTCTAGCCTGTATTATGCGCTGCTCTCAACGATTGGAGACACTTAAGAGGCTGTCCTCTAAATTTATGCTTTCTAATGTTTAAATCGCTTTGACTAATTTTGTGTCATCTTAAAATTAATTACATTCTTTAACGCATTCAGATTATTGCCTGATCCTTGTTAAACAATCTTAAGTTGTCTCTCTGTCGTTATCATTTCTAAATCATTATAGGCTACAAATTGGTCTTGATTATTCAGAGAATGAATGGATTGATTGTTAGGCTACTGAATCTAAATAAACGGAAACAAGTAATCCCCACTTTTTCCAACGCGCAGGCCATCGCTACATATATTTAAGTGCTACCCATTTTATGACGCAAAGAAAAATACTAGCACAGAAAAACTTGATATATTCATTGATGTTTGTTATTCAGTTATTGAATTGCTTGATTGATAATTAAGAACTATAAGTAGAAACAGGTTGAGAGTAATATCCGTATAAAGGTAAGGTTACCGAAGGCCTATTTTACAGCCGACGTTACGCCACTGTACAGCTTACAGTTTAGAGGGAGAGACCTTAAAACCAGCCACAAACGCGCTCACCTAACTTTCAACTAATTTCGTGCTTCAATGTTTGTTTTCCTTCCGTCCGCTCTCACTCACACGGACCAATCAGGATATCTTAAAAAGGTACACTACCCATAAACCCTCGTTAAAGCTGCATACCCCCATTTACCATCAGACGGCTAGCAATTATGCTGCGTTCACACCAATAAAGATAGGCGGAGCAAGAGTTCCAACTTCGGGGCTGGAACGTCCGCAGTTGGAATTATTAGACAGACTCACAGAACTATAAGAACAGTTCTGTGGACAGACTACAGGCGCTCATTGAAAGACCGGAGGTCAATTGAGTTTTTAGCATCGGTCTGATGCGCGTGCTCTAAGCATAGGCTACGGTATTTAACTTCAGTTGCTAAGCTAACTGAAACACTACTGTGCATGCGTGATCACTTCCCCTTGTGCAAAAAATAACAAACAGTAGGGCAAAGCGCCAGTTGTATATCTTGTCAAATCAAAATCTTCGTTCACATGGTAGCAGTATCATCAAGATGTATACGAACCGGAGAAAGCTTGCCGGTTCCGTGGATTCCTATGGGAGCTGCTCATTGGCGCATGAAGCCAATTCATGGAGGCTGCCATGTTAGACTATGGTGCTTTTTGGAACCAGAGCATGTGCATTGGCTAAATGTAAATGCTGCATTAGCCTACTCTGCAGGAATCGTTTTCACATTTCGTATTTCTCAATGCGTGCTCAATGCAGCTAAAGCAAAAGCAGCATTACATAATGGCTGGAGTCAGAATAAAAAACGCTGTTTTTCTTTTGCAAATAAATTTAGAAATGTGCAAGATTTATGAATAATAAGGAGCTTGCAATTTGTTTTCAACATGCGATTTATTCTTGTAAATGAGTAGGGCCAGTGCGTAAGGTTTTTAGCTATGTGCTCTCTGCAGCTAACTAAAATAAATGCTAGTGTGTGCGCTATCTGCTCAGAAACTAAAAAAGCGGCATTGTGTGCGTGTTATATGCATTTGGAGGCTACATTGGTGTATGCGGTATCTGCAACTGGTGCTGGTGGGGCCTGTTGGTGCATAGCTTACACTCTAAAAGGAAGGGGCAAAACCAGACTTCATTTTGACGCTCACTTCCTGCTTGCTGCCAGCACTGTTTGCTCCTGTATAAGTCTTTCAGGCTATTTCAACGCAAGTCAATGCTACCATGGGTCTGGTTTTCCGCAAATCACTCCCTCTGCATAGGTGCTACTTCAACTGCTGCTCTGTGCATGCCTGCTGTAGACATGCATTTCCTTTTTGGGGGTAAAGTCGGTGGAAGAGTTGTTAGCGTTCGGAAAGTGCGGAGGAGGATAACATTGTGCTTCAGTTTGTAATCGATATTAGAGTTCTAAAATCCATATAAAACCGGTTAGACTGATTCGCCCCTAAGGTAAAAATCTTTGTTGCCCTAAGGGGCAGAGAAGAAATTTTCCACTTTTTCCTCCGTTAAGCACTCGGCTAGCAGCCGGTTAGCTAATTTGGCCACCTTCTTGCTGACGGGAGGTTTTTATTTGGTTTTTCACCCTCCCCGGAGCAAAACCTAACTGTCATAATTGTCTGCTTCCATTATTAATTGGCTTACCGTAGCCTACCATAATCCGCTCTCAGCTAAACTTGATTTTTCCTGAAATATAAATAAAATATGAACAGTTCTTAAAATAATTCAGAAGTGGGTGGGAACCTGGCAAATGAAATGTGAAGCTCTACATGTGGGAATAAAACCATAAGACAATACTTGATGAGGGGAACAATCAAAATGTGCTAAATTTGAAAAAACCTGGGAAGACTCTGGGCATTGGATTTCTGCCTACGTTTCATAGCTTTAACAAATCAAACCTTTGTCGTGCTCAAAGGCTCAGGAGCTCTCATGCATCATAAAGCTGCTGCTATTAAGTTTCACCTTGCCACCTCATATTGCATATCTGATGGATTGCTGTATATTGCATATTGCTGGATCGCCGGGTTAATTTCTTACAGCAAGGCTTATTCTGCTTTATAGGCTATGTATATCTGAAATGGATGTTGGGCTTATTACTTTATTCTAAAGTCAAACCATCTCTAATAGCAAATAATTAAAATGGCTAAGCATTGTAATGGTAATCAAATCCTTATGGCAAGTTGACACTAATAGCTTGCTTCTGATGGTATTCCATACAGCCAGAGTGTGGCCTGACTTCAAATCGCAAGGTTCACCTTAGAGGTCTGCAGTTTTTTACATCCCGCTCCCGCCCGCAACCGCAACATAAATTTTTACTCCCGCCCGCACCCGCGCCACTTCGTCTAACGTCCGCCCACAGCGTAATCATTCCCGCAGCATACCGCAAAATCTATTTACTACCGTTCTGGTAACGTTGTTTTATTCTACATATCACAGTAATACAACGACACGTTTTTCAAACATGAAATATATTTTCAAATATTCAACCTGATGAATTAGGCTAGATTGTCTATCAAACAAAACAAATATAGACAGGCTGTCTGGTGTAGGCTACAAATAAAAATGGACCTCTTTAAAAATGTTTTTAAATAGCCTAGCCGAAGTTAACCCAGGATGTTTGAAGAAAAATAAACACATCTTTACGTTCTTATTAGCCTATTATTTATAATGTAAACATAGGCATATCCTTAGTAACGTTGTAGCCTGCTATAGCTTACAGCGTTTATTTTTATATTTAGCAAAGCTGATTGAGCTGTTAGAAAAGCAATGAAAAAACAAAGGGGGAGTTTGCTGTATTCAGCACTAGTCACCAAGTCACTTTAAATGTCCATGGAGGAACAGAATGTCACTGATGGATGACGGCTTCCACATCGTTCGTCTCTCCTCTAAAATCCGCCCGCATATGCTAAATGCTCTCTCCGATGGGGCACTCGAGCCTGGGATCGAGAGAACATGCCGGGCAAGGCTCGCCAGTGCAGGGAATTCAGCGTGGCGAACGCGCCACCACTGAAGTGCGTCGCCGTCTGATGCGCAGAGTTGGTAGCCTATGTACTCCGCTATTTCCATATCCACTGACCGATTTTCAACTGGGATCTGCCGTGGTGGTCCATCCTCCCAGTCAGGGAACTCTGTGAAAGTGACCTGCCTTTTGGCTGGTCGGGGTGTGGGCTCGTCAGTGAGGCTTGTTTCGAATTGCATGACTCTAATCATTTGTTTGGCAGCTGCCGTCACCTCATTCCAGATCATAATGATCATCAGTGTAATGAATAGTTGCCGAGATGTATGAGGTCTTCCTATAATTTTCAGTCCAAATGTCAGTGGTGATTGCACAACCATATTTTGCTATTACTGGCAGGATCTCGCCCTTTACGACCTCTCGTAGCTTTGTAGCCCTATCCTCAACATGCCTCGATATTGTGGTGGGGTGAGGCAACACATCACTGACATCGAATTTGCGGCTGCGTTAACAAGATTCTGGGCAAGTCCGACGAAGCCCTTGCCAGAGACGATGTCGTAAGGCTGAATGTCAGCGCAGGCAAGATCCACACATTTTTCGATTGCTTCTTTTTTATGAAACAGTTTAGCTTGACCCTTCATAACAGTGCATACATGAGGTCTGATTCCCGATGTGCCTGACTTATGGCTAGGGTTGTCACGATACCAGAATTTGAAACTTCAATACGATACTAGTATAAAAAAACGATATTCGATACCTCTTTCGATACCACGGCACACACAAAAAAAAAAAAGTCCTAGGCAAACAAAATATGATACATTTTTAAAAAATTTATTAACAACCTGCACACAGTGCTGGTACAGAACAAATCACTGAACACAGAACAAGATTAACATTATTATTACTATTCTTAAATGTTTTCCCTACCTTGTAGGCCTACACCTTATTTATGTAGTTATTATTGCTTTTAGTATTATTTCTTTTTTTTCTCTAATGTTGCTTCACTTGTAAACACAGTACAATCTCAGTGGGTTTCCCCTGTAAACAAAGGATAAATAAAATAAAACAAGAACATTCCAATTGCAAGGGTCTGGGTGTCCTTTGCAGCTTCTCTGTGGTGCTATATGAGAGAAAATCTATAATTAGATTTGATGGTATAATTATATATAACTTAAATTCCATGTATTTTTATACAATTAAAATTAATAAAACTTTCTGTCAGGTCCAACATCACTGGCAGTAATAAATGCGCAAGATCAGCCAGCTATTTTACGTCAGCTAACGTTGGGTGAAACTAATTTTGGATAAATGTGTAACGTTATGTCGTCAGCTCAGATGTCAGTGCAACCCCGTTACCTTACTTAGGCTAATGTAAGGGTCTGAGGTATCAATGGTGTAGGTTATGGTGCACTGGGCGTGGCTACTGAATTTCACTATTTTCAGACCAAAGGTGAGGAGCGCACAGCTCACAGTGCGCTGCGCAGGTTGAAAATGGGCTGGGTTATGCTGAATATTTATCAGTGGGTGTGCTTCAGCTGCACCACAGCTAATCAAATTACCTCTTTTCAGTCCTTTTAAGAGCCGTATGCATTGGACTCGTTTTGACCATGTCGGGCTATCCCGCATCACATGGTTTAGTGAAAAACGACAGCAAAACACGCCCATTCGGTCATGGTCGGGAGGCCTCCCGCTTGCAGAACGAGAACGCTAAATGCGCTAAAAGTCACTAATAGTTTATCTGGACTGTGAAAAATAAAAAGCTTTTAATAATTTCCTTAGCCTCCAATCAGTCAATAAAATACATATAAAATACATATTATAAATAATTTATTTTACTCTCCCATTTATAATTTAATGGCTCTTTTATTTTTCAACTCCTCTTTTCCTATTTTCTAGGTCCTAAGCATGCGTTTAATCATTTATCTACAGTATTTCCAATTTTCCCCATGCAACATATCCCATTTCCTTGCCACAATTATTAGTGACTTTTGTCGCCTTTAGGATTCTGCATTGGAAGACGATAGGCTATCTATTTAGCATTGATTTAATTTAATGTAATTGAGTTAAGAGGTACGTTTTTATCGCTATACGTGCAATAAGAGTGAATGTAAGCACCAAGTTTGTCATTATTCTCATTACAGACGGGTGTAAGAAAGAATACAGTACCCCTGGGAACACAGTGCAGTATAATAACAGCCATAAACAATTAAAAACATAAATACAATAATTAACATTATAAAAAAAACTATGAGCGATAAATGCAAAATATAATTTTTTCCTGCTTGGGGGATTTATTTCAAAGTCAAATTGGACCGCATATGATCCACGAAAACGGTTGATTGGCTTTTGAATAGGTTATGATCATGCACGCATTGGGGAAAGCCCTGAAATTAACAGCTCACCGTACACTGTGGTGCGATTTGCACTGTTAACGTGGTCTCATTTGGCAGGCAGTGTAATTTAGCCCAAAATAGCATTCCACTGCAGTAAAATTTAACTGGGCTGCTCCCTCATGACGGACACACCCCCCCAGCAGCGGCTTCCCTCCCACTTCAGTGCACAGCGAGTCCCCAAATTACCAAACCAGCTCAGGTGCATGCAAATCCGTGATGAAATTGCTACCTAGTCAGTGATGGCTCGCCACCGGCCGGAAAATAGAGCCCCAAATTTGCAGTTTCGCTGCTCGCTCTGGACTGACAAACCTCCACCAGCGACTCTCCTCCCACTTCTGGCGCACGGCGAGTCAAACGGGCTCAGGAGCGTGAAAATACATGCCGAAAATGTCACTTCGCCAATGCGCTAGCTCACCACCCACCATGCACCAGCCGGAAAATAGAGCCCTTAGGGTTGTTTCTCCTGACAAATTTTCGTTTCGAAAAATAAGTCAGGAGAAGAAACAGTTCAAGTTATCCATCCATATCTACTGCATATCTGGCAGCAGAGTGATGGTTTAATGCTTGTTTGATACACTGCCTGGCCAAAAAAAAAGTTGCACACACTAATATTTTGTTGGACCACCTTTAGCTTTGATTACGGCGCGCATTCATCATCCTTATGCAACGTCACAACATTTGTTTCCGTCCAGAGTTAATTTTTGGCCGAGATCTTGTATTGACGACGGGAGAGTCGAACCACTCCGTAAAGTCTTCTCAAGCACATCCCAAAGACTTTCAATGGGGTTAAGGTCAGGACTCTGGTGGCCAATTCATGTGTGAAAATGATTCCTCATGCTCCCTGAACCACTCTTTCACAATTTGAGCCCGATGAATCTTGGCATTGTCGTCCTGGAATATGCCCATTGATGGGATAACCTGGTCATTCAGTACATTCAGGTACTCAGTTGACTTAATTTCATTGCTGCATAAAGTTGGTGAGCTTAGACCTGACCAACTGAAGCAACCCCAGATCATAACACTGCCTCCAGAGGCTTGTACAGTGGGCACTATGCATGACGGGTGCAATGGCGACTTTTTTTGGCCGGGCAGTGTACGTCAGACCAACGTCAAAAGCACCACTTCACTGTACCAATCTCATGCGTAAATGAAGCTGATAAAATACAAAAACTTTAAAAAAATAAAATAAATCTGCTGAAGAAGCCCAGGTCCTTCCTGGAGAGCAGATTTCTGCGAAAAATGGCACCATCACTGCCCACTGCCATTGCAGATCAACTTAATCTAGATCAGGGGAAAGTTCTTATAAGTTTGGCTAAATTTTCCGGTAGGAAAGGGCTGATGCCATCTGGGAGGCAGCCAAACACATCAAGGCATCAACCTGGTGGACAAATGAAAGAGTTGAGAATCTGGCGGCTATTCAGTCAATCTTGAAACTCTTTGAGTCCATCAAAGATGACACCACACAAATTGAACCTGAGGAGGATCGTCAAGAATCTCCAGAGTCTCTAGCCATGGTTGAGATAAATAATTAGCCTAGGTCAAGCAAGTGAAGTTAAAATTTGAAGGTAGTTAAAATAAAAAAATTTAAGTGCAGTTAAATTTTTTGTTTAACCTTACTTTAGTCAAAAGATGATTTACTCCTAATATGTATTAGTTATTCCTAAAATAAGCTTAAATAAGGCTGTCTTACATGGAAGGAAATCACTAAAATATATTTTTACATTTTTGTTTCCTTATTTAATATGCTTTTTTAAACAAACTGCATTTGAAAAAAAATTAAATGTGTAAACCAACATCATGCTTGTTTGAAATTTCTAAAAACCTATGGCTTTCTCCCTAGCACTGTGTGAAAATATTTGCAGTGATCCCTCAAATAGGCCCAATACATAAAAAAACCAAAGATTACCAATTTCTTTCCAAAATTACCTCAGAATTTTCAAAATGACCTCAAAATTCTTCAAAAAGGGAAAATTTCACAGAATTTCCCAACTTCTAGTGGTTAATCACAAAAATCCGTAATGTTTTACCTAAAGCAGGAATGGGCGACTTTAGTGACCGCTGGGGCCATACAATTTGTAAAGGTACTTTGTTAGGGCAGAAAGGCAGCACATGCCTACCACACACACACGTGCACCCCCCCATAAGCATAAATATATTAAACTGTAAACACAGAATGTGAAAACGTTTATATTCAGAAATATTTGCTTTATTTAAACAGGTCTGTATAACCATTCGCCATTTCTCTATCTCTGTTCCCCCATTATCTCTCACATCCCATATCTTGCGATACTATGCATAGTTCAATTAACTATAGTACACACTGTAAGATGCTTTGATACTGGATGTTTGAGCAGTTGTGAATTTTGTGAATCAGCCCTATTGTGTCTGAACTTTACTTTTTAAGCCTGCGATGAGAACTGCCCTTTCGCCCATGTATTTATCACTGAGGTGGCTGTGGCAGTGTTGGTTCAAGTTGTAGCTATTTTTTCATCACAGAAATGACCTGTAAACTCACCAGACATTGGGTACGTTTACATGCACAGCAATATCCGATTACTGGAAACGATCAGCTTACGCCAGTATTTAACTTATTGCGTTCACATGGACATAAGAAATGTGATTACTCCAAAAGCCGCGTTTACATGATTCTCTCCATAATCAGCTCTGTGGAAAACGTAGCTACTAACTGCTTCCCGTTGTAAGGACAAAAATGATCCGCCCGTCAAAAATTTATGTTAGGCTATTATTATTATTATTATAGCTAGCTAGTAATTATTATAGCTACTTATTTATAGCTAATTGCTAGTAGTGGTTGATTTATATTATTGTACTAGCTAGCTTTACCGATCTCTAAATCTGGCGAATTTCCCGAAAATTTCAGTTATTTAATGTGCTAGCCACAAACTAGCTAGTACAAACACAAGCACGTAACACTGAACAATATATTTTCACCGGTGAAATGCAAATTTAATAATAAAATTCTGGAAGTGAGATGCAGAAGGAACCCCAGGCATAGCAAATGTTGACGGGTGGAATCATTTTGACGTTACACCGCCTCTTCTGCCTGACATGCGTAGTTTTGAAAAGCCGAAAGAAACCGGAGAAAGGTGTTTACATGCTCCAAAAAATCGAAAGTTTGGCCAAAAAACCAGGGGTGTTAATCGGGTTTCGAAAACACGGATTATGACCTTACATTATCGGATAAAGGTGTTTACATGACCATTTCAGTAACCAGAGTATTGCCATAACCGGGTTCAGATCGGAGTATTAGTGTGCATGTAAACGTACCCATTGTTGTTTATAGCACTGTCGCCATTAGATTCTAAAAAGAGATAATTGTTTTCCCAATTGTTCTGGAAAATGTTTTTGTCATCCACCTTCCTTTTACTCATTTTGCCACCAAACAAATTTAGCTAGCTGCCGTTGATTTGCGGCTGTAGAAGAGCTCCACCTGCTGTGCTGGCATGGTGCATATTTGAAGCGTGAACTGTTTGGCTAGCGATGACACAGATTGATCTGAATTTAATTAATTAATTAAATTATTTTCAATTCAGACAGGGCAGCACTGGCCGGATAAACCATTGGATTGGGCCGTGTGCGGCCCACGGGCCGCCAGCTGCTAATCCCTGACCTAAAGTGATGAAATTTGGTATGTGTATGTAAGCTTTAACCCTATGAAGGAGGAGGTTTTTGGAATGTTTTTTTAATTTTTTTTTTAATTCCAAGTGTTCTAGATTGTTACATCAGCATTAGAATGTTCAGTTAAGAACATTCTAATCACATGTTTGTAATCTTACACCCTAAAGCAGGGATCTCAAACTCAAATCCTGGAGGGCCGCTGTGTCTGCTGGTTTTCGATGTGTTCCTGCACTTAAGTGTTTAATTTAAGTCATTGATTGGCTAAAGAGTCTGCACACCTTTTTTCCAAGGCCTAAATTGGCTGCTGATTGAAAGGAAATCACAAAAACCAGCAGACACAGCGGCCCTCCAGGACTGGAGTTTGAGATCCCTACCCTAAAGGGTTAACTATAAAGCACCAGCCCAATCAAAACACGTGGTGGTCCTATAGAGCTCCATTCATATTACAAAATTCACTACAGTCCTTTGTACAGATTACAGTTATCAACCTCCTCATTTGGCAAAAGATCACTACAAAAGACAGCACAATTTTGGAATATTATTACTTATTTATTTTAATCTTTTTATTGTTTTTGCCTAACAGCATGGGTAATTCTAATAAAAACTGGCACACTAATAGAAGATAAGCTACTCAGCCAATTGGAGTACTGGAATCTACTGGACACCTTCCACCTATTTAACCCCTAAGAACCGCTAGTGACCATGGCGCTGATGCCATGAGATTGCTCAACTGAGATATTCATTGGTCCTGCAACCATTTTTATGTAGATTTTGAGGTATGCTTTGGATAATTGTCTTGCTGGAAGATCCAACCACGACCCACTTTAACTCCTTTGCGTAGAAGTCCCGCCTGCAGGACCTTTTTTGCTCAACTGAGACATTCATTGCTACTGCAGTCAAACTATGATTGGAAATCGCAAACTCTATGTTTTAAATTTATTGGTAGACGGTCCGTGACGATTTCTGCTGAATACCGAGTTTCTAAGTGTCACTATTTCCCCGTAGCAAGTCCATTTAACAAGCAACCCCCCACCTAGTCTATACCTACCCATGCACGACATAGTGGACAATAGCGTCTATGTTTGAGTTCATAAATATATTTATTCATCATATAAAATTAGAATAACGTCATAGCAACGCGATAAACCCAACAATAGCCTGATTGTATGCCAGAAAAGCAGTGAAAAGCCCTGCTCACTCAAATGCAAAATAAACTGTGAAAGTACTGTCTCATTCTACCATGTATTCTACTAGCAATATATGCTACTAAATATGAAATAAATATACAATCCTACCATCGGTTTTACACATCGAGATGTTCCTTTCAAAATTCAGTGGTCATTTATTGTCTGGTACAATCGGTTTGAGAAATATACAACACTTTATACCGCTATTACACTATCTGAAACGTCGCCGCGTAATACCCCCCATGCCCTGTAAGACCGTCTCATTCATTACAGTTCATTCTGGTTTAATTGTAGGCTTTTTTATCCAATAGAGTACATTATAACCTTAGCAACGCATATGCCAGGTCTTTTTGGGTGCTTTCAGAAATTTACTACAGCCCAGCGTAACGGCAGTTTTCGTTTTAACTATCTAGTATTACGCAAGCTCTATAGAATACGCATTAAGGAGGGGAGTTTCCCTTGTCCGATATGTAAGTATTTTTGCGTCTAAAATGCTGTTGGTCTCGCTGGCTACATATGTACTTTCGCGTTTCCACTCGAGCACTGTCTTTCCAATATGTTTGATAGCCCTATTGTTATTGTCACATTTTGAGTGCAGTTCACATACTGTAGTGCAATCGTTAAATGTATTTTTGATGTAGGCTACCGGTGTTCATTGAAGATAGAACATCTGGCAGCATTTTGCAGATGGTCTAATACTATTTTATGTCCATGTTATCATACATAATATAGGTGATGGCGTATACTTGTCTCTTAAGGCATGACAAATGCTCATTCCAATTTACTGTGTGCTGATATGTGGTAGATTAAGGTAAAACCTTCCTTGGAGTCATTATGAATAGGAAAATTAAAAACAACTACAGAAAAATGCAATCCCAGGACAAAGGTATACATACTGTAGAGTACAGGGACAAGTGATGTTTTATTGAGGTACAAGAGTGAATGATTAGGCAACATATTTAGGTGTATGTAACACTGTGATATCAATGTTTTTTATCTTAAGCCACCAGAAGGAGCAAATGTATATGCGTTATAATGTACAAAACTAATTTTATTCATTTTATGACATGTTTTGCATAGGGGTTTTGGACCCATAGATATCTACCACCCTATACTGATGAGAATATGTAATTCTCACTTGGAAATTATGCAAAAGTGAGTTTTATGAGCCAAAACTGTTGATTTGTAGTTAAATATATCATTATTTTTTTTAATTTGCAGCAGTGCACAATTTAGCCATTTGGATAGATTTGGAGACACTAATGGACAACAGGATACACTGCTATATTTTGCATCATAGACCTTTAGTAGTTCTGCATATCATCCTCAGATTTTGCAAAACTTGTGGACATGGAGTTTATGATCCAGGAAATGTATATATATTACCGATTTCACTTATGTAGCTCTCAGCAAAATAAAAAAAAACTATTTCAAATTTTTTTTTCTCCAAAGTTTCTTTGTGCATTTGTGGCACTTTATTTTGACTTAAATTATGAAAATAAACAAATCTAAGTTTGTATTGTAAATGGTACACCTGTCTTGTTTCATTTAAGCCATTTACCAAATTTATGTGGTGCTCACACCTGGAGTTATAAAGCCTTAAACAGAGCACCCCCTAAATAGGTGAAATTTGCCATCCGCGCCAAGGGGTTAATAACTCTTGCATTAGGCTATATTTTGCCTAATTAAGTACAACAAAATAATCAATATATGTTTATTTCCAAAATGCAGTATCCACCATTTGAAAAAACTGACGCCTACTCATGACTGCTTATTGACAAGCGAAAACTGGGTAACTGATTGCACTTTAGAGCATGTGAACGTTGCTAGCGCACACACAGGAAATAGAAGCTCAATATACCTGATCCAAACGTGGAGAGCAAAATCATGTCAAGCAACGTGTGGAAGAATGTTGAGAAACTTAATACTAACGAGGCAAAATGTCTGTTTTTTTTAAAGTTGTAAAGTAATTTCAGAGAAAAGAATAGGCTACTATAATTGCGACATCAATGACTAGGCTACCACCAGGAAGCAACCGTGGATAGGGACAAGGGGTAGCCTAATAATGAACACAAACCCAT
The DNA here is from genome assembly GCA_029718625.1 of Synaphobranchus kaupii. Lineage (NCBI taxonomy): Eukaryota > Metazoa > Chordata > Actinopteri > Anguilliformes > Synaphobranchidae > Synaphobranchus > Synaphobranchus kaupii. The sequence continues at coordinate 76,324,413 of CM056377.1, read as the reverse complement.
AGTTTTGTTATTCCAGGACATTTGATTCTGCAGAAATATAGCCCAGCTATAATTACAAAACGAGCTGGAATTCTTAGAGCAAGTTGCAACTATATTAGATACCTTCGCTTTTCTTACCAACTCGTAGCCTACGGCTAAACGTTTGGTACCTTTTGAATCAAATTAATATAACAATATAATATTATGTTGTATTTCAGAAAACAAATATTTGTTTACAAAAAAGTCATTTACTTTACAATGGTAATAGCTAGCTATGATAAGACATGGTCTGCTAATGTTAGGATACTTATTCCACACACGATTCTTTACATCCCAGTTCTAAATTAATGTTCAGATTAACGGTAGCCAAACACCGAACAATCGCACCATTTTTTCAGCCAGATATTTAGGGCACTGAGCCGGCTGTATTTCTCACTGCCACAGTTTAAAACAGAAAGTGGTCCTGAGATCACAAGCAAATGGATGGATACAGTTATAGGCCTATAATGAAATAAAATCGTTCTTTAAAACTTCAGATTTTCTCAGCCTGGTGTAATTTCTGCTCGCATGAATGATTGCAGTTTAGAGTGTTTTTTAATGATCGCGGGAGCTTGATGTTGAAGCCTATGTCATCCACTCTAGCACCCGGAAAACAGTAGTTTAAATGTTAAAATCCTTGAAACCACTGGCAACATTTAGCCTATGTTGCAAACATAGAATCCCTGATTACAACTGCGCTTGTCAGAGATGGCAGTAACAATATTGTTATAACACTGCCCAATTACTGTTACCATCCGTGCATGCATGTTGCTAAAAATGTTATTTTCATTTTATCTTCGCTTGACATTTTTTGCATGTTTCTTGCCCGTACTATACAAAAATTGTTTTTTGATTGTCAACACAGAACCACAGTAAGGCTAAATATCCTGCACAGTGCACCTTTATGTAGTTTAATTTTTCATTTTAACTGAACAGAGCTGAATGAAATGCCAGGCAGGTATAGCCAGCCAGTTGTATGTAAAATGTGGCTACTTATATGGATGGATCACTTTGTTACAGTCAACCATGATGATTTAGTCCATAAAGTTCAATAAAAAAAATTGTCAAGAAAAACAACCCTTAAAGTGATCCATCCATATCTACTGCATATCTGACAGCGATGGTGTGTGAGTGATGGTTTGAGGCTCGTTTGATACCTCAGACCTTTGATCACTTACAGCCATTTCACCAACCATGTATTCCATACTGTTCCAGCATAATTTACAGCTAGTCCCAACCCCCAATTCCCATAGAGATCCATTCAAATTCAGAGAAGTTATAGTATCGCTTGTAAGAGTACCAGAAAATAAGATATCAAGAGTCTTTTGATATTGATATCAAACCCGGTCTGCAAAACCTTAGCTTCCGGAATTTGCTTCCTCGTCCACTGCCATTACTTTGGACACACTTTGTTGACAGGCACAGTAAGTACAGCTTCACGCTGCGCCCGCTACACAATAGGCATAGATGAGCATGCTGATCAAGCTGGGGACCTGACAGGAGATTTGGAAGCGATGCTCCAATCAGCATGGAGGAAAATGACACTCCCTGTATTACACAGTGAATGAAGCTTGATATAATTCTGTCCAGGGACATGAATATACTGCCTTCTAATATAGGAAGAGCACCATCATCTAGGGAACTCACAGCGCCATGAGTAACGCACATACATATAAGCAGCTGGACGTTCAACTTGGAAGAAAATTCAGGCAAAGTATCTTGCTCAGGCCACAGCAGTCCACAACCTTCGGTTAGCAAGCTAGGTTCGAGACCACCCTGAGTGACACAACAGCACCCTGGCTGATGAATTCTTCGACAGTCATGCTCACCTTGTTGATGATGGCCACGATCTCCCCTTCCTTGATAGACAGTTCGTCTTCATTTTGCGCTTCATAAGGAAATATGACCTTGCAATATTCCTTTGCTGTAGGACACACAGAAGGCAGGACATTCGGCACGTTAGCACTTGCATAAAGCAGCAGGCAAGTTCTACCAGCTCAGACAGACACCTGTGCTTATATTCTCATAACATGCACTTATCCAAATGCACACACGCACGCAGATGGATTTTTCCCTGGGACTGGGACTTCAATCAATGACCCTCTGGTGCATAGTCCTGGGGTCCCTAAACTTCATCTCAAAGCTGCAGAAATAACCATCCTGTGGCTTAGAATCCCTGCCTGAAAACAATGGCTAACTTTCAATCAGTGGCTGTTCAACACACTAGCACACAGGAGTATGTCTAAAACATGACATCATTACATAATGGATCTGTATGACATGGACCTATTTAGAACAATATGAATATATCAAAATTGTAACAATAGCAATATCACCAAGGACACATAAAGCATTTAAACTTTGTTTTATTGCAAATGCTAAAATGTGTTATTTATGAAATATGGGAAATACGTATAAACGACATATTGTAAAAAGGGGAAATATTATTTTTCACCCGACTCGTTCAGAGACCAGAGTTAGGAATAACTCTGCTGTCGCTCACCATAAGGAGCTGTGCTGCAAGTGATCTTCCCTGCCTCCGCTCCAGTCTCACTCACCTTTGACCTTGCCATCAGGCTCCGCCTTCATGGCTTCTGGTGTGACGGAGAGCGCGGCGGCTCCTTTCTTCACCAACTGTTGTGCCTGTTGCTGCTATAGAGAGCAGAGACAGGGAGGTCAAACGGATGACATGATCACAGACAAGACTGCTATGAGTGCAGAGAGTGACAGACAGGACTAAACAAACACAGAGTCCAAGACCGTCACAGAACATCAGACACAGCTACATGATCATACACCGGCAGTGTAACATGGCATCAGACATGACAACACAGGTGCAGAGACACAAATGTGCACCGGCTTCCAAACACTTGCTCTGGACAAACCTAGACCCCACTCAAAATGCACAATACACAGCTTCCCTCCAGTCATTGCACATATACAAATACTTGGATAAAGCAGCTGTCATGATTTGCTTTCCTGTCAAACAGAGAAGTGCCCTGCCCTCATCCTCTCCTACATGCAGCATTTCCATTTGAAACATGTGAGCATGAAGCTTATTTGTTGATGTAGTCTGCTTCCTGTTTCCCTCATTCTCTTACACACACACACACACACACACACACACACACACACACACACACACACACACACACACACACACACACACACACACACACACACACACACACACACACACACACACACACACACACACACACACACACACACACACACACACACACACACACACACACAGAACACACAGACGGAGCTGAGAGTCCTAGAAAACAGAGGGTGTGTTTTGTGTGTGAGAGGGCCCTGTTTCAGCCCCTTCCTGTGGTAGAGCCACACTCGTTCCATAAACAGCGGCTCAGGCTAGCACATAACACTACTCTCTCACACCAGGCCAGATAGCCAGCAGCACAAACACACTCCAGGTTCTGTTCCAGCAGGAAGCACACCCTCTATACCTCTCCTCCAAAAGAACTCCAAATGTTCTCTCTCTCGTTCACTATTCATTTTCCTCTCTACCTCAATCTTTCTATCTCCTTCTCTCTTTCTTTGCCTCTTTCTATCATTCATTTAGTCCCTCATTAAATTAAGTGCAATCACACTGTTTTATGGGTGTGAAGTGTTTGGCTGTGTTGAGAAAGATTTATAAAAGAAAAATGACATCACCAAACATCAACAGCACACTTTTCATGTAACCTGCACAATCTAAATGATTTCTGATGTAGAACCTCAGATATTACATCAATGCCTACATTTCTATACAGAAATAAGTGAAGAAAAATTTGTGAAAGACAAATTTATGGTATTGATGAGTTTGTACTGGAGTTCTACTAGTTTTTTCCACTGCCAATTCTTTAATCCTCTCTCTCGGTCTCGCTCTCTCATATTATGTTTAAAAACACACATCACTGATATTTAATTGAAAGCAACCAAACATAGTATAACATAAAATCTTTATATTATCACACATTCAGAGCAAATAATTAGTACATAAAATATGAGAAAAATAAAAGTTTCTCTGAAGCTGTGACTTTTGATTACTAGAGGGGCTTGACAGAGCTTGACAAAATACAATGGCAATCATCAAAATAACTAAAAAGATGACAAAGTCTCTCCAGTTCCCTCCTCCTACCTTCCTTTTCCCAAACCAACCTTCTCCAAACACGATCTTTACCTTCTCCCCAAGCTCAGAATGCCCATATGAGAGATACAGAGACAGAAAGAGAGTGAGAGAGAGGGGGCACCCAGGTCTACAGGATGGCTGCCCCCCCCCCCAACACCCAAACGTTCCCTTCACAGGGGTCTGACAGTACAGACTTAAACACCACATTTCTCAACTTAATTAGCTCCACACATCTTGCATCCATCTGCTTTAGGAAATGAGACAGAGGAACAGATGGAAGAGAAAACAAAGCATCAGAGTAAGACAGACATCTCAGTTACCTGCGTCTCCTGCGCCCCACTTTGCTTCCTTTCTATACCTCCTCCAGTTGCTCTGTCTGAGGAGCAAACTTCCCTTTCTCTATCGCTCTTTTCCTCTGTCCCCCTCTCCCTTAATCTACAAGCCTTCACCAGTCTGTTCAGTCTGAAAAGCATAGCTTCCTCTATCCTGCCTAAATAACCTCTTCAAGAAATCAGAGCAAGAGAGAGAGAGATTTGTAGGGGCTGGACATGGTTTGTGGTGAGGTTTTTGTTTGGTACATTTGCATAAATATGTTTGCATAGAGAGGGTAGTGCCTCTGTGGGCCAGAGTGTGTAGACAGGACATGGCATATGGAGTGTGACAGAGGAGTATGACAAAGAGCATGTACAGAGGGTAAGGTAAATGGTGTGCATAGGAATGTGTGTCTGCGCGTGTGTGCACAATAGTGTGGATAGAGGGTACATTATATGGTGCAAGTGTTTGCGTTTGTGCTTGCAGAGTGTGTGTACATAGAGTGTGGCATTTTAGTCACCCTGTATGCCATGTTCTCTGATGTGTGGCAAAAGGGAAGCTGAGCTGTAACTTCCTTTGCTGGTGAAACTGAGACTGTGTGTGTGTGTGGGGGGGGGTTACAGTCCTCATTCCTTTCCTACCCAGCTAACCTCACCTACACAGCTCCACATCACGCTGCCCTAATTACCTCACATCCTGCCCCTGACTGTGAGACTAGAACCCACTACACCCTAAAGCAAGTACACTCCAAAGCATAAGCGCACAGTGAAGCAGACATACAAGGACCTTAAACAAGGACTTACCCTAAACAGGATATAACCTAACAAATAGATTTGAATGAGCAGATTTACCCAAATACACCATAAAAGCACATATTTAGCCTAAAGCTAAAGTAAATGAGATTTACTCTAAAGTAGACACACAATACACACACAGTAACTACTTGTTAATGTGTCTGATGTTAAGTAGAACCACAATTATGCCCATAAACATTATATTTCCCCCCCCCCAGATTTTTTTTCTAGTAAAGACAAATGTTCAAAAACAGATTTCTCCGTTTTTACTTCCCACTGCTTTATCTTCAGGACACATAATGCTCATGGTTTTCAGATCTAAACACTGGAAAGAAGTCTGAGAGCTACTCAGCCAGGCCTGTGCTGAGGCGTGATCTCTGTGTCACTGCCAGCCATTTACATTGTAAATGAACAAGCCACTCTCTACAGAAATATAGAGGAAGGCAAATAAAGATTGAGAAAGACAGCTCCCCATTACCTGGGATATTACAGTTTTTTACAATAGGTTACAAGAATTTCTCAACACTGAGTTCACTTTTTCAAAACTCTTCACAAAGTTACCATAACAGCAGTCTATGTGGACCAAACTGAAAGATTTTTCATTGATTTGGCACACAATGGATTCAAAGACCAGAGATTTCAAAATTCTTTAATTATTTTCTCACTCAAACTCAACCACTATCAAAACTGTATGCATACATTTTACAAATATTTACATACTCTTTTCAAAACTGTTAAATTTAAGCGCAAAACCTAACATACAAAACTCAAGTGGACAGCAGTTTGCTAAATCACAAATACTATTCTGATTTATATTCAAAATCCTGTTGGAATTTTTGATTCCATTTTCATTTTGTGTATTTTGCATGCCAAAAACCCTGGCAAAACTTGTGCACTTTGAAGCTTTAACTGCAGTACTTCTATTCTGTATGACATTTTTTTTCTTGACTGTATTGTTACAATGTATTACTGTAGCATATATTACATTCTATAAGAGGTCACATTGCAAGGGGAAGTTTCTAAAAAGTAAAAAAAGCATATACAGTTGTGTTAAAAAAATAGCAGTACAACATCAGTAACCTTATTACTAGTAGTGATATTTCTGCATGGCAAATAATTTACTTGTAGATGTAGTAGTGTAATAGAAAAACAACAGACCCAACTGTCATGACATGCACGCTGCTTGTTCTGAGTAATTGACTCATTCATTAAAAGGTGCGTGTTCAAAATAATAGCAGTGTGGAGTTTAATTAGAGAATTCATTCATTCTGTGAAAAAACAGGTGTCATTAATTGTCCATTATTAAGGAAGAAGGGAAGCAAATGTTTCACACATTGTTATAAAATATATTTCCTTCTAAATTGCTAAGTAAAATGGGCCGTTCCAAACATTGTTCGGAGGAACAACGTAACTTGATTAAAAAGTTGACTGGAGAGGGGAAAACGTATAAAGAAGTGCAGCAAATTATAGGATGCTCAGCTAAAATGATCTCAAATGCTTTAAAATAGCAACAAAAACCCGAAACACGCGGATGAAAACGAGCAACTACTGTTAAAACGGATCGAAGAATAGTCAGAATGGCAAAGATTCAGCCAAAGATGATCTAAAATTACCTGTAAGTGCTGTTACAGTCAGAAGACGTTTGATCGAATCTAAGCTATCAGCAAGAAGCCCCCGTAAAGCACCATTGTTGAAAAAACGGCATGTGCAGAATCGGTTAAAATTTGCCAAGGAACACATCGATTGGCCCAAAGAGTAACATTCTGTGGACTGATGAGAGTAAAATTGTTCTTTTCGGGTCTAGTGGTCGTCGACAGTACGTCAGAAGACCCCCGGGTACTGAATTCAAGCCACAGTACACTGTGAAGACATTGAAGCATGGTGGCGCAAAAATCATGGTATGGGGATGTTTTTCATACTACGGTGTTGGGCCTATTTATCGTATACCAGGGATCATGGATCAGTTTGAATACATCAAAATACTTGAAGAGATTATGTTGCCGTATGCCGAAGAGGAAATGCCCCTGAAATGGGTGTTTCAACAAGACAACGACCCCAAACACACGAGTAAGCGAGCAACATCTTGGTTCCAGACAAAAAGGATTGAGGTAATGGAGTGGCCAGCTCAATCCCCGACCTCAACCCCATTGAAAACTTGTGGGGTGACATTAAAAATGCAGTTTCTGAAGCAAAACCCAAAAATTCACAGGAACTGTGGAATGTAGTTCGTTCATCCTGGGCTGAAATACCTGTTTCTAGGTGCCAGAAGTTGGTTGACTCGATGCAAAGCAGATGCGCAGCAGTTATCAAAAACAATGGTTATGCAATTAAATATTAGTTCAGTAATTTAAAGTGAAGTTAAATCTTGAAAAATTTCTTCAGTTTATACAGTAAGTGTTTGAGTTTGAAGAGAAAAATGTCGACACTGCTATTTTTTTGAACAGATTAATATTCCTTTTCTTTGCTTCCTGTAAAAGAATAACGCAGACTTGATAAAATTTGTTAATGCTTTGATTTGGAATTGAATGTGTAATGTTTCCACTACATTTGAAATATGGAACTAAAAGTTATTAAAAAATATTTGCACTTTATTCACTTTTTTTAACGCACTTCTATTTATTTGAACACAACTGTACATGTACTATACTATCAACCAAAGATCCACATGCAGTAAAGCTCAGTGCAGTATTAATTTGAGTATTAATTTTTTCTACATCAAGATTGCACTGAATGATAAAATTATAGTAACAAAAGGAGAAATGCTTACAACAAAACTACAGAGCACAAAATGATTTGCTGCTAACTAGAGTTGCACCGATATACACTGCCCGGCCAAAAAAAAAGTCGCCATTGCACCCGTCATGCATAGTGCCCACTGTACAAGCCTCTGGAGGCAGTGTTATGATCTGGGGTTGCTTCAGTTGGTCTGGTCTAGGCTCAGCAACATTATGCAGCACTAAAATGAAGTCAGCGAATTACCTGAATGTACAGATTGACCAGGTTATCCCATCAATGGGCATATGCCAGGACGACAATGCCAAGATTCATCGGGCTCAAATTGTGAATGAGTGGTTCAGGGAGCATGAGGAATCATTTTCACACATGAATTAGCCACCAGATTCCTGACCTTAACCCCATTGAAAGTCTTTGGGATGTGCTGGAGAACACTTTACGGAGTGGTTCGACTCTCCCGTCGTCAATACAGGATCTCAGCCAAAAACTTATGCTACTCTGGAAAATAAATGTGGTGACATTGCATAAGGTTGTCGAAACAATGCCACAACAAATGCGCGCAGTAATCAAAGCTAAAGGCGGTCCTACGAAATATTAGAGTGTGCGACTTTTTCTTTGGCCGGGCAGTGTATATCTGCCAACGATCGGTATTGGCCGATAATACTAAAAATTTGGATCGGCCAATGGTATAAAAATCAACCCATGGTCAGCTCCGATTATATCCTGGCAATCAAAAAAAAAAAGTATGCTTATTTGTAATCCAAGAGTTTGTTTTCATTTGCCTATCAGATAAAAACATAATGGCACTTTTCACTTTCACTTCGAAGTGAGAGCAAGTTTTTGATATTTAATATTTTCTTGTGGAACCGCAATATCACTGTATATCTCTTGCTTGCACTGTAACTAGTGCAACCTAACGTTATGGCGTGTTCATGTCCACTCCACATTTTGTTACACAGACAGATTTCCCAGGCAGAGGCTCCCAAGCACAAATGATTATTGATTTCCAAATGAAGAAATATGCACGTTATTTTCGGCATTAAAAAATGTATTTTGCTCACCTGGTGTTGGCTCGGGTATATATTATTATTATCTCACCTAAAATGAGAAACAGCTCTAACACGGGAGACGGACAAATATTAACGTTTTTCTCCTGTTTATGATTTTTCTCCTGTTTATGATGTGCTAATATTTTGCAAAGGTCAGAGGATTGTTAACATTAGCTAATGCACAAGGTGCGTAAAATCTTGGTAAAGCCCCTATTATTTCCTCCAAAAGCAATGATTAAGAAATAAATGACCCCAACAACTCCACAGCACTTTAATGTAATCAAATGTAAGTTAGTTTGAGCTAATATATTTTTATTGAATGTTCAAAAAAATATTTTTCACTGAACATAGTAACATTGTTAAAGATGCTCTGTATGCAATCGTCGAGTTTTAATTACAAACCTCAAATCAAAAAAAGTTGGGACAGTGTATAAAATGTAAATAATAACAGAAAGCAATGATTTTCAAATCCTTTTTGACCTGTATTCAATTGAAAACAGTACAAAGACAAGATATTCAATGTTATAACTAATCAACTTTATTGTTTTTTGTAAATATATGCTCATTCTAAATTTGATGCCTGCAACACATCCCAAAACAGTTGGGACAGGGGCATGTTTACCACTGTGTTACATCTCCTTTTAACAACACTCAGTAATCTTTTGGGAACTGAGGACACTAATTGTTGTAGTTTTGAAAGCGGAATTTTTTCCCATTCTTGCTTGACTTCAGCTACTCAACATTCCGGGGTCTCCAAACGTGTGGCGTCTTTTGCATTCATAATGCGCCACACGTTTTCAATGGGAGACAGTTCTGGACTGCAGGCAGGCCAGTCTAGTACCCACACTCTCTGACGACGAAGCCACGCTGTTGTAACACATGCAGAATGTGGCTTGGCATTGTCTAGCTGAAATAAGCAGGGACATCCCTGAAAAAGACGTTGTCTAGATGGCAGCATATGTTGCTCCAAAAAGCATGTACCCTTCAGTGTTAATGGTGCCTTCACAGATGTGCAAGTTACCCATGCCATGGGCACTAACATACCCCCATACCATGACAGATGCTGGATTCTGAACCATGCGTTTGTAGCAATCGGGATGGTCCTTCCTCTTTGGCCCGGAGAACACGACATCCATTATTTTCAAGTGAAAGGGGAATGGCGCCTTAATTTGCGTTTATCCCACCAGGTTTTAACAAACTTCTATCATTTCCTTGCCGGTTGTACAATGTGGGTAGTTCCAGCATCTCCTAATTTCAATTGGAGGCATATCCCAATCTGCCATAAATTCAGCCATACATGCAGTTACCTCAAGCCTCGTCCGACATGCCAATGAATACCCATCACACCTGCCAGACAAGAACTGGTAAAACAGGAGTTCATGGCTATCTTTGGATTTCCCGGGGTTCTTCCCCAGCAGAGAATGCTCTTATAGAATGGATTAGAATAGAATAACTTTTATTTTCCTGTTAGAGAACTTCAGTTGTAGCCACCAGCTACAACAAAAAAGACATAAACAGTGGGGCAGACCCACAACACACAAACAAACATATCAAATAAAGACTTCCAATAGAATCATTGCATTAATCAAATTAATTAAGTGAATTAAAGTGGAATACAGCCATGATTAAAAATATCCCCCGCTGTCCCGAGATGTCCATTGTCATTAAGAATTCCAACAAACTCCGCCTCCACGACTTTCCTCCATACACGCAGTGTTGCGGTCTCTGTACACTGTCGAAACGGAGCACCGAACTGCGTCAACCTTCCCAGTCGTCGCCTTACTCCTCCCCCGCATTATCTTCTCCTTCCCTTCCCTGGTTGCCTTTTGAAGATTGCCTGAACTCCCGGATCAGCCGCGACATCTTCAACTCCGGTGAAGAGCGATGGTAAACCTTGTAGCTGCAGATCCAATGGACATTCCCGAGCATATTTTGCGAATGCGTCTCCATGGTGACGACCACAAACAAAATTATCCTGACTAGACAATTCGTCAATATTATGAAAACAAGCAGCAGGAGTGCCCTGAAAAATCCCCAGCCCGCTTCCCCATACCACAACAGACACACAGCCAATGAAAAAAACAAAAGAAAAAAGCCAGACACAACAAAACACATTCAAATTAACAAACACGAACACGAGAGACAGCTGGACTACATGTGGCCATTACAGCACCACGTGACGTTATAGATGTGAAACGTAAGTGAGCCCAGTCCATCAACATCCAGGCGATTTGCGATGCTACGTGTAAGGTTACACATGTATTTGCAAATTATTCTGGATGAAGCTATGACTATATTGGCCAATAGTTCCTGCAATCTTCCGGGGGGACAATCTTCTGTTAGTGGACAATGTCCATTAAAAACTTTGCTCATAACACCTATATCATATGGAGGATTATTCAGCCCAAAATGAAAATGAAAATGAAATTGGAAAATGAAAATGGAGGATTATTCAGCCCAAAATGAAAATGAAAATGAAAAAGTTTTCATTTTCATTTCCATTTTCATTTTCAAACTGTATCTATGTAAATGAGGGGGTATGGTCCTCCTATCAATCAAAGCAAGCAGGGTGGGCCTCATACAGGTTTAGTGCAGTAGCACTTAATGAACACTAGAGGGAGCATAGCATAGGGATGGGTAACAGTCTATGCTTGATACTATGCTCTCAGGGCACTCGTAAGTTTTAATGGATGAAATGATGAAGAATCTGAGCAGTGTTATAAAGTATTCTTGTTTTATGAAAGAAACGGAGCTAGCTGGCCAGCGCTACGCTGTGTAGGCTATAGGTCAAACCTGCGAGGTGGAAAATCCACGTTCAGAAAGTGAAAGTCCTCCCCAATCATTTGTTCCAATCACCTGGATTTGCTAATTATCACAATTCTGCAGCCAAGAGGTAGGAGCTAACTAGGCTAATTAGTGAAATCGTGAGTTCATGGGTGGAAGAAACACGGCAGGACTTTTACTTTCTGACCCCTGGAATTTCCACCTCTGCAAACCTGGTAGTAGCCTACGATAGGCTACATTGTGCCAGGTTAAACGTTGGATTGGATCAGTTGTGTTGAACTGCTGGAAATAAATTAAATCCTCTCTTAAAATAAATGAAAAGACTGCAAATGAGTCACTGGATCGTTTAAACTTTTAACCTGACTTCATGTTTAAAATAATTAAAAGAATGAAATGAAGCAAAGACAACAGACAGAGAAAGGAAGGGTGATCACAAGGGAGAGAAGATGATCACATGGAGAGCCCATTGTTAAAGATGTACTGCTACATTCTAGAAAGTTTGTGTAATTAAAAAAAAAACAATGATAGGAAATATAAGACACTGTAAACCTTAAAAATGTAAGAAAGTTAGTTCAAAGTCAAATTACTTTGTAATTTCAGGAAAAGAAACCCTAGAGAAATTTCATAGCCCTAGAGAAAACAGTGCGAAGGATGAGAGGTTTATCACAGAGAGAGAAATGATAGTGTTAAGGATGAGAGGTAGATCACAGAGAGAGAATTGACAGTGTTAATGATGATAGGTAGATCACAGAGAGAGAAATGATAGTGTTATGGATGAGAGGTAGATCACAGAGGAAAACTTTAAGGATGAGAGACGTATCGCAGAGAGACTGTGTTAAGGATGAGAGAAATATCCAAATCATTCGTCACAGGGAGGAGGATAATGGTGCTCACCTTCTCAATCTCATTTTCAACATCCATGGAGCGGGGGCGGAGCTTAATTGGTCGGTCCTTGAAGATATCTCCAAAGCCGAACCCCCGGATCTTCTTGGGCTGGATCTCGCTGCTGGACGTCATGCTGCCTGCGTCTGACCTGGTGCTGCTGGAGTCTCCGCCATCGCTCTCTGAGCCTGTGCTGTCCTTTACGCCTGGGACCAAGCCACGTGGGGTCAGAGGTCACACAGAAATACACACACATACATCCACCAAAATAATTGGCACCCTTGATAAAGATGAGCAAAAAAGGCTTCATAAAATAAACAACACGTAAAATAAACAGATAATGAGATATCTTATATGCTCAAAAATGGGGAAGTTTTATACTCATATAAATGTTCAGAGAAAAGCTTTTTTTTTTAAAACAGATAATTTTATTTTCCCAAAAAAATGTGTCAATTATTGGCACCTCTGTTTTCAGTACTTTGTTTACCCTCAATTCACAAGGTTAACAGTACTGAGTGGTCCATACAGAAGCAAATGTACATTCATGCACATGCACATCATTCACAGATACACACACACACACAAAAAGACATAGAGCATACACTTTTAGGGAATACATTAACATCGTTAATGTATTCCCTAAAAGTGTATGCTCTATGTCTTTTTGTGTGTGTGTGTGTATCTGTGAATGATGTGCATGTGCATGAATGTACATTTGCTTCTGTATGGACCACTCAGTACTGTTAACCTTGTGAATTTAGTTTAAATTAACATCGTTAATGTATTAACATCGTTTCACCAGTAAATGAAGAGAACACAACGGTGCCCCTACTTCTCCCCCCAGGACAGGCTCCAGACCCCCACAGTGCCTCAGTGCCTCAGTACACTCATTACACCACTGGGGAGAGGATGTTATCAGGTGGAGGGGGGCGGGGGGGGGGGGGGGGCATAATGTGTCAGTTACAGGCTAATTATGCCAAACTCTTTGAAAAGCGGTAGGGTTGTGGTCTTCATACCATAGAGCTCTAGGCAACAGCTGTTTCCACTCTATTCCGCATGCACAAACACATCTCAATAACCACAGCTCTGACTGGCTGAATCCTAAGGCTGGTTCAATATATGGGGTTGATCAGGAGAATGGAGCTGTAGCTTGAACACTGTTCTTTCATACTATCTAATGTATTGTCATTGAATATGGTGTTGGTTATTTTTCTCTGTACAGATAAATCAGTCTTTGAAGTTGCCACTATACTGGCCCAGCCTTTAGGTTGAGAATAGCATCAGGTCTGTTACAAATTCAGGGTTATGTCTAAATCAGTATCATTTTTAAAGTAACATTGAAGACACTTTATTCTTCCATATTTTTAATCTAATAATAGAAACACCACCATCTGGTGGTCAGAATCTGTAACTAGCAGAAACTATAATAGCACAAAACACAAATAACTTAAATTTATTAAGGATAGTCGCAGCGCAAAACTATAACTTATATTACGACTCTTTTACGGTTGCAGATAGCACCACATTAAACACCGATTTACCATCACTGGTCCTAATTAGGCAATCAAAGAAATTAAACGCCCCCATTCGCACCTATAAATATGAGGTAGGACACATCTGTACCAATGCGCTACGGAGAAACCATGCAGGCAAGTCGCAATATAACCACAAGAAAAATAAAACTTAAATTTATGAGGTACACAACGCTGTATTACAGCATATGCAACAATAACGGAGAGGAGAAAATTTTGGAATGACATCACATGCAAAATTACTTTATGAACAGTAGAGAATGTAAAAAAAAGATGGCGTGATTTCAGAAAAACATTCCTACAACATAATGTGGGAAAATGACACAGGTGGTGGTCCAACTAAAGAAAGAATATCCTATTAACACCGATAGAACAAAAGGTGGAAGGTATGCAAAATGAGCAAGTCGTGGGAGTGGGAGGAATAGACCCGGGTGAACTTGTGACAGAAGAAGACCACAGAGCATTGGAAGGTAACTGTATTCACAATTCATTATACTGTAAGCCCTACTGAACGCATATAGGCACAACAATTGTTTAAATTCAGAACTGCGTTTTTATACTAACTGCTAGCTGATGACTTCAATAGAAGTCTTGCGTCCTTTCAATAAAACAAATATGTCATATTAGCCTATATCTGAAAGTGAGAAGTGATTAGTAGAAACATGTGTGAAGCATGTTTTAAATCCTGTCTCCTTTTGAGTGCTATGCATTAGAGAATGCATTCGTCCTACAGCCCAACACCCTTCTCGTGCATCCTGTGTGTGAGCTATAGGCTATATCAGTGCAGACAAATTACGGCTGCTTTCAAATTCTCACGCAAAGAGGAGAGTAGCTATTAACGCCTGTTTTAGTAAATCAAACGGAATACTTAATTAATTAATTCCTTAACTTTAGTAAATTCGGCCCTCAATCTGTACAGGGATGCAACTCTGGTCCTGGAGTCCCGGAGACGTTTCTGGTTTTTGTTCCATCTGAGCTTAATCACAAGAGACTGATGGATGATTTAAAATTCTGATCCTGAATATTATGAATGGTGAAATGCTGAGTGCCTCCAGCACATGAACACCTGCATTCAATACACCTGATTAATTAAAATGAATCATCGGTTATGTACTCATCGGTTTGGATGGAGCAAAAACGGGACGGCTCGGGCACTCCAGGACCAGGGTTGCCTACCCCTGATCTCATTTAGTTTGTGAGTAAAATAACTTGCTTGTGACAAATATGGGAGAAATCCTATAAAACCAGAATACTACTTCCTCTGCTGTAGTTTGTGCAGACGGAAAATCCAGTGGCTCTGCTATTATGACACAGCTCACATGTCCCTGAGGATGAACGGATGAGGGTGCTGGAGATATCCACCAGGGAGCAGTGCCTGTTGCGCATGAGCAGTTTGCACCCTGAGGATCTCACACAGTTTACCCACAGGTTCCAGGCAGTTAGCTGCTGCGTTCCTTCCATTATCATACTTCCCAACAACAAGCGCTTCTGGTCGGTAACCAGATTTAGACGGAGTTTCCAGTACTATATTACTGTTTCTAAATATTTTGGAAAAACTGTGTGCAAGGACAAAACATCCATTTTGAAGCATTGTCCTTGGAAATGCCTGTTCGTGAATATCCATAAGAAGCATAAAACTGAACTGGAATGTCAATATCTTGGTTGCAACAGTAAGATTGCAGAACTGAGCAATACAGAGCTGAGCAATTGGGTGTATGGGTGTGTGTGTGTGTGTGTGTGTGTGTGTGTGTGTGTGTGTGTGGGGGGGGAGGGAGGGGGGTCAAGATTAGCAGCCTGTAAATGCAGCCAGATCTCATGTGTACATGCAAACACAATATAGTATTGGAAAAAAAAGAAGAAAGTAATTTAATTTTAAACTGAGAAATCCTGAACCAACAAGCACCTTATTCAAACACTGTCAAGACTCTCATTCTGAATAGCCATACATTAGCAGCTAAACACCTGCACTTAATTATCTCAGGTCCAATCAGTGGTTCTAGAGGTCACTAAAGGGTTAACATGTTTTAGATAGACACATCCGCAGCCGGAAACCGGAAATACTTCTGAATTGTTTTGGAAAGTTTGTAGTTTTCTGTTGCTCACTAGTTTTCTGTTGCTCACTAGTCTTGTGCGCTCGCAATGAAAGAATCAGTCGCATAAATGTACACTAATTTCGCAAAATGGATCACTTTGAAGAGTTTGTACGAGCTGCAAAACAAACCCCGACCTGGTGACCCGGAAGCGGCTCTTCTTCTTCTACGGTAGCCTTCAAACTCAGCCTAGACCTCCCAAAATTTCAAGTGGAAGTTTACAAACGTATGGCTGTACGCCGACTGAAAATAGTTATATATTTAAATGGTCATTTAAAACATGTTTTAAACGTAAACATACATTTATCCTCGGGCCAATTTTTTTTTTGCGGGCCAGACCATAATTACAAAAACTTTGTTCAATGCAAATTGAGCACAAATATAAACTCACCTGACACGTACTCCTACAGTTAATGAATGACAATAACATTAGAATGCCTTACCCTGATTTCAATGTGTTACCTAATGCGTTAACCCATCTCAATTTTTTCAAACCAACTTTCAGGCTACCGTAGCCTAGGTCGCAAACGTGCGTGGTTAACACAGATTAAAAATAGCCAGCTAACTAGAACAAAAATGTTGTAGCCTATGACGTGCTAACAACAGAATATGGCACTTCCAAAAAGTCAAAAAGGAAAGGTTGACGATGAAAATAGCACTTTCAATGAAGAATTGTGTGCCTTATATGAAGCAAGACTGTCGCTGTTTGCAAAGAATGTAAGAATGTTGAATTTAAGACGACACTTTGGAACAAGTGTGGTTACTTCAATGTTTCATATGCATCACTGTCAGAGGCCCGACACAAAAAGATTGAAGCATTATCATCTGGCTATGACCAGAGAAGCAAAATTCTTGTTTATGGCATAAGCCAACAACAGAAAGCGAAAACGCATCATTAAAAGTTGCGCAATAATAAGCCATCCAAATATCAACAATAGTGGGTTATCAAGAAATGAAAACAATGTCACGATGAGCAAAAAACATTGTAAGCGGTTTCATCATAAAAACGAAGAAACGGACACAATTATTTGGACATTATCTGAACAATATTCTGGACTGTTTGCTGTTGAAATGAAACAAATTGTTTTGACTAATGTATGACATGTACATTTAAATCCGACTTATTTGGACTTTAATATTTGGTTTATTTTATTTTAGCTTATTTTTTCTTTCTCGGTCTGTTTTGTTATAAAGAAAATTCAGCTATGCTGTTGTGATACGAAAAAATCTGTTTTAAACAAATGTATAATGTGAACATTTAAATTTGAGTTGGGAATTGGGGCGGGACGTTTGATAAGCAGGCTGCTTTTTCCCGTATCCCTTTTCGGCAGGTACTGTGTTTGTTCAGGGTAATTACAGAAATTGTGATGAAGTGTGACTATATGCGTGCCGAAATAAATAAATAAATAAATAAATAAATTCACCCGCAGCGAGATATTGAAGGAATGCATGGCCACAGATTATGGCACAATTAAAGGGTAAGTAAACCCTAAAACCACTTTTTTTTTAGCTCATTATTGATATAGTCAAGCCGGCATGTCTGCACACCCCTTTCACCTTCTCTACGTTTTATTACGTTACAGTCTTATACTACAATAGATTGAGTTCATTTTTTGCCTCAAACATCTACACACAATAGCCAATAATGACGAAGTGAAAACAGGTTTTTAGAAAATATGCAATTTTATTTTACTGACAAAAATATGTTATTTAGGGGTTACATATCTGTACACACCCTTAGCCTAATACTTGGTTGCTGCACCTTTGGCAGCGATTACAGCTTCAAGGCGTCTTGGGAAAGAAGCTACGAGCTTGGCACACTTGTTTCTGGACATTTTTGCCCATTCCTCTTGGCATATCCTTGCAAGCTCCGTCAGGTTGGATGGGGAGCGTCGGTACACAGCCATTTTCAGCTCTTTCCACAGATGTTCAATTAGATTCAGGTCTGGGCTCTGGCTGGGCCACTCAAGGACATGCACAGACTTTCTCCGAAGCCACTCCTTTGTTCTCTTGGCTGTGTGCTTTGGGTCGTTGTCATGTTGGAAGGTAAACCTTCGCCCCAGTCTGAGGTCCAGAGCGATCTGGAGCAGGTTTTCTTCAAGGATCTCGGTGTACTTAGCTGCATTCATCTTTCCCTCTATCAGGAAATTTCCCTCTGTCGCCCCGTTCCCGCTGCTGAAAAACATCCCCACATCATGATGCTGCCACCGCCATGCTTCACTGTAGGGATGGTATTAGCCAGGTGATGAGCGGTGCCTGGTTTCCTCCAGACGTGACGCTTGGTATTCAGGCCAAAAAGTTCAATTTTGGTTTCATCAGACCAGAGAATCTTGATTCTCATGGTTTGAGAGTCCTCTAGGTGCCTTTTGGCAAACTCCAAGCGGGCTGTGATGTGCCTTTTACTAAGGAGAGGCTTCCATCTGGCCACTCTACCATAAAGGCCTTGGTGGAGTGCTGCCTGGATGGTTGATCTTATGAAAGGTTCTCCCATCTCCACAAGGATATGCTGGAGCTCTGTCAGAGTGACCCTCAGGTTCCTGCTCACCTCCCTGGCCAAGGCCCGTCTTCCCCGATTGCTCAGTTTGGCCGGGCGGCCAGGTCTAGGAAGATTCTTGGTGGTTCCAAACTTCTTCCATTTACGAATGATGGTGGCCACTGTGCTCTTTGGGACCTGTAAAGCTGCAGAGATTTTTCTGTACCCTTCTCCAGATCTATGCCTTGACACAATCCTGTTTTTGAGGTCTGTAGATAATTCCTTTGACTCCATGGCTTGGAGTTTGCTCTGACATGCACTTTCAACTGTGGGACCTTATATAGGCAGGTGTTGGCAATCCCCAATCATGCCCAATCAATTGAAATTATCACAGGTGGACTCCAATTAAGTTGTAGAAACATCTCAAGCAGTATCAGTGGAAACAAAATGCACCTCAGCTCACTTTTGGGTGTCATTGGGTGACTTTCCGGCTTGACTGTATTTGGACATATCCATGTGCTAGAGATTGATCCTGTTGCAAATCGCGACATTTCATCGCAATGTTTAGCATTTTATAGGAAGAGTAGTGTATTTTGGCTAACTAGTGCCACGGTGGTGAAATGTAGGCTATTGCAGTTGTAATTTACTATTGGCTGTTGCACAGTATATGTAACGTGGCAGTACATGTGATATCACACCAACTGGTGCATCTGGCTACGCCCTTCCACCTTCCACTATTAATATGTTTTGTTTTTTTCAAATCCAGCAAGTTGTGGAGAGGAGCATTTGTGTGAGCGACAGGCTATTGACAGAGAGAGGATGGCATAGGTGTCAACCCATACAGTTTGCCCGTATGATATACGGTTTTTCCAACTTTTCGAAGGCAAATGGGCGTATAAGGTTATGCTTCAGCCAAATACGTTTTTTTTTTTTTTTTTAAACGTTTCTCCATCAACCTGCCCAGGGACTACAGATGAAAATGAGCCGCAATGGCTAAATCTGGCACATTTATGTTTATTAATGTGCATTGTCCCTTTCTTAAAGAAATAAACCTAAACCTATAATTAATTTAATCGCAGCAATCACATTTTCTTTCTCCCTCTCGGCTATTTTCCCACTTTGTGAGGCCATGGGAAAAACAAGTAGCAGGACTGATCTAAAAATGACACAGTAGCCCACAAGATACCTACGGTAGTTAACTTAGCTAACAGTTAAACAGTTATGTTCATGTTTATGCAGTTTTGACCGAAATTAGATCATGTTTCTTGAGGTTTTAATGTAGCTATATGACTCAATTTAGCAAAGTTACTACGAGTTTCATTGTATATTAATTCATGGCTAACTTAGCAGTCTTTAATTTTAACTGTTACTAGAAAATTATCCAAATTAAGATAAGAGCTAAGTTTATAACTAGGCCTATATGTAGCCTACATTCTCCAGTTCTCCGCCTCTGCTACGTCCGCTGCTCCAGGCTCAGCAGCCAGAGCGAGCGGCTCGAATTATGGCTGTGAATGAGCATACACGTGAAAAAAAGGTTGTGGCTTGCTAACTCGAGCCCAACTCTTTCATGGGTATCTTTCCCACCCCCAATTTTGGCATTTTTTGAACCGCAAACGGAGGCGTGGTCAGTCTGAAACAACCCGTTAAGTTACCCTTTAAAGGCGCTGGTTTCGCTAGACCCGGCCCCTTTTTGAAATTTGGAAAATGCAAAAATCTGGGCGTGACAAGGTAATAATATAGGGGCTAAGCTCCAGGTATCAAACCACACCCCAGCTTTTTTTCCCCACTAGTAGCCAAAAGCTAATTTCTATTCTGGACAGCACTCACAGCGGCTTCTCTCTCTCTCTCTGTCTCTCAAGCTGCTGCCGAGCCCCCGTTTGAGCTTATAATGATGTGGCCAGCAAACAGAAAATCACACGCTGTCCAAGTAGTAACCCACGCCATGTAGGCTACTTATTTTACAAAGGCTGTAGGCAATCACATAGGTGTCAACCCATACGGTTTGCCCATATAAAATACGGGTTTTCCACCTTTTCGAAGGTATACGGGAAAAAGAGCTCAGGGATTCGGTTATTACATGGGAAATCTAGTCTAATCTACGTTTTTTTTTTCACCAAACATTTCCCAACATAATTTAATCCCAGCAATCACATTCTTTCTCAGTGTCTCTGCTATATTCTCTCGATTTCTGAGGCCGTGGGAAAAGTAGTGGAGACCTATGATCTAAAAATGCACTTTATAACAATGAACGACAAAGATGCAGTAGCCTCCCCTATGGAAAAAAAATATGCTGCAGTATATTGTAAATATATCAAAATGATCTTCACAATATATTTACATTTCCATATGGGCTAGCCCACATACCCAACAACTATCTAACGTTAGTTATAGCGAACAGTTAAATGGTTATGACTGGATAATATTCATGTTTATGCAATTTTGACCAAAATTAGATAGCTTAATGCTCCGTGTCGTTTTAATGTGGTGGCTATGACTCAATTTAGTTACAAGTTTAATTGTAAATTAATTAATGGCTAACTTAGCAGTCTTTAACAATGTTAACTGTTAGGCTACTAAAACAATATCCAAATTAAGATGAGAGCTAATCATACATTAATGCTAACGTAGCTTAATTAGGCTATCAAAGCTGTTATGTAGGCTAGTAAGACAGAAAAACTGCATCAAAAGTACCACAAGCTCATGCAACACGACTCATGCATAATTTAGGAAATTGTGGTAGGCTATCTATCTATGTAGGCTATTTCTCCTGCACTCGATTGTAAGTGTGTGGGGTGTCTCAGTGACTGTTTAACTGTTTTAAAATGAGCACCTTGCTGAATTTGTATGTGCACAGTGTAGGGACAATGGACTACATTTCCAATCACTCCATAGGAAACCCATAAGACATTTAAAACACGGCCACAGCCAATCATGTCTCTTGGAAATACGAGACACTAAGGGTCATAAAACTAAAACAGATAAGGCTGAACGCATTCCAGTCTCCCGACCCTATTCACTTCATTCACTTCCCTCTTCCATCTCTCTCAATAGTGCTGCACAAGAGGCAGCACTGCAATTTCTACCCCCTTTTGCTCGCTACACAGCTACAAAGGTGGATCTCCATTGCACCAGCAATACATCAAAGGCCGCGGAGTGCGACGCAAACGGGTTAGCTTGCCTACGCCATCTAACCATAGAACTGAATTAACGCAACTCCGACGTCGGACAAAGACACAACCCAGGAGAAAGACAAAGGAGACGCCCTGACCATCCCTCACAGACAAGCCAGCTGTAATCGACTCACCGCAGACTTCAGTAAGACTGATCAAACATCCCAGGCATAGCTTAGGATTTTAGTCTGAACTGTTTATCGGTAATTTGATTGCATCTCGACTTGCGTGCGATAATAGCTTTATAAACGTGTTGCGCTGGTTAGCAAGCTAGCCGGCTGGCCTACTGTTTCATTGCTAATGTGGTAGTACTGTTAACTAACCAAAGCAGGCCTCATGTGTCATGGTTTTTAACCCTGTTTCCCTATGCGGTCGTTTTCCTTAGTGGCCACGCGAGGACGCTGCCCTTTTAGTAGATGCTTGCTCCGCCCTGCTGAGCTTCTGTTAGCGTCTACACCTGTGCGTGGTCACTGAGAGCTATTTAAGCCTTCCGTTTCCTTCTATCGGGGCTTCGACATTAATTGTTCATTGTTTGTTCATGGTTTTGTACTGTGGTGTTTTTGTTGGCTGTGAGTTACTCGTACCATTTGGGCTACTCGCCTATTTTAATGTCTCTTTGTTGAGGCAGGGCTTATTTCTTGCTGGCTTGGTAGTTACTTATCTCGTAGAAGTTTGGGACCGTAAATCTCTTTCGCCTTTTTGTGCTTTTTCTTCGTGTATGGAGATTTGGGCGATTCTGTTCGGAACTGTAGTTCTGTTCGCCCTTTGGTGCATGTCGTCTCATAGAGAGATCGGGCGTTTCGCTTCTGCTTAGTTCTTAGCTCGTAGAAGTATAGAGTAGCTGTTCTTTGTTCCATTCTCGCCTGTTAAGGGTTCTTACAGAGAGTCCTGGCGTTTGCTTCTACTCATTTCCGTGTTACGGTGAGCCAGTGAGTAGCTTTGGTACGTTTATTCCCTGTTTTGTCTCCTTCTCATGGACTACGTTCCCCTTTGTTGTGAGTCAGGGTTTTTGTTTATATTGAGAGGCTGTCGTGCTATTTTTGCGTTGGTCTTTTGTTGCAGCTGTCCTCCGTCCTTTTTACCTACGGGACGATTTTGTTCGGAACTGTTGTTCTGTTCGGGTTCCGGGTATGTTTCTCCTTGTGTGGAGTTTGGGCGAGGTTTGTGGACATGTTTGTGTGTGACTGCGTGTTTCCGAAAATAGCCTCGGAACGTTAGCTCTCTGTTCCTTCGCCTCGTTACATATTCTTTTACTGAGAGGCTAGGGCGTGTGTTTTCAATTAAGCTTGCGTTAGTCTATACGGATAGTAAAGTTATGGGAAAATGTAAAATGTACCTGTAAAATGTTTCTCTCTCCTGGGAGATCGGGTGTTTACCCCTTTGTTTTCTGCATTTGACTGCGAGCCTATTAATCTCGCCATGGAACGTTAAATCTCTGTTCCTGTTCGCCTCGTTACATTTCCCCTTACTGAGAGGCAGGGCTTGTGCTTGTGTTAGTCAGATAGCCGATAGTTTCGGTGCAGCTGTCCTTTCGTCTTTTGTGCTCTTTCTCCGTGTATGGAGATTTGGGCGATTCTGCTCGGAACTGTAGTTCTGTTCGCCCTTCGGTGCAATTCGTCTCTTAGGGAGACTGGGCGATGTTTTGGACATGTTTGCGTTTGACTGCAAGCCTCAATCTAAGCCGTGGAACGTTAATTATCTGTTCCTTCGCCTCGTTGCATTTCTCCTTACTGAGAGGCTTGGGCGTGGCTTTCTATGTTAAGCTTAGTCATTTTGCTGGTAAGGCTATGGGACTGCGGTGCTCCGTCGGCTCGCCTGTAAAGTGTTTCTCCCCCCTGGGAGATCGGGCATTTACCTCCTTTATGTTCTGCATGTGACTGCTAGCTTATGGAAGTAGCCACAGAACGTTATCTCCGTTCTTTCGCCTCCTCTTAGACTCTTATCATTTTTTGCTATATTTGCTGACCGTTTTATTTATTTGTGTCTTTTCGCTACTCGCCCGTTCTTATGTGTCTCGTTGCCGAGACAGGGCGCGTATTATTTCTGGCTATTCAGACCCCTGTCCTTGCGCCCTACTTGGCGTGTGACAGTTAGCCGGTTAGTAGCGTCTGTAGTGGTGTTTGTTGTTCGTTGTCTTGTCTCCTCCCTTAACTGCGGGGTATCCCGCCTTAGTGGCCCTAGGGCTTTAAGAATCCCCTTGCTGCGTTTGGCTCCTCCCACCTCACACGTCACGCCCCATTACATCATGGTTTGCTCCTCTTTTCTTTAACACGTACTAACATTCGTGTGATATGATCTCATTTTAATAAATACGTTATTTCCTGACAGAAGTGCGTGAACTTATTTATAGTAACATCAGATTTGAGATCAATAATCACCATCGTGCTGCGACACAGTAGCTTGCTCCACGTGATTCCTTTGTTCCCTGAACACAACGTGGCATAGGCCTACACACCAACACATACACACACATATGTGCATACACACACAAATGCTACAATACGCACACCACACAATATGTCCATTTAGTAGAACGTAATATTCATGTTTGTCTTGTTTAATAAATCTATTTTTGTTAAACCTGGTGTCTGTTTTGATGTCGTATGAACATAAGAGCTGAGTCAAACCTAATCATTAGAACGCAATACCTTCAACCCTTATGAATTATTAGTTATTAGTGCTTTGATGGTAAATTGAAGTAGTAGTAATTATAATCCATAATAATCAAATGAGACTGATTTAATTTTAAGCTAACTTAAGAATAATAAGGGTAAACCTCATTATTCCATAGTTATTGCCTATATTTCTGGCATCCCATGTAAGAGTTTATATATATATAGAGGCATATTCCTTACATTTATGGCGCCCCGTCGAGGATATTCTCTACATTTATGGCGCCCAGGTGAAGACTGGTAAGACGAACATGTTTTAATTGTCTATCACCATTACTGCTAAATGTATATGTAAACACCTTGCATGAGTAATACTCCACATGTAGGAATATAGAGGCATGTTCCCTACAACAGTCATATGTGAAAAGCTAAATTCAGGAATTAAATAAACTTGAATCAGACAAATAACTGTGGTGGCTAATGATTTTAATAGATAATGGCAGGCATGAGAATAAGGGCAGCTCTCTCCAGAGGTTGACACCTACGGTATGTGCAAGATACCAACAATATTGGTTTCCTTTTCAAAAGTGACTTCATTAACCAACAAAATGTAAATAACTGCTCTCGTCCACAGTCAGCACTGCAGCTCACACTGAACAGTGTTGTGCAGCGCGAGTAGCTAATAGTTTGTTTACAAACAGGCCAGCAAGGGCACAGTGTGAACAAAGTAAACAATTGATACTTTACTTACCTTGTCAGAACCTAAAATTTAGTTTTGTTTTAACATAAAAATACAGGAAATATCCACACTGTGCATGCAACGCAGAGAGTAGCTCTCCACGTCCCTGTCAGATACAGTTTTAATATGCTTTATACCATATATTTATTTTAAATAAAGTAGCCTATACATTTATTTTAAACAAATAAACTAGCTAGCTACTTGCTAAGCTAGACTGAAAAACGAAAAAAAAGGGACTATCAAGCTAACTATAAAAACATATATATATACCAAAAATAAATAGGCTACTATAACTAGAATATTCAAAAAAGCTTGCTCGCGCTCTTTCTCTCCTCTCCACACAGAACAATCGCTACGCTGCCGCCCTCGCTCCAAAACTTCAGGGTGTAGCCACGAACTATCGGTGGGCGTAGATGTACAGGTTTCTATTTCATCACCGGGAGGAATACGTCAGCTGGAAGAAATTTCTGGCCAGTCACGGATTGAATGTGCAGTACCTAACATTTTCCCCACTAGAGACACTTTTGAATCAGATTCTTAAAGTTTACGCTTTTTTGTGCTGACTGCAGTAATTTGTCAAGATTTGGACCAGGATCAATCAGTAATACAGAAAAAACCAAATGTATCAGTTTTCATCTAAAATAAGTTGTTTTAGTGCTTTGTTACCCTTTAAACAAGTTAAACTATCTTTATCTGCAACAACAGCCATGTGGCATCCATGCCCTGGCCGATGTGGAAAGGCTCGTGTTTGATGGGATCCATCGATCCAAAAACATTTCCCTTGCAATTGACGAGTCAACGGACAATGCCAATATAGCACAGCTGTGTGTCTATGTCAGTTATTTTTATGGTAAAAACTTCAAGGAAGAATTGCTTAGTTTAATTCCTCTGGAGGGCCACACCACTGGCGACATAATCTTTGTTAAATTAGAAAGAAACTTGACATGTTCCCTTCAGACATCTCATCTCGAAGACTACTATGTTGTTCTGGAGCATGCAGGTTGGTCTGATTCTCAAAGGTGTGTGTGTCAGAGTATGTGAGCAGGAGCGAGCGAGGAGGGGAAGCGGACGTAATTGAATTAGAGTGATGAGCACTATTAGGACGTTACCACTCCACAAGCTCCAGTTCGCTCCGGTTTATATATTGTGATAAAAATGGACATCACAATTTTTTGTTTAGATACCACATTAGTTTAGTTCTTAAAATATAAATTTATGAATATTTTTGTTAGCCTATATGTTGACATTTTCTGTACACAGAGAATGCACACATTGACAGCATTCTCACAAGTTTTTTTATTTGCTCAAAAAAAAAACTCTAACAATATCTTCTACTTGGAGTTTTCTTTTCTGCACTCCTCTCCTAAAGAGAATGTTTACTGAACCACAGCGTCCAGACAGAACAAATCAATTCCAACAGTAGCTTATGACATCCGCAAATAGCCTACATACGTTGTCTTTTATGTGGGTGGTTTAGGTCTGATTGTTTGTTTGTAATGAACAATTATTTTGTTGCCGCCTTTTTACAGTAATTACTAGAAATTTAGGCATGGCAGGTGGTTTATAGAATAAAGTAATCATTTTTAATATTTGGTTGCATATTTGCATGCCATGACTTCCTGATGTTTGTGACCCAACATCAACATTAAAAGACTCTTGATATCTTATTTTCTGGTACTCTTACAAGCGATACTATAACATCTCTGCATTTGAATGGATCTCTATGGGAATTGGAGGGTGGGACTAGATTTAGCTGTAAATTATGCTGGAACAGTATGGAATACATGGTTGGTGAAATGGCTGTAAGTCATTGTGGTAGGGGGGCGTGGTTTTAGGCGCTGCCGGCAAGAGAGAGAGTGAACTCGTGTGGTTTGTGGAGCCGACACAGCTGTTGGAAATCACGCAATTGATAACAAATGATTGTTGTATTGATTGTATCGATTAACCAATTGCCTTGATAGTTCAACAGTGAGCCTGAGTGCATAAAAGCCTGCCGGATGTGCTACAGCGGGAGAAGAACGGAAGACTGTTTTGTTGTCCGTCTGTCTATGTATCTATGTCATGCTAATCGCACATTTTGGAAAGAGAAAGAGGAAATAAAACCCCAGTTCTCTCCACTCAAAGTCTGGACTCTGTCTCTGCACGTGAGCGGTGGTGCTCACATCGCCACAGTGGTGGCCCGTACGGGGAGCGCGAAAGCAAGTGCAGAAGACACGACCGAGTCATGGATGCCAGCCAGGAAAAACCGGAGCAGCCAATCTCCGCGACGACGCTGGGGAAATTGCTGGAGGGTCTAGCTGCCATGCAGGTGGAACAGTCGGCTGCTCATGCTGAGCACATGCAAGCCCTGCGTGAGCAGGCTAGCCTCCAGACACAGGCGCTATTACAGCTGGCTGCTGCCGGGGAGTCCAGGGGAAGGCAGAGCGTCTCGTCCCTGAAATTTCACATCCCAAAGATGACAGCGGACGATGACGCTCAGGCCTTACTCGAGGCGTTTGAGGTGGCAGCAGAGATGTGCAGGTGGCCACTGGAAGAGTGGTCAGTACGTCTCCTGCCCCTCTTATCAGGGGAGGCGCAACAAGCGGCGCATAGCCTGCCGGCAGCCGCTAGGGCGGATTTTAGGAATCTGAAGAAGGCGGTCCTCGACCGAATGGGATTCAGCCCGGAGGACCACCGACGTCGCTTCCGGGAGACCACCCTGACGGGAGAGGACCGGCCGTTCGCCTACGCCCAGCGGCTGACGGACATGGCGAGGCGTTGGCTCCGGCCGGAAATTCGATCAGCAGCTGGAGTCGTGGAGCAGGTGGTCCTGGAGCGGTTTATCGTGGGGTTGCCGGCAGATACGGCCAGCTGGGTCCAGTGCCATCGGCCCACCAACCTGGACAGCACCGTCACCCTGGCGGAGGACCACCTGGCACAACACCCCTTCACCCAGCAGCAGAAGCCGGAGCCCCGGAAAAATTTCACCACCCATGCTGTTCCCCTTCCCGTTTGCCGTCCCCAAAACCCCTCCTTCCCTTGTGTTAATCCCCTTGTTTTTTCTCCTCCTTCTCCCCACTCAGGCTCAGTGGCGGTGCACTCCTCAGACGCCTGGACCTGGGTGTTGGCGGTGCGGACAGCTGGGCCACCTGCGCCGCGATTGTCCGCTCATGGAGGTGGGACAGGTGGTCCGTGTCGTCGGCCCGCCCACCTGCACTCCCGATCCAGACGGGGCGTACTGCATTCCGGTAAGGGTGCAAGGGAGTGAACACCGGGCACTGTTGGACTCAGGGGCGATGCAGACCATGATCCAACAGAGCCTGGTTCGACCAGAGGCTTTGGTGGCGGCACGCTGCGTAGCTATTAGGTGTGTGCATGGGGACGTACACAAGTACCCTATAGTACCAGTGGAAATTTGTGTCAAAAGGCAAAAGCATATTCTAGAGGCTGCGGTTAACTCCCGCCTCTCGCACCCTCTGATTTTGGGCACAGATTGGGCGGGGTTTAAACAGGTAGCTGAGAAGCTGATGGGGGTGCGATCACGACCGCTAGGGAAGTGTGAGGTGTATGCAGCTGACAATGGTGACGCGGGGTCGCCCGACACTGCCGAGGGGGGGGGGGCGGCTCCGGGAGAGCCTCCGGTGGTGCCGGTGTTTCCCACTCGCTCAGTCTCGTGACGACTCCCTACGCCTCGCGTTTGACCAGGTGATATATGTGGATGGTCAGCTGGTGCACCCTGACGCTGTACGCTCTCACCCATATTTTGTAATTATTAAGGACAGATTGTACAGAGTGAGTCGTGACACTCAGACAGGTGAGGAGATGACCCAGTTGTTGGTACCTAAAAGCCGCCGGGAAATGATTTTCCAGGCAGCTCATTACAACCCCATGGCTGTTCATTTAGGATATGAAAAAACACTAAATCAATCAATCAATCAATCAATATTTATTTATATAGCGCATTTCACAACAAGTTGTCACAATGCACTTCACAGCAAAACAGCAAAACCCAGCCTAAACTCCCCACAAGAGCAAGCCAAAGGCAACAGTGGCAAGGAAAAACTCCCTGGTGTAACTAGGAAGAAACCTTGGAAGGAACCAGACTCAATGGGGGAACCCATCCTCCTCTGGCACGTTTCTATTGGCCGGGCATTTGGGCGGACGTACGTCGGTGGTGTGCGTCCTGTCCAGACTGTCAGCTAGTGAATTCCCCGGCCATCCCAAAAGCGCCGTTGCGCCCTCTACCATTAATTGAGGTCCTTTTTGATAGAGTGGGCATGGACCTCATCGGGCCATTTGACAGGAGCACGCAGGGATACCGATTTGTATTAGTTCTGTATTAGTTCTGGTCCTGTGCAACTCTCACCAGTGTGTCCAGGCCTGCGGCAGCTCTATGGCTCTTTCTGTAGCCGGCGAGCGGGCCCTCTGGCTTAATCTCTTTAATCTGCCCAACAGCAAGAAAAGGGGCATAGCCAGTGCCCCTGTCGAGCCAGGCCAGGCTCTTTTCTGCCCCGCGCTGACCCTCATGCAGCAGCTGTGCGACGACAAGAAGGAGGATGAGGCCTTTAAACTGACGCCTCACCTGCTGCCACCCATGCGGCCTCCACAGCTCCCAGCTGTGAACCGCCGTGTCCAGCCAGGACAGGGCAAGGGCAAGCCCCAGAGCAGAACCCCAGGCCAGCAGGGCAACCCCCCGCTAAGCCTTGGGGGAACCTGTCCTTTGCCGTGACTACGGCAAAGAAACCCCTACCCGCCCCTGCTGACCCGAAACGGAAGCAGCCAGCCTGACACTGCCGCTACTGGGGGGCTAAGTCCATGTTCTTGGGCAGCCAGCTCCTTGAATACATGTTCATTTCCTCTCTCTTCCCTCATGAAGAAAAGGAGACTCTCAGTTCAGGGGGACAGCCTCCCTCTGTTCACTGCGGTCAGGGCACCTGTTGTAGTTCACGTGTCCCCCAGCTTCAGTCTCCCCTTCCGGAGCTCCACTCACAGCCTGGGGGGAGACAACTTTTCCAGTTCACAAGCAGTGTTACCCACATGCAAGGTGCAAAAAAACACCAGGCCATTTCTAATAAAGGCTCCCGCCCTGAAAGGCCAAAATACAAAGAACAATGTTTTGAAAAGAATCTCTTCACAACACATAAGGCCTCCCCTGGTTTCACCACTAGGTGGAACGCCAGTCCCATTGAGCATGGCTGCACCTGGCTGTTCTCCACTGCATACCTCACCAACAGGGGCGCTCACGAGCCACATACAAGCCTGGCAGACGGCGTTTGCCCCCGAGTTGGTATTACACATTAAACACAATTGCCAAAGGCTAAGGACTCCTGTTTGCAGGGAAACCCCCCCATTTGCTCTCAGACCGAAGAGAGTTCCCCCCATGTTTTAGAGGAGGAAATTTGCTCTCTATTACAAAAAGGGGCGATATGTGTGGTTCCCAGAGATCAAGCCCAAGAAGTGTTGAACAAACATTTGAGGTGATACAACTTCAAAATGTTAACATACAACACTCTTTCACGCTCAGTACGTCAGAGCGATTGGTTCACATCAGTCGATCTGAAAGATTCTTTCTTCCATGTAGGCATCTATCCTCCCCACACGAAATGCCTCCCTCGGGTCTGAGGGCTCATTCTACGAGGGGGGTGGCTGCATCGTGGGCCCTATTCCGTGGGGTCTCCTTGCAGGAAATCTGTTCAGCCGCAGGCTGGGCTTACAACAGTAACCTAAAGTTTGTTTTGTATAGGCCTGCAGATTCTATATGACACAGGCTTTCCGACTCCCGACAATGAAGAAGCCAACATCGCCTTTTTTGCTAGGCCTGCAATAATTAATGTTTTATTTTGGCAATCAGTGAAATATCGGTATGGCTATTTTTATGGACATGTTTTACAAGAACATTTTAGGCATTTTCGTATTCACAATAACTTTAATTGCACCAGTTTTGCAAATGTTAGCAGTTATGCCTATAAACACTTTTGGACATAAGCCTATTTGTTGTTTTAAAATGTTTTAGGCATTTTAAATTGGACATTTAGAAAATAAGCTACATTCCTTCATAACATCGTGTGAAACTCATGAATGAATGAACCTTATAGGTACTTTTTGTTAATTTTGATGTTGAACTGAAACTGAATGTAATACATTATTTAAATGTTGGTCTGGTTTTCTCCCTTTGCCCTCAACTGGTAGGCTATTAGAGACCGTTAAAACATGCGGATTTGGAATCACTTATCAAAAAATGTACATTTTTTTAAATAATAAGCCTATATTCTTGATAGGGTATAGGGATTTTGAAATTATATAGGCTATTTGACAGTATTAGACATTTAGCATATATACTATGCTATAAAAATATATACAGGCTAAAATATTTTTGATAATTATTTTTTTCTCAATAGGTTACTGTACAAATCTGGAGGCTATTAACGGGCCACTTTTGGCCCGCGGGCCGCCAGTTGCCGATCCCTGCTATTGACCATCATATTCTCCTCCGCAGGCTATAAAATTTAGTTGGTCTCACCGGGCAAGCTCTAATGTGGTTTAAATCCTATCTCTATGATAGGTCCCAGTTTGTTAGGATAAACAATCAGTTCAGATTTTTCTAGGGTGAATTTTGGAGTACAAGGATTGGTTTTGAGTCCTTTGCTCTTTTCTCTGTACATGTTCCCTCTTGGGGACATAAGCAGACATGGTGTTAACTAACTAACTACGCAGATGACACACAACTTTATATACAGTTGAAGTCGAAGGTTTACATAAACCTTAGCCAGTTTTTCTTCCTGACATTTAATCCTAGTAAACATTCCCTATCTTAGGTCAGTTAGGATCACAACTTTATTTTAAGAATATGAAATATCAGAATAATAGTAGAGAGAATGATTTATTTCAGCTTTTATTTCTTTCATTACATTCCCAGTGGGTCAGAAGTTTACATACACTCTGTTAGTATTTGGTAGCATTGCCTTTAAATTGTTTAACTTGGTTCAAACGTTTTGGGAAGCCTTCCACAAGCTTCTCACAATAAGTTCCTGGAATTTTGGCCCATTCCTCCTGACAGAACTGTTGTAACTCAGTCAGGTTTTTAGGCCTCCTTGCTTGCAAATTGTAGTCTGGCTTTTTTATGGCGGTTTTTTGGAGTAGTGGCTTCTTCCGTGCTGAGCAGCCTTTCAGGATATGTCAATATAAGACTCGTTTTACTGTGGATATAAATACTTTTGCACCTGTTCCCTCCAGCATCTTCACAAGATCCTTTGCTGTTGTTCTGGGATTGATTTGCACTTTGTGCACCAAAGCACGTTCATCTCTAGGAGACAGAACACGTCTCCTTCATGAGCAGTATGATGGCTGCGTGGTCCCATGGTGTTTATACTTGCATACTATTGTTTGTACAGACGAACGTGGTACCTTCAGGCTTTTGGAAATTACTCCCTAGCATGAACCAGACTTGTGGAGGTCCACAGTTTTCTTTCTGAGGTCTAGCTGATTTCTTTTGATTTTCCCATGATGTCAAGCAAAGACGCACTGAGTTTGAAGGTAGGCCTTAAAATACATCCACAGGTACACCTCCAATTAACTCAAATAATGTCAATTAGCCTATCAGACATTTCTAAAGCCATGACATCATTTTCTGGAATTTCCCAAGCTGTTTAAAGGCACAGTCAACTTAGTGTATGTAAACTTCTGACCCACTGGAATTGTGATATAGTGAATTAAAAGTGAAATAATCTGTCTGTAAACAATTGTTGGAAAAATTACTTGTCTCATGCACAAAGTAGATTTCCTAACTGACTTGCAAACACTATAGTTTGCTAACATGAAATCTGTGGAGTGGTTAAAAATGAGTTCAACCTTAATGACTTCAACCTAAGTGTATGTAAACTTCAACTGTATCAGTTTAGCCAGGTGAAATTGACCAATTGTCTAAACTAGAGACCTGTCTTAAAGATGTAAAGGCCTGGATGACCCAAAATGTCCTTTTATTGAACTCAGATAAGACTGAGATATTAGTAGTAGGTCCCGAATCTCTTGGAAATAAATTCTTAGTTTTCTTTAAATATAGATGGCTTCTCTGTCTCCGCCAACACAGTTGTTAAAAACCTTGGTGTAACTATTAATTCAGAGTCAGACCTCTCCTTTCAGCCCCATATTAATAATATCACAAGAGTGGCCTTCTTCCACTTGATGAACATTTCTAAATTAAGGAAGGTGCTGTCTTTGGAGGATGCTGAAAAAATGGTTTGTGCTTTTGTAACCTCTCGGCTGGATTACTGTAACGCTTTATTGTCTGGTTGCAGTGGCTTAACGTCGGCTGTAAAATAGGCCTTCGGTAACCTTACCTTTATACGGATATTACTCTCAACCTGTTTCTACTTATAGTTCTTAATTATCAATCAAGCAATTCAATAACTGAATAACAAACATCAATGAAAATATCAAGTTTTTCTGTGCTAGTATTTTTCTTTGCGTCATAAAACGGGTAGCACTTAAATATATGTAGCGACGGCCTGCACGTTGGAAAAAGTGGGGATTACTTGTTTCTGTTTATTTAGATTCAGTAGCCTAACAATCAATCCATTCATTCTCTGAATAATCAAGACCAATTTGTAGCCTATAATGATTTAGAAATGATAACGACAAAGAGACAACTTAAGATTGTTTAACAAGGATCAAGCAATAATCTGAATGCGTTAAAGAATGTAATTCATTTTAAGACGACACTAAAATTAGTCAAAGCGATTTAAACATTAGAAAGCATAAATTTAAAGAGGACAGCCTCTTTCGAATTGTTGAGAGCAGCGCATAATACAGGCTAGAAATACTCATTTACGAAAATCTACGTTGAACATTTAAACATGGAGCATTTAAAAGTCAGAATCTTCGCATGATAACACAACATCATAAATGTCGATATACAAAAATGCAACACAAGTTTATGTTGCACAGAACAATAATGCTATCTCAAAATAACTTGGTAGCCTAATAATTTACTTCTTGTTCTTGGTTATTGAGTGAATCAATTATTTGATTGACAATCAGGAAAAGTAAACGGAAACAGATTGAGTGATCATCCGTTAAAGGTAAGTTTACAGAAGGCCTAGTTCTACTCCCACGGTACGTCACTGTCTGGTTGTACTGGCTCAGCCCTGAATCGTCTCCAACTTGTACAGAATGCAGCTGCTAGGGTTCTTACTAGAACTAAGAAATGGGAGCCTATCAGCCCGGTGCTCAAAACTCTTCATTGGCTGCATGTCAAATTCAGAATTGACTGCAAGATTTTACTTTTAGCATTTAAAGCTTTATATGGTTTGGCTGCAGAATATCTTAGTGACTTAGTCATTCCCTACTGTCCTCCAAGATTACTTCGTTCACAAGGTGCTGGCTATTTGAAAATTCCTACTATATTTAAAATTACAATGGGTGGCAGAGCCTTCTCTTACAGAGCTCCTGTCTTATGGAACAATCTCCCTATGCATGTTCAGGCTTCAGACACACTTTCTGTCTTTAAGTGTAGGTTAAAAACATACCTCTTCAATCAATCCCATAGTTAAGGATTGTCAGGGGGGCAAACCTTCTCTTTTCTGAGCTGCAGATTATTCCAGCCCTGCCCCTTGCCCTGAACTTCCAACTGCTCCAGCCCTGCCCCTCACCCTGAGTTCGCAGACTGCTCCAATCCTGTCCCTCCCCTGGTTTATGTCCCTGCCTTGACACAACCAGAGTCCCAGATGCACCACCCCGCCCCTTTGAATTTAACATTTATATCCTTTCATTGGACTTTCTACTTATCAGCTAGTCTAATATCTCAGACTTCAGTGTTCAGTCAGCCCACTTGATTATTTACTGTGTTAGATCCCTCTTTACATTTCTATCACCATCCATTCCAACTTTAGTTTAAACCGGGCTGGCCAGCGAAGGATGGGCCCCCCTCTCTAGCCAGGTTCGTTCCGAGATTTCTTTTTTTCACCACTGTTTCAGTGTTTTTCTTCCCACCGGGGAGTTTTTACCTCGTTTTACTGGTTGGGGGTTCAGGCCTGGTTTTTGCCCAATTTTCCTTCTGTTTCTCTGTACACCATCTTTGTGGCAGTTCTCTGTAAAAAGCGCTATGCAAATAAAATTTAATTGAATTTAATTGAATTGGTACTGACACACACGTGGCTGCAGCCTCTCCGGGAGGGTATAAAGGATTGCTGTAAATACTGCTTTTTTAGTACGGTGCTGACTTTGTCAGCAGGCACGCTCTTCCTGCAGAAATAAAGACCCTTATAATTGGATCTAGTGGTAATTGTTTTCCTGACTGGATTGCCTCTATTACAAGACAAGGATGAATTTTTCTCCTCAATACACCAACACACAATCACACACCTATGAAATTACATACTTGGTTACGATTAGGGTTGTCACGATATCCAATAATATCAGATATGGCGATATTTGAAAATATCGTAGAGATGACTGTCTGTAGCCACGATATTTAAAAAAAAATTATTATTGCTATTCTAAGAACAAAACATGCATATAATACGTGAGTTTATATTTCAAAATTGATATCACTCAAAATATTTGCATTACTGCATGTGCCGTGGCCTGCATGTGTTGTGTCCTTTCCCGCTCCATTTTCTATTTTTGTTCTGATACCTCGCAACAAATTCTGTATGCTTTGTTTTTTTAAATATTTGGTTATTATTATTTGTTCTCTATTTTTTATTTTGTTACCATTAGCCTATTCGTATACTGGTACTAATTAATTATCTGATGCGCAATGTTAACAGCAGAGTGAGGATGCTTATTACATTGATTTTCCACTTTCCAGTGGAAGGTTAGTGTAAGATAGGATGTAGGATCAAATTACAACGTCTGATCGCTTGCTTTCATCCTTGCAGAGGGGGCTAGTGCAATAGATGTAACAGCCACGGTGTCAATGTATTATCCTATCTCGTGACTGATCATCATCATTAGTTAAGAGAAAGCGAGAGAAGATGGCTGATCTTGTTTCAAAGAAAAACACCACTTCGCCAATCTGGGAATTTTTCGGCTACAAACCCAATGATAACGGAGAACCGGTGAATGTCGACGAGGTAACATGCCGTAAATGCATTAAAAAGTCATCGGAACTAAGGATGGGAATACAACAAACATTTCCCATAAAACATTTTCGATAACTACACAGTCATTATGAGTGCATTATAACATTATGCCTATGGGAACCTACAGGAGATGGCAATAAATAATTTGTCATATGCTGCAGACATAGCAGCAAACATTGCACCGCAACATTGTTTTGTGGACGTAGTTCGAAACGTAATAAATTGATGGGCGCTCATCGTCATCATGTTCGTCATCATATTCATTTTGGAGCGATCTATGAAAAGTTATGAGAAAAAACTGTTTTGTGAGATGAGTGACAGTATGGGATGTTGCAGTTGGCATTCTTTTATACACGGATCCAAAACGAATAACCATTTGATTCTCGTTTTTCAATTTCTGTTTTTAAAATGAATAAAGCATAACCATTCGTTTCTTGTTTTTTAATTTCTGTTTCTGAAACGGGAAACGATTGGCCAAAAAGTACACGGATCCAGAAGCAAAAAAAAAAAAGCAAAAAGCCTACATTAGCTTACGAATTAAGAGAATTATGAGAGAACTACAAGCATATTACAATTGTTTTAAATCAACATACCTAGCTTATTTGGCTGGGTTACAACATAATCATCAAGCCCATATACAAACGCTATGCTCTGGCAATGATAAAAAAGAAATCATAAATCAAATCTCTCGCAAAACTCTACCGTAGTCTGCCTTACTCATTCAAGACCAGAGTGTTCTGGAACACTAAGCCTCAGCAGTGCCAATCCAATATGGCTGCCGATATTTAAAAAATTTTTTGAGTGATCCTGTCAATGTGCAAACTTCTAATAAAACACATTATTTTACCTATTCCAACATAATGTTTTGTTAATGAGGATAGATGGCACTAAATAACACAACTTCTGGTTCAGTTCACTATTAGAACAATGTCAAACAATATTGATGGAAATATAATTTATTTTCAGTGCTTCTTAGTTTGGTTAACATGACTCTTACATTGATGATGTGTAATAATAGTGAAAACAGTTTTCCATAAAAATCAGCTCTTGCACAACTATAGA
The DNA here is from genome assembly GCA_029718625.1 of Synaphobranchus kaupii. Lineage (NCBI taxonomy): Eukaryota > Metazoa > Chordata > Actinopteri > Anguilliformes > Synaphobranchidae > Synaphobranchus > Synaphobranchus kaupii. Next base: position 76,286,965 of record CM056377.1, on the reverse strand, counting down.
TATGTAAAAATGAACAATAAACATAATGACTGGTCACTTGTATAGATATGTACGCTGTCCACGTGAGTTACTTTGTTTCAACTGTTTCATAGGGGGTCAAGATAGGAGCGTCCTCGTCGCGGCCCTGGGAGTATCAACAAGATACTGCTAATCCTATCACTACCACAAGCAACAGCTACAGTGAAGGAAATAATTATTTGATCCCTTGCCAATTTTGTAAGTTTGCCCACTGACAAAGAAATGGACGGTCTATAATTCTATAAAATCCAGAAAATCACATTATATAAAAGATATAAATTGATTTGCATTTGATTGTGTGAAATAAGTATTTGATCCCCTAGCAAAACATGACTTAGTACTTGATGGAGAAACCCTTGTTGGCAAGCACAGAGGTCAGACGTTTCTTGTAGTTGGTCACCAGGTTTGCGCACATCTCAGGAGGGATTTTGGTCCACTCCTCTTTGCAGATCCTCTCCAAATCCTTAAGGTTTCGAGGCTGTCGCTTGGCAATTCGAAGCTTCAGCTCCCTCCACAGATTTTCTATGGGATTAAGGTCCGGAGACTGGCTAGGCCACTCCATGACCTTAATATGCTTCTTCTTGAGCCACTCCTTTGTTGCCTTGGCCGTATGTTTTGGGTCATTGTCGTGCTGGAAGACCCATCCACGACCCATTTTCAGTGTCCTGGCTGAGGGAAGGAGGTTGTTGCCCAAGATTTCACGGTACATGGCCCCGTCCATCCTCCCCTCGATGCGGTGAAGTTGTCCTGTCCCCATAGCAGAGAAACACCCCCAAAGCATAATGTTTCCACCTCCATGGTTGATGGTGGGGATGGTGTTCTTGGGGTCATAGTCAGCATTTCTCTTCCTCCAAACACGGCGAGTCGAGTTGATGCCAAAGAGCTCGATTTTGGTCTCATCTGACCACATCACCTTCTCCCAAGCCTTCTCTGAATCATTCAGGTGTTCATTGGCAAACTTCAGATGGGCCTGTACATGTACCTTCTTGAGCAGGGGGACCTTGCGGGCGCTGCAGGATTTTAATCCATTACGGCGTAGTGTGTTACCAATGGTTTTCTTGGTGACTGTGGTCCCAGCTGCCTTGAGATCATTAACAAGCTCCTCCCATGTAGTTCTGGGCTGATCCCTCACCTTTCTCATGATCATCGATACCCCACGAGGCGAGATCTTGCGTGGAGCCCCAGATCGAGGGCCATTGATGGTCATTTTGTGTTTCTTCCATTTTCAAATAATCGCAGCAACAGTTGTCTCCTTCTCACCAAGCTGCTTGCCGATGGTCTTGTAGCCCATTCCAGCCTTGTGCAGGTCTACAAACTTGGCTCTGACGTCCTTAGATAGCTCTTTGGTCTTGCCCATGGTGGAGAGGTTGGAATCTGATTGATTGACTCTGTGGACAGGTGTCTTTTATACAGGTAACGAGTTGAGACAGGTGTCTTTTATACAGGTAACGAGTTCAGACAGGTGTCTTTTATACAGGTAACGAGTTGAGATTAGGAGTACTTTCTTAAAGCGAGAGGACTAATCTAACCGGTCTGTGGGAGCCAGAATTCTTGCTGGTTGGTAGGGGATCAAATACTTATTTCACTCAATCAAATGCAAATCAATTTATATCTTTTATATAACGTGATTTTCTGGATTTTTTTTTTGATATTCTGTCTCTCACTGTTAAAATAAACCTACCATTAAAATTATAGACCGTTCATTTCTTTGTCAGTGGGCAAACTTACAAAATCGGCAAGGGATCAAATAACTATTTCCTTCACTGTACAAGCTACGCTACAAGCTATAAGCTACGGAACAACAAACAACATCATGCCCGGAGATAGATGCAGAGGTCGATGTGAAAAACGAGGGACCTTTTCAGGACCGGCATTGACAGTCATATCTGTGAACATCGAAAGGTTTTCATCTGCTAAACAAAACATCTTAGCCGATTTGTGCTGCAAGCAGCAGTGTGATGTTCTCTGCTTGCAAGAGACGCACAGAGGGAGTGAAACCAATCGCCCCACCATACCTGGCATGGTCCTGGCCATCGAGCGACCCCACCGGCAGTATGGCAGTGCTGTATTTGTGAAAGCAGGCTTAGTTATAGAAGCAACATCTATGTCAGAAGACCATGACTTCGAAGTCCTATCAGCTGAGTTAAGCAGTGTAGTAGTAACATCTGTCTACAAACCACCACCTGTAGACTTTATGTTTCCTCAACCAGCCTCCCAAGTACACAGCAAACCACAGATCATTATTGGTGATTTCAACAGCCACAGCACCCAGTGGGGGTACTCTGAAATGAACAAGGATGGAGAAGCAGTAGAGGACTGGATGGATACTAACCAACTCAGTCTTATCCAGCTACCACACTCGCTCTACAGTGCTCGCTGGAAACGTGGCTACAACCCAGATCTTGCCATGGTCACAAGCAACATCGCTGGACTGTGTAAGAAGATTGTGTTTGACCCCATTCCATCAAGTCAACACCGTCCCATTGGGATCCAAGTCAATGCAGCTGTAGTCCCATCCACCGTCCCCTTTAAAAGGCGCTTCAACTACAAGAAAGCAGACTGGAAAAAGTTTACCAACGAGCTGGAAGAGAAGATCAAACATATAAGACCAACAAGCAAGAACTACGACCTGTTTGCTAACCTGGTACTGAAAACTGCCCGGAACCATATCCCACGAGGCTGCAGAGTTGAGTATATACCTGGACTTTCAATGGAATGTGCAGGACTCACATGACTATATCTGCATGTTTGAAGTAGATCCTTTCTCCAAAGATACAACAGCCCAAGGTGAGAAGGTGATGAAAAGCATTACCCAAGAGCGGCGTAAGACCTGGAATGCTCTTTTTGAGTCTACTGACATGTCAAAAAACAGCAAGAAAGCATGGTCATTAATTCACAAGCTACGTGGTGATCCTAAAGCAGTTTCTCAGCACCCAAAAACCACCGCAAATCAAGTGGCCAACCAATTGCTAAAGAATGGAAAGAGAGAGAAGAAGATCAAGCTAAACCGTAAGAAATACGGTGAAGACCCTGGTTTCACAAGACCACTTACCATGGGAGAGCTGGAAGCAGGAATCTCTACCCTCAAACCGGGAAAGGCAATAGGGCTGGATAAGATTGCAACTGAGCAGACTAAGCACTTTGGTCATGAGGCTAAGAAGTGGCTTCTACAGCTTTTTAATGAATGCTTAGCAACACACAAGCTCCCTAAGATCTGGAAGAAAGCCCACATTATAGCACTGCTGAAACCTGGGAAAGATCCATCCGCTCCTAAGAACTTCCGACCAATCTCACTCCTGAGTCACACCTACAAGCTTTTCGAACGCCTGATCCTTAAAAAAATTGGTCCTGCTGTCGATGGACACCTCATCCCTGAACAAGCAGGTTTCTGTCCCGGCAAGTCCACAACTAGCCAAGTACTCAACCTTACCCAGTACATCGAAGATGGTTATGAGGAAGGGATGGTAACTGGTGTAGTGTTTGTCGACCTCTCAGCTGCCTATGTCACAGTCAACCATAGACGTCTTCTTAGCAAGATCCTGGAGACCACAAAAGACACTCGCCTGACAGAGTTGATTGAAAGCATGCACGAGAACAGACACTTCTTTGTTGAGCTAGGAGGTAAGAAAAGCAGATGGCGAAGACTCAAGAACGGCCTCCCACAGGGGAGTGTGCTTGCATCTACACCAACGACCAACCAAAAAGTGTAGACACCCGCCGCTTCATCTATGCAGACGACCTTGGCATAGGTGCACAAGATGCCGATTTCAAAGTTGTTGAAGAGAGACTTTCCAACGCTCTTGCAGAGTTAACACCCTACTACGAAGAGAACCACCTCCATGCAAATCCATCCAAGACACAGGTGTGTGCCTTCCACCTGTGAAATCGCGAAGCCAAGCGCCAACTGCAGGTCGATTGGTCAGGAACCCCTCTTGAACACTGTGAACACCCAATCTACCTAGGGGTAACCCTAGATAGATGTCTCTCTTTTAAGACACATTGAGAAGACCAAGTGCAAAGTGAGTGCGAGGAACAACATCTGAAGTCTATTGCACTAGCTCTCTGCTACTCAATGGCTGAATATGCCTGCCCTGTATGGGAACGAGCTACACATGCAAAGAAGCTAGATCCCGTTCTCAATGCTAGCTGCCGCCTCATCACAGGCTGCCTTAGACCAACACCTACGGACCGTCTGTATATCCTGGCAGGCATAGCCCCACCAGAGATACGACGAAGTGCAGCAAGCAAGCAAGAGCGTCAACAACAGGCTACAGATGAAAGACATCCTCTCTTTGGCTATATGCCAGCCCAAAGCCATCTGAAGTCTAGAAAGAGCTTCCTAAGGTGTGTCACCCCCCTTTAATCATCGAGCACAAGCTGGGAAAGAGTCATTCAGTGGGAAGAAAGACTGAGCAACCTTCCATCAACAACAACAATTGAGCTAAAGGCAAGTGAGGCACTCCCCCTTGGAGCAGATTCAACCCCCTATGCAATGTGGAAATGCCTGAACAGACTAAGATCTGGTGTTGGACGAACAAAAGTCACTCTCTCCAAATGGGGATACTTAAATGACAGGGACGCTGTGTGTGACTAAGGCACTGAACCACAAACCATGCAGCATCTCCTGACATGCCCCCTGCTGGAACAGCCCTGCACAGCATCAGATCTGGCAGAGTTTAATTATAAGGGTCAGCAATGTGCTCAGCTTTGGCTGAACCACATTTAGCCATGTGTACTGTAACTGCCGTTTTGTGGACACGATAAGAAGCAGAAACAAACAGAAACAGTTATCCTGAGGCAAAAATAACATAGGCTAAAATCTGTGGTGTGAGGGAATAATTCAAAATGGAACCAACAAAACGATGGTCACTGGAGGAGATATGGGAAATAACTGGACAGAAGTGGAAATCAGAGAATTAATAAATATAAGTTGGGAATGGGATATTATAAAACTCATTGATGGTTGGCTACTGTCCGTGATTCAAACATTTACCAGATGATCGTGGAACGACTGAAAGCTAGGGGAGTCATTTTCTCACATTACTGAGACAGTGGCATAGCAGTAGCCTAGTTTGTTATATTGCCCGCTTGATTGTGTTCAATTTCTTTATATTCTTAGTCACTGGTGCAGAAACGTGTTGGTAGGCTACAAATTGACAGGGACGCGTTATTCCCATGCCCCGATCTTGGTTTAGATTTTTTTTTTAAACATGGGATAAATAAAACAAAATATTTCTAGGAAAAAAAAAGCAAATCCGGGTAGAATACGGTAAAAGAACGTCTTTATCGGAGTAGCAGAGTCAAGATAAAAATAAAAAACTGTGGTCGACTTCAGTCACCCTCTGCACTTTAGACCGTTCGTATGTTCATCAACTAAAGTCGCCTGTGGCACTGAATGAGTTAAGCAGGGTATCACAGTATTTGCAGTACATTTGTTTGCAGCTCGATCAAAAAACATATGAACGTTTGTCCAAACTTCAGGTTTTCCCTTTGATGCTGCTGTATGGGGGTATTATTCTCTCAAAAATAAATAAATAACTGTAACTGATCCACAAATAAATACAACTGATGCACAAATGAATGTAACTGATCCTCAAATGAATGTAACTGATCCACAAATAAATGTAACTGATCCACAAATAAGTGCAACTGCTCCACAAATAAATGCAACTGATTCACAAATAAATGCAACTGATTCACAAATAAATGCCACTGATCCACAAATAAATGTAACTGATTCACAAATACGTTTTAGGTCTCACAAACAAATGTCTCCCGAACTAATAACTGTGCACTTAAGCAATGCTTTGCGTGTGTGTAATCACGTGCATTTATTTGCGGATTTTTGAAACAATCCTCAGAGCAAGATGTGTGAAGAAATCCACAAATGTGTTTTTTTTTAAGTGAGTCTATCAGATTTTAAGACATCCTTTCGCTAACACCCACATTACTCAGATGAATCACAGCAGGTTTCAGGCCACGGTTCTGTGAACCTCTCTAGCCCAAAGTACTTTCCTTCCCTCAGTGACAACTGGAAGGCAGCCGCCACCTCCAAATGCATTAAAGTTACATGAAAAAATACATGCCATTCTGAAACAGACCTACCTTGTGCACAAGGGAAATCCTAAGAATTAGCAAACTACAAGTGAAATACCTAGCTACTGTTTGCAGCCTTAGAGGCAGCAGCAGCCTTCCAGTAGGCACTGAGGGAAGGAAAGTACCTTGGGAACCTCTGTAGCGAGTAGCGAGCATAGACTGTAGCGAGCGACAAGATAGCCTCTCCCTGCACAAACACTCGTTTTAAAACTATTGTTGGGGATAGTGTCATTATAGTGCCGAAGGCAACAACTGTTAGTTTGAACCGCATCTTAACACACACTAGGTAGCTAACGTTACTGCTGGGTAACTAACTATGTCAGCACGATGTTATTTGCAGTATCATCTTTTATTTTGTAGGCTACAGTGCCATTAATATTCCAGAGGAGCTGACTCAAAAAAGCTTATGATCAACATGGCCAGACAGACTTGCAAAATTTATGCTGTAAAAGGGTAAACAGTCCTGACATCAGTCTGCAGTTTGCTAGTTACAACTTATATTTAACTAGTTACCTAGTTAGGTTACTAATTTGCACACCTATTGAACACAGTTCTATCTGAAGTTACGTCTCACAACTGAAATATCAATCAATCAATCAATCAATCAATTTTTATTTAAAGTGCAGAATCACCATGCAGCATGGTCCCAATACACTTTACAAATAATACAGAAAAGAGATGCATTAAAATTTTTTTTTAAAAAGATAAGAAAGGGGGGTGTCACGTGACCTGATAGAAAATGGCCGCTTAATCTTTTACTCCGCTCTGACCGTCCCAATTTAAGTCTCTTTTCCTCCATTTCTCTAATCTTTGATACCGATTTTGAAGCTGTAGTGCATTGTTAACATGTCAGAGTCACAAGATGTGCGGGAATTTCCACTTTTTACACCTCTGAGACCTCAGAGTATAAATATGGATAATGTACTTAAATTTATTACATTCTAACGTTTCTGAAGAGAGAGAGCAGATATTGCCATGATACAAGAAACACACTTATCAAAGAATGAACATCTAAAGCTTAAAAGGGATTGGGTGGGACAGATATATTTTTCAGCTTACAATATGCATAAAAGAGGCACAGCTATACTCATTAGCAAACATTTACCTTTTATTTTTGAGAAACAAATAAGTGATCCGGAGGGCAGATATGTTCTTATAACAGGTTCAATTTTTGGTCAACATATAACTATACTGAATATATATGCACCTAATGAGGACTCTCCCAAATTTATGGCTGATGTGGTATTATTATTTAATCAACATTGCAGAGGCATAGGACTTTTGGCTGGTGACTTTAACTGCGTTCTAGATCAGGGCCTTGATAAATCTTCATCCGCAGCCATAACAAATATAAGAGCATCTCGAGTGCTTAAGGGGATGTGTAATGACACAGGCCTTGTTGACATATGGAGAGAACTAAACCCTCTTGTCAAGGACTATACTTTTTTTTCTAATCCCCATTCTTCATATTCACGGATTGATTACATTTTTGTCCCCAGTGGCTGTGTTCATTTGGTATCATCTAGCCAAATCGGCTCTATTGTTTTATCTGACCACGCCCCAGTTAGCATGGCTATGAACCTAGGTATAAATAAACAGAGAAGCAAGATGTGGAGATTTAATTCTTCATTGTTGTCAAATTCTGATGCTTGTAGCTCGGTCCGGGAGTGGATATTGAATTATTGGGAAGATAACAAAGACTCCCCAGTATCTTCAGCCACTCTATGGGATGCGGCCAAAGCTACCATACGTGGCCATATAATTTCATATACTTCATTACAAAAAAAAAAGATGCTACAAAAACGCCAGGAACTGGAGGCGGAAGTATTACATTTAGAACAGCTGCATAAAGCTACACCTAGCCAATCAAACTGGGCCTTATTATGCAAGGCAAAGGCAAAACTTAATTTAGATCACTCTAATCATATTAAAAAGTTGCTGTTTTTCTCTAGACAGAAATTTTACGAATTTGGCAATAAATCAAGCAAATTGCTCGCACATCAGATAAGAAAGGAACAATGTGAGAGATCTATTAAATCGGTTAAGGGGGCAGACGGATCTATTACCTATGACCCGTTACTCATTAACAATACTTTTAAAGAATACTATGAGTCTCTTTATGAATCACGTAATACAGCATCTAGATCTGACATAACAACCTTCCTCGACAAGCTACCACTTCCTACTGTGTCTGAAGCCGACAGAACCAAGCTTAATGCCCCTATCTCTCCGGAGGAGGTCTGGGAGGCAATTCAATCAATGGCCTCGGGGAAGGCGCCTGGTCCGGATGGCTACCCGTCCGAATTTTACAAAACATTTTGGCCAGAACTCAGACCTATTTTGTTATTAGCACTCCAAAATATATTCGATCAAGGTTCGGCTCCTGAAACCTGGAAAATGGCCTCTATTTGCTTACTCCTCAAAGACGATAAGGACCCCCGGGACTGCGCCTCCTACAGGCCTTTAAGTTTACTTAATACAGATTGTAAGTTGGTGGCCAAGATTCTCGCATGTAGGTTGGAGTCTATTCTACCAAAAATAGTTAAGCCTGATCAGACTGGATTCGTCAAGATGCGTTACGGTGCGGATAATATACGCCGCTTGCTGAACGTTGTAGACTCGGCCCAAAAAACGAATCACCCTGCAATTATAGTTTCACTAGATGCTGAAAAAGCATTTGATAGGGTCGAATGGAACTTTCTTTTCGCCACTCTTGAGAAATTTAACCTAGGTCCCAACTTTATTAATTTAGTGAAGCTTTTATATTCTGACCCCCAAGCCACTGTAATAACAAATGGTCTTTCATCCCCGAGGATTCAGATAGGACGGGGCACAAGGCAGGGGTGTCCCCTCTCACCCCTACTATTTGCCATGGTCATTGAGCCCCTCGCAGAATCTATAAGGAGGAACGCTGATCTCTCTGGCATCTGGGTGGGAGAGGAGGAGCACAGAATTTCCCTATACGCAGATGATGTTCTGTTGTATATGTCTAAACCAGAACAGTCAATCCCGATTGTGGTGGAGTGCATTTCACAATATAGCAGTCTCTCTGGATATAAAATTAACTTATCAAAATCTATGGCACTACCAATAAATATTGTCCCTATCTCTCCTATAGAAGCCATTTCTCCCTTCCGGATAGTCAAGGGTGGTTTTAAATATCTCGGTATCTTTATTACTCCAGATCTTAATGACCTTTTTGCCAGGAACTATCTTCCCCTTATTAAGAAAATCAAGGCTGATCTTGGTAACTGGTGCTCTCTTCCTATTTCATTTTTTGGTAGAATTAGTGTAATTTGAATGAATATCCTTCCTCGTCTAATCTACCTATTCCAGTCATTGCCCTGTCATCTACCCGCAGCCTTATTTAAAGAACTGAACAACCATTTATCTAAATTTATCTGGAACAGTAAAAAACCAAGGCTCAAATTCTCCAAGTTATTGAAGTTAAGGGAGAGGGGGGGCGCCGGTGTGCCAAACCTACAGTTATATTATTGGTCCGCCCAGCTAAAACACATGGTCAGCTGGTGCATCAGAAGATCTGATTCTCTCTGGATTAACATGGAGTCTATAGCATGTTACCCTTTACCAATAAAATATTTACCATTTATTAATAGTTTTGAAAAAATACCGGATATACTAGGGAAATTTGTGGTGCATAACACTCTCCTAGCCTGGAGAGATGTGAAAAGGTATCTCAGGCTTCCTTCTTTTCTTTCCTCGGCATCCCCAATTTCTTTTAATCCTGATCTGCCTCTTCAGCTGAGGAGTATTGGGTTGTCGGGATGGACTAGGAGGGGTATCTCAGACCTTTCTTGTTTGTTCTCAGATGGTATTTTAAAATCTTTCATGCAGATTCAGGAACAGTACGAATTACCAAAATCTGAATTTTACAAATACCTCCAGTTGCGTCACCTTATTAAATCCCTCCTGGAGAGTGGGAAATTGCGTTTTGAATTGACAGAGGCTGAAAAGTTTATTATAAGTCCATGTGGTTTTAAGGGGATGATTTCAAAGATCTATAATTTGTTATCTAATGAATGTATGTCATCTACCCTGGGGCTAAAGGCAATCTGGGAGAGGGACCTGGAGCGGACCCTTAGTGAGGATGAATGGAGAACAGTTTGGACAAAGATGTACCCTAAATGCACTAGTATGAATATACATGACCTTAATTTTAAATTTATCAATAGGATTTACTTAACCCCAGTACGTCTGCAAAAAATATATCCTAATAGATCTGATTTGTGTTTTAAGTGTCAGCAGGAGAGGGGGACATTTTTTCACTCTATCTGGCAATGTAATAAAATTCAAAAATATTGGAAAGAGATACATTGTACTATCGAAGAAATTCTCAAGGTCAATTTTAGAATGTCAGCGGCTCTGTACCTTCTGAACATCGAATCTGATATTGCCACCCTCTCCAATGAATCAAAACGTCTTTTTTCGGTTCTTGTTTACTTAGCAAAAAAGTGTATCCTCCTCCTGTGGTCGGCTCCTGGGGTACCATCTCTCAATATGTGGCTTTCTCAGGCAACCTCATTGCTTCCCCTAGAAAAACTAACTTACGATCTCCACAAAAAATCTGATAAGTTTAGGAAGATATGGTCACCCCTTTGGACTTTGTGATTGGTTGGAATACTGTTTATTTTGGTTTTGAGTAGTTGGTAGTACCATTGTTTTTGTGTACGATCTCGGACCATAGGCTGCCTACAGAGACGCGGTTTTTTGACGGCCTGCTTATGGGGCGGGCAGCTAGCGGATCGTGAGGAAAAATCAGATGAATGTGATCATTTATGTTTCCACCCAAAATCGCTGATACAACCTTTAAGTGCAAATAAAAATTTTAATATTAAAAAAAAAAAGATAAGAAAGGAAAAGAAATGTAATTTAATAACAATCTAAGAGATCAAATTTGAAATATAATATTTAAAATACAAAGACGCTATAAAACGATCCATGACCTCAGGGTAGGCGAGGGGCAAGAGCCCCGGGTGTTTTCAAATAGCGACTGGCCCTACTAGCCCTACCTGCCACCAGTGTTACAGGGATAAAGTTCTAGGGTAGGCTGTAATGAAGTGAATAAAGGTAAGTTTTTAGTCTTGATTTAAATGTTTCAATTGAACATGCTTTTTTAACATGTAATGGAAGGCTATTCCAGAGATAAGGTGCTCGGTAGGCAAATGCTCTGTGACCAACTGATTTTTTCTTTGCTGAAGGAATGACCAGAAGACCAGCATCGAGAGAGAGGAGAGGGCGTGCCGGTGCATATGGTCTAATTAGCTCCGATAGGTAATGTGGTGCCAGACCATGTAAGGCCCTAAAAGAAGGACCTTAAAATCAGCTCTAGCCTGTACCGGCAACCAGTGAAGAGAGGCCAGAATGGGCGTTATATGTCCAAACAGGATTCTAGCTGCAGTATTCTGAACAAGCTGAAGACTTCTAGTAGCACAACTAGGAAGACCAGAGAAAAGGGCATTACAATAATCCAGTCTAGAAGATACAAATGCATGTATTAAGGTCTCAGCATCACGCACTGAAAGAACAGATCGGATTTTAGCGATATTGCTAAGATGAAAAAAATACTAACATCTTGCAGACAAAGTTACAAAGTTACAAACATTATTGTGTGTCAAGCCGGAGAATTGTCGTATACACACGGCCTCGGGTGAGCTGGAATCACGGTCATGTGCTCGGAAGAGTTGCACCCTGAAGAGGACGCAGTGCCCTCCTTCCTACTACCAGCTGACTGGGTTGTAGCGGCTAAATTGACACGTTATTTCAAACGTGTGAAAACGCCTCTCAATCTGAGATTTCCACCCCTCTAGACGTCTAGATTCCGGCTTTTGCTCACTGGGACACAACTGTAGGCCTGTTCAGGGTGACAGTCCAAATCTGTCGAAAACGGAAAAGCACTAACAAGGAAAATCATGGAAATGGCAAAAAAAAACAAGGAAAGTCATGGAACTGCCAAAATAAATGTCAAAAATCACAGATACGTGACACCCACGACTTCTGTGGCAAATACCCAGCCTTAAACATACTGTGAGCACCATAATTCATTGGACAGTGACACTTTTTTTGTTATTTTGGTTCTGTACTCTAGTACTTTGAGTTTGAAAAGATACAATGACAATGAGGTTGAAGTGCAGACTGTCAGCTTTAATTTGAGGGTATTTTCATCCATACCGGATGAACCGTTTAGAAATTATAGATCCGTTTGTACATAGTCCCGCCCATTTTCGGGCATCAAAGAATATTGGACAGTTTAATATAATGTAGAATAAAGTAATCATTTTTAATATTTGGTCGCATATCCGTGATGTCTGTGACCCAACAATATCAAAAGACTCTTGATATCATATTTTCTGGTACTCTTACAAGCGATACTATAACTTATCTGCATTTGAATGGATCTCTATGGGAACTGGGGGGTGTATGGCGACATATCAATGCCAAAAATTGCAAAAAGAAATTTAATCTACGCGTGGAAATCAAGGAGCCGTGTACACAGCCAGAAACTCCGTGCATGCAAATAGTTTTTCCATGTGCTTTCACAGAACTCGCCCGCGAGTAAAGTCCATATTTGAGTACAATATTGTTGCCTTTGAGAAGAAATCCAGGCTTTGAGCGCGCACATAATCTGAACGAGCGCATAAAATTGTTATCCGAGCACAGCTATCTGCTCGCGTTCGCGTTTCTCTTTCTTGCTCACGGTTCTCTTTTCTACTCGTGCAAATATTTTTTCTTTTTTACAGTGGTGGGCGGGGCCATAGATTCAGTTGGTGTGCATGACACGAGCCTATTGATTCATCTCAGTCTTTAATTTGACCCTTGATGACTTAGAGCCATTTAGCCAACCATGTGTTCCATACTGTTCCAGTGTAATTTACAGCTAAATCTAGTCCCAATTCCCATAAAGATCCATTCAAATGCAGAGAGGTTATAGTATCGCTTGTAAGAGTACCAGAAAATAAGATATCAAGAATCTTTTGATATTGTTGGGTCACAGACATCACAGATATGCGACCAAATATAAAAAAATGATTACTTTATTCTACATTATGTTAAACTGTCCAATATTTTTGATGCCCGAAAATGGGGGGGGACTATGTATGGGAGGGGCTGTTGTACACATGGGAGGTGTTGTAATAGTGGTGGGAAGGGTTGTGGCAGAGTTGGGTGGGGTTGTAGTGGAAGTGGGACTCACTGGTCCTGGTGCTGTGGACATCCTCCTGGGGAGTTGGTGGGTCCTCAGGGTCAACCAGCATTTCCTTGGTGAAGTTGGAGGGAAACATCCCAGTCTTCCCGTTGAGACTTCCTTCCCACCAGCCCTCTTCCACCTGTAAACACGCACACACACATACACCTGTCACATACTGCACAAACATACACACACCTCACAGCTGCCTTCCCAACAAACCTGGTACAAATACGAACATAGTACAGCACAGTATACTGCACACAAACACACACCTGTTGATAAGCTGACCATGTGACACCTCTGCCCACAAGGCCACGCCCTCACCTCTCCCAGGATCTCGATGATGTCGCCAATCTTCAGCTCCAGCTCATCCTCGTTCTGTGGGATATAGCTGAATGCTGCCCTGCACCTGCGTTTCCTGATGGCCTCACCTGGGGGAGAGGTACATATTCATATTACACACACACACACACACACACACACACACACACACACACACACACACACACACACACACGCACACAGACACACACACACACACACACACACACACGCACGCACACCCTTTCCAGCGGGAAGAACCAGAATAACTCCAACTGAGGCAAATTGGGGAAAATTGGCTAATTGGCTATGCAAGGCATTGTTTAATGCTATTCATGGGACAAGCACCGGAACATACATAGGGCTCTATTTTCAAACCGGCGCAAACCAGTGCAAGGGGACGGTATAGTCAAACGCAAGCTTGTTGACAGCATCAACGTCTTAAAACTGGGGCTATGGCGTTTCTCAGCAATACCGCTAGGATCAACAAATTCTCAACATAACATCCTTTCGCTTGCGCTGCAGTGGGATGGGTGGCGCTGTCTGGGGCGTGTTCTAAAATACTTTCGGCTCAGTGACAATTTGAACCAACGAAAACCCATTGCGTTATGATCAGCTGGAACCACCTCTTAGCGGCAATGCAATAGACTCTGGCAATTTGGCAACTTATTAGTCATGTAGTTCTATGTAGTGTCTATAGGTGATGCCAACATTACACTTCCATTTAATGAACAAATAGCCTATAATTATTATTAATTAATTTTAATTTAAACTACTAGAATAAAACAGGACAGCTTACAAGAAACTTGCGATCATGTAGGCCAATAGCCTATAATATATAAATTACACATTGACACAGTTGAATCATAAACCTACCATTTGAATCATAATTATGCCTACATCACCTAATGTGCCTTCCGAACTTCTGGGAGACGAGGTGGTGTGGATTGTGATCCATAAATTACTAGTCCTAGCCTGTACTTCTGTTGCAAGTATGTCTGATTCCTGTGCGGAAAATCGCTCTTGTCATTGACGGTCCAGTGCGTTTGGGTTGCTCATTATGAAATTGCATGGAGCGATTGCGTTCCAACTGGCTTTTTTTAAAGCATGAGAACAACAATTTGATTGGCTACCATAGAGACACACCTTGGACATTTAAACCCAGCCTTTTAGCAATAGCGCCATCAGATGCGCCAAGATTGCCGTCATGAAATTACCAAATTTCTCGCCGACACGCCCTCAGAGCGATACCGCCAAGCGCTTACTCTTGTGTTCACCATTGCGTTTGGTTTATTAAAATAGAGCCCATAATGTCACAAAATTTTAGACTAAACTTTAATAATTAACACCGTCATATTTTTGCCCGTATTTTACATTGATATTTTGAAAATGAGGCAAAGACTGGTCCCTTCCTGCCCCCTAGCACACAGCAGCCCAGCCCCGACCCCCCCCCCACACAAGAGTCGGTCAAAAAACGCGAGAGGACCCGAATCACTTTTGCGCAAGAGATCCAGATCAAACGCCTGGTTGCGTAAAAAACGGCTAAGCCCAGCCCCCTGATGATTATCCTTCCCTGTAGATCCCTCCTCTTACCTGATTGTTATACGGCAAAAGACCTGATTTTTATATGGCAAAAGACCATTCAACTTCTTTTGTAAGGTCTTTTGCTGTATAACAATCATACTAATAATAAATCAATTGCATTAGGCCTATATCACACAGACACGTTGCCATTACATATACATACTGTATATACTGTACATGCACAGGCAAACTCATGTATTTCAGTGGTGTTGCGGATAGTGCGTTGGATTCTCATTCCATAGGTCGCAGGTTCAAGACAGTCTCAGTTGCTTTTCATCCCCCCCTGCTCTCTTCCACAAACAGCTAGAGTAATCCAGTGTAGGCCTCCGTATCAGAATGTGCTCTGTGTATTACTGTCTTCAACAATAAAACCAGTATGATCAAGAATAACAGTTTGTATTTTCTGGGTGTCTTAGCTTATAATTACAGAACGTCACATTTAGTAAAGTTAGCTTGTGCGGTCCACTGGTCACGCGAATGAAAGTGTCTTGCGAGAGAGACTGAGGTGGTTCTGTTCAATTCCATTAATTTCACGAAACAACCCAGAAAATGTATACCTCTAGCACATATACGAACACCATCGACAAGGAACGTTATGTGTTCTTGCCAAGCTGCTATTGTAGTTAAAAAGTAATATTTTTTGCTTATTTCCAATTATCGATAATATTCCGCGTAATTATAGCCGACGTCATGTTTAAGTTAGCTCGGCTTGCCACTTCCTGGTTTTTAACAATCTCAGGAAAGTTAACACTATTAGTGGATTAGCGGAACAATTTGGGAACTGTACAATAGGCAATAGGCATGTAACCTCTAGAGCAATGAAAATACCGGATGTTCTTGCATTTAAAAGTATATATATATATATATATATACAGCTCTGGAAAAAATTAAGAGACCACTGCAAAATTATCAGTAGTCTCGTTGTTATTTTGGTTCTGTACTCTAGCACTTTGAGTTTGAAAAGATACAATGACAATGACCCCCCCCCCCCCCCCCCATTTTTGGGCGTCAAAAAATATTGGACAGTTTAACATAATGTAGGATAAAGTAATCATATTTACTATTTGGTGGCATATCATTTGCATGCCATGACTTCCTTATGTCTGACATAAAAAACATAAAAAACTCTTGATATCTTATTTTCTGGTTACAAACGATAATATAACGTCACTGCATTTGAATGGATCTCTATGGGAATTGGGGGGTGGGACTAGATTTAGCTGTAAATTTGGCTGGAACAGTATGAAATACATAGTTGGTAAAATGACTGAGTCTCTGTTGCCCCATGCAACTTCAAACTTCATTTTTTATTCTTTTCAACTTTGAAAATGATCGCTCACCACTGCAGTTCGATGTCATCATGGAGAGATAGATGTGCAGTGTGATGTGGACATTTGGAAAGCTTTGTGTGCACTTGAACTCATTCAACAGCAACAGCATTTCAGCTGTGCTTGTGTTTTGTGCTGCGCATTGTGCTTCTTTCTGTTCCTGTCCACTGACAGTCTTGAAGCTTACAATGTATTATTTTGGTGTAATTTGTAGAGCAGTCTCCGTCAGTAGCATACTGAAAGCAGCTGACATTTTTTGGACTAAGTCCTAAAGTACCCTGACGTCCTAAAGCACACCCAATGTTTCTAAATATTTTCTCCATTCATTTTTGCCATATGCTTATCATAAATAGATAGCAACAAGTATTATAAATGGTAGAGAAACACCTCCCTAACTGTTAGGGCCTAACAAAATACCAGGGTCAGTTTTTTGTATTTGGAACACAGTTCTTATTTTAAGTGATTTAGCCTAAATAATGTCCCATTATAAGCATATTTCAACCAGTTATTGATTTGAACGCACAATTAAAAAGTAATTCATGGCAGTGTTTAACAATTCATTAAAATAAAGAATACATAGACACAATAGATATGGTAAACATTACAATACATCGATGGCTACAGATATATAGACCGTTTAACGTTGTAAGGCAAAATTCTATTAATTATGCAACATGCTCTTGAAGCATGGTTGATTTTCATGGATTTTAAACTTATAGCATTATTCATTGACTCGTCACTAACATGCCATTTAGGCTGACAGTACATTTGTTGAAAGGAATGACCATAAAAAACAACAAGACATAGATAAGACCTCGAAAGTACACTTTTTCGTCAGGTGCTTCTTTCGTCCCGATTCAGTGTATCTTTCGTCCCTGCCGTGCGGGACGAAAGATACATTTGCACTCATCCGGTTTGTGGGCAATTTATATCCGACTCGTTTATGCTGGAAACAAAATTCTAGTTGCTATTAATGAGGGACACAGACACGTTGTTTGTCAGAAAAATATGGCTTCTCTATCTCTACTGACTTCCGAGTAAACCGGATGAATGTAAAAAGTGTTTATTTCGTCCCGTTTCTCCCTACATGTCGATTTTCAGGAATTCAGGCAAACTTTTGCACACTGTAGCATCAATTAAGATCTCAGTACAGTAGATATGGATGGATCACTTTTAGGGTTGTTTCTCCTGAAAAATAAGTCAGGAGAAGAAACCCTTCAAGTTATCCATCCATATCTACTGTATTTCTGGCAGCAGAGTGATGGTTTAAGGCTTGTTTGATACGTCAGACCCTTGATGACTTAGAGCCATTTAGCCAACCATGTGTTCCATACTTTTCCAGTGTTATTTACAGCTAAATCTAGTCCCACCCCCCAATTCCCATAGAGATCCATTCAAATGCAGAGAGGTTATAGTATCGCTCGTTATAGTATCGCTCTCTGGAGTACCAGAAAATAAGATATCAGGGGCCCTATCTTACACCCGGCGCTAAGCGGCGCTAACCCAAACGCAAGTGTCTTTGCTATCTTACACCCGGTGCATGGTTCATTATAACGCCCTGCGTTCACGTCATTTAACTACCATGTACTCTTGCGCCCATTACAAGTGAACTGGGCGTGTTGGTCTTAAGATGACGAGTGGCCAGGATTCTTTTTGGCGTATTGCTATCTTGAGCCAGCAGAAAGCGCTTGCGCTAGAACCACCACAAACCTGGTCTAAAGTCATGTCGCAGTTGTTTACATGTTATTTTAATGGCGCATATAAGTGCTTCTACATAGGCGCGTGCACAACACGCGTTACATATCAAGCCTAATGCGCAAATTGTAATTTACACCTAATGCGTGAATGTCATTCAATGGAAAACTCGCGCACTGCAATAGACGGACATTTGAGTTTTGAAAATGCACTTCAGATATCATTACAATACAGCTCTGTTTATCTAGGAATATAGCCTGTAAGTAAATATAATGGTTTGTGACTGAAAAAAGTTCAAAAACCTTGTCCAGTGAATATTGGAAGACTATGCAGCTCAACAACTGGGATTGTGGGCTCCCAACTGACCAGCGGGGGTCACGAGCGAACAATGAGATTCCATCACCCTGGTTGACTGAAACCCATCCCTGGGTGTCACAAGATCCAATTTCCTGTCTGCCTGCAGGGCTGCTGGCCATAGACGGCACTGGCACAGTCCAGACTTTATATCGGACTGTGGGGCCTGTCCTTACACTAGAAGAGTGCCTTAATGGGATGAGCCACTCAGCGGCCCCAAGAAGGTGATTTCTTTTTTAATGACCAACCCTTTCACAGTCAAAACCAAAGGCCTTGGTGAGCCATAGTTTCGGCCATAACCTGTTCTCTTTACATAGGTACTTTGTTTTACCTCATTCAGCCATTAGGTGTCACACTTTGCCCACCAGGCCATACATTACTTACAGAATTGGCGCTCCTGCTGAAATGCTGCTTTTGGAGAGAGACAGTAAATCTGATGGAATTACACAGGGAAACGTGATGTCTGTGCCTGAACTGTGACCAAGTCTTTATGGCTGTGGAAAATGTTGAGTCTCAAAAAAACTATAATTCTTCCTAGAGGGTTTCTGTGTGTGTGTGAAACCCTCTAGGAAGTGTATTTGTATATGTTACGTAAATATGCCATAAGGTGAAGTTGTTCTTATGGATGATTGTTACACACTACAGTATATCTACACTATCATGAAGTTAAAGATTTTAGATTTTATGTCCATTTGTAAGTCATGCATACTAAAACATTTACTCTTGTGTGCCATGTACTGAAAATACATTAATACTGATACACCGCTTACCATTCTGTACCAATAATGCCCTTGCTCTTATGACTCATTTTCTATAAATCTCACCAAAAGCCCAATAAAAAGCATCTGCCCAATAAACCTACAATAATAATCGATGCTCATCTGTTTTGCGTAATTGTGTGTGCGTGCGTGTTTGTTCTTGTGTGTATGACTTATTAAATCAACAATGTTGCAGGCTACTAAGACACATCCTCACTTTAAAATGGGTGGCAGTGTTTATATTGGAAGCTGGCTTAACACATTCCCTGCCATGGGTGGCACAAGTCAACAAAAAATACCATTTTAAAGTGCCAAGGGCGACTTATGTCGACCAAAATGTGTAAACAGGGTACAGCTGATAGCAGAATATTTCTTAACTCTGTCCAGGCAGATGCCCGACCTGTTGAGAGTGAATTTAGCTGTAAATTATGCTGGAAAAGTATGGAATACATGTTTGGCGAAATGGCTGTAAGTCATCAAGGGTCTGAGGTATCAAACAAGCCTCAAACCATCACTCTGCTGCCAGATATGCATTGATGGATCACTTTAAGGGTTGTTTTTCTTACACCCTGATGAAGGCATATTGCCAAAACATGTTGGTGGTAACTTAAAAATAAAATTATTTTTGTATGGAGATAAAAGTTTCTTTTGGGCGTGCGTTCTCATATTTTTTCCGACGGTTGTTTCTCCTAACAAATTTTTCTATTGAACTCTATGGAAAACTAAGTCAGGAGAAGAAATCTTTCAATTATCCATCTATATCTACTGCATATCTGGCAGCAGAGTGATGGTTTAAGGCTCATTTGATACGTCAGACCCTTGATGACGTAGAGCCATTTAGCTAACTATGAGTTCCATACTGTTCCAGTGTAATTTACAGCTAAATCTAGTCCCACCCCCCAATTCCCGTAGAGATCCATTCAAATGCAGAGGTTATAGTATCGCTTGTAGGAGTACCAGAAAAATTTGAAAGGGACATATCTATGCGTAAAACCAATGGGAGAATTGGGTATTTATTTCATATTTAGTAGTAGATATTGATAGTAGAATTACGTGGTATAATTACACAAGAATTTGTTTATTTTGCATTTGAATGAGCAGGGCTTTTCACAGCTTTTTTGGCATATGATCAGGCTATTGTTGGGTTTATCTTGTTGCTATGATGGAATACGAATGTTTGGTGATGAAAAAATATATTTATGAACTCATAGACGCTAGTCATAGTCCACTGTGTCACACATGGGTAGCTAAAGTTGCAGGTGAGACTGGGTGGGGGGTTGCCTGTTAAATGGACTTGCTACGGGACAATAGTGACACTTAGAAACTCTGTATTCGGCAAAGTTGTCACAAACCGTGCACTAATAAAGATAAAACACAGAGTTTGTTGTTTCCACTCATAGTTTAGTTGCAGGAAAGATTTTATATCTGAGTTGAGCAAAATCTTCGCTACGGTCACTAGGAGGTCTGCGCGAAGGGGTTAATATTTTTTATCAGAAAGATAATATTGGTATTGCCAGAAAGCTGAGAAAGCATGAGAAGGGCTCTATCTTGATGATCTTAGCACTTGGTCTAAAACGCATGGCGCAAGTGCATTTAGGGCGTGTCCAAGTCCACTTTTGCTAGTTGGACGCATGTTATTTGCGAAGCGGAGGGGGGTTGCCTCCGCGAAGGTCATTATTTTTCAATAATGACCACCTCAGAGTGTATTATCCCGCTTATTACATGGCTAATTACCTTACGAAAGAAACCAATTAATAATTTGACGCAAAATTATTGATTTAAAGTGATTTTATTCGCCTACAAGCTGTCACTAAAAAAAATAGTAAAAGAGCTAAAAAATTGTCTGTTCGATTCTGTTTAAAGCTGCTTTCATAGCAACAAAGGCAGGATATTGTAACAAACAAAGTAACATTAGCTCACAACGTTTTATTTAGCCTACATTTTGCTACAGCTCTGTGGAATTTCAATGATCTTTCCAGGTATAAGCCTAGACAAGTCTCAATTTGCCTCAAATTGCGGTAAATTTTTAAAGTGAATGAAACGTGAAATGTTTTAACTTACTAAGCTAACGAGCTGGCTACCTAACTCGCTTCCCTTGCAGCCCTAACATTACTATCCAACGTTTGTGCGCTGCAGGTGATGTAGCTAGCGGTCTAGCTTTATCTGGTTTTATTTTTAGATGTCACAGAAAGTTTCTGTCCAGGGAGGTAACGTTATAACGTTAGGCTACTAAAACCCGGAACCCTCCCAAATCCAGAACATGGACATGGAAGTAAAAAGAGCTGTTCCCGGTTTTGTGCAGCAAACTCATTAATCCTGCTCCGTAGTAGGCCTATACTCCCCAGGTATCAAAGTTTTTGTTTTTTCCTAAAATAACCTAATAGAAAAATCTCCCATATTTATGATAATATCGTAGGCCTAAGTTATGTAGCTAACGTTAGTAGCCTAACGTCACCAGGTGTCGCCTCTAGACCATACTGAGAGATCATGACTGAGACGAGAGCACATTTTGACCGGACTACTTGGCCACGAGTGCGGAGGGATATAATCAGGTGTGAAACAGCGGTCATTATACAAAATAATAATCAGATTTGAGTATTCAACAAAGCTGTGTAATAAGATGGCGATAATAGTAAGAAAACAGTGATTTACAGCTGGCGAAACAGACATGCTCCTGCGCGTAGTTAAAGTGTGCGAGCAAGGAATAGGCTATATGGATCAATATTATTCGGACTAACCGTTATGACGTGTTTTGATATACACAATGTCAAACTTTTTGGTACACATTTGGGTTTAACACCGGCATGGGTTCCCGGTAATTCCTGACCAAACTATTTCCCAGAAATATAATAACAGGAAAACAGGAAAGTTTTTTCCATTCGCTTACAGCAGTGCTGTTATTTTACTAAATATATGCGGTTTAATTTCATTATAACACCTGCAACAGCTGAGCATAAGCTACCAGAACTTGGCTTCCCTCTCAACTTAGAAAACGCCAAATTAGCCTGCTTGTTTAACTAATTTAATTTGATTATACAATGAAGCATTGTCAAGAATTCATTCCATGAGGCTGTTCTCACAGCAGACAGATCACAGGCAATAGGTTCAAGCTTCATCCAAAGTTCATATTACGTGCAGTCTAATATTCATGAAAAACATAAATAGCTTTCTTTTGACTTAATGATGACACTAAATACACTAGCTGTTAGGTTTGAAACCCATAGGTTTATGCATATTTTCCCTTGTTTTATATTGTCCTGCTTGGAAGTATGACCAACGTGTTTTTACTGGTAGCTTAATGCCTTAAAACAAGCCCACATTCCCGTGATTCCAGGGACAATGTGCGTCTATTCCGGGAGTGAAAATGTTTTATTTTTTGGAAAAATATAAATTCCCATTTCACAATGTGATCTTGATATTTTTATGCATGTTTTAACTATTATCCCCTAACGGAAGATTGTCCCCCTGGAACATTGCAGGAACTATTGGCCATAGAGTCATAGCTTGATCCAGGATAATTGTGAATATATGTGTAACCTTACATGTAGCATCGCACATCGCCTGGATGTTGATGGAGTGGGCCCCTTACATTTCACATATATAACAGCGTTCTCTGCTGGGGCAGAAACCCAGGAAACCAAAAGTTTGCCGCCAACGCCTGTTTTACCCATTCTTGGCTGACAGTTGTGATGGGGACTTGAATGTATTCCTTGGCATGTCGAACTAGGCTTGAGGTATGAATTTACAGCAGATTGGGTTTTGAATGTAATGTAGCCGTTAATTTCACAACAATAGGGAGTACCTATAGGGACAGCAGGAATTCGTCTCCAGCTCAGCTACCAGGAGATGGCAGAAGTTTGTTCAAATTTGGTGCGAATTTGAGGCGGAATTTCCTTTTGCTGAGGGACAGGTATGTGGTCTTTGACTGATGGACCCTTTATTATCATGCATTATGTAGACGCACTTACAGTGCATCCGGAAAGTATTCACAGCGCTTCACTTTTTCCACATTTTGTTCTGTTACAGCCTTATTCCAAAATTGATTAAATTCATTTTTTCCCTCAAAATTCTACACACAACACCCCATAATGACAATGTGAAAAAAGTTTTTTTGAGATTTTTGCCAATTTATTAAAAATAAAAAAATAAAATTTCTCATTTACATAAGTATTCATAGCCTTTGCTTTAACGTATTTTTAAAGTATCATATTTCATATTTGGTCGCATATCCTTTACATGCTGTTACTTCCTGAAGTCTGTGACCATCAACATCAAAAAACTGTCGATATCTTATTTTCAGGTACTGTTACAAGCGATACTATAACCTCTCTGCATTTGAATGGATCTCTATGGAAATTGGGGGGTGAGATTAGATTCAGCTGTAAATTACACTGGTACAGTATGAAACACATGGCTGGCTAAATGGCTGTAAGTTATCAAGGGTCTGAGCTATCAAACGAGCCCCAAACCATCACTCTGTTGCCAGATATGGAGTAGATGTGGATGGATCACTGCAAGGGTTATTTCTCCGGACTCATTTTCCTATAGAACTCTATGGGGAAAAAAGTCAGGAGAAACAACCCTTAAAATGATCCATCCACATCTACTCCATATCTGGCAACAGAGTGATGGTTTGGGGCTCGTTTGATAGCTCAGACCCTTGATAACTTACAGCCATTTAGCCAGCCATGTGTTCCATACTGTACCAGTGTAATTTACAGCTGAATCTAGTCTCACCCCCCAATTTCCATAGAGATCCATTCAAATGCAGAGAGGTTATAGTATCGCTTGTAACAGTACCTGAAAATAAGATATCGACAGTTTTTTGATGTTGATGGTCACAGACTTCAGGAAGTAACAGCATGTAAAGGATATGCGACCAAATATGAAATATGATACTTTAAAAATACGTTAAAGCAAAGGCTATGAATACTTATGTAAATGAGAAAGTTTAGTTTTTTATTTTTAATAAATTTGCAAAAATCTCAAAAAAACTTTTTTCATTATGGGGTGTTGTGTGTAGAATTTTGAGGGAAAAAATGAATTTAATCAATTATGGAATAAGGCTGTAACAGAACAAAATGTGGAAAAAGTGAAGCGCTGTGAATACTTTCCGGATGCACTGTATATTCTGCCATTAAAATAACATTGAAACAACTGCAACATGACTTAAGACCAGGTTTGTGATGGTTTTAGCGCAAACGCTTTTTGCTGGCTCAAGATAGAAATACTCCAAAAATTATCCTGGCCACACCTATTCTTAAGACCAACCTGTCCAGTTCACTTGCAATGGGCGCAAGTTCACTTGCTATTTAAACAACATGCGCACTGGGCGGTAAAATGAAAACTGCGTCGGTCTGAAACTAGCAAAGACACTTGCATTTGGGTTACCACCACTTAGCACCAGGTGTAAGATAGTGCCCAAAGTTTTTCTGGGTCAACGTGCCTCAAAAGGATGGAGCAGGTCACGTATGTATTTGTTCAGTTTATTGTTTATCCATCGACTCAAATAATATAAAGCACTTGTGGTGTGACAAAACAGTTACTGTCATACTGTGTCCAACTTCTGTGTCCAATCTCTCACGCAAAAGCTGATTTTGATGGAAAACTGTTTTCACTATTACACATCACCAATGATTAACAAGTGATTCTGTTCAATAAGTAATACAGCCCAACCGATATGATATTTTTGAGACCGATACCGATAATGATTTTAGATGGGGGGGATTCACCGATTACCGATACGGCAGCCGATATAGTGAACTTTTGAGCTTGAATGAAAATAGACCTTTTCTACGTGGATTGTGCATGGATTTAGCACCAATATGACTATGCAAAGGTACTCAAAAGACATCTTTCTTAAACAAATAACTTTATTACAAAAAAATGTACATTATTCAATTATTATAATATTAGTACGATTAACATCAAGCAATTTTTAGAAATTAACACTGTGATCAAATAAAGAATAGAAATGAAATAAATTGCAAAATAAACATCAGTACTTTAAGTAACTTACTGACCATTTCAATAAAGAATAAACAAAAATAATAGGATATTTAGGACATTTTATGACACAAAGAAAAACTTGCTATTGCTATTCATTGATATTTGTTATTCCGTTCATTAACTGCTTGATTGATAATTAAGAGGTTGGGAGTTAGCAATATCCGTATAAAGGTAGTCTAAGGTTACAGATGGCCTATTTTACAGCCGATCGGCGCTTTCTGTCTGGTCACATAACGTTGGCTAACAAGAAAAAAAAAGAGCGAAACTAAATGGCAAAACCCCTCTGAGCTATTATTATTATATGTTATCTCTATGTTATGGTTACCGATTGTGGCTTAACGTCGACAGAGGAAGAGACGCTTTGCGTCCCCGTAAACTGTTGGAAAGCGGCAAATGATCCATGTTGTTTATTTAAATTTTTTATTCCCAACTGTAACATTAAATGTCGATAGGACAGAAGATAATGCAGAAGATAAAATCCGGTATCAAGGAAACGTGCTGGGTGGAGCGCATTCTAGGTTTTTAAAACCACAGAACAGAATGCATTCAAGTAATGTGCAGCCTATTAACAGGTCAAGGTAACGTTCGCGAAAAACAAACTAAAACATATCCGAAATGTTTCAAACTAAAACCCTAGTGTGTACGAGACCATTAGCTAACGCTAGCTTGCCGCTAGCTAGCTAGCAATGTTATCATAGTTCATTGGCAGTTTGCAAACATTTATTAAGACCACAATTAAAGAATGACTAACATTACTGTTGTGTTAATACACTATTATTATTGACAATATTCAATTAGCTAGCAAGAGAAGCTTGTTTTTTCCTTTTATTCAGTGAGTCTTCCTCCAGCGGCAGCGCTGCTCTCTGACTGAGTGAAGATTCCATGTCACATGATATGTTGAGGGTAGCGAGAACAATATACAGTTATGTGGCGAGAACCGCTAGATGGAGTGCTAGGAGCGCCCACGTGTCAGTCTAAAAAAAATGCCTATATCGGTCATTCATATCGGCCTTGACGACCGATGGTCCAGAAATGCAAATATCGGCCCGATATATATCGGTTGTCCGATATATTGGTCGGGCTCTAATAAGTAAATAATGTGTTTTATTCGTGGTTTGAACATTGACAGGATCAATTTTGAATGTTACCAGCCATATTGGCTAGACACTGCGGGGATTCTAGGTAGTGTTCTGGAACACTCTGGCATTGAATGAGTTAATGAACAGGTATAAGATATAGTATTGGTATTGTAATGGTATCAAGTATTGGAGAGGATACAGACTCTATAGAGGTATAGTATATGGTACATTATTAGCGACTCTTACTGGAGAGGAATACAGTCCAGTAATAAAGTCTCATATTGGAGAGGTACAAGGTACAGCACAGGGTAGGGGTCAATTCCATTTTGATTTTGTAAATTGACTGAACTTGTTGCCAACCCTGAAACAGTATCACAGGCTCTTATTGGAGAAGTCAAGAGTATGGTACAGTGTAGAACCTTTCTTAGCGGGTCGGAGGCCGGACTCAGACCCAGGGCTGGTGCTGCCATTGGAGAGCTCGGTCTTGGATCCGACTGTCTGGGTGGCCTCCTTCTTGGTCTCTTTCTTGATTTCCTATGGGAGGGACAGAAAGGGAGAGAAGAGGTTATCCACAGTAGGTTTGTCAAAGGACCTACAGGGTATTCAAACTCAAGTAACAACACTGCTAATATAATTAAGCAATCCATGCATCCATAAAAATAATTTATGGATCAGAATGAATATTATGAATGGGAGCAATATGATTTAGTATTCCCCCTGCAGTAGACCCTAAGCATCTGACCCTCTGTAGAAAATACTTATCATAGGAGAGTTTAGCAGGTTTGGAGAGGGTAGTTATTTCAGAAGTTACATGTTATTTTGTGGGCACAGCCAAAGTATTTACGCGTATTATGATTTCACACTTTGCGAGTGATCAACTAAGTCATTATTGGAATGGCAGGTATGCCATCCGCCAAGTTACGGCTTGTCGGGGCATGCCCCATACCTATACAGCACCGAGCGTTTGGCACTTTTCAGGGTTTCCTACAGAAGTAACCACAATGACCATAGGCTCTCAGCCCTTAAAAACATTAACTTCTGTATGTTCTGACCTAATGTAACCACACAGCATTCAGATACAACTTCACACATCCACACAATAAAGCCCCAAACTTGAGTTATTTTGCCGTTTTTCTCCTTCCACTTCTTATTATTATTCTTCTTCTTCCCATTTTCCTGCCAAACTGCCTGCCTCTGTCGCGATGTTATCCAATGGGGAGAATTATTATTTGAGGGTATGGTCTGTATACCTGCTCATCAAACTTATCGTCCAATAAAAACGCTTCATACTAATGTTTTTTAATGTTAATATAGCTAATGGCTTCATGCTTTCCAAGGAGCTACTGTAGTTTAGTGGTTAAAACTGCAGTCTGTCACACAGTGGATAGTGGGTTAGAGCCCAGCAGGGCGCATGTGTATTTTCCACAAAAACAATGTGCAACTGTTAAGTTCTTTTAATTTCTCAGACTGTTATTATTTTCACATTGACACATTAATGTATTTTTATTGCAAAGGCAAAACAGGATTACAATATTAACTGTTCAATGTTTCACTTGTATTATATCACACCCTCCCCAAACCAGACGCTCACTTTTGTCTGGTTTGGGGAGTGTGTTACGCTCTGCTCTTGCGGTCATGACTGACTGACTGTGAAAACCCCTTGCCTTGGCCAACATTTCTTTATTCATTCATTTCTGCACTTCAGCTCTGTTCACTTTACACACATAACACAAGGTCACCATAAAATTAACTACTAGGAAAATTAAGAATTTATGATAATAGCCTACATTAAGAATTGAGGATAGCCTCTTTTAAGCTGCAAGCCTATAAGCGATCGGATTTATAAACCGCCAATTCCCCAAACATATCTGATTCATGGTTAGTCACTTATAAATAAATAGATAGCCTCCGAATGTGGCTCTAGTCTACGCTACTCTGCTGATAATGTAGCTTACTGCAAACACTTTTAATTATAATAATAATAATAATAAGAAGAAGAAGAATAATCTCTGGTACGTATGTACTTTCTTAGTAGTATCTACTGTTTTCTTTCTGGCTAAGATTCCTGGGAAATATGCGTTGTCCAATTAAGCTTGTTCACCAACGTTACTTCCTGCTTCTCGTCAGGAAGCAGAAACAAGCTAGGCTACTACGAAGCGAATCAACATGCATTATAGCCTACATTCATTGCACTCCAGAAAACGAAACTAAACCTAGCTGTCCAGTACCAAAACATTTCCCGCAGGTAACGTTCTACACTACCGGAAAAAAAAAATTTGCTGTGCAGAAACTCACTAGCTCGCTCGCTAGCTCGTAGCCCACACATGGAAGGTTGGAGTTACGCATCCGGCAATCCAGTGTTGAATAGCCTAACTGCTGTGCTTATGAACTCACTAGCTTGCTCGCTAGCTCGTAGCCCACACATGGAAGGTTGGAGTTACGCATCCGGCAATCCAGTGTTGAATAGCCTAACGTTAAATGTATTTCATAGAATACTAATAGCCCTATTTTAAAACTGTATTTCCATATTTTACTGATGCAAACTATTTAGGCTGTAATAGCTATTTAGGCTGTATGTCTTTCATCTATGTGTTTGCGTAGCCCATTGTGCATGTATGTGTCCATTTAGACTTGGTTCATTAATTTACATGCTTCTTCATGATCCGTAGCTCAGGTGGTGCTGTTCATTGTATTTCATTGCACATTAAATACTGCTCATCTACAAACTCTTTTAATGTAATTGTGTGCTGTCTGTAATAGGATAACTGTTCTCATTCTTGTCAATAGAGGGCGTTATGGTTAAGCGAATGTCTGCATACATTTCTTTGGAATGCATGTCTCTCTCCGTGTTTATCTCCATGCGTTATTCATCATTAGTTAGCTATAAAAAATAAGTGATATCAGATCAAAAACATCTACGATGTAAAAAAAGCCAAGTTATGCATAGCCTACATAGCGCTGTCCATAAGTTCTTAATTCCAACTTGCAAAAACTAGGCCTGCCTTTAAAAGTCTTGATATCAAAATGTGGCCAAGTTACAACTAACAATATTGCCTATCGTAGCTCACACTATATGAAATAGCTCTATTCCAAAGCAATGCTATCCAAACTTTCCTAAATTATTTAATGCAACTTGGCCCTGTGTTTCTTCATCTTACCATCTCAAGAGAATGTGGTCAATGAAACTGTATGTGCCACATCAAACTGCAAAATGAAAATAATTTATAGTGGAAATACTCTGATTCAGATGTGTTGCACTTAGAAATGAAACAGAAAGATTACTACACTATAGGGCATGTTTGAACAATTGTCTGCATCCACTGCTTTGGGTCTATGAAAAGCACAGAATGAATGAAATGTATTATTATTATTATTATAATTATTATTATGTATTTATTGATTTATTTATTTGGATTTCTATCAAAACCTGTGTGGTCCTACAGAGCATATATGTGATGCGGTATGTCAAAAACCAGGCGGAATTGGGCAAGAGGTCAATTTTGAGTTATTGGTATATTAGTAAAACATAGACCTTGCACTTTACAACTCCGCTTTCTTTTTTCAAATCGGATATTCCAAAGCGAAGTTATTAAGATTTTAAATTGGACCGTCTGAAACATCGAAACTGAGAAATAGCCCTTTAAAGTTTGAGTTTAAACAAAACAAGTTGGTTAACAATGTTAGCGTACCGAACCCTGTTATCGGGCGGAAACCAGACATTTTTGTGATCAACATACGATAATGATATTATTCTGGCACATACCATTGAACATATTATATTTATTAGGTTCACAAAACGATAAGCTAACTTTTAAGCCAATAACCATGTAGATGTGACCGGTAGTTTTTTTGTTTTAACGTCTTTTAGATTAGAAAGTACTGTCAAAAAAGGGGCGCCCTTTATCGGGCGGCTCTTGTAGGCTAGTGCATAACAAGCTCACGATTATTGTTGTTTTAATAATCAATTAATAGTTTATTTCATCAAGAAAGATACCGTTTGAATAACCAATATGTTGGCAAAATAGCTGGCTAACTGGATAGTTTACCTGACAGTCCGAAAGATGTCGATATTGGGTTTATTTCTTCACAAAACGATAAACTAAGTTTTAAGCCAATATTAAACATGTAGACGTGACCGGTAGTTTTTTGTTTTAACGTATTTTAGATGAGACAGTAATGTCAAAAAAGGGGAGACAACTATCGTTTATTGGCTTAAAAGAGATAGGCTCAATCGCATTGGATTTATTTCTTTACAAAAACGATGTTAACTTTTAAGCCAATAACGTGTTTTTTTTTTTCGTTTTAACGTCTTTAAGATGAGACGAGACTGCCAAAGAAAGGGCGCCCATTATCGGGCGGCTGTTGTAATCCATAAACAAGCTCACGATTATTGTTGTTTTAATAATCAATTAATAGTTTATTTAATCAAGAAAGATACCGTTTGAATAACCAATATGTTGGCAAAATATCATCATGCGATTTTACGTTAGCAAGTGAGCTAGAAGTTACGCTAAATTTGGCGTCATTTCCAAGCAAAATCTCGAACAAGGCATCATTTTGTGAAATGACATGCCTCTCTAAAAGTGCTTAAAAAATACTTTGTCGATGAAATTTCAGTTTGAAACTTTTACAGAACATTTTTAATATTTGTAGCATCATAAATGTTCAAAAATCTCAAAAACGCTAAAATTCACCCCCAAGGCATTTTGCAGCTTTTCCTCCGTTCGTAGCTCTGCCCAATTCCGCCTGCTTTTGACATACCGCGTCACATATATCCTTGTGTTCACAAAATTCTGTTTGCAAATATCATCATCATTTTTATCTGCATTTATTTATTCATCACCCCTTTCTCTATTGTCCATGATGTTTCTTCATATAAATGTCTGTTTGTGAATTGTAAAGAATGCTGTAGCAGCAGTTAACATTTTAAAACCTGTACATTTTCTAAAGTAAACTTGCCAACAAAGTACAACCATATCATTTCTGGAGTGTAATTATTCATCAACTGTTAAAAACATTCATTGAAATCATATGTTGTTCCATGAGGCACAATCGCTTCACATGCAAAGATGAAGAAACACAGGGCCAAGTTGCATTAAATAATTTAGGAAAGTTTGGATAGCATTGCTTTGGAATAGAGCTAGTTTATTTAGTGTGAGCTACGATAGGCAATATTGGTAGTTGTAACTTGGCCACATTTTGATATCAAGGGCCCTATCTTACACCCGACGCTAAGCGGCGCAAACCCAAACGCAAGTGTCTTTGCTATCTTACACCCGGCGCATGGTTCATAATAACGCCTTGCGTTCACGTCGTTTAACTAGCATGTATTCTTGCGCCCATTACAAGTGAACTGGGCGTGTTGGTCTTAAGATGAGGAGTGGCCAGGATTAATTTTGGCGTATTGCTATCTTGAGCCAGCAGAAAGCGCTTGTGCTAGAACCACCACAAACCTGGTCTAAAGTCATGTCGCAGTTGTTTACATTTTATTTTAACGGCGCATATAAGTGCGTCTACATAGGCGTGTGCACAACGCGCGTACCCTCCTGTCTGTTACACACAGGGGCGCGCACAAGCATGACTAAAATATCTAGATCACAATGTGAAATATTATTATTGTGTAGGCTATATCAAAAATGCATATCATAATAAAAGGTTCTATAGGTCCACATACCTTTCCCTTAGTGGAGGGAAACGATGCCACATTACATTGCTCTCAGCCCACTCCATCAACATCCAGGCGATGTGCGATGGTACAGGACAATGGCTATCCATTAAATAGGAGCTGATGACACCTATATCAAGCCTAATGCGTGAATTGTCATTCAATGGAGAACTCGCGCACTGCAATAGACGGACATTTGAGTTTTGAAAATACGCTTCAGATGTCATTACAATACAGCTCTGTTTATCTAGGAATACAGCCTGTAAGTAAATAGAATGGTTTGTGACTGAAAAAAGTTCAAAACCTTGTCCAGTGAATATTGCTTTTATTTTTTTTCAAATAGCCTAGGCTACAGCGGATTCGCTGTGCATAAGGTTTTTTCCGATAGCCTATGGTTAAAAAACGGAGATAAATGTCACCATGTTAACTGAATTGTAACCTTAGCTATTCTTCGTCCTTCATATTTTTTAAATTACAGTGACAAGGTTTCCATACCCTCAGCTTATTAAAACCCCGCTGATTTCACCTGTTATTCCATAACTGAACAAAAGATTTTAAAGAGAACTAAACGTCTAATTATAAACGAAAACAAATTTGCAGCACATTACAATTAATTCACAATTAATTTTAATACCATTATCTGCATGTGCGCTTTATAGGAGCAGGTCTGTTTCGCCTGCTGTAAATCACACTTTTAACGGTCTTCCTGGGAAAGTGGATCGTTTTAAAGCATTACGCTACCTGTAAAACAGATTGGTCACATTTCCATAAGCAGGACATTATAAAACAAGGGAAAATATGCGTGAACCCTATGGGTTGCCAACCTGACAGCTTTATTGTATTTATTGTCATCATTAAGGCAAAATAACGTTATTTATTGTATTAATCAAAATTAGAATGCAGGTAATGAACTTCGGATGAAGCTTGAACATGAGTTCATTGCTTCATTGCATAATCAAACGAAATTCGTTAAACAAGCAGGCTAATTTGGCGTTTTCTAAGGTGAGACGGAAGCCATTGGTAGCTTATTCTCAGCTGTTGCAGGTGCCTTTAACGAAATTTAACCGCATATATTTTGTAAAATAACAGCACTGTCGGAAATTACTGGGAACTCATAATGGTTTGTCCTAATAATATTTATCATAGGCTACTAGTGATCCATATAGCCTATTCCTTGATCGCACTAAATACGCACGCGCATGTCTGTTTCGCCATCATATAAGCAATCCGCCGAGGTGGAAAAGCAGGCTTTTAAAGGGAACGGGATATGACACTTTGATTGGTGTATTGCATGTCACGCCCAAGACACACCTATAATTAATGAAGAGACTAGGTTCAGCCCACTTGCACGCTGCGCCTTGCTTAGCGCTCAAAAAACACGCCGTTAAAATAGCCAAAGTGGACTTGGACCATCACTCTGTTGCCAGATATGGAGTAGATGTGGATGGATCACTTTAAGGGCTGTTTCTCCTGACTTTTTTCCCCATAGAGTTCTATAGGAAAATGAGTCCGGAGAAATAACCCTTGCAGTGATCCATCCACATCTACTCCATATCTGGCAACAGAGTGATGGTTTGGGGCTCGTTTGATAGCTCAGACCCTTGATAACTTACAGCCATTTAGCCAGCCATGTGTTCCATACTGTACCAGTGTAATGTACAGCTGAATCTAGTCTCACCCCCCAATTTCCATAGAGATCCATTCAAATGCAGAGAGGTTATAGTATCGCTTGTAACAGTACCTGAAAATAAGATATCGACAGTTTTTTGATGTTGATGGTCACAGACTTCAGGAAGTAACAGCATGTAAAGGATATGCGACCAAATATGAAATATGATACTTTAAAAATACGTTAAAGCAAAGGGTATGAATACTTATGTAAATGAGAAATTTTAAGTTTTTTATTTTTAATAAATTTGCAAAAATCTCAAAAAAACCTTTTTCACATTGTCATTATGGGGTGTTGTGTGTAGAATTTTGAGGGAAAAAATGAATTTAATCAATTTTGGAATAAGGCTGTAACAGAACAAAATGTGGAAAAAGTGAAGCGCTGTGAATACTTTCCGGATGCACTGTATATATACTGTATGTGACTATTCTGAAATAAATGTATTCTGTAGCAAATTTCTGAATGATACAGCTTCTTCTTCAGTTCGAACTTAAAACCATGGATGGGGAATATTTGTTTAGATATTGACATTTAAATAAAACTAGTAGAAACCAGGAGGAAATTGCCTCTGAAGGGCCAAAGTAAATAGGGTTAAATACTAACCGGTCATAATTCGGCATGCTGATCTTGACGCACACGCACCGATTACTTTATGGTTATCCTTTATCTGTTTGGCACGCTTCATGCAACATTGTTCACTAGCTCCAGCCTCTTTCATACATTCCTCCATGTTAAGTTTATTTGTACTCTTTGAAGGCCTGTCCGAGGCACGCACATGCAAAGCTCAATAAACTTTATTATATTTTCCAAGATTGTCTGGATTAATGTTACTCTTGTGTTGAATTGATTTTGGGATACCTGACGTTTGGCCTATGTCCTGACTGTTTCTTATTTCTCAGCCTCATAAAGGCTTCCTTGACTTTCAATGGCACAACTTTGGTCCTCATGTTGACAAACGCCAATAACACTCCAAAGACATTCAAAAGCCTAGAATCAAGATTAGACACTGAAAGCTCTCTTATACCTGCACTAAAGAAGCAATTGAACACATCTGACTAATCGGAAACACCTGTCTAGCCATTTGTCCAAACATTATGGTGCCCTGAAATGGGGGCACAATTTATAAAAAGTGCTGAAACAAAAATGTATAAAAATCTAAGTGAATAAAAAGCAGAGAATCTGCACTTTAACCAAATGTGAATAAAATAGAATAGAATAGAATAACTTTCATTTTCCCTAAAGGGAACTTCGGTTGTAGGCTCCAGCAACCAAACAAACAAAAAAAAAGACATAGACAGTGGGGCAGACCCACAACACACAAACAAACATATAAAATGCCAATATATGTACAGCCAAACGTCATGATTATAATAGCCCCCGCTATCCCGAGATGTCCAATGTCATCAATCAGTCCAACACACAAACTCCGCCTCGGCGCCTGCAGTTTTGCGGTCTCTGTCCACTGTCGAAATGGAGCTCACCCTTCCCAGTCGCCGTCTCACTTCTCTCCCCGCATTATCTTCTCCGTCCCTGGTGGCCTTCTGAAGATTGCCCTCAGTCCCGACATCTTCAACTCCGGTGAAGAGTGATGGTAAACTCCGTGGCTGCAGATCCAACGGACATTTCCGAACATAATGCGAATGAGTCTCCATGGTGATGACCACAAACAAAATCATCCCCGCTAGACAATTCGTCAATATTATAAAAAACGAGCAGCAGGAGAGCCCCGAAAAATCTCGAACCCACTTCCCCGTCCCACAACAGACACACAGCGCATGAAAAAAACTAAAGACAAAAGCCAGACGCAACAAAACACATTCAAATTAACAAACACAAACACGAGAGTCAGCTGGACTACATGTTGCCATTACAGCGCCACATGACGTCACTCATGTAATGAGTCATTTGCAATGGTTGGATTACAAATCTAAAATTGTGAAGTACACAGCCAAATCAAGAAACAATAAGTCTTAGTCCCAAACATTACGGAGGGCACTATACAGATCCTTTCCAAAAAATTAGAATATCATGGAAAAGTTTTTTTTTTTCCATAATTCCATTCAAAAAGTGAAACTTTCATAGATTATAGATTAATTACACACAAAGTGAAATATTTCTAGCCTTTATTTGTTTCATTTTTCATAATTTTGGTTTACAGCTCCAGAAAACCCCCAAAACAGTATTTCAAGAAATTAGAATAGTGTGTCGAAAATCAGCATTTACTTCAGTTATTTCAGAGAATGAATGTTTTAGACTGAGTGTCACACTATCATCTAATTTACTCAAAACACCTGCAAAGTTTATCTCAGTTTGGTTCAGTATGGGGAAGACTGCAGACTTGACAATTGGCCAGAAGACCATCATTGACACCCTCCAGAAGATGGGTAAGCCACAAAAGGTCATCGCTAAGGAGGCTGGCTGTTCACAGAGTACAGTGTCCAAGCATATCAATAGAAAGTTTAGTGGAAGGGAAAAATGTGGCAGGAGAAGGTGCACAAGCAAAAGAGATGACCGTAGGCTTCAGCGGATTGTCAAGCAAAGACGATTCCAAAGTTTGGCGGAGATGCAGAGGGAGTGGACTGAGGCTGGAGTCAGTGCTTCAAAAACCACCACGTACAGACTTATCCGGGACATGGGCTACAACTGTCGGATTCTTCAAGTCAAGCCACTCCACTCATTCTCTGAAATAACTGAAGTAAATGCTGATTTTCGACACACTATTCTAATTTCTTGAAATACTGTTTTGGGGGTTTTCTGGAGCTGTAAACCAAAATTATGAAAAATGAAACAAATAAAGGCTAGACATATTTCACTTTATGTATAATGAATCTATAATCTATGAAAGTTTCACTTTTTGAATGGAATTATGGAAAAAAAAAAAACTTTTCCATGATATTCTAATTTTTTGGAAAGGATCTGTATATGCACACATGGCACCCACATACAGTACATGCACCTGCACTACAGTTGAAGTTGGGAAGTTTACATACACTTAGGTTGAAGTCATTAAAACTCATTTTTAACCACTCCACAGATGTGTACTTTGATAGGTAAGTCGAACAGTAACCTGGTGGATCAACCAACAAGCCAAAACAAAGTCTAAATCAGGTCTTGAGATTAAATAATTTTATTAAATGAAAACCAGTCAATTAGAATAATGAATTCAAATCATACATTCCCTAAGGAATGTAGGCTGACTACTTATAATTTACAAAAGGGAAGACATTAAAACGGACATTCATTTGAATATACCAGTAAAGAGAGAGATAAGCCAAAACTTGCCAATATTATTTACCCTCCAGCTGAACAGGAACAAAAGGAAATGTACAAGGAACCAAAAAGGATGACTTCTTCCCCAAACAAACTCCAAAACTGACTAACTTCTTTTTCTGCAGTACACTCATAAAATACCTTGACAGGGAGGGGATCCATGCCCTGATTGGATTAAGGTGTGGGGGAGGGGGGGGAGAGGGGTCAGTTATGACAAAGACTGGCCTATCTTTGATGTCTGTGGGGGTAAGCGAGCGAGAGAGAGACAGAGAGCGACAGAGACAGAGAGAAGGGGGGGGGGGGGGGGGGGCACTTTACCTATATATATCTAAATATTAGATACAGTGCATCCGGAAACTATTCACAGCGCTTCACTTTTTCCACATTTTGTTCTGTTACAGCCTTATTCCAAAATTGATTAAATTCATTTTTTCCCTCAAAATTCTACACACAACACCCCATAATGACAATGTGAAAAAAGTTTTTTTGAGATTTTTGCAAATTTATTAAAAATAAAAAACTAAAATTTCTCATTTACATAAGTATTCATACCCTTTGCTTTAACGTATTTTTAAAGTATCATATTTCATATTTGGTCGCATATCCTTTACATGCTGTTACTTCCTGAAGTCTGTGACCATCAACATCAAAAAACTGTCGATATCTTATTTTCAGGTACTGTTACAAGCGATACTATAACCTCTCTGCATTTGAATGGATCTCTATGGAAATTGGGGGGTGAGACTAGATTCAGCTGTAAATTACACTGGTACAGTATGGAACACATGGCTGGCTAAATGGCTGTAAGTTATCAAGGGTCTGAGCTATCAAACGAGCCCCAAACCATCACTCTGTTGCCAGATATGGAGTAGATGTGGATGGATCACTGCAAGGGTTATTTCTCCGGACTCATTTTCCTATAGAACTCTATGGGGAAAAAAGTCAGGAGAAACAACCCTTAAAGTGATCCATCCACATCTACTCCATATCTGGCAACAGAGTGATGGTTTGGGGCTTGTTTGATAGCTCAGACCCTTGATAACTTACAGCCATTTGCAAAGATCTCAAAAAAACTTTTTTCACATTGTCATTATGGGGTGTTGTGGCTTCATGCTTTCCAAGAAGCTACTGTGGCCTTGTGGTTAGAACTGCAGTCTCTCACACAGTGGATTGTGGGTTCGAGCCCAGCAGGGCACATGTGTATTTTCCACAAAAACAATGTGCAACTGTTAAGTACTTTTCATTTCATAGACTGTTATTATTTTCACATTGACACATTAACGTATTTTTATTGCAAAGGCAAAAGAGGTTTCCAATATTAACTGTTCAATGTTTCACTTGTATTTCACTTGTACTATATCACACCCTCCCCAAACCGGATGCTTGCTCTTGTCTGGTTTGGTGAGGGTGTTACACTCTGCTCTTGCGGTCATGACTGACTGACTGTGGAAACCCCTTGCCTCGGCCAATATTTCTTTATTCATTAATTTCTTCACTTCAGCTCTGTTCACTTTATCCTTTTCACACATAACACAAGGTCATCATAAACTACTAGGAAAATTAAGAATTTACGATAATAGCCTACATTAAGAATTGAGGATAGCCTCTTTTACGCTGCAAGCCTTTAAGAGATCGGATTTATAAACCGCCAATTCCCCAAACATATCTGATTCATGGTTAGTCACTTTAAAAAATAAAAAATAAATAGCCTCCGAATGTGGCTCTAGTCTACGCGACTCTGCTGATAATGTAGCTTACTGCAAACACTTTTAATTATTATAAGAAGAAGAAGAAGAAGAAGAATCTCTGGTATGTACTTTCATAGTAGTATCTATTGTTTTCTTTCTGGCTAAGATTCCTGGGAAATATGCGTTCTCCAATTAAGCGTGTTCGCCAACGTTACTTCCTGCTTCTCGTCAGGAAGCAGATACAAGCTAGGCTACTACGAACCAAATCAACATGCATTATACCCTACATTCATTGCACTACAGAAAACTAAACTAAACCTAGCTGTCTGGTACCAAAACATTTCCCGCAGGTAACATTCTACACTACCGGAAAAAAAACTGCTGTGCAGAAACTCACTAGCTCGCTCGCTAGCTCGTAGCCCACACATGGAAGGTTGGAGTTACGCATCCGGCAATCCAGTGTTGAATAGCCTAACTCTGCTGTGCTTATGAACTCACTAGCTCGCTCGCTAGCTCGTAGCCCACACATGGAAGGTTAGAGTTACGCATCCGGCAATCCAGTGTTGAATAGCCTAACTCTGCTGTGCTTATGAACTCACTAGCTCGCTCGCTAGCTCGTAGCCCACACATGGAAGGTTGGAGTTACGCATCCGGCAATCCAGTGTTGAATAGCCTAACTCTGCTGTGCTTATGAACTCACTAGCTCGCTCGCTAGCTCGTAGCCCACACATGGAAGGTTGGAGTTACGCATCCGGCAATCCAGTGTTGAATAGCCTAACGTTAAATGTATTTCATAGAATACTAATAGCCCTATTTTAAAACTATTTCCATATTTTACTGATGCAAACTATTTAGGCTGTACTAGCTATTTAGGCTGTATGTCTTTCAGCTAGAATGTGTTTGCCTCTAGCCCATTGTGCATGCATGTCTCCATATAGACTTGGTTCATTAATTTACATGCTTCTTCATGATCCATAGCTCAGGTGGTGCTGTTCATTGTATTTCATTATGCTCATCTACAAACTATTTTAATGTAATTGTGTGCTGTCTGTAATAGGATAACTGTTCTCATTCTTGTCAATAGAGGGCGTTATGGTTAAGCGAATGTCTGCATACATTTCTTTGGAATGCATGTCTCTCTCCGTGTTTATCTTCATGCATTATTCATCATTAGTTAGCTATAAAAAATAAGTGATATCAGATCAAAAACGTCTACGACGTAAAAAAAGGCCAAGTTACTCACGCATAGCCTACAAGTTCTTAATTCCAACTTGCAAAAACTTGGCCTGCCTTTAAAAGTCTTGATATGGACCACACAGGTTGTGATAGAAATCCAAATAAATAAATCAATAAATACATAATAATAATAATAATAATAATACATTTCATTCATTCTGTGCTTTTCATAGACCCAAAGCAGTGGATGCAGACAATTGTTCAAACATGCCCTATAGTGTAGTAATTTTTCTGTTTCATTTCTAAGTG
Source organism: Synaphobranchus kaupii (assembly GCA_029718625.1). Lineage (NCBI taxonomy): Eukaryota > Metazoa > Chordata > Actinopteri > Anguilliformes > Synaphobranchidae > Synaphobranchus > Synaphobranchus kaupii. The sequence continues at coordinate 76,246,742 of CM056377.1, read as the reverse complement.
TAACACATCTGAATCAGAATATTTCCACTATACATTATTTTCATTTTGCAGTTTGATGTGGCACATACAGTTTCATTGACCACATTCTCTTGAGATGGTAAGATGAAGAAACACAGGGCCAAGTTGCATTAAATAATTTAGGAAAGTTTGGATAGCATTGCTTTGGAATAGAGCTAGATTATTTAGTGTGAGCTACGATAGACAATATTGTTAGTTGTAACTTGGCCACATTTTGATATCAAGACTTTTAAAGGCAGGCCTAGTTTTTGCAAGTTGGAATTAAGAACTTATAAACAGCGCTATGTAGGCTATGCGTGAGTAACTTGGCTTTTTTTACGTCGTAGACGTTTTTGATCTGATATACATTACATTACAGGCATTTAGCAGACGCTCTAATCCAACTTTTTAGCATTTTTTTTTTTTTTTTTTTAACATATTATCCATTTATACAGCTGGATATATACTGAAGTGATTCAGGTTAAGTACCTTGCTCAAGGGTACAACGGCAGTGTCCTACCTGGGAATCGAACCTGCAACCTTTCGGTTACAAGGCCAGTTCCTTAACCATTATACTACACTGCCGCCCAAAGTATACTTCTGAAGTTGTGGCAAAATGGTTTAAGGACAACAAAATCCAGGTATTGGAGTGGCCATCACAAAGTGCTGACCTCAATCCAATCGGAAATTTGTGGGCAGAACTGAAAAAGCGTTTGCGAGCAAAGAGGCCTACAAACCTGACTCAGTTACACCAGTTCTGTCAGGAGAAATGGGCCAAAATGCCAGCAACTTATTTTGAGGAGCTTGTGGAAGGCTACCCGAAACATTTGACCCAAGTTAAACAATTTAAAGGCAACGCTACCAAATAGTAACAGAGTGTATGTAAACTTATGACCCACTGGGAATGTGAAATTCTCTCTCTTATTATTCTGACATTTCACATTCTTAAAATAAAGTCGTGATCCTAACTGACCTAAGACCGGGAATGTTTACTCAAATTAAATGCCAGGAATTGTGAAAAACTGAGTTTAAATGGATTTGGCTAAGGTGTATGTAAACCTTTGACTTCAACTGTATGCACAAATGTGCATGCACAAAGATACTCACCTACTGGCAGGCATCCACAAACACACACAGCACATGCACACATATAAACACAGGCACATAGACACATAGACACATAGACACACACACACACACACACACACACAGGCAAACACAGATAAACACAGACACACACACACACACACAGACACACAGATAAACACAGGCACACACAAAGATAAACATAGGCACACACACACACAAACACACACACACAAAGATAAACACAGGGACACACGCAGATAAACATATGCACACACAGTCTGAAAGTGTGCAGGGTAGGAATTCCTCACTTTAAAAATGAAGTCATCGGACATCATTACTGCCTCGTGACTGTCTGTCAATGGGCAGATTCCACATTCCCGAGCTCAGAATTAAGCTTCGCAGGAAAACAGTCTCCCTTTTTTACACTGCTTTTAGAGAACATGAGATCTGTGTAAGTGCTCTCTCTGCCTGAAAGACAGAGGCACATGAACACATTAAAGGGGATATGTTCAGGGCTTTCAAGACCAGCTTTACAGTGCTGGATACCATTTAGAGTCCCAAACCTGGTCCATGAAAGCCACAGGGTCTCCCGCATTTTAATTTTTTGTTACTGCTCCGCATTTAATTGATCCTTTAAAGCAGTTGATTACACACTGCAAAAACCAAAAAATAAGTGACGTCATGTCCTACGTTGTTCCAAGATAACATCACGACCTACGTTGTACCCTGCAAACAGCTCACCCTCAGAAAGAGTCTTCAGTACAAGAGGGAAAGCAGTGACTGCTCACCATTCCTGTGTGAAACGAGCAATGGTAGACAAGCTGATTTTCTTGGCCAGAAATATTTGTTGTTGTAGGTAGGCCCTGCTGCTACTACTACTACTGTAGCTAGAGTCATTCAGTAATTCCTATAGCATTGAAAAGATGGGGCAGTGCCACCCTGCCTTCAAGGTTTACTGTATCAGATCAAAAACGTCTACGACGTAAAAAAAGCCAAGTTACTCACGCATAGCCTACATAGCGCTGTCTATAAGTTCTTAATTCCAACTTGCAAAAACTAGGCCTGCCTTTAAAATTCTTGATATCAAAATGTGGCCAAGTTACAACTACCAATATTGCTTATCGTAGCTCACACTAAATAAACTAGCTCTATTCCAAAGCAATGCTATCCAAACTTTCCTAAATTATTTAATGCAACTTGGCCCTGTGTTTCTTCATCTTTGCATGTGAAGAGATTGTGCCTCATGGAACAACATATGATTTCAATGAATGTTTTTAACAGTTGATGAATAATTACACTCCAGAAAGGATATGGTTGTACTTTGTTGGCAAGTTTACTTTAGAAAATGTACAGGTTTTAAAATGTTAACTGCTGCTACAGCATTCTTTACAATTCACAAACAGACATTTATATGAAGAAACATCATGTACAATAGGGAAAGGGGTGATGAATAAATAAATTCAGATAAAAATGAGTAATATTTTCACCTAGAAAATAGCGTACATAAAGCATTTTTACAAACGTATCCAGACATGTTTGTGGGTCAGATGGTGGCAAATAAGTAATAGTACCAATTTTCTTAACATAATAGTATTTATGATATTTGCAAACAGAATTTTGTGAACACAAGGATATCTATGCTCTGTAGGACCACACAGGTTTTGATAGAAATCCAAATAAATAAATAAATAAATACATAATAATAATAATCAAAATAATAATAATAATAATAATAATAATAATAATAATACATTTTATTCATTCTGTGCTTTTCATAGACCCAAAGCAGTGGATGCAGACAATTGTTCAAACATGCCCTATAGTGTAGTAATTTTTTTGTTTAATTTCTAATTGCAACACATCTGAATCAGAGTATTTCCACTATAAATATTTTCATTTTGCAGTTTGATGTGGCACATACAGTTTCATTGACCACATTCTCTTGAGATGATAAGATGAAGAAACACAGGGCCAAGTTGCATTAAATAATTTAGGAAAGTTTGGATAGCATTGCTTTGGAATAGACCTAGTTTATTTAGTGTGAGCTACCATAGGCAATATTGTTAGTTGTAACTTGGCCACATTTTGATATCAAGACTTTTAAAGGCAGGCCTAGTTTTTGCAAGTTGGAATTAAGAACTTATAGACAGCGCTATGTAGGCTATGCGTGACTTGGCTTTTTTTACGTCGTAGACGTTTTTGATCTGATATCACTTATTTATTATAGCTAACTAATGATGAATAATGCATGAAGATAAACACGGAGAGAGACATGCATTCCAAAGAAATGTATGCAGACATTCGCTTAACCATACGCCCTCTATTCACAAGAATGAGAACAGTTATCCTATCACAGACAGCACACAATTACATTAAAAGAGTTTGTAGATGAGCAGTATTTAATGTGTGATGAAATACAATGAACAACACCACCTGAGCTATGGATCATGAAGAAGCATGTAAATTAATGAACCAAATCTATATGGAGACATGCATGCTCAATGGGCTAGACGCAAACACATTCTAGCTGAAAGACATACAGCCTAAATAGCTAGTACAGCCTAAATAGTTTGCATCAGTAAAATATGGAAATACAGTTTTAAAATAGGGCTATTAGTATTCTATGAAATGCATTTAACGTTAGGCTATTCAACACTGGATTGCCGGATGCGTAACTCCAACCTTCCATGTGTGGGCTACGAGCTAGCGAGCGAGCTAGTGAGTTCATAAGCACAGCAGAGTTAGGCTATTCAACACTGGATTGCCGGATGCGTAACTCCAACCTTCCATGTGTGGGCTACGAGCTAGTGAGCGAGCTAGTGAGTTTCTGCACAGCAGTTTTTTTTTCTGGTAGTGTAGATCGTTATCTGCGGGAAATGTTTTGGTACTGGACAGCTAAGTTTAGTTTAGTTTAGTTTTCTGTAGTGCAATGAATGTAGGCTATAATGCATGTTTATTCGCTTAGTAGTAGCCTAGCTTGTATCTGCTTCCTGACGAGAAGCAGGAAGTAATGTTGGCAAACAAGCTTAATTGGAGAACGCATATTTCCCAGGAATCTTAGCCAGAAAGAAAACAATAGATACTACTAAGAAAGTACATGCCAGAGACTATTCTTCTTCTTCTTATTACTATTATTATTATAATAATTAAAAGTGTTTGCAGTAAGCTACATCAGATCAAAAACGTCTACGATGTAAAAAAAGCCAAGTTACTCACGCATAGCCTACATAGCGCTGTCTATAAGTTCTTAATTCCAACTTGCAAAAACTAGGCCTGCCTTTACAACTAACAATATTGCCTATCGTAGCTCACACTAAATAAACTAGCTCTATTACAAAGCAATGCTATCCAAACTTTCCTAAATTATTTAATGCAACTTGGCCCTGTGTTTCTTCATCTTTGCATGTGAAGAGATTGTGCCTCATGGAACAACATACACTGCCTGGCCAAAATAAAAGTCGCTGTTGCACCTGTCACGCATAGTGCCCACTGTACAAGCCTCTGGAGGCAGTGTTATGATCTGGGGTTGCTTCAATTGGTCAGGTCTAGGCTCAGCAACGTTATGCAGCAATAAAATTAAGTCAGCTGAGTACCTGCATGTACTGAATGACCAGGTTATCCCTTCAATGGGCATATTCCAGGACGACAATGCCAAGATTCATCGGGCTAAAATTGTGAAAGAGTGGTTCAGGGAGCATGAGGAATCATTTTCACACATGGATTGGCCACCAGAGTCCTGACATTAACCCCATTGAAAGTCTTTGGGATGTGCTGGAGAAGACTTTACGAAGTGGTTAGACTCTCCCGTCGTCAATACAAGATCTCGGCCAAAAATTAATGCAACTCTGGATGGAAATAAATGTTGTGACATTGCATAAGGTTGCCGAAACAATGCCACGACGAATGCGCACTGTAATCAAAGCTAAAGGCGGTCCAACAAAATATTAGAGTGTGTGACTTTTTTTTTGGCCAGGCCAAAAAGTGTATGATTTCAATTAATGTTTTTAACAGTTGATGAACAATTACACTCCAGAAAGGATATGGTTGTACTTTGTTGGCAAGTTTACTTTAGAAAATGTACAGGTTTTAAAATGTTAACTGCTGCTACAGCATTCTTTACAATTCACAAACAGACATTTATATGAAGAAACATCATGTACAATAGAGAAAGGGGTGATGAATAAATAAATGCATATAAAAATTAGTAATATTTTTCCCTAGAAAATAGCATACATAAAGCATTTTTACAAATGTATCCAGACATGTTTCTGGTCAGATGATGGGAAAAAAAGTAATAGTACTAATTTTCTTAACATAATAATAGTTATGATATTTGCAAACATAATTTTGTGAACACTAGGATATCTGCTCTGTGGGACCACACAGGTTTTGATAGAAATCCAAATATTCCAAATAAATAAATCAATAGAATAGAATAGAATAACTTTTATTTTCCCATTTGAGAACTTCAGTTGTAGTCCCAGCAACAACAAAAAGACAGAGACAGAGGACCCATAGCACACAAACAAACATATCAAATATCATTTCATTAATCAAGTGAATTAAAGTGGAATACAGCCATGCTGCCATGATTAAAAATAGCCCCCGCTGTACCGAGATGTCCAGTGGCATTATGCAGTCCAACACACATTGGACCTCCGCGATTTCCCTCCATACATGCAGTGTTGGGGTCTCTGTACACCATTGAAACGGATCCACCAAACTGCGTCAACCTTCCCAGTCGTCGCCTCACTCCTCCCCCGCATTATCTTCTCCTTCTCCATTCCCTGGTTGCCCCTTGAAGATTTCCTGCACTCCCGGATCAGTCCCGACATCTTCAACTCTGGTGAAGAGCGATGGTAAACTTTGCTGCTGCAGAGACAACGGACATTCCCGAGCATATGTTGCGAATGTGTCACCATGGTGACGACCACAAACAAAATTATCCCGGCGAGACAATTCACCAGTATCATTAAAAAAAGCGGCAGGAGAGCCCCGAAAAATCTCCAGCCCGCCTCCCCGCACCACAACAGGCACACAGCACATGAAAAAACAGAAGACAAAAGCCCAACACAACAAAATACATTCAAATTAACAGACACAAACACGAGAGACAGCTGGACTACATGTCGCCATTACAGCATCATGTGACGTCAATATTGACATAATACATAATAATAATAATAATAATAATACATTTTATTCATTCTGTGCTTTTCATAGACCCAAAGCAGTGGATGCAGACAATTGTTCAAACATGCCCTATAGTGTAGTAATTTTTCTGTTTAATTTCTAAGTGCAACACATCTGAATCAGAGAATTTCCACTATAAACTATTCTCATTTTGCAGTTTGATGTGGCATATACAGTTTAATTGACCACATTCTCTTGAGATGGTAAGATGAAGAAACACAGGGCCAAGTTGCATTAAATAATTTAGGAAAGTTTGGATAGCATTGCTTTAGAATAGAGCTAGTTTATTTAGTGTGAGCTACGATAGGCAATATTGTTAGTTGTAACTTGGCCACATTTCATATATCAATACTTTTAAAGGCAGGCCTAGTTTTTGCAAGTTGGAATTAAGGACTTATAGACAGCGCTCTGTAGGCTATGCGTGAGTAACTTGGCTTTTTTTACGTCGGAGACGTTTTTGTTCAGATATCATTTATTTTTGGTAGCTAACTATTTTTGGTAGCTAACTAATGATGAATAATACATGAATGACATTGAGACATAAAAGAGATACAGAATACATGAATTCCAAATAAATGCATGCAGACATTCGCGTAACCCTCTACTGACGAAAATGAGAACATTTCTCCTATTACCGATAGCCCACAATTACATTAAAAGAGTTTGGAGATGAGCTGTATTTAATGTCTAATAAAATACAATGAACAGCACCACCTGAGCTATGGATCATGAAGAAGCATGTAAATGAATTAACCAAGTCTATATGGAGACATTCATGCACAATAGGCTAGACGCAAACACACTGTAGCTGAAAGAAAGACATACAGCCTAAATAGTTAGTACAGCCTAAATAGTTTGCATAAGTAAAATATGGAAATAGAGTTTTAAAATAGGCCTATTAGTATTCTATAAAAATATAAACACTGCCTTGCCGGATGCGTAACTCTGAGCTTCCATGTCTGGGCTACGATGAGGTGCCGAGTTCATAATGAGCACTGCATAATTCCAGCGCGTTTTTTTTTCTGGTATTGTAACGTTACCTGTGGGAAATCTTTTGGTACCGGACCATGTAGCTAGGTTTAGTTTTATTTTCTGTACTACAATGGACGTATAAGGCATGTTGATTCGCTTCGTTAGCCTAGCTTGTACCTGCTTCAGGACAAGCAGATGACTGACATTTCTCTGGCAAAACTAACGTTGGCTAACAAGCTTAATTGGCTAACAAGCTTAAATATGCTAATGCATATTTCCCAGGAATCTTAGCCAGAAAGAAGACAATAGCTACTAAAAAAGTAACCTACCAGAGATTATTATTCTGATTATTATTATAATTAAAAGTGTTTACAGTAAGCTACATTGTCTGCAGAGTAGCGTAGACTAGAGCCATGTTCGGATTTTGTAATTTTTTTAAGTGACTAACCATGAAACAGATATGTTTGGGGAATTGACGGTTTATAAATCCGATCTGTTAAGGGATTGCAGCTTATAGTAGGCTATCATCAATTCTTAATGTATTATCGTAAATTCTTAATTTTCCTAGTACGCCTACATAACTGTTATGGTCACATTGTGTTGTTGGGAAAGCATAAAGTGAACAGAGCTGAAGGGCATGTTTTTTGTCACAAATGAATAAAGAAATGACAACATAGGTAGGCTTACGCTAGGCATGGATGTTTTTCCCGGTAGTCTACTGTAAGTGTATGTGCAGTGGTAGCGATAGCCTACGGAACTATGTTGGCTTTTCTGTCTTTAAAAGAAACGTTTGTGAAAACATGTAGCCTGTCACAGTAATTTATAGATTGTTTTACATTAATGCAACAACGCGATCTTAACCTCTTGGCGCAGATGGCAAATTTCACCTATTTAGGGTGTGCTCTGTTTAAGGCTTCATAACTCCAGGTGTGAGCATCACATAAACTTGGTAAATGGCTTAAATGAAGCAATACAGAGGTACCATTTACAATACAACTTAGATTTGTTTATTTTCATAATTTAAGTCAAAATAAAGTGCCACAAATGCAAAGAAACTTAAAAAAAAAAAAGTTTTTCTTTAGTTTGCAACAAAATACTGAGAGCTACATAAGTGAAATTGGTAATATATATACATTTCCTGGATCATAAACTCCATGTCCACATGTTTTGCAAAATCTAAGGATGATATGCAGAACTACTAAAGGTCTATGATGCAAAATATAGCAGTGTACCCTGTTCTCCAAATTTGTCTCCAAAACTATCAAAATGTGTACCCTGTGTCTCCAAATCTATTCAAACGGCTAAATTGTGCACTGCTCTAAATAAAAAAATAATGATATATTTAACTACAAATCAACAGTTTTGGCTCATAAAACTCACTTTTGCATAATCTTCAAGTGGGAATTACTATATTTTCATCAGTATAGGGGGGTAGATATCTATGGGTCCAAAACCCCTATGCAAAATATGTCATAAAATGAATAAAATTAGTTTTGTCCATTATAAAACATATACATTTGCTCCTTCTGATGGCTTAAGATTAAAAAAAACATTGATATCACAGTGTTACATACACCTAAATATGTTGCCTAATCATTCACTCTTGTACCTCAATAAAACATCACTTGTCCCTGTACTCTACAGTATGTATACTTTTGTCCTGGGATTGCATTTCTCTGTAGTTTTTTATATTTTATTAATGTTCCTATTCATAATGACTCTGAGGAAATTTTTACCTTAATCTACCACATATCAGCGCACAGTAAAATGGAATGAGCATTTGTCATGCCCTAAGAGACAAGTATATACGCCATAGCCTATACTATGTACGATAACATGAACATAAAATAGTATTCCACCATCTGCAAAATGCTGCCAAATGTTCTATCTTCAATGAACATCGGTGGCCTACATCAAAAATAAATTTAACGATTACACTACAGTATGTGAAATGCACTCAAAATGTGAAAATAAAAATAGGGCTATCAAACATATTGGAAAGACAGTGCTCGAGTGGAAACGCGAATGTACCTATGTAGCCAGTGAGACCAACGACATTTTAGACGCAAAAATACATATCGTGAAAGGGATACTCCCCTCCCTAATACGTTTTCTATCGAGCTTGCATAATACTAGCCCGTTAAAACGAAAACTGCCGTCACGCTGGACTGTAGTAAATTGTTTAAAGCACCCAAAAAGACATGGCATATACCGTTGCTAAGGTTATTTTGTACTCTATTGGATAAAAAAGCCAACAATTAAACCAGAATGAACTGTAATTAATGAGACAGGCTTACAGGGCATGGGGGTATTACGAGTCGACGTTACAGTTAGTGTAATAGCAGTATAAAGTGTTGTATATTTCTCAAACCAATTGTATCAGACAATAAATGACCACTGAATTTTGAAAGGAACATCTCGATGTGTAAAACCAATGGTAAGATTGTATATTTATTTCATATTTAGTAGCATATATTGCTAGTAGAATACATGGTAGAATGAGACAGTACTTTCACAGTTTATTTTGCATTTGAGTGAGCAGGGCTTTTCGCTGCTTTTCTGGCATACGATCAGGCTATTGTTGGGTTTATCTTGTTGCTATGACGTTATTCTAATTTTATATGATGAATAAATATATTTATTAACTCAAACATAGATGCTATTGTCCACTATGTCACGCATGGGTAGGTATAGACTAGGTGGGGGTTGCTTGTTAAATGGACTTGCTACGGGGAAATAGTGACACTTACCGTATTCGGCAGAAATCGTCACGAACCGTCCACCAATAAAGTTAAAACACAGAGTTTGTGATTTCCACTAATAGTTTGGCTGCAGTAGCAACGAATGTCTCAGTTGAGCAAAAAGGTCCCGTCGGCGTCACCATCTACGCAAAGATGTTCACCAGATGATATTCTGCGTTAAAATGTCTTTGCTTGACAAGTGGCCATGGGATACCTGTTCCCATAACGGTAGCTATTGCATAACTGCTGTGGTGCCCAGTGACTGAATTGTTTAAGTAACAGGCTACAAGTAAACAGTTAATATTGTAAACATGTCTTTTGCCTATGAAATAAAAATATGTTTGTTAATGTGAAAATAATAAATTAAAAGTATAAATAAATGCAAAGTTGCACATTGTTTTTGTCGAAAATTAAATTGCACCCTGTTGGGCTCGAACCCCAAATCCTCTGTGTGAGAGGCAGCAACTCTAACCAGTAGGCCGACTTTATTGGTCAACAAGCTTGGAATAGCAGGTATGCGATGTTGTTATCCAATGGGGAGAATTATTCTTTGAGGGTACGGAGGCAGGCAGATAGGCAGGAAAAATGGGAAGAAGGAAAAAAACCGGCAAAATAACCCAAGTTTGGGGCTTTATTGCGTGGATGTGTGAAGTTCTATCTGAATGCTGTGTGGTTACATGAGGTCAGAACATCCAGAAGTTAATGTTATTAAGGGCTGAGTCTGTGGACATTGTGTTTACTTCTGTAGGATGCCCTGAAAAGTGGCAAACTGTATAGGTATGGGGCATGCCCCGCCAAGCCATAACTTGGCAGATCGCATACCTGCCATCCCAATCACAGGACGTCTGTAATGTTAATGGCCGATTCGGACGGGATAAATTATCTCCGTAATCGTGAAAGTGTCTACTCCATTTTGTCATCACACCGAAAATGTTCCCCACACGTCATACAACGTTACACAACGTTACACATCCTATCAAACTGATTGCTTCTGGTAGAAAATCGCTGGCAGGGTGAAATTGCAGGTGCCAAAAAAAACAAAAACTAAGTGGAGACAATGTTGGCATGGCAAACATGTCCACAAAAAGCGTGAGGAATCCTGTATTACACCTCTTTATTAACGTTAGCTTGAGAAAAACAGTATTAGGCCATAACATGTATGTACGGCTATTGCTAGGCTCTCGCTAGCTTACCTAAAGCTGCCCGCTGGTGGAACAATATTGATTGGGCGATAACGACTACGAGAAAGATTATACATTTTAGCCAATTGAATTGTATCTTTAAACATACACACAGTTGTTCATTCATGATTTTTGGGTGCTACAACTTGTACCTAGCCTACTAGTAAAAGCGGACGAGGAGGAACTGGGGGAAAGAGAAGAGATAAGAGAGAGACCTAAAGCGCTATATAAATGCTAAAGGCATATAGCCTATACATTCTCTCTCAAACACACACACACACACACACCCAAAATGTCTAAGATAATACAAATTGAGAATCACTGAATTTTATAGGCTACAGTGTTTACAAATAACGATAGTTATTAACTAGATGAGAAAAAAATCATGATATAAAATGACGACTTCCGAGGCAGATCTGTTTGCTGCGTCACACACCAGTAGCTAATGTGTAAGATAATACAAATCGAGAATCATTTAATTTATATAGGCTACAGTGTTTACAAACAAAGATAGTCATTTATTATTAACTAGATGAAGGAATAATAACGATAGGCCTATAAACCAACGATTTTAGAGGCAAAGAAAATGTTATCTGTTACGGTATTATTCTCCATGAGCGGATGGCAGGGCGCCTGCACAGCATTTTTTTATGGGCTTAGCATTAGACAACAGCCTTGGCAGGGATTCGTTAAAATTCCGGTGTTATCGGTGTTACCGATTTCCTGAGAAGAATATCAATCGGTGTGAAAATCTCCACATCGTGACAACCCTACCCTGCGGCAGGGGGGGACGAGCGAGTCTGCTGCCCCGGGTCCTGGGCTTTGGGGGGGCCTGTGAAGGGCACAGACGGCCGGCTCATTTCTGTGACCATTTTTAGATTAAATTATCATGCTGCGAAATGTTGTAATCGACTCCAGGTAGGGCGGCAACAACATTTAGGTCTACATTAATTTAATCACATGTAGTTACAACATAGTTCCTGTCTAACATTCTGACTGCATTTCACCCATTTTTATTGTGAAAAATAACTTTTAGTTCCATATTTCAAATGTAGTGGAAACACTACACATTCAATTCCAAATCAAAGCATTAACTAATTTTATCAAGTCTGCGTTATTCTTTTACAGGAAGCAAAGAAAAGGAATATTAATCTGTTCAAAAAAATAGCAGTCGACATTTTTCTCTTCAAACTCAAACACTTACTGTATAAACTGAAGAAATCTTTCAAGATTTAACTTCATTTTAAATTACTGAACTAATATTTAGTTGCATAACCATTGTTTTTGATAACTGCTGCGCATCTGCGTTGCATTGAGTCAACCAACTTCTGGCACCTAGAAACAGGAATTTCAGCCCAGGATGAACGAACTACATTCCACAGTTCCTGTGAATTTTTGGGTTTTGCTTCAGAAACTGCATTTTTAATGTCACCCCACAAGTTTTCAATGGAGTTGAGGTCGGGGGATTGAGCTAGCCACTCCATTACCTCAATCCTTTTTGTCTGGAACCAAGATGTTGCTCGCTTACTCGTGTGTTTGAGGTCGTTGTCTTGTTGAAACACCCATTTCAGGGGCATTTCCTCTTCGGCATACGGCAACATAATCTCTTCAAGTATTTTGATGTATTCAAACTGATCCATGATCCCTGGTATACGATAAATAGGCCCAACACCGTAGTATGAAAAAAATCCCCATACCATGATTTTTGCGCCACCATGCTTCACTGTCTTCACAGCGTACTGTGGCTTGAATTCAGTACCCGGGGGTCGTCTGACGTACTGTCGACCACTAGACCCGAAACAAACTGTTTTACTCTCATCAGTCCACAGAATGTTATGCCATTCCTCTTTGGGCCAATCGATGTGTTCCTTGGCAAATTTTAACCGATTCTGCACATGCCGTTTTTTCAACAATGGTGCTTTACGGGGGCTTCTTGCTGATAGATTAGCTTTGTGTTCTGACTGTAACAGCACTTACAGGTAATTTTAGATCATCTTTGATCTTTCTGGAGGTGATGATTGGCTGAATCTTTGCCATTCTGACTATTCTTCGATCCGTTTTAACAGTAGTTGCTCGTTTTCTTCCGCGTGTTTCGGGTTTTTGTTGCCATTTTAAAGCATTTGAGATCATTTTAGCTGAGCATCCTATAATTTGCTGCACTTCTTTATACGTTTTCCCCTCTCCAATCAACTTTTTAATCAAATTACGTTGTTCCTCCGAACAATGTTTGGAACGGCCCATTTTACTTAGCAATTCAGAAGGAAATATATTTTATAACAATGTGTGAAACATTTGCTTCCCTTCTTCCTTAATAAAGGACAATTAATGACACCTGTTTTTTCACAGAATGAATGAATTCTCGAATTAAACTCCACACTGCTATTATTTTGAACATGCCCCTTTCAATGAATGAGTCAATTACTCAGAACAAGCAGCGTGCATGTCATGACAGTTGGGTCTGTTGTTTTTCTATTACACTACTACATCTACAAGTAAATTATTTGCCATGCAGAAATATCACTACTACTAATAACAGTGGATCATCAGGTTACTGATGTTGTACTGCTATTTTTTTTAACACAACTGTAAGTGTTGTCCACCCATGTGCCCATTCACCATCAAAGCTAATAAGCTAGATCATAACCATGAATAAATATAACATTTTAAATTATTGTTCAAAAACAAGTGAGAAGCTTTCTTCAAAAATACCACAAACTTAGATATAGGCTAAATAGAGCACTTAGTATCCAGGACGAACAGATGTAACATTATATCTGTTGAAATTAATGGTTTTTGACAGAAGCAAAACAAAATGTATACTTGCTAAGGACCATCAGTTCATTCATTCATTCAAAATGCTGCTAAATGTAAAGGCTCATTGCCAATTAGACAATTCCTTCCTGTTATTTTCACCAGATTAATGGATGCCTTTGAAACGCACAATTAAAGTTCAATAAACAGTTTTTTTATTGTCTGTAAATAGGCTATATGCAATGCGCTCTTGTGATAAGCAACAAGTAGGCTAGGCTTCATGCGGAACAATTTTCTTGCCAGGTTCCTTCCAAGATTTCTTACCACCGGGGAGTTTTTTCTCGCCACCATTTGAGTGTTTTTCCTCCCACTGGGGAGTTACCTCGTTTGCTGTTTGGGTGTTCAGGCCTGGTTTATGCCCAATTTTCCTTCTGTTTCTCTGTACAGTGTCTTTGTGACAGTTCTCTGTAAAAAGTGCTATACAAATAATATAGAATTTAATTGAATTTAACTTCTTGAACAGTTTGTGTGACAGCAATACAACGTGATTAAAAGTATTCTAAAATAGGTCACATGCAGCCTAGGTAGGCCTAACCTACACAGAAAGAAAACAAATCCTAAAATAAATAAAAACTCCTATTGCCTACGTGCGATAACATTTTATAACATCTTATATTCGTATGTAACTGCAAGCTGAATCCCCACCAAAATTAGTAACACAAAATAAAATTGTTCATTTAGTGAACATTCAAACATTTGAATGTTGCATTTTAGCCTATCATAAGCCCAGTATTCTGTTTTAACTCCACCCTATTTGGAATGTGTTTGGCATTTTATATAATATAAAGTTGGACAAATTATATTTAAGCAGCTTATTTTGTTGATGGTGGGATGAGCGTTTTTTTCTGGGGGGGAAGGGGGTATATGATATATTCTGTCCAGGGCCCTGGGATTCCAAACGGCGGCACTGCCCTGCGGTTCCGACAACCCCCGCTTGAGGCAGGACAACGAACCTAGATGAGCCAAACAGCTGGTTAACATGTTGATTGCAAAACGGGCGTGTTTCTGGTGTGAGAGATCCTATGATGTGCTGCTGGCCCCAGTTTAGAGCTGGGACCACAGGTGATGCAGGGAAAGGCTCTCCCCCACCCGTTCCAGTTGACCTGAGATCAGCCAACTCATACCAGGCTTTTCATCTGAACTGAGCCAAACTCCAGCATGCGGCACGCGTGTGCCTCAGCTTACATTAACATGCTCACACAGGCTCACTACACTGCAGTCACAAGCACATTGTGTCCACAGTCCTCAGGACGAAATCCACACCCGCAGGGCACATTTTCACTTCCTGCAACCATAAATGCCCCTTGTCCACCCGTCTTTGTCCAGGCATCTGTCTAGTGCTCAACAATACGCTCAGCCGACACGCCTGTCATCTGTCTAACTCACCTGCTCCTTATCCCCCCACAACCAGCCAGACATGTGTCTCAGCTCGGATGTCCCCTCCCCCATCCTGACTGGTTATTACACACAGGTTAGAATAAGAATGCACGTAGGGGAAGAAGAAGATACACAACACAGAGGAAGATGGAGGGAAGAGAGAGGGAGGGAGAAAGAGGTATGTGGAGGAGGGCTGGGAAAGTATTTGAAGTGGGCATGGGCCAAAACAGCAGAACTAGAACTCTGAGTGGAAAAAAAAGACGCTCAGTACTTAGAAAAGACAAAAAATGCGATGTGAATCTCTCTCTCTCTCTCTCTCCCACAAACAAACACAAAGAAATTCCCTTCATAACCCTTAGACCGCATGTAAACACAACCACACAATAAAGGTCCATCGTTCGGTTATTTTGTATAATTGTAAATTGTAATTACCATAATTTTCATAGCAATTATTTGGTATGCAGCCATATATTTACAGCTTCTAGAGTATGCTTTGTGTATGTGTGCATTGAAAATGTTTTATTGAGAAATTGTACAAAGCACATAATTGCTATGAGATTAAATGGTAATTTTCTGAGCATTCATATGAATTTCTGTGCTGTTGCATTGTAAATTTTTAAAAATGATGTATCTACCCAACTTGCCACTGCTATTTTGACTAGGTCTCCTTTGAAAAGAGACCTTTATTTCAATGGGAGTCCCAGATTAAATAAAGGTTGCTTAAAAAGAGGTCCACAGACGCACTCAAAAGTCAATGCCTGCTGATTGTATGTCACAGTTGCCAGGGAAACAGATCAGGTGTCACCATCGAAGGCCACAGAACAGCAGGTGAGCGGGTGAGTGGATGAGCAGGTGACCACTCCGCTCCACAGCAGACCTCCACTTATCCTTCAGGGGGCGACTGTGCCTCTGACAATTACTGTGGAGAATGGGGACACACTAACCTTTACACTGTCTTTCGCTCTCTGAGTGAATATTAATGAACTAGAATGACACTCAGAGAGATGCTGAAACTGGCGTGAGCAAAGCACTGAACTCTATGATATCGAACAGACATAACCGCTTTCTTCTATTGGTGAAGTTGCAGCAAACAATATGCTGTCCAGTGCACCTCACCTCTCAATTTCCCCAGGGGGACTCAATCTTATCCAGTAAGGGCCAGTGTGGGTGCAGACTTTTGTTCCAACTACAAAAACGGTGGTTGCAGTCAAGTGTTTTGAGTTGGTGCAGTTGCACACCGAGAATGAAGGGTTCAAGCCCTGGTCCTGCCAGATCCGAGTATGGCCGGTGCTTTGAAGGAGCGGCAATTGGGCGGCCGCTCCCGGGGTGGAGGGAGGGACTCGGTGGGGGAGAATCATCACGTACCAGCGGCCCCGGGCGAGTTGGAATCACGGTCAGGAGCTCGGAGGAGTTACGCCCTGTAGAGGAAGTTGTGTATCTTGTTTTCTAAAACTGATCCATTTCCAAATCACTGTGATGACCCACCTGTTGGTGGAATTAATTCTTCTTCTGCTGAGGAAGTGCAGGTCACAGCCTTAGTTTCCTCTTGTCCTTCCTCACTAATTTCTGGTGTGTTGTTTATCAAATCGTTTGTTGATAATGTGTTACCTGAGGCAGCAGCTCACGGGCGTGACAATCGCTGCTAATGGGGGAGGGAGTGATAATGGTAGCTCATTTCCACGCTACATCATGGCACATAAGATATTCCAAAATTATATTGTGCGCAAGAAATATATTGATATAATATTGTGCATGATATATCGCCCACCTCTAGCTCCTAGCTAGCCACTCATTGGCTAGCTAGCGAACCAATTATAACACAACACAAACACAACACAGCGCTGTACTTCCTGGTAGCCCAGCAGTGGCTAGCTAACTCCGCTATCCACCGTTCAAATATTTTCATAATCTGATTTTCATATGAAATGTATCGATTGTTAATCGTGTTTAAAAATATTAGGGAAGTCAATTTCGCCTTTAAAGATTTTTCTCATTCATTTTAATGGAAGCTCCAACATGCGCGGCACAAGCCTTCATGGCTCAGCTTGGCTGAGGGCGTGCTTTCATGTCTAGTTAAATATGCATATCTATGACACGCTCCCCAAACATACCACTCCAAAACAGGGGGAAATGTGTTTCCGTTCGTCATTTTAGTTAACAAATAAACCAAATCCGATACCTGATATGTTCACTAATTTAAAGATCTCCTCCGAACATATTTTAAACCCTTAAAAAATATTCTATATTGAATGATAACTTATTTAATATAGTTTTTCCACCAACAAATGTTCAATAAACTACTAAACTACTGGCTTAGTAGCATCTCTATACCTTTACCCTCTCTGAGAATGTCAAAATCTATGAATATGCCCCCATGTCCTCACGGCCCCCACCCCTCACCCTTTCCCCGATGTAAGCTGGCTAAATAACACTGCGCTTCAATCCATGATGGCAACAAGAGGCAAGATTTTGGGGAAATAACGTTACAGCCCTACAAGTTTGAGCCTCAGTCGGACTCAGAGTCCGAAGAAAAGCCTAATGTTAACCAAAATCAGAGACTTGTTGATGTATCTGAATGGTAAGTCTAGTTCTCAGTTTGTGTTTATTAATATCATTTGCAATCAGCTTGCAATCACCTAGGTGGGCAGTCAGGTAGCATTGGTCATTGGTATTTCAAAAACTATCACTGTCCATGAGGCTATCATGAGGCTCAGTGGATATTCCACATTTCTACTCCATATAAAAATAAAAATATCTAATTCCAACATAGGAAGAACAGAATGGTATTTTCTGTCATTAGAAAGGAATACTTTATAACACTAGAGCATCAGTATTACGTTATATTGCAGCAACTTGTCATCACAGAGACCGATAAAGTATGATCTCCATCTCGTGAGCTGAGAATTAGAAGGTTCTATCTGACATTTTTATCAAAAATGAGTTAATTATATAAAAGTAATCTTTAAGTGGTTCTTCATACATGTGTTAATCATTATTCATGATTTGTTTATTTTTTTGGTCAAAATATACAAAAACAGAAAGTTCTATCTGCACATCCCCCTCTGCACTTGGCGTTATAAGGTTCTATCTGCAATCCAATCACAGACCTGATTATAAACAAAGTAGCCAATCAGAGAACGTTTTATTCCTGCCTGACACTGATAAGCAAAGCAATGCAAAGCAAAGCAAAGTAATTTTATAAGAAAGTGAGGGATGACTTTAAAAGACATGTTAGCAGGTTAGAGATAATTTATTGCTAATGTGAACGACATAATAACTTTAGCCCTATTCGGACAGGATAAGTTTTCAGGACAATGTCTGTAAAGTAATTATTATCACAGGACGTCTGTAATGTTAATGGCCGATTCGGACAGGATAAAGTATCTCCGTAATCAGCGTCTAGAATTACAGAGATGGGAGTGTCTACTCCATGTTGTCGTCACACCGAAAATGTTACACATCCTATCTTCACTGCAAACTGATTGCTTCTGGTAGAAAATCGCTGGCAGGGAGCAATTGAAAAGATGCAGGTGCCAAAAAAAAAAACTACGTGGAGACAATGTTGGCATGGCAAACATGTCCACAAAAAGCATGAGGAATCCTGCATTACATCTCTTTATTAACGTTAGCTTGAGAAAAACAGTGTTAGGTCATAACATGTATGTAAGGTAGTAGTGTAACGATTCATGCCATGAATCGATTGTCAGTCCTACCGATTCAACTAAATCTATCTGCTAAAATAAATAAATAGAATGAATCGCTTTGGCTTCACCAATAATCGATATAAATGCTTTAAATCGTATGAATCGCGATTCTTAATTATGATTATTGTTTTAAGACTTAGTTTACACATTTTTTTGTGAAATGCAGCTCGGTAATCCGTAACTCTGTCATCAGCTACAGTGTTTCCCCTAGATTTTTTTTCAGGCCGTGCGGTGAAAGTGCGCCATTTTGCGTAGAGGCGGAAACTATAATTACACCCTCATAATATCAGCGCTGCCATTGAAAATTAATTAGGCCTAACGGGAAACCGAAGCTGTTTTGGCAAGGGTTTTTCCAGATGCTATTTTGATCATTCCCGCATTCTGCGGTAAGGGAAATATTGCAGCTACATAAAAAATAAAAAATAAAGATTATATATTAAAAAAAAAGAATAATATTAAAAAAAAATTTTTTTCATTAAAATTATTTCTTTTCCCTCTTGTCCAAGCCGGGCGGCACGTGAGTTTGAGACAATGGTAGGGTAAACACTGAGCTAGTCAGCCTGCAAGGAAGTACCGCCAAGAGTTTTTTTCCCCCTCACCCTCTACTGGTGCATTTCACCCACTCACTCACCCACCCACTCACTCACTCTCACCCACCCTCTCACTCACCCACCCTCTCACTCACTCACCCACCCACTCACTCACTCTCACCCACCCTCTCACTCATTCACCCACCCACTCACTCTCACCCACCCTCTCACTCACTCACCCACCCTCTCACTCACTCTCACCCACCCACCCACTCACTGACTCTTAACTCACTCACTCACCCACCCACTCTCTCCCCTGCCAGCATGTAGCCTATTGAAAAATGTTCAAAATAACTGAGCCATGTTTAATTACATTTTTGTATTCAGCATAAAATATTATGCAGGACTACCTTTTTTATAGAATAAATATGTTTAATAAGTAATTCTGTTGTCTGTTTATTTTTTCACCTTTCAGAAGAATACAGATAGTCTCACTCGCATTATTGCATGTTTATTTCATGGATATAGAATTTTGGTTAAAAGTTACTGAATCGAATCGTGGTTTACAGAATCTAATCGAATCGTTCCAAAAAAAAAAGAAGTGTCCTTGAATCGAATCGCCAACTACTGAATCGTTAATCGAATCGAATCGCTGTGAAGCCAAAGATTCACACCCCTAATGTAAGGCTATAGCTAGGCTACAATAGCTTACCTAAAGCTGCCACAAGCATTGCCCCACTGTAGCCTACTTTTGAGCCTGTTTTTTGTTTTTGTTTTTTTTTGCTCTCTGTCTTCTTATTTAATGTAACGTTACATTAATTCAGAGGTCGGCCAATAGTTGTGGCTTGCACTTGTACCGACTGGGGAAAACTAATTTCTCACAGGAAATAACAGAATTTTACTGGACATGCCAATTTGCACGGGATTGCTTTAACCTGGGGGACATTTAACAGTAGGTAAAAGACTCCGGAATCTTTACTGGCGCAGGAGCGCGCAGTCCGTAAAAGTTACTGACATGTCAGATTCAGACGGGACTAAAATAGCGGAGCTCCTGCGGTAATCATTACATTACCCCACCTCCCCCTGTAAAACTTATCCTGTCCGAATAGGGCTTTAATCTTTTCATCTAACGTTAGCTAAGTTAGCAGGCTAGCTAATGTTAGCTAGTTGTCAATACAGTTTCAATCCTAAATAAAACTTTATTATTCATGGAGAAAATCCTGGATTGAAAATGCAAGTGTGAAAACAACTGGGATTGCTCACCACAGGGTGAAAACGTAGCTATCTAGTTAGTTTCTAATTGTTTTCATGGTTACCTAGCGATAGTGTTCACACCTAGAATCTAGCTCCACAGTTCGTTCATTGAGGAAATTAACTTACTTTCTGACGAAGGAACTTGACTCCGAAACGCATCAGTTTTTGATTAAATATATACCCCAAAAGGAAGAGTGCTGTCCTTAACCTTTATTTTATCTGGCTTACATAAGACAGTATGTTGTGTTGCAAGCTAGCTAGATTTAGCAACTTTGAGATAACATTGTCAATGCTTGGCTCACACGTGTGTGGGAGGGGGGTACCAAACATAGACTTTATAATAAGCTATAATACACCTACTACAGGCCTAGCTGTAGTAGCTGTAGTACCAGGGCCAACAAAAGTGTGCTGCCTTTCACTGTCCCTCTTGCACAGCCTACAAAGAAATTATACTCTGGCAGAAGCAAAGAAAAATTATCTGAGGTCCATGATAAAATACATGCCTGCCATAGACAGGGGGCATGTCCCAATACTCCAAAAATCCACCCTCCTTTCCTCCACTACCACCTCCTCTCCTCCGTGCCCCGGAAACCGATCTTTGTGTCTTAATCTAATGTTGCTGATTAGGCAAATGGTTACAAATTGATTAATGTCTCGACGCAAAATGCAATGTCAGGTACATTGTATACTGTACATGCAACTACTTGTACTCAGAATGTTCAGGCAGTTTTGCATACTTCCGGGTAGGAGAGAAGTGGTGGTGGGGGAGTGGAGGAAAGGAGGAGAAGAGTGACGAATATTGGGACGCAACCAGGGAGTACTACATGGTAATATGCAAAGATTAAATCAGCTACTGCTTGGTCAGCTGAGGCATGTTTTGGGGCAAGGCTTTGACCACACACACACATTGGGACTATGTTTAAATTGGAATATGCCCATCAACATTGACATCTCCTGAAGATCAGGTAGACCATATCGATATCCCTCCAGCACAGATAGAACATCGCTGTGATCTTGGATCAGACATCGGCCATTCTAACGTAAGGTGATGTCTAACTAAGCTATGTGTAGCCTGGCCGCCCTGGCCGCATGGCTTATACTATCTAGTGAGAAAAGCTATGGGTAACAACAGGGCACCTGTTGCTTCCTGAAGAACAAGAAGTCTTGAATTAACCACTGCACAAGAAACCTGATAACAGCGGGATCGAAAAAGGACAGTCATTTTTAGTCAGTGCCCAGCAACCACCTGAATATTTATTTATTTGTTTTTTAAAGCAAGTAGCAAATGTTAACAGCACACACAAGCATCATCAAAAGCTCGTCAAAACTTTTTTTGAGCTTGGAAGACGTCCTTGGTATTCAGCCTAATGTAGCATTGAAAAGCAGCAGTTGACCACCGGCCCACGGCTTTGAGTATGACCGTTGGGACTTTCGGAGCTGCTGTGGTAGCTGTGACGATCCTGAATGAGTGGGCGGGGTAGCGTTCAGGAGGGAGCTCAACAGTGTTGGCAGAGACAATGGAGTTTGCACAGAACCAGGAGCTGGGTAAGGCGTTGCCAGCATTGGGCATGAACAGAGGCTCATGAGGGGTTAACATAGCGACACTCATATATTCGATGTAGGTATGTAGGTAGCGGAATCCCCCAAAAACCGCTCGAGACAGCAGAGTCTGACCCGGCTATGTGACTAGTGGAGCACCCACTATACAACTGGGCCGATATCCCACTCGCCTCGAGAGACAATGCGACGAAATGCAATGCTATTGCATTCCTGGATTGACCTAGTTCTCATTTTTTATGTGAACCTTGCTATGTGAAGCCAGGCTGCACTGCGGCTGTATGGCTTACTATCATGAGTGAGCTATTGGTGTTGACTTTGCTGTTAGGATTTGAGGGCATGGGCATGGGGGCAATGCCCCCCAAATGCTCCGTCTGCCCCACCCCCCAAATCCGGAAAAGTCCGGAAAAAATAAAAAAAATAAAAACCCCCAAGTCCGGAAAAAATTTAATCCGATATTATGATGTCGGACATTGAGGCCTGTAGCGCCATATATATTAGAACTACAGATGAATCATACAATAGGCTACTATAAAACTAGAGACACAGGGCAACAGTAGGTTATAGATTTTTGTGGGATAAACACAGCCAAAGTTATTGCAATGTGCAAGTGACTGTGTGAAACAACCCTTGCAGTGACCCATCCACATCTACTCCATATCTAGCAACAGAGTGATGGTTTGGGGCTCATTCGATAGCTCAGACCTTTGATGACTTACAGCCATTTAGCCAGCCATGTGTTCCATACTGCACCAGTGTAATTTACAGCTGAACCTAGTCTCACCCCCCAATTCCCATAGAGATTCATTCAAATGTAGAGAGTTTATAGTATCGCTTGTAACAGTACCTGAAAATAAGATATTGAGAGACTTTTGATGTTGATAGCTCACAGACTTCAGGAAGTAACAGCATGCAAAGAATATGCGACCAAATATTCAATACGATACTTAAAAAATATGTTAAAGCAATATACCCCCAAAACCTTTGAAATCCCCCCAAATGTTGTTCATGAGGGGGAAATCCCCTTCAAACCAAAAATGAATTTCCAGCCCTTATACATAATATGCATTGAAATAAAAAAATTTTAAAACATACAAAAGCATAACAACAGCAACAGTTTTCAGCCCTAAGTGCGATAGATGGTCGTTGTGGAAATGTTGACTGTACGGGACTTTGGCAAAATGTAACAAGATAAACTCTTCAGGGTTAATCAGAAAACAGTTGTAGCGTCCTACCAGGTAGAATATTTGGTTTCATAAACATATTTATACGAGAGATTTTGGAGAAAATGTAGGTGTCTAAACCAAAAGTGCATCAGGTACTGTATATAGTACAGTAAGCAAGGGAAAACGCTGAATGGTTACTTGTACGTTTAAAAAAATATATTATTGTTCCTATATGATTTTCTTAGCATGTATAAACAGTACATTTTATGCTTTTTACAGTTATTAGACAATTAATAGCACCCTCCTATTTTATTGCCCTGCAGTGCAACAGGAGAAGCTGAGGTTTTCGCAAGCTGCTACCATTTTAAACAACCCTGAGTCAACATTTTTCTTAAAGCTGTAGTTTATAATTTCAGACAAACATAATACTGTAATTTGGACAGATACATCTCACCACTAGGGGACCAATGTGGATTGGGTTAACCCCCTTCCGCTGTACCACGTTGCACGGGCGAAAGAAAAACATGGTTATTCTTGCTCATGAGATGGTCATTACATCGGCTCTTGAAATGTGTTTTTTGCGGAATTTCCTTATTCCACTTCGTAAAACTTTGTTGCAGTATTGGCACGTCAAGGGCAGTGGCGGCTCCTGAGCTGAAAATTGAGGAGGCAGAAAACTTCCCCTTAAACTGATTATTGCTCTCAATCATTTTTCCATCAGTTTCCTTGATGAACAATAGGCTACATCAATAGGCAGCCATCAAATTTAGCCAGGTCTCCTCAATTAGGCTATTAGGCAAGTAATGAAATTCTTTTAACTTGCATCGCAAAATTGTGCACATTTTAATCAACATTGTAATTGTGGATACATGTTCTCTTTGTGCTCTTTGTTCTCCACACTCTAATTCCGAAAATATTCATGGAAATTAAACGATCTTAAAGCTCAGCTTTTGTTAGATTATTTTTATTGCAGGTTGTGCTTTTTTCGTAAAGTGTACTTTTCCGTTTAATCTCCCTAACATGATGTGAAGAATGAAGCTGTGTCTTCACCTGAAAATGGATTATTCGGATCATTGGCACACTTGTTAATCAAGGGAAATGATTGACAAAAAGATTAGGACCAATAATCAGTTTAAAGGGAAGTTTTCTGCCTCCTCAATTTTCAGCTCAGGAGCCACCACTGGTCAAAAGGTATAGCCATGTAGCGAACTACAGTGAGTAGATTCTTTTATTTTTTTATTAAAAGCACAAACGTAATAGGTAATCGTACATTACCTTCATTAGACGAGAGTGAAACTGATGCGAAAGTTATTTCTCCACTTTATCTCGCATCTTACTACCACCGTACTATATTGCACAGGCGAAAGAAAAACCTGGTTATTCTTGCTCATGAGAAGGTCATTACATCGGCTCTTGATATGGATGAATTTGTATGTGTTTTTTGCGGAAAGAAACAGAAGACAGAAGACTTGCATCACAATGAATGTAATACATTTGGGATTTTATACTGTCGTGGGCTCATTTGTCGCGGTTGATTACCAAAAATTCAGTGCCATTTTCTCTTTACAATCAGGCACTAAGTTCGCCAACTGTGGAAAACTACAACTTACCTTCATCACTTTAATGTCATCTTTTAGATCAAATAGTCTTTAAAGTGACGGTCAAGGGAAATCTGCAATATGCTTATAACCACATTATTTATGGCTATTAAGGTATTTATTGAGCACCAATAAAGCGCAAGGAATAAATTCCATTGCAATCTCGTTAAATTTCAGTCTATCTATATCTCTTTAT
Source organism: Synaphobranchus kaupii (assembly GCA_029718625.1). Lineage (NCBI taxonomy): Eukaryota > Metazoa > Chordata > Actinopteri > Anguilliformes > Synaphobranchidae > Synaphobranchus > Synaphobranchus kaupii. Next base: position 76,221,376 of record CM056377.1, on the reverse strand, counting down.
TCCTGTATGCTGAAAAAAAGGGTGGAGTCGAAATGGGTCTATGGTGACATAGACGTGAAACCTCAACCAATACATACTTTGATCTCATTACATAACACCTCCCATAGTTTGAGGCGAATAAAACCGTCATGCCCCTCTAAGAAATCCTGTCTGAAGTCTGAACCAAACCCTTGTTTTGTTTGCCCTTGAGAATAGTTGTCTGCGTTATCAGCATTTGGATTTGGAATAGTTAGTTAGCTAAAGTGTTTATTTTTTCCCGCTCTCCTTATCCCTATACCAATTTTATCCCTCTCCCAATCTTTCACCTATTTATACATCCCTCTGTGGTGCTTGCTAGTAACATTAGCTTGCTCCTTGCACAGCTCAGCATGGAAACGAACTAATCACTCACGCATCATTTTTACTTGGTGCACTGCTCATTCGTCAGATAATAATCAAAAAGAATAGTGCCAAATAAACCATGCCTTGGAAATGGTTTTGTCGTATTGTTCAGTGGCTGGTTACAGTGACAAAAATAGACGAGAACCATTATCCACCAAAGTATTAGTTGCCATGCACGTAATTTTTGTTCGATTATCAACCAAAATTAATGAATGGGCCTGTAGCACCCGATAATGTAATAATATCCTGAAAATGTAATAACGCCTGAAAATGTAATAAAATTTGCACTTGTAATAAATGTAATAAAACCCAATAATGTAATAACTTGACCAATAATGTAATAAAATGTCCTGACTGATATTGTAATAACATTTTTACTGATAATGTAATACCTTATTACATTATTGGGAATTTATTACATTTTCAGGTGGGTAAATTTTTTTCAAAACTGATAATGTAATACTTTTGACGGATAATGTAATACTATGTCCATTTTCAGTCCAGAGTTCTACATTTTGTGTTTTAAGAATTTAAGAATGTTATATACACTGGATTTTAAATGAAAGAATGACTATTAGGTTAAATTGCAGACTTTGAGCACCATACAGCCATATGCACATGGGCAGAAACTCAGGGACATGCAACTACATCCTGATCGTATTGAGTGGGTGATGGACTACCTCCTTGGGAGACCAGCATATCTAAGGATCCAGAATTCCAGGTCAGATAAGCTTCTGAGCTATGGGGGTCCAACAGTGCCAAAATTCTGTCGTCTGCGAGTGCGACTGCGAATGCAATTGCCTTATACTGTGCGCTTTAATTGGTCACAACATCTCACTCGCAGGTTTACTCGTGTCACTCATCCGCACTAGCACTTGCACTGGCACTTGCAGTTGCATTCGCATTGGCACTCGCATTTGTACTCACACTCGCAGTCGCATTCGCACTTACATTTTATGAGTGTAGTTAGTAGCCTACTAATTGTTAGCTTGCTGATCTAGCTAGCATGCCAGACGGTTAGGTAACATTAAGAAGATCAGTATAGGCTACTTTGCTGAATAAAATACAGTATATGGCTAGGCTACTGAATCAGTTCACTAACCTTAGCTAAATAGTTTGCAAGTTTGATCTTTGATCAGCTCGGGTAGCCTACTATAGCCTATCTAGCTATCTGATCAGCTAAATTAGGCTAAATATATTCATTTTTAAGCGGTGCAGCCGCTTCTATACGTGACATGTGTGTCCGTCCGTCCGTCCGTCCGTTCGTAGCATGAGATTTAAACCAATCAGGAGTCGCCTATACGTCACATGCCCGGCAATACAATAGTAGCTTGAGAAAAGCATGCCCAGCTTCAGACAGCTCTATCTCAAAAAATATACATGTCACAGCTTAGATTCACACCATAGGAATCCTGGGAACCAGATGCACATCTGTATATAATGCAGATCCTTTCCAAAAAATTAGAATATCATGGAAAAGTTTTTTTTTTTCCATAATTCCATTCAAAAAGTGAAACTTTCATAGATAATAGATTCATTACACACTAAGTGAAATATTTCTAGCCTTTATTTGTTTCATTTTTCATAATTTTGGCTTACAGCTCCAGAAAACCCCCAAAACAGTATTTCAAGAAATTAGAATAGTGTGTCGAAAATCAGCATTTACTTTAGTGTGTCGAAAATCAGCATTTGCCTCAGTCCACTCCCTCTGCATCTCCGCCATATTTTGGAATCGTCTTTGCTTGACAATCCGCTGAAGCCTACGGTCATCTCTTTTGCTTGTGCACCTTCTCCTGCCACATTTTTCCCTTCCACTAAACTTTCTATTGATATGCTTGGACACTGCACTCTGTGAACAGCCAGCCTCCTTAGCGATGACCTTTTGTGGCTTACCCATCTTCTGGAGGGTGTCAATGATGGTCTTATGGCCAATTGTCTGCAGTCTTCCCCATACTGAACCAAACTGAGATAAACTTTGCAGGTGTTTTGAGTAAATTAGATGATAGTGTGACACTCAGTCTAAAACATTCATTCTCTGAAATAACTGAAGTAAATACTGATTTTCGACACACTATTCTAATTTCTTGAAATACTGTTTTGGGGGTTTTCTGGAGCTGTAAGCCAAAATTATGAAAAATGAAACAAATAAAGGCTAGAAATATTTCACTTTGTGTGTAATGAATCTATAATCTATGAAAGTTTCACTTTTTGAATGGAATTATGGAAAAAAAAAACTTTTCCATGATATTCAAATTTTTTGGAAAGGATCTGTATATTACCGATTTCACTTATGTAGCTCTCAGCAAACTAAAAAAAAAACGATCTTTTTTTCATTTTTCCAAAGTTTCTTTGCATTTGTGGCACTTTATTTTGACTTAAATTATGAAAATAAACAAATCTAAGTTTGTATTGTAAATGGTACACCTGTCTTGTTTCATTTAAGCCATTTACCAAGTTTATGTGATGCTCACACCTGGAGTTATAAAGCCTTAAACAGAGCACCCCCTAAATAGGTTAAATTTGCCATCTGCGCCAAGGGGTTTAATATTCATTATTTATTATTTTCAACGTCACGTGGCGCTGTAATGGCAACATGTAGTCCAGCTGTCTCTCGTTTTCGTGTTTGTTAATTTGAATGTGTTTTGTTGTGTCTGGCTTTTGTCTTTAGTTTTTTCATGCGCTGTGTGTCTGTTGTGGGACGGGGAAGCAGGCTGGAGATTTCTCAGGGCACTCATGTTGCTCGTTTTGATAATATTGCCGAATTATCCAGTCTTTTGTTTATGGTCGTCACCATGGAGACGCATTCACAACATAATCGCGAATGTCCGTTAGGTCTGCAGCTACAAAGTTACCATCATTCTTCACCGGAGTTGAAGATATCAAGACTGATCCAGGACTGCAGGCAATCCTGAAAAGGCCGCCAGGGAAGGGAAGGAGAAGAGAATGCGGGGGAGGAGTGAGCGATGACTGGGGAGTGGAAAGGTCGAGGCAGTTCGATTCTCCGTTTCGACTGGACAGTGGACAGAGTCTGCGTGTATGGAGGATGAATGCGGAGGCGGAATTTGTGTACATCGACAGCTTTGTTCCTACAGCTGTTGGACTGCTTGACAGCGGGGGCGGATGGGGACCTGTTGTTTTTCATGCTCAATTTTTAATCATGACTCATACCTTCACTTTAATTCACATAATTTGTTTGATTAATTCAATGATTCTATTGAATGTCTTTATTTGATATGTTTGTTTGTGCCCCACTGTCGATGTCTTTTTTTTGTTGTTGCTGGTGGCTACAACTGAAGTTCCCTCACAGGAAAATAAAAGTTATTCTATTCTATTCTAATACTGATATGAGTGAGTAAAGAGGGGAGAGTTAATTCATATAATGTAGTTTAAAAAAAATGTATATATTTTTAATATTATAAATATGCTTTTGACACCAGAATTGACACGGCACGTCATTGACCCAAATTCAGCAGTATGTGGGTGTGAAAGACTCAGAACAAGAGCCTTGAAAAGACTGGCTCCTCAAAAAAAAATTTTAGCAGACGAAAACCTCTGTCTCTAATAGTGTGCAAGTCAGTATACACAATCACACACAAAAAATATAGGCTAAAGAAACATATATGTAATCACAAAAATAGGTGTATGAATGAAATAATCCATGGATACATTTCTCTGTTCACAGAGAGAGATATTTCCATATCAACACCCACAGAAGAACATCTGTCAGGAAGCAGACTTGGTTCAGCACTGAAATAGCTCAGATTACATACGGGCAAGTTTCCAACTGCTGTGACTTGGAAGAGCTCCTGCTGAGAAGGACAACCCCGCTTTCTGCCACAGATCAGCTTATTCCAACAGCCCTGCTCATTCCAAAAGATCAGCTCATTCAAACAGATGAGCTCATTCGAGAAGATGCACATTCCGCAAACCTTTACCCACACAATGGTGAGAGGAACACAATATATATCTCCCTTTTTCCTGCAACAGAACTGTATCAGTGTACACCTGCTACATCACATAGCAGGAATGTCTGTAGCACTCCTTCACTACCCCACCAATAATAGGAAGTACTGTAGACCCTTTTCCAATTCTCCACCCACAGCACAATCTACCTAGCCTGCCTAGGCTAGGATGCTGATGTCAGCTTCAGTGGGGAAATATTTACAGTAAAAATATGGCTAATTAGCTGTGTAATTTCACGTAGCCTCGTGTCACTCATACGCACTAGCACTTGCACTGGCACTCGCAGTTGCATTCGCGTTGGCACTCGCAGTCGCATTGGCATTTGCAGTCGCATTCGCACTGGCACTCGCAGTCGCATTCGCACTGGCACTCGCATTCGCAGTCGCATTCGCACTGGCACTCGCAGTCGCATTCGCACTGGCACTCGCAGTCGCATTCGCACTGGCACTCGCATTCGCACTTACATTTTATGAGTGTAGTTAGTAGCCTACTAATTGTTAGCTTGATAGTAGCATGCCAGACGGTTAGGTAACGTTAAGAAGATCAGTATAGGCTACTTTGCTGAATAAAATACAGTAGGCTATATGGCTAGGCTACTGAATCAGTTCACTAACCTTAGCTAAATAGTTTGCAAGTTTGATCTTTGATCAGCTCGGGTAGCCTACTATAACCTATCTAGCTATCTGATCAGCTAAATTAAGCTAAATATATTAATTTTTATTAAAAGACGAAGATTTTGTTTTCCTGTCAGGTTGAACGTATTATGGATTTCCTTGTAGTGTGCCAACAATGTCACATTCGAAGAATTTGACGTGGTTTATGAAAAGCTTGCATGAGTTCACCATTTAGCTACTGAAATTATAATGCTGGATAATGCTTTTATGGCTCCCGTGCCGAAATTTGACTGCCTGTCAGAATTTGACAAACCCTCGCGTGCACGCGCGCCCACTCTGCATTATTACTTTCTTTACGACTGTGTTCCTTCTCCTTTCGCGATTTCCGACTAATATCTTCCTTCTTTCGGTGCATGATCAAGCCATTCTGTGTCACTGTCCGTACAGATAGCCTACTCTTTTTCTCATTTGAAATGCTCGATTTTCGTGGAGTTCTGACATAAGCCTAATTTAAGCAGCATACTTTGCAAGAATCAGCCTAGCCTACGTTAAAAGCGGATAAAATCCATGTAAAGTAGGCTATCGCTTTTTAAAAAAAAACGGCGTTAACGTAGGCTAGTGGAACATAAAATAATCGCAGTTTGACAGCTAGGCTACAAGCCCAGGGAATAGCCTACGATTCTTCGTTAAGTTCAATGTAGACATAATGTCCAGGACAGCATTATGCTGTGGTGACACATCTGGTCCTCTACTGTAGCCTACACCCTCAAAATGTTTTGTTCATACAGTGAGCACCATAATTCATTGGACAGTAACACATTTTTTGTTATTTTGGTTCTATACTCTCGCACTTTGAGTATGAAAGGATACAATGACAATGAGGTTGAAGTGCAGACTGTCAGCTGAGGGTTTTTTCATCCATATCAGATGAACCGTTTATAAATTATAGAACCTTTTGTAGGCCTACATAGTCCCCCCCATTTTCGGGCATCAAAAAATATTGGACAGTTTAACATAATGTAGAATAAAGTAATAATTTTTTATATTTGGTTGCATATCCTTTGCATGCCATGACTTCCTGATGCCTGTGACCCAACAATATCAAAAGACTCTTGATATCTTATTTTCTGGTACTCCTACAAGCGATACTAGGCTATCACCTCTCTGCATTTGAACGGATCTCTATGGGAATTGGGGGGTTGGACTAGATTTAGCTGTAAATTACACTGGAACAGTATGGTTGGCTAAATGGCTCTAAGTCTTCAAGGGTCTGACGTATCAAACAAGCCTCAAACCATCTGCTGCCAGATATGCAGTAGTTATGGATGGATAACTTGAAGGGTTGTTTCTCCGGGCAAATATTCCTAAAACAAACTGCGATTGTTTTATGTTTCACTAGCCTACGTTAATGCCGTTTTAAAAATAAACTATAGCCTACTTTACATGCATTTTATCTGCTTTAAACGTAAGGCCTAGGCTACTGATTCTTGCAAATTATGCTGCTTAAATTATGCCGGAACGCCACGAAAATCGAGCATTTCAAATGAGAAAATAGTAGGCTATCTGTACGGACAGTGACACAAAATGGTCCAATCATCCACCGAAAGAAGGAAGATATTAGTCGGAAATCGCGAAAGGAGAAGGAGCAGAGTCACAAAGAAAGTAGCTAATAATGCAGAATGGGCGCGTGTGCACGCGGGGGGTTGTCAAATTCTGACAGGCAGTCAGATTTCGGCACGGGAGCCATAAAAGCAGTAGCAGAATGCTTGACTTCCGGTAATAGTGAACTCGTGCAAGCTTTTCATAGACCACGTCAAATTCTTCGAATGTGACATTACTATAAGGAAATCCGTAAGACGTTCAACCTGACAGTAAAATAAATAATAATCGTCTTCTGGCAAATGCGGACGTGCGAATGGTTGGATCAGTTCCCTTACAAATGTTCTCACCTGCTCCATTAAACTCAAATTGCATATTAATTAAAGTTAATATATTTATCTAAGCAACAGAAATAGGCTAATCATTTTGGGCTGATCATAGGCTAGTACGCGAGCTGATCAAAGATCACGCGAACTTGCAAACTATTTAACTGAGGTTAGTGAAATTATTCAGTAGCCCAGCCAACATATACCGTATTTTATTCAGCAAAGTAGGCTAGCCTATATTGATCTTCGTAACGTTACCTAGCCATCTGGCATGCTAGCTATCAGCAAGCTAACAATTAGTAGGCTACTAACTACACTCAGAAAATGTAAAGGCCAAGGGGTGCTATTACTCTGAAACATGTAGCCTAGGTTCATGTTGTCAGGACGTTACATTTTAAATCTTCCATTTCTGCCAATTGCGATATTTCTCTATCTTCCTTCATTAAATAGGCTCGCCTGCTCTACTTCTAGCCTACTCTATGGCCGCGTTTGACATTTCTCTGTTGTTCTTGGGATTGTATCGCCACCCTGTGGATTTAAATGCTAACTGCAGTGGTATCGACATGAGCATGCACATGCGAGTGCGAATGCGAGTGCGAATGCGAGTGCCAATTTTTACTGTCAGGTTGAACGTCTTATGGATTTCCTTGTAGTAATGTCACATTCGAAGAATTTGACGTGGTCTATGAAAAGGATGCACGAGTTCACCATTACCGGAAGTCAAGCATTCTGCTACTGCTTTTATGGCTCCCGTGCTGAAATCTGACTGCCTGTCAGAATTTGACAACCCCCCGCGTGCACACGCGCCCACTCTGCATTATTAGCTACTTTCTTTGTGAATCTGCTCCTTCTCCTTTCGCAATTTCCGACTAATATCTTCCTTCTTTCGGTGGATGATTGGACCATTTTGTGTCACTGTCCGTACAGATAGCCTACTATTTTCTCATTTGAAATGCTCGATTTTCGTGGCGTTCCGGCATAATTTAAGCAGCAAAATTGCAAGAATCAGTAGCCTAGGCCTTACGTTTAAAGCAGATAAAATGCATGTAAAATAGGCTATAGTTTATTTTTAAAAACGGCATTAACGTAGGCTAGTGAAACCAAAACAATCGCAGTTTGTTTAAGGAATATTTGCCCGGAGAAACAACCCTTCAAGTTATCCATCCGTAACTACTGCATATCTGTCAGCAGATGGTTTTGAGGCTTGTTTGATACTGTCAGACCCTTGATGACTTAGAGACATTTAGCCAACCATACTGTTCCAGTGTAATTTACAGCTAAATCTAGTCCAACCCCCCAATTCCCATAGAGATCCGTTCAAATGCAGAGAGGTGATAGCCTAGTATCGCTTGTAGGAGTACCAGAAAATAAGATATCAAGAGTCTGTTGATATTGTTGGGTCACAGGCATCAGGAAGTCATGGCATGCAAAAGGATATGCGAGCCAAATATAAAACATTATTATTTTATTCTACATTATGTTAAACTGTCCAATATTTTTTGATGCCCGAAAATGGGGGGGGACTATGTAGGCCTACAAAAGGTTCTATAATTTATAAACGGTTCATCCGATATGGATGAAAAAACCCTCAGCTGACAGTCTGCACTTCAACCTCATTGTCATTGTATCCTTTCAAACTCAAAGTGCGAGAGTATAGAACCAAAATAACAAAAAATGTGTTATTGTCCAATGAATTATGGTGCTCACTGTATGAACAAAACATTTTGAGGGTGTAGGCTACAGTAGAGGACCAGATGTGCCACCACAGCATAATGCTGTCCTGGACATTATGTCTACATTGAACTTAACGAACAATCGTGGGCTATTCCCTGGGCTTGTAGCCTAGCTGTCAAACTGCGATTGTTTTATGTTCCACTAGCCTACGTTAACGCCGTTTTTAAAAAAAGGCGATAGCCTACTTTACATGGATTTTATCCGCTTTTAACGTAGGCTAGGCTGATTTTTGCAAAGTACGCTGCTTAAATTAGGCCTATGTCAGAACTCCACGAAAATCGAGCATTTCAAATGAGAAAAAGAGTTAGGCTATCTGTACGGACAGTGACACAGAATGGCTTGACCATGCACCGAAAGAAGGAAGATATTAGTCGGAAATCGCGAACAGGAGAAGGAACACAGTCGCAAAGAAAGTAATAATGCAGAGTGGGCGCGCGTGCACGCGAGGGTTTGTCAAATTCTGACAGGCAGTCAAATTTCGGCACGGGAGCCATAAAAGCATTAACCAGCATTATAATTTCAGTAGCTAAATGGTGAACTCATGCAAGCTTTTCATAAACCACGTCAAATTCTTCGAATGTGACATTGTTGGCACACTACAAGGAAATCCATAATACGTTCAACCTGACAGGAAAACAAAATCTTCGTCTTTTAATAAAAATGAATATATTTAGCCTAATTTAGCTGATCAGATAGCTAGATAGGTTATAGTAGGCTACCCGAGCTGATCAAAGATCAAACTTGCAAACTATTTAGCTAAGGTTAGTGAACTGATTCAGTAGCCTAGCCATATAGCCTACTGTATTTTATTCAGCAAAGTAGCCTATACTGATCTTCTTAACATTACCTAACCATCTGGCATGCTAGCTATCAAGCTAACAATTAGTAGGCTACTAACTACACTCATAAAATGTAAGTGCGAATGCGAGTGCCAGTGCGAATGCGACTGCCAGTGCGACTGCGAGTGCCAGTGCGAATGCGAGTGCCAGTGCCAGTGCGAATGCGACTGCGAATGCGAGTGCCAGTGCGAATGCGAGTGCCAGTGCAAATGCGACTGCGAGTGCCAGTGCGAATGCGACTGCGAGTTCCAGTGCGAATGCGACTGCGAGTGCCAGTGCGAATGCGACTGCAAATGCGAGTGCCAATGCGAATGCCAGTGCGAATGCCAGTCCGAGTGCTAGTGCGTATGAGTGACACGAGTAAACCTGCGAGTGAGATGTTGTGACCAATTAAAGCGCCCAGTATAAGGCAATTGCATTCGCAGTCGCACTCGCACTCGACCGAATTTTGGCACTGTTGGCCCCCCATAAAAGAGAGCCCCTTTCCCCCTGCTTTTGAGACAGAAAATAATTAATGAAACAGGCAAACACAACATACAGCTGTATTTCCTGTATGTTGTGTTTGCACGCAATGCACAAACACAAACTTGATAAATGCTTGGTTTCTACAAACAGAGCAAAAGAACAAACAAAGCATTAATTTAATAGTTAGCATTGCCAAGTGAATGCAGTTCAAGTACTTCTGCAAATAAACTCACTGAAAGTATGAGCCAGGCATGCATGCATCTATCTTAAGTGGGCGTGATATGCCAAACTTTTTTATTTCTTATTCATTGTTTTGCATAAAACTACAAAACAGGAGATAACTAATACGCTCAGACATAAGGTAAACTATAGAAAAGTAATGGAAACTACTGCTACAACACTGCCGCTACTCAATGTAAACACATCTCAACAAAAAACATTTTCAACGTACAAAAATTCCAAGTCACTCACGCGTAGCCTACAAAGCACTGTCTGTAAGTAATTCATTAAAACTAGGCCCGCCGTTAAAAGTATTGATATCAAAATTAGGCCAACTTGAACAAACAATATTGGCTATCGTAGCTCACACTAATTATACTAGCGCTATTCCAAACCAATGCTATCCAATCTTTCCTAAAATATTTCATGTACAGTTGTGTTAAAAAAAATAGCAGTACAACATCAGTAACCTGATGAACCACTGTTATTAGTAGTAGTGATATTTCTGCATGGCAAATAATTTACTTGTAGATGTAGTAGTGTAATAGAAAAACAACAGACCCAACTGTCATGACATGCATGCTGCTTGTTCTGAGTAATTGACTCATTCATTGAAAGGGGCTTGTTCAAAATAATAGCAGTGTGGAGTTTAATTACAGAATTCATTCATTCTGTGAAAAAACTGGTGTCATTAATTGTCCTTTATTAAGGAAGAAGGGAAGCAAATGTTTCACACATTGTTATAAAATATATTTCCTTCTGAACAAGTAAAGTGGGCCATTCCAAACATTGTTCGGAGGAACAACATGATTTGATTAAAAAGTTGATTGGAAAGGGGAAAACGTATAAAGAAGTGCAGCAAATTATAGATGCTCAGCTAAAATGATCTTAAATGCTTTAAAATAGCAACAAAAACCCGAAACACGCGGAAGAAAACAAGCAACTACCGTTAAAACGGATTGAAGAATAGTCAGAATGGCAAAGATTCAGCCAATCATCACCTCCAGAAAGATCAAAGATGATCTAAAATTACCTGTAAGTGCTGTTACAGTCAGAACACAAAGCTAATCTATCAGCAAGAAACCCCCGTAAAGCACCATTGTTGAAAAAACGGCATGTGCAGAATCGGTTAAAATTTGCCAAGGAACACATCGATTGGCCCAAAGAGAAATGGCGTAACATTCTGTGGACTGATGAGAGTAAAATTGTTCTTTTCGGGTCTAGTGGTCGTCGACAGTACGTCAGACGACCCCCGGGTACTGAATTCAAGCCACAGTACACTGTGAAGACAGTGAAGCATGGTGGCGCAAAAATCATGGTATGGGGATGTTTTTCATACTACGGTGTTGGGCCTATTTATCGTATACCAGGGATCATGGATCAGTTTGAATACATCAAAATACTTGAAGAGATTATGTTGCCGTATGCCGAAGAGGAAATGCCCCTGAAATGGGTGTTTCAACAAGACAATGACCCCAAACACATGAGTAAGCGAGCAACATCTTGGTTCCAGACAAAAAGGATTGAGGTAATGGAGTGGCTAGCTCAATCCCCCGACCTCAACTCCATTGAAAACTTGTGGGGTGACATTAAAAATGCAGTTTCTGAAGCAAAACCCAAAAATTCACAGGAACTGTGGAATGTAGTTCGTTCATCCTCGGGTGAAATACCTGTTCCTAGGTGCCAGAAGTTGGTTGACTCGATGCAATGCAGATGCGCAGCAGTTGGTTAAATCTTGAAAGATTTCTTCAGTCTATAAGTGTTTGAGTTTGAAGAGAAAAATGTCGACACTGCAATTTTTTTGAACAGATTAATATTCCTTTTCTTTGCTTCCTGTAAAAGAATAACACAGACTTGATAAAATTTGTTAATGCTTTGATTTGGAATTGAATGTGTAATGTTTCCACTACATTTGAAATATGGAACTAAAAGCTATTAAAAAATATTTGCACTTCACTTTTTTTAACGCACTGCTATTTATTTGAACACAACTGTAACATAGGATGGATTATGGCCTTTAGCATGAACTACAAATAAAGGAGTGTTTGAAATATTTTTTAATGGATGACCGTACGTGTTTTAAAGGGTTGTATACACGGTAGACCTAGGTACTAATAGTTTGTATGTCGGTAGAAAATATAGGCGTAACTAACTAAAAACTTCCCGTTTGCAAGGTAGCTACAGTAGCCTAGTTAAAGTAACGTTAGTTAACAGCAGAAACACAGCGGTTGTTGTCACTTTGAGAAAATCAATAAATCTGCCGTCATGAAATCCATATGGCTTTTTCGAAACACATTGCGATATAACTAGTATCAATATTGCTATTGAACATCATTTACATCTTCCTCTTCCTCTCAGGAGAAACAACCCTTCAAGTGATCCATCCATATCTACTGCATATCTGGCAGCAGAGTGATAGTTTGAGGCTCGTTTGATACCTCAGACCCTTGATGACTTACAGCCATTTTTCCAACCATGGGTTCCATACTATTCCCATGTAATTTACAGCTTAATCTAGTCCCACCCCCCAGTTCCCATAGAGATCCATTCAAATGCAGAGAGGTTATAGTATCGCTTGTAGCAATACCTGAAAATAAGATATCAATAAGATACCAGAGTTTTTTGATATCCTTTTGTACCCAGTCATGATAGCATCAGCCCTGCAGTGGTGGTGCACAAATTGGCTTTACATCACCTAAGGAATATATGGGAGGGATTCAGCCGGTGGGGATAGCAGTGTTCATCGCTCTAGCAACCCCTGTACGCCGTCTGGGCGCCCGGGGCTTTCTCTCTGCGCATACATATGATTGGGTCTCCTCTGCGCATCTTGTGGCTACGGTGTAAAAATAAGCAGCTGGCTGACACCACGAAGCACTGTGTGGCAAATTTATCTAATACATCTACACAGTGTATGCAGGGGTGTTCCAAACTTAAGTACAGTACAACTTCCAGTCCTATGGACTCTTGGCCCACAGTGGACACAGGCAGCTGGTCTCCTTCCATTGTGTTCAGCCAGAGAAAGACACAGATGACAGCCATCTGCCTGGATCTGGATCCAACTGAGTGGCTGCCATGGGTTCAATCCAGGCAGCTCAAACAGGAAATGGTGCACTTTTTTTTACATTTTTTTAAATTTAGCTTTTCTGCCTCAACAAGCCAATACATCAAGTCAAGAGACTGCATATCCCAGAATCACTGTCATCTAAATTAAGCAAATCTGGGCAAGAGGCAGAGAAAAAAAGCAGCTGGATTATGGACCAGGTCAGTTCTGTAACCGATACAGTATAACACCCCATGCAATTTCTGTCGGAAGAATCACCCCTTTTGTGAACTCTTATCGCTATAACACCCCAGGTAACATGCCTCTTTAAGCTCATCTAATCTAAATATCTGACTTTCCCTCACATGGAGAAAAGCTGTTTCCCCCTCCAACAGCTAAAACTAAGAACTTGTATCCGGTTGCTGTGTAATAAAGATTTCACTGCGGTCATGCTGAAAATTTCACAGACTATAAGGACTGTTTTCAGTTCAGCAGTGGAATCTCAGAGGCTGACATGCACACACACACACACACACACACACACACACACACATGCACGCACACACACACATTAGGGATGGGGTCGTGTACACGTTTAACCGTGTACACGAAAATTAAGCACTATCCGTTTAGGACGGATTAACCGAAATCTTAAAATAATTTTTTAAATCATATTAATTATTTAAATGTTGCGTATAATTGTCCCTCGTACAATATTATGTATATATCTAAAGCATTTAAATATATCTAGATCGGAAATCACGTCAACAGAAGTAACGTTGATAAAATGCGGGAGTGAGTCAGTGAATTTGAGTGAAAGCATCAAAATGAACGGCTGAAAAGCTAAAGCCTGGAATTATTTTACAAAACAAGTCGACGGCAACTCGGTAACATGTACACTCTGTGGTGTCGTTTTAAGCACCCAACCCCGAATAGGCTCCGTCTTCTACAAGTGCACTCCACATAGAGCTGCGAAAATCACCCAGCTGATCGCGGATATGATTGTGAAAGACACAAGACCGTTAAACGAAGTGGATGCGCCAGGCTTTCGGTCTCTGATGGAGTATGTTGAGCCTCAGTCCCAAGCCGGTGGACAATAACAAAAACACTCCGTGATTGGACTGTTTTATTTGAATTTCATGACACTAGTGTATTTAATGAAAACATTTTGAAACAGTAAAGTATATTCTAACCTATATTTACCTACTAACGTTAATCCTTCATAACTGCTTGCTTACTTACGAGCAGCTACCCGAGTTTCCGACCAGTATCGTTGGCCTCTATGGCTATGACGTCATGTTACGGTTAACCGAGGATACACGCCAACATTCTAAGTGTAAATGTGTACAAAAAAAAGCCAAAACCCCCATCCCTAACACACATACAATGCCACACAAACACACAGTTTCTCTAAATTTATTTTCACAAGTCACAGAAATAATGTGTACAGACAGACCATGAGCAAGGACTAGGCATTCTTCAGCATAGAGGGTATACACACACACACACACACACACACACACACGCACACGCACGCACACACATGCACACACGCACACGCACACGCACACACACACACACACACACACACACACACACACACACAAAATTCTAAATTGCACGCACACACACTTGCATGCCTCTAGATCTGTGTCTGCAGGCCTCCATTAACCTCAGGGCAAGGTCTGGCAATGATGTTAAAGGGGAGAGAAAAGAAAGAGACGATTTACTGTATTTCTTTCACAGTCTGGAGCTCAGATGACTCACTACCAGAAAGAGCATTACCCGGCTTTGAGATTGAAAGCTGTCAGTGCTCAACTGTATGATTAACTGTTGCTGTTTTCTGTCGCTTCAGCTCAGGAGACAATAAAGTACCTTCAAAACAAATTAACATCTTCAACTTACAGGAAGAGGAAAAGAAATACAGTGATTGTGTGTGAGTCAGAAAATCTGTGCATGTTAGAGAGAGAGCATGTGTGTGTGTGTGCACATGTGTGCGTGTGTGTGCGTACACATTTGCCTTCAAGTACTGGCAGGGAAAAATTGAAGAGAGTAATCCATCTAATTTATGTGAGATGGCACGACCCTCAAATCCAGGACCCGCTCACACAACAACACACATTCTGTAACTCTATTACCTTCCAAACCAGAGCACTGTCACACAAACACACATTCTGGAACAGTATCACCTTCCAATCGAGAGGACCCTCACACACAAAAACACATTCTGTAACTGCATCACCTTCCAATTCAGAGCACTGTCACACACAAAAACACATTCTGCAACTGCATCACCTTCCAAACCAGAGCACTGTCACACAAACACACATTCTGGAACAGTATCACCTTCCAATCGAGAGGACCCTCACACACAAAAACACATTCTGTAACTGCATCACCTTCCAATTCAGAGCACTGTCACACACAAAAACACATTCTGCAACTGCATCACCTTCCAATCCAGAGCACTGTCACACACAAACACACATTCTGCAACTGCATCACCTTCCAATCCAGAGCACTGTCACACACAAACACACATTCTGCAACTGCATCACCTTCCAATCCAGAGTACCCTCACACATAAACACACATTCTGCAACTGCATCACCTTCCAATCCAGAGCACTGTCACACACAAAAACACATTCTGCAACTGTATCACCTTCCAATCCAGAGCACTGTCACACACAAACACACATTCTGCAACTGTATCACCTTCCAATCCAGAGTACCCTCACACATAAACACACATTCTGCAACTGCATCACCTTCCAATCCAGAGCACTGTCACACACAAAAACACATTCTGCAACTGTATCACCTTCCAATCCAGAGCACTGTCACACACAAAAACACATTCTGCAACTGCATCACCTTCCAATCCAGAGCACTGTCACACACAAAAACACATTCTGCAACTGTATCACCTTCCAATCCAGAGCACGATCAGACACAAAAACACATTCTGCAACTGTACCACCTTCCAATCCAGAGCACTGTCACACACAAAAACACATTCTGCAACTATATCACGTTCCAATCCAGGGCACTGTCACACACAAAAACACATTCTGCAACTGTATCATGTTCCAATCCAGGGCACTGTCACACAAAAGCACACATTCTGCAACTGCATCACCTTCCAATCCAGAGCACGGTCACTGATCAAAGATTTGAAAACGCGGAAGGGCGAGACTTTAAAGACACCTCTCTCCTGCATGAGTGAATTATTTCAAACTATGAGACTTGAAATATGACTATGAGAAGACTATGAAAAAATGGGAAAAGTGGACAAGAGGTGGTCCCTTGGTATGGCCTAAGGAAGGTATTTTTGGACTTCAATACCTGCCATCAGTGGAAGCAAATGGAGCTACAGGCCTGTATCCCCTATTGAACAGCACTGGGGAACAAGAAGATTTGAGCCAGGGGCCTGAGACTACTGTGAGGATGAGACCAGAGTTGGTGAAAGTGAAAGGGACCCTGGAAGTAGAAGGTAATTTGGAAACTGTTTTAATAAGATCAAAGGTTACAGCAGTAGGCCCAGAGGAAGGAGAATCAGAGACAGCCCAGAGTGACAGCCGACGAAACAAGGGAAATCCCGCAAATAGCACACCATTCCCATGCCTCCACACACCTCATGACGGGCCAGAGAATCAGGGAATGACAAGTTGCAAGAAAGAAACAGTTAAGTCATCGGGGGCACGTGAATCTGAAAGGAGCAGCAAGCTAGGATGTGCCACTAGATCAAAAGGCAATGGAAGAAGCAGAGGGATGTGAGAAGTGAGAAGAAGGTGTGAGAATGTGAGATGTGAGAAGAAGAAATGAAGAAGAAATGTGAGCAGAAGAAACTAAACCGAAAGGAGAAGCAAGAGGAGCTGGAAGAGACCCAAGAAGAGGAGAATATGACATCAAAGGGAAAGTGAAACTAAGGTCAATTGCCATTTCGAAGGATGAATCAAGCTCCTCTAATAGTGAAGAATCAGATGAAAGTGCAATAAGGAAGAAAAAGAAAGTGACGAAGGAAATGCTGAAAACAAACCCTAAAGGAGGTGAAGAAAGCAGAACAAGCATTCCTGCACGAAGGAGGGTACTCGCAGCAACGAGTTCAAGAATTGAAGAAGGTCTATGACATCAGTATTGATATCCAGAACAGTGCCAGCAAAATCCTCAGGAGGAGCGGCAAAAGAAGGAGAGCACCTGCTCGATACAATCCAGGGGAAGAAGGAGACGAAGAGGATGAAGAAACCTTCCTGGCCCCATTGCAAGTCCTACCCCAACCAGGGAGACAACAGCCACTCACTAAGTACACCCCATGGACCCGGAGAACATGGTTAAGGATTTACCAAAAATAACAGATGGAGCAGGGCCATGGATAAGCGAGGGTAGAGATGAGGACGACTCACCTGCCCCTGTGCATGGGAGATGTTAAGAAGATATGTGATCCATGATTTTATCAACAGAATGCAGGAGACATGAAAAAAAAACATGGGACAGACATTTGATGCATCACAAGGAACATCGACAATGTTCTTTCACATGTTGTGTAAAGCATTGCCCGAACCAGTAATAAAGGCCCTAAGCAAGGGGGCTTCCCCAGGAGAATCCCTCGTTTATCCAGGGGGATAAACAAAGAGCCCATCTTGTCCACCATATGAAGCTGCACAGAGAAAGCAATTGCACCAAGCGCAGTAATAGAGGTCATTTGCAGAGCTGCCCATGGTGTTGGCCACTCTGCAAGGGGGGAGATGATGAGAGAAATACAGAAACATTGGTTTATACTAGCATGATATCAAGATGGGTAGAAGCATTCCCCACTGCGCATGCGGATTCTAAAACTGTAGCTAAAGCCTTGGCAAGAGAAATTTTCCCCAGATTCGGGGTCTGTCAGACCCTGAGCAGTGACAATGGTTCTAAAAACTAATTTTAAATAAAAGAAAATTTAAAAAAATAAAATAAAATAGTCAGAATAGATTTATCCATTTGGCACCCCATGATCACACATATTACATACACTGACTACATGAAGAAAAGAACAACTCAAAGGGGACATAATAAAGCCCCAACTGACTAAAGGCCCTTAGGATAGATAAAACAGACACATAAATAGATTAAGGAAAAGGGCGAAGAAGGTAGGAGACGCCTGAGTGAAGTGCTAGTAACCTCTCCTCAGGCTTCTTAGAATATGGGCTCCTAAGAAGAGGAAGAAGACATTACAAGTATAATCCAATTCTTTTTATATAATCTTTGTATAATTATAGCGAATCAAAGTTAGATGATCATTAAAAATCATTACATACAGTAGCTTTTTGATTAACTTTTGATATTTTTGATTCAATTTTTGATATTTTTGATTAACTTTTTGATATTTTTGATATTTACTGTTTGATAGATCATCTGTTAATTGTTAATTAGAGGAAATATTAACTTAGGTAAATTATGCATGAAACTAATCAACTACAAATGTTTATTTTTATCGTACAATACTAATGTCATAACATAACTCCACCACCAGGTGAAGTATCAACAAGAGAGTGTGAGACCGGACGGTCTCAAAGGGGGGAATGTGGAAGTAAGCCGTAGGCCCAAGAAAGCCTCATATGAAATAATTAAATAATACAGTCAAGATCTAGTGGAAAAGTACTGAGATGGGGGGTTGTGAGAGGGTGCAGGATAGTTCTCTGTCAGCAAGGACGAGGGCATCTAGCACACCAGTCAAAACAGGAATGTTTTCCTCCTGTGTTCCATAACAAAGCAAGAGTTGTACTTATAGATCGTGCTGACCGAACAGGTGGGAGGACAGTTCACAAACAATTTTATTTGATAGATCAAGAGTGCCCTCAAGCGCATAGGGTAAGAACAGGTCATATAACATATTAATGTTGTGCCTAATTTGTTATTGGATAAAATAAGATATTATGAAAAGGTGTTACCACATATCATTGGTGTACTAGCAACGTAAAGGAGGAGTTATGATATTGTAAAAACTAATGTTTGTTATTGTTCGGGGAATTCTGAATCCTCTGCGTAGGTTTGTGGTTTTCCCATGTTGAATCAACGTTTGACCATTTAATAAAAGATTATACATCTGCTATTTCCTTCATCTTTATCTTGAGTATTCTTCCACTCGAAAAACCCATCTCAAATTGAATTTAACGAGGAGGGAGTCAAAGGACTTACTTCCGCATTACACACAAAAACACATTCTGCAACTGTATCACGTTCCAATCCAGAGCACTGTCACACACAAAAACACATTCTGCAACTGTATCACCTTCCACTCCAGAGCACCCTCACACACAAACACACATTCTGCAACTGTATCACCTTCCAATCCAGAGCACCCTCACAAACAAACACACATTCTGCAACTGTATCACCTTCCAATCCAGAGCACTGTCACACACAAAAACACATCCTGCAACTGTATCACCTTCCAATCCAGAGCACTGTCACACACAAACACACATTCTGCAACTGTATCACCTTCCAATCCAGAGTAGTCACACAAAAACACATTCTGCAACTGTATCACCTTCCAATCCAGAGCACCCTCACACACAAACACACATTCTGCAACTGTATCACGGTCCAATCCAGAACACTGTCACACACGAAAACACATTCTGCAACTGTATCACCTTCCAATCCAGAGCACCCTCACACACAAAGACACATCCTGCAACTGTATCACCTTCCAATCCAGAGCACCCTCACACACAAACACACATTCTGCAACTGTATCACCTTCCAATCCAGAGCACCCTCACACACAAACACACATTCTGCAACTGTATCACCTTCCAATCCAGAGCACCCTCACACACAAACACACATTCTGCAACTGTATCACCTTCCAATCCAGAGCACCCTCATGCACAAACACACATTCTGCAACTGTATCACCTTCCAATCCAGAGCACCGTCACACACAAAAACACATTCTGCAACTGTATCACCTTCCAATCCAGAGCACCCTCACACACAAAAACACATTCTGCAACTGTATCACATTCCAATCCAGGGCACTGTCACACACAAAAACACATTCTGCAACTGCATCACGTTCCAATCCAGGGCACTGTCACACACAAAAACACATTCTGCAACTGTGTCACCTTCCACTCCAGAGCACCCTCACACACAAACACACATTCTGCAACTGTATCACCTTCCAATCCAGAGCACCCTCACAAACAAACACACATTCTGCAACTGTATCACGTTCCAATCCAGGGCACTGTCACACACAAAAACACATTCTGCAACTGTGTCACCTTCCAATCCAGAGCACGGTCACACACAAAAACACATTCTGCAACTGTATCACGTTCCAATCCAGGGCACTGTCACACACAAAAACACATTCTGCAACTGTATCACCTTCCAATCCAGAGCACTGTCACACACAAAAACACATCCTGCAACTGTATCACCTTCCAATCCAGAGCACTGTCACACACAAACACACATTCTGCAACTGTATCACCTTCCAATCCAGAGTAGTCACACAAAAACACATTCTGCAACTGTATCACCTTCCAATCCAGAGCACCCTCACACACAAACACACATTCTGCAACTGTATCACGTTCCAATCCAGAGCACTGTCACACACGAAAACACATTCTGCAACTGTATCACCTTCCAATCCAGAGCACCCTCACACACAAAGACACATCCTGCAACTGTATCACCTTCCAATCCAGAGCACCCTCACACACAAACACACATTCTGCAACTGTATCACCTTCCAATCCAGAGCACCCTCACACACAAACACACATTCTGCAACTGTATCACCTTCCAATCCAGAGCACCCTCACACACAAACACACATTCTGCAACTGTATCACCTTCCAATCCAGAGCACCCTCACACACAAACACACATTCTGCAACTGTATCACCTTCCAATCCAGAGCACCGTCACACACAAAAACACATTCTGCAACTGTATCACCTTCCAATCCAAAGCACCCTCACACACAAAAACACATTCTGAAACTGTATCACCTGCCAATCCAGAGCACCCTCACACACAAACACACATTCTGCAACTGTATCACCTTCCAATCCAGAGCACTGTCACACACAAACACACATTCTGCAACTGTATCACCTTCCAATTCAGAGCACCCTCACATACAAAAACACATTCTGTAACTGCATCACCTTCCAATCCAGAGCACTGTCACACACAAACACACATTCTGCAACCGCATGACCTTCCAATTCAGAGCACTGTCACACACAAAAATGCATACTGTAACTGTATCACCTTCCAATCCAGAGCACCCTCACACACAAAAACACATTCTGTAACTGCATCACCTTCCAAACCAGAGCACTGTCACACACAAACACACATTCTGCAACTGTATCTGTCATGGTTTCTAGCAGCCTCTGCTGTTTCTGTGTTCGGGTTTCCTTTTGGCGTCGTTGGGACGCTCTATCAGATTTTTTTCGCCGCCGTTCCGGTATTCGTATTTTGCCTTACAATTATTCCCTATACCTGTTTTGCGTTTCCTGCCGGCTATAAATACCTCAGGACTTCCGCATTTCCGCATTCGATATTGTCTCATGTTACATTGACTACAAAGTCGGTAAGGTATAGGAAATTCGGTCGCTGCATTCTTGGTTTGTATAAATAGAGAACGTAGCAAGTCCGGTTAGAAATGAGAGAGATTAGGTTTAGATAGGTTCCTTCTTTTCCACCTGTCTTTTTCTCATCCTTTATTTCTGCTGCCTGTTATCTTTTGTTTAAAACTCTTGTCACTACAGAGTTTTTGATACAGGCTTGCATTTCTGTTCTTTTCTTTTATTGAGATTCGCCTCCGTTTGAGGTTGTTTAGTTTTTTGGCTTGTTGCCAGGGATGTTTTGCTCCCGTTCTTTCTTCCACTTCACCTTTTCCCCTGGGGCGGATAATTCCGTGTTTTGTGGCGTATCTTTCTAAATACGCTTTTAGAAATCCTTATCGGTCGCGTTTGGTTCTCCGAACCTTACACTCCCCACTACAGAATATCGAAATCAGCATGGAAGAACCAGCGACTTCTAGGGAAACTTACAAAATGCTGCCTAGCCAGGGCGCTACAAAGGTTACCTCTGAGGAGGCTATTTTCATGCTGCAACTTCAACAAAGTCAGTTGATGGAACAAATACAGAACCAGGGAGACTGCCTGCAAAGGCTAACAGAGAGCCTCCATAGACTTTCTGTGGCAGTGAATGCTCCCCCAGTTGCACAAGCACAAACTCCTCCCGTACCCACGCCATGTACTATTAGGGAGCCCAAACTCCAATTACCGCCGCGTTATGGTGGAGATCCGGTGAAATGCCGCCCCTTTCTGACACAATGCCTTATTTCTTTTCAAGCACAACCCTCCCATTTTACCACTTCAGAATCCCGCATAGCTTTTATTTTATCCCTCCTGAGCGATCAAGCTCTCGCTTGGCTGACCCTTTAATTCGGGCCAAAGCCCCCTGTATTCGTGATTCCATCCAGCTCATGAAGGAAATGCAGCTGGTCTTTGATCACGAGGTTTCAGGCGAGGAGGCAGCCAGGAGATTGACCTGCTTGCGTCAGGGCACTGACACTGTAGCGGCTTTTTCAATTTCATTCGAAGCATTAGCCGGGGAGACAGGTTGGCCTGATGGTCTGTTAAAATCTTTATTTTTAAAAGCATTGTCCAACCCCATTAAGGACGCTTTAGCTCAGCTCGAGCCTCCTGCTATGTTCAGTGCTCTGGTTACCACGGCGATTCGCCTGGACAACCGCGTCAGGGAGCGAGAGAGAGAGACAGGGGAGCGGAGAGACCGTTCGGTTCCCCATCTCTCTTCCTCTCTGGTAATGTCCCCAGTTCCTCTTCCCGCCCCTCCCTTCCTTAACGGGGAGGAGCCTATGCAGGTGGACGGTGCTTCTCTGCGTGAGCCGAGACTGGCTAAGCCGCGTAAGGAGTGGTGCCGTTATTGCAGGCGCAGGGGCCATTTGAAGAATTTCTTCCCTAAATTGGGGGGGTCTTGCTAGGGGAACCGGGTACCCTAGCGAGACATAATGGTACTGGACCTCGGACATTATTACCGGTTTGACTGTTCTGGAATAAGCGCTCAGCTAATGTCAACGCTTTTATTGATTCTGGAGCAGTCGAGTGTCTTATGGATGTCAAATGGGCCCGGAAACATAAAGTTCCCATACACCCCCTCATTCGACCTCGTCTGGTCACTGCCCTCGATAGTCGTCCGTTGGGCACCGGGTCCATTAAAGAGACCACGGGTTCCCTGATCATGCGTGCTTTCCACGAGGGTCATCTCAAACTTATTCAGTTCTCTTTAGACGATTCCCCAGATTTGGGGCATACGCGGCTGGTCCGGCACAGCCCACACATTGATTGGGGTAGTGACAAGGTTGTCGTCCTTCTAGGGGGCCCCCAATGTGGGGCTCACTGTCAACTGACGGCTCCCTTTGCGTCTCACGGGCGTTGCTATCGCTCGGAGCTGAGTCAGGTTAGTGACTTTAAGGAGGCTAATTCGCGGACTGATCAAGGCAGTTTCGCTCCTCTCTCCGAGGAGGGGAGGGAGAGCATTGCGGGGATAGGGGCATCCAATTTTCCCCTGCCAGTTAAGGTATCGGTCTGCTCCCGCAAAGGGGGTTCATGACTCCCACCATGAGGTCTTTTACGCCCTTCACCCATCCCCAGTCATTCTGGGAGGCGCATTTGGGAGGCGCGTTCGTGTGGCACTTCCGCACGCCACGGCCAAACAAGAGGTTGCGGCCTACGGGTGTCATCGTCCCACGTTCCATGTCTCTCGGTTGAAACCGGTGCTGGTTAGTGCTCTCGCCCCGGCTGACAGGTCGCCGCCTCCCTCCCGTCCTTGGAAGGAGGTCTGGCTTACACTGCTCAGCACATTTTGGCTGAGAGAAGCGTGGGCAGAGGTGCCCAGTTTTTAGTGGAATGGGAGGGTTATGGTCCTGAGGAGCGCTGCTGGGTTCCCTCCAAGAACATCTTGGACCCAACGCTTATTTGGGACTTCCACAAAAACAAGGATCACCTGGGGTCGCCCCTTAGTAGGGGGGGTCCTGTCATGGTTTCTAGCAGCCTCTGCTGTTTCTGCGTTCGGGTTTCCTTTTGGTGTCGTTGGGACGCTCTATCTGATTTTTTTCGTCTCCGTTCCGGTATTCGTATTTTGACAGACTATTCTTTTCCACCTGTTTTTTTCTCATCCTTTATTTCTGCTGCCTGTTATCTTTTGTTTAAAACTCTTGTCACTACAGAGTTTTTGATACAGGTTTGCATTTCTGTTCTTTCCTTCTCCCGTTTTCTCGGGCCTTAATTTTCGTTTCATTGCCTCTTGTCTACGCCTACTAATCAGCGCGTGAGGTTTTTTGTTTGTTTATTATTCTCGCTGTTTTATTGAGATTCGCCTCTGTTTGAGGTTGTTTTGTTTTTTGGCTTGTTGCCAGGGAAGTTTTGCTCCAGTTCTTTCTTCCTGTTCACCTTTTCCCCAGGTGCGGATAATTCCGCATTTGTGGCGTATCTTTCTAAATACGCTTTTAGAAATCCTTATCGGTCGTGTTTGGTTCTCCGAACCTTACACACCCCACTACAGTGTCACCTTCCAATCCAGAGCACTGTCACACACAAACACACATTCTGTAACTGCATAACCTTCCAATTCAGAGCACTGTCACACACAAAAACACATTCTGTAACTGCATCACCTTCCAAACCAGAGCACTCTCACAAACAAACACACAGTCTGCAATATTAACACTACATCACGATAAAAAATTCAACTATTGGGATATCGAGGTAGGTTGTGACACGAGGTAGATTTACGCAATGTTTTCGCCCAATCAGAAACAAGCTAGGATGCAGCCAATCACGTTGCACAACTTCATACAAACCCTCTTTCACCTCAGAAGGACTGGCTTAGGCTGCGTCCCAATATTCTTCACTCCCCACCTCCTTTCCTCCACTCCCCCATTACCACTCCTCTCCTACCCGGAAGTATGCAAAACTGTCTGAACGTTTCGAATACAAGTATTTGCATGTACAGTATACAATGTACCTGACATTGCGGTTTGCGTTGAGATATTCATTAATATGTAACCATTAAATGGATAGCTCAGAATTTTGGACATAATGTCTCAATGCATTTTTTGATTATCGGGACACAGCCTTCATGTCATTTTAGTGCCCTTTCACAAACGTTAAATTGAAGGAGGAAAACATTTTTTTTACATCACACATATTTTTCAGCTACTGTCATACTGTGTTAGCTGTGAACAAATCATGATATACAGTGCCCTCCACTATTATTAGCACCCCTGGTGAAGACGAGTAAAAAGGGTTATAAAAAAAAACTTTTGGTGAATTAGCTTAATCTCACACTGAAAAAATTTGAAACATACAACCTTTAATTGAAGTAAATTTATTATCAGATCAAAAACGTCTACGATGTAAGAAAAAGCCAAGTGACTCACGCATAGCCTACATAGCGCTGTCCATAAGTTCTTAAGTCCAACTTGAAAAAACTAGACCTGCCTTTAAAAGTCTTGATATCAAAATGTGATATAGTTACAACTAACAATATTGCGTATCGTAGCTCACACTAAATAAACTAGCTCTATTCCAAAGCAATGCTATCCAAACTTTCCTAAATTATTTAATGCAACTTGGCCCTGTGTTTCTTCATCTTTGCATGTGAAGAGATTGTGCCTCATGGAACAACATATGATTTCAATGAATGTTTTTAACAGTTTTTAACACTCCAGAAAGGATATGGTTGTACTTTGTTGGCAAGTTTACTTTAGAAAATGTACAGGTTTTAAAATGTTAACTGCTGCTACAGCATTCTTTACAATTCACAAACAGACATTTATATGAAGAAACATCATGTACTATAGAGAAAGGGGTGATGAATAAATAAATGCAGATAAAAATTTGTAATATTTTTACCAAGAAAAGCATTTTTACATAAAGCATTTTTACAAACGTATCCAGACATGGTTGTGGGTCAGATGGTGGCAAATAAGTAATAGTACCAATTTTCTTAACATAATAGTATTTATGATATTTGCAAACAGAATTTTGTGAACACAAGGACATCTATGCTCTGTAGGACCACACAGGTTTTGATAGAAATCCAAATAAATAAATCAATAAATACATAATAATAATAATAATAATAATAATAATAATACATTTTATTCATTCTGTGCTTTTCATAGACCCAAAGCAGTGGATGCAGACAATTGTTCAAACATGCCCTATAGTGTAGTAATTTTTCTGTTTCATTTCTAAGTGCAACACATCTGAATCAGAGTATTTCCACTATAAATTATTTTCATTTTGCAGTTTGATGTGGCACATACAGTTTCATTGACCACATTCTCTTGAGATGGTAAGATGAAGAAACACAGGGCCAAGTTGCATTAAATCATTTAGGAAAGTTTGGATAGCATTGCTTTGGAATAGAGCTAGTTTATTTAGTGTGAGCTACGATAGGCAATATTATTAGTTGTAACTTGGCCACATTTTGATATCAAGACTTTTAAAGGCAGGCCTAGTTTTTGCAAGTTGGAATTAAGAACTTATGGACAGCGCTATGTAGGCTATGCGTGAGCAACTTGGCTTTTTTTACGTCGTAGACGTTTTTGATCTGATATCACTTATTTTTTATAGCTAACTAATGATGAATAATGCATGAAGATAAACACGGAGAGAGACATGAATTCCAAAAAAATGTATGCAGACATTCGCTTAACCATAACGCCCTCTATTGACAAGAATGAGAACAGTTATCACAGACAGCACACAATTACATTAAAAGAGTTTGTAGATGAGCAGTATTTAATGTGTAATGAAATACAATGAACAGCACCACCTGAGCTATGGATCATGAAGAAGCATGTAAATTAATGAACCAAGTCTACATGGAGACATACATGCACAATGGGCTAGACGCAAACACATTCTAGCTGAAAGACATACAGCCTAAATAGCTAGTACAGCCTAAATAGTTTGCATCAGTAAAATATGGAAATACAGTTTTAAAATAGGGCTATTAGTATACTATGAAATACATTTAACGTTAGGCTATTCAACACTGGATTGCCGGATGCGTAACTCCAACCTTCCATGTGTGGGCTACGAGCTAGCGAGCGAGCTAGTGAGTTCATAAGCACAGCAGTTAGGCTATTCAACACTGGATTGCCGGATGCGGAACTCCAACCTTCCATGTGTGGGCTACGAGCTAGCGAGCGAGCTAGTGAGTTTCTGCACAGCAGAGTTTTTTTTCCGGTAGTGTAGAACGTTACCTGCGGGAAATGTTTTGGTACCGGACAGCTAGGTTTAGTTTAGTTTTCTGTAGTGCAATGAATGTAGGCTATAATGCATGTTGATTTGCTTCATAGTAGCCTAGCTTGTTTCTGCTTGTAGATATGGATGGATAACTTGAAGGGTTTCTTCTCCTGACTTATTTTTCCATAGAGTTCAATAGGAAAATTTGTCAGGAGAAACAACCCTTCAAGTGATCCATCCATATCTACTGCATATCTGGCAGCAGAGTGATGGTTTGAGGCTCGTTTGATACCTCAGACCCTTGTTGACTTACAGCCATTTAGCCAACCATGGGTTCCATACTATTCCCGTGTAATTTACAGCTTAATCTAGTCCCACCCCCCAATTCCCATAGAGATCCATTCAAATGCAGAGAGGTTATAGTACTGCTTCTAAAAGTACCTGGAAATAAGATATCAAGAGTCTTTTGATATCCTTTCATACATAAGAACACATGACTAGCTGGGTTTCAAATTGGTGTCACAGAATAATCTACCAGTAACACTATTGTGTGTTTGTGTGTCTGTGTGTGTGTGTGTGTGTGTGTGTGTGTGTGTGTGTGTGTGTGTGTGTGTGTGTGTGTGTGTGTGTGTGTGTTTATTTACCTTTGATCTCTAGCTGATCTATTTTCTCCCTTTTGCTCACTTCCTGTTCCTCCTCCAGCACTGTCACTCTCTGCGTATCACTTCCTGTGCTGAGGGGGAAGTGGCGTTTTCTTCCTCTTCTGTTGAGATAAATATAAGGTATGTGCTGGGCTCGAGACTAACGGTGTCCCCGGGACTACTTGAAAGGGGAAAAAGATTTATTTTTCATCCTCATTTGTCACATTAATCAGATTGAGCCATTTGAGCACCCACCCTCTCTCTTGTGTATTTCGAGCCCTGCCAGAACCTAGTTTGTTACAATATATAGGGCCCTCACTGCAAAAACCAAATCTTAACAAGCATTTTAATCTTATATTTAGACTTTAGAATCTTATTTCTGTTACTTGTTTGCTAAATAAGACAAACTATCTACCAGTGGGGTGCGATAGTTTTACTCATTTCAAGATTTGCCAGTGAGTTAAGATAATTTCACTTGGCAAGCAAAAAGTAATTTAAAACAAGCTAATATTTTCCACTTTTGAGAAAATAGAAAGATTTTAAGTCTCATTACAAGACTAAAGCATTTTTTGCAGTGCTACAAATTCAGTTTTCACAGAATCACGGATTTCACGAAATTCATACATTAAAAACTGAATTTCCAAAATAACGTGTAATCGCATGGAATTACGAGTCCCCTCCTCTATTTTGACACATTAATTGCCTGAAAATTAGGCTTGTCATGGTGTTACTATTTTGACACTGGTGCTACTTCCCTCCAGGGTACGATTTGTGAAGAAACCAGAGGGGGAAACATTTCAGATTCTTTTTTTTAATATCTAAAAAAAATCATATATACAGTTATATTTGAATAAAACGCACAGATCTGATAAAATGACGCAAGATAAATGTATTTTCTATTTCTATTACATTGTTACGTTCCACGTGTGTGCCTGTCTCTCTCTCGGTCGTCTCTGTCATTTTCTGCAGGAATCCGTCACCATTGGTCCATTTCTGCTGTCCATCATCATCACACCAATACCTCTATGTCCCGCCTCCACCAATCAGAGCTCCACACCATTCTGGCTCCTCCAATCAACAGCTACCCCTCTTTATTTAAACTCATGACTTCCTGTTTTTGCTGTCTGCCATTTTTGTTGTATGTTTCTTCCCGCTTACCCCTTTCGTCTTGTTTGCTTCTCTTTTGGTTATTTGAACTGTTTGGTCTTGTGTTTTGTGTGGCCACGATGAGGACTTGGGACAGGGTAAGAGAGAGGCCTCTGTATACTTGCACACTTAGTTTTTAGTACTGTTTAGAGACACTAGTTTAGGAGTGAATGCCACCCACTGTATTTCTGTTTGGTTAGCTAGAGTAGAGAGTTTTGTTTTAGTTGTGAATATAGGTACCTTATTTAGACAGCGTTTCTCTTTTCGGTTTCAGCTAACATTGTTTTGTTTTATTGAGTTATTTTCGTTGGCAACACTCAGGTCCCCTGACCTCAGTTGTGTGTCTTGTGCTTTGTCTTGTGTGTATTGTAAATATTGTAAATATATGTTTCACCAGTAAAAAGCCTTTCACTTGGCAGTCCAGTTTTTACAGTACTTTATTATTTTAGCACAATTGCACTACATTTAATATCTCCCAGTCACAAATTAAATGTTACACGCCCCAGGTACCCCTAGACCAATTGGGGTTGTAACATATTTTGGGGGCTCGTCCGGGATCGGTGCACTTTCGCGAAATAAATATTGTGTTGTGCAGTACTGCCATTTCCGTGCAGTGAAGGATTAACATGGCTTCCTTCAATTTAGTTGAATTTTTGGCAGAACCTTCGATTGCGGTTTTTGAACAGTGCCGAAAAGCAGATTTACTGTCTATTGCGGATCACATTAGTTTTCCAGTTTCAAGATCTCTTTAAAAAAAAGAGATTAAGTCCTTAGTGTGGGATAAGCTGGTGGAGTTAAAGCTATTTGCTTTGCCTAGTCTGCTTCCTACCAGCCAGCTTGACATATCGTCCTTAGTACCTGAGGAGGATCCTAAGCCACCGCTGGGTGCTGGGGGTTCCGCCGGAACGGAGGTGAAGGAGGGGAATCCCCCGACAACCTTGCCCAGGTTTGAGGCATTCTCGCCAAGCTCCTCTGGGTCGAGGACTGATGCACGACTAAAGGTCCGTTTGGCCCGTCTTCAGCTGGAGGCCCAGGAAAAGGCTCGGGAGTTGGAGGCCCAGGAAAGAGCTCAGAAACTGGAGTTTGACCATAAGTTGGCAATACGCAAACTAGAACTTGAGGCAGAGACTAAACTCAAGCTGCGGCAGTTGGAATTGCAGAACGCCACTGTGCAGCCTGTTGCATCCCCATCCGCCTCAGATAGGTTCACACCACATACTGAGTATTATGATGTGAGGAGACATGTGGCTCTTCCTCCCTTTCGGGAGACAGAGGTGGATGCCTACTTCAGCACGTTTGAGCGACTTGCTGCTGCTCTCCACTGGCCTAGAGAAATTTGGACAACTTTAGTACAGTGCAAATTAACTGGTAAAGCACAGGATGTCATTGCTACTTTGTCACTAGAGGATAGTTTAAACTATGATGTGGTGAAGGCTGCTGTGCTTCGTGCCTATGAATTAGTGCCGGAGGCATATAGACAAAAGTTTCGCAATCATAGAAAAACCCTGACTCAAACCTTTGTTGAGTTTGCTAGAGAGAAGGGTGTTTTGTATGATAAGTGGTGTGCTGCTAGCAAGGCTACAGATTTTAATTCTCTCCGAGAATTAATGTTATTGGAAGATTTTAAAAAGTGTACACCAGAGCGTTGTGTGGTTTACTTAAATGAGCAGAAAATTACCACCTTAAATGAAGCTGCCATCTTTGCTGACGAGTTTACCATCACGCATAAAGGAGTGTTTGTATCTTCCCGTGAAAAGCCTGCTGATGCCGTCCCACCAATTAGTTCACAGCCAAAACATACGCGATCTTCCCCGGTTCGTTCCCAGGAAACCCGCGAGTGTTTTTACTGCCATAAAGCAGGCCATGTTATTGCCGATTGCTTCCTAGTAAAGAAGAAAAATTCAAGTCCACCAAGGCCTACTGGTTTTATCAGAGCAGTCTCTGAAACTGCTCAGTCTTCTAATAGCTGCGAGAGAGGTGACGCTGGCTATGAACCATTCCTATTTGACGGTTTTGTGTCCATAACTGGTGTAGCTAAAGATCAGAAGGCAGTTAGAATGTTACGAGACACTGGTGCGTCACAATCTTTCCTGTTGGCTGGGGTCTTGCCCTTGTCCGATGAAACTTCCTGTGGTGCAGACGTAATAGTGCAGGGAATCAAAATGGGTTTCGTAACTGTCCCACTGCATAAAGTGAATATTAAAACCGATTTGGTCTCTGGATGTTTTAAGGTAGCTGTGCGTTCTGCTTTGCCAGTGCCAGGTGTAGCCTTCATCATGGGGAATGATATAGCAGGTGGTAAAGTGCGCCCTGTACTGGAGGTTTTAAAACAACCCGATACGTGCACTGCGCTCGAGGTCTCGCAAACTTACCCTGATGTGTTCCCCGTCTGTGTGCTTACCCGAGCACAGTCAAGGAAAGGAGGCGAGCAGGTGGATTTATCCGACTCTGTTTTAGCGTCTGTGTTTAATAATGATGCGTCATTTTTGAAAATCCCTCAGTGTCCAAGAGCGGAGGTATCGCTGGAGGTTGAACCACAGATCGTTGATGTAAGAGAGGAAATCAAAGATAGTAGATTGTCTGTCGATTTTCCCTCAGTTAATCTGCCCGTCACTCATGAACAACTTATTGTTGCCCAACAAAGTGACCCATCTTTGTACAAATGTTTTAATATGGTTGTCACTCCTGAAGCTGCAAAAGAAAAGTCTGTGGCTTATTTCTTGGAAAATGGCCTGTTATTCCGAAAGTGGTCTTCCGCTATTGCGGCTGGTATGGAATGGGGCGTGGTTTGCCAGATAGTGGTGCCTACAGTTTACCGTGAACAAGTGCTGTCCTTGGCTCATGAGAACCCATGGTCTGGTCACTTAGGTGTTACGAAAACCTATAACAGAGTGTTAAGGTATTTCTTTTGGCCTGGGTTAAAGTCCACTGTTGTGCAGTACTGTAGGACATGCCACACTTGTCAGATTACTGGTAAACCCAATCAAGTCATTCCTCCTGCCCCTCTCTGTCCGATACCTGTAATGGACGAACCGTTTCAGCGTGTCATTGTAGATTGTGTGGGGCCACTCCCCAAAACTAAATCTGGTAATCAGTATTTACTTACGATAATGTGTGCCGCTACTAGATTTCCCGAGGCTATTCCTCTTCGTACAATTACTGCTAAATCAGTAATAAAAGCTTTGACTAAGTTTTTTTCTACTTTTGGTTTTCCAAACATCCTGCAGACAGACCAAGGATCAAATTTTCTTTCTAGAATTTTCAAACAGGTTTTACAGTCTCTGTCCATTACGCACAAAGTTTCCAGTGCCTACCACCCCCAGACGCAAGGCGCCCTTGAGCGCTGGCATCAGACATTTAAGTCTGTCCTCCGTAAGTACTGTTTAGCCACAGGGAAATGTTGGGATGAGGGTGTACCATTTGCCCTGTTTGCCCTTAGAGAAACCGTACAGGAATCACTCGGTTTTAGCCCTGCAGAGTTAGTTTTTGGTCATACTGTGCGAGGTCCCCTGAAAGTTTTAAAGGAACAATTTATGTCTGACTCACCTCCTAAGTCCAATGTGCTGGATTACGTCAGTCAGTTCCGAGAGCGTTTGCATCATGCTTGCTCTCTTGCTAAGGAAGCACTTTCCTCATCTCAGAGTGCTATGAAACGCCGTTATGATGAGAAGGCTGTTTTCCGTTCTTTTAAACCAGGAGACCAAGTCTTAGTTTTGCTGCCTATCCCCGGTTCCGCTTTATCCGCTCGTTTTTCTGGTCCTTATGTTGTAGAGGAGAAGCTTAGTGACAGCAATTATATAATTCGAACTCCTGACCGCAAACGTCAGACACGTTTATGTCATGTTAACATGGTAAAATTATATCATGCAAGAGAAACTCCTCAGTTAGCACATGAGGAAAAAGTTCAACCTGTATCAGCTGTAAGTTCAGTCTCAGTAGTTTCCCGTCTTGCTAAGGCTGAGGATGAGGATGGTCTTGTGCTCAGAAATGCACCACAGCAGTGCGCTAGGTTGTTAAATTCAGAGATTATAGCAGACCTGTCTTCCCACCTTGCCCACTTGCCCGAAGAACAAAGGTCTGATATTGTACAGTTAATTGAACACTATGCAATGCTCTTTAGCGACACTCCTACTCAGACTTCGATTATAAAGCATGACATAAATGTGAATACTGCTGCACCCATTCGGCAGCATCCCTATCGACTCAATACTGCCAAGCGTGCGGCAATGAAAACCGAGGTACAGTATCTTTTAGAAAATAAATTAGCCAGTCCTAGCTCTAGTCCCTGGAGTTCTCCATGTCTGTTGGTCCCGAAACCGGATGGAACTTCCAGGTTTTGTACGTACTTTCGTAAGGTAAATGCAGTTACTGTACCCGACTCCTACCCTCTTCCTAGGATGGAGGACTGTATTGATAACATTGGCTCAGCAAAGTACGTAAGTAAACTTGACCTATTAAAAGGTTATTGGCAGGTCCCCTTAACACCACGTGCTTCGGAAATCTCTGCTTTTGTAACCCCTGATGATTTCCTACAGTATAATGTCCTAGCTTTGGGAATGCGTAATGCACCCGCCACCTTTCAAAGATTAATCAACGTTGTATTGGCAGGTGTTCCTAATTGCAACGCATACCTCGATGACTTGGTGATATATGCAAATACATGGTCGGAACACCTACACGTCTTGAGACTTGTGTTTGACAGGTTAGCAACGGCTTCGCTAACTGTTAATCTTGCCAAATGTGAATTTGGTAAAGCGACCATCACCTACTTAGGCAAGCAGGTTGGTCAGGGAAAAGTTTGTCCGCTAAACACCAAGATTATGGCCATTACCAGTTTTCCCGCACCCACGAATAAACGTGAATTACGAAGGTTCATAGGAATGACTGGGTACTACCGTAGTTTTTGTAGAAACTTTTCTTCGGTTGTAGCTCCATTAACCAGTTTACTCAGCTCTGCAAGACAGTTTGTTTGGTCTTCAGATTGCCAGCATGCTTTTGAGTCTGTTAAAGCCTTGATGTGCAGTGCCCCAGTGCTTGCCGCTCCGGACTTCACGCTACCATTTAAATTAGAGGTAGACGCCAGTGCATTGGGAGCTGGAGCTGTGCTGCTTCAAGAAAGCACAGACGGACTTGATCACCCCGTTTGTTTTTTTTCTCGGAAGTTCACAAAGCCTCAGCTTAATTACTCCACCATTGAGAAGGAAGCGCTAGCATTGTTGTTGGCTTTACAGCACTTTGAGGTATATGTTGGGTCTAGCTCTGTTCCTGTAATAGTTTATACTGACCATAATCCTTTGGTATTTCTGTCACGCATGTATAACAATAACCAGCGATTAATGCGCTGGTCCCTTATCATCCAAAATTATAACTTGGTTATTAAGCACAAAAAGGGGGTTGATAACGTATTAGCCGATGCACTGTCTCGCGCATGAAAAAAAAAAAAAAAAAAAAAGTATTTGTATTCTCCCTAATCATATTTGTTGTTTGAGTTGTTGGAACTAACTTAATAAGTTTGTTCTTATGGGTGGGAGTGTTACGTTCCACGTGTGTGCCTGTCTCTCTCTCGGTCGTCTCTGTCATTTTCTGCAGGAATCCGTCACCA
This sequence comes from Synaphobranchus kaupii, assembly GCA_029718625.1. Taxonomy (NCBI): domain Eukaryota; kingdom Metazoa; phylum Chordata; class Actinopteri; order Anguilliformes; family Synaphobranchidae; genus Synaphobranchus; species Synaphobranchus kaupii. The sequence continues at coordinate 76,186,508 of CM056377.1, read as the reverse complement.
TTGGTCCATTTCTGCTGTCCATCATCATCACACCAATACCTCTATGTCCCGCCTCCACCAATCAGAGCTCCACACCATTCTGGTTCCTCCAATCAACAGCTACCCCTCTTTATTTAAACTCATGACTTCCTGTTTTTGCTGTCTGCCATTTTTGTTGTATGTTTCTTCCCGCTTACCCCTTTCGTCTTGTTTGCTTCTCTTTTGGTTATTTGAACTGTTTGGTCTTGTGTTTTGTGTGGCCACGATGAGGACTTGGGACAGGGTAAGAGAGAGGCCTCTGTATACTTGCACACTTAGTTTTTAGTACTGTTTAGAGACACTAGTTTAGGAGTGATTGCCACCCACTGTATTTCTGTTTGGATTAACATTTGGTTTAACATTTTTCGATTTGAAGACTTGAAAGGACAAGGTGATTTACAGCACCACACTTGCACAGCAATTAAATGAAAAGGGCTACCTACAGAGCGGTGCAAAGATTTTGGCACCCCTGCTCAAAATGCCTTTTACAATTAATATCTGATAAGTATATTAATAAGTAAGTAATAAATAAGAAGCTAACCTGACCTCTAAATGGTACAAATTTAATCATGAAAAGTTCTTCAAATTTTAAAGCAAGATTACTTTGCTATTTAAATGTTTTACATTTTCAAAATAAAAAAGAAAACGGCCCTGTTTATAGAATCCCATCTAAAAGGGGACCATTTGAAGCAGAAAGATCAGTTTTGTGGCTGAAAGCATGAAGAAGAACCGATCGGACTGATGAAGTCATTTGTAGGTTAGCCTACGTCTCGTTTACCCATTTCATATCAGGGGGGTATAGGCCTATTACGAAGCAGAATCTTTGGGATTACTTAGTTAACGTTAGCTGGATAACTGCACTGAGTAATAGGCTACCGGGAAGAGCTCTTTTTACTTTAGTCCGTGTTCCAGATTTGGGATGGTTCTGGGTTTTACTCAGTGCAGTTATCCAGCTAACTAAGTAATCCTGCTTTGTAGTATACCCCCCAGGTTTTCCTGTACTTAACTACCACATCTGTACAAGGACAGATCAGGCAGACGGTCAAAGTTTTTTGTTTTGTTAGATTAGTTAGCTGAAAGGCAGATATTTGTTTCTTAAACTATATTCTTACGTAACGTTATCTTAACTCCTTTGCGCAGATGGCAAATTTGGTCAATTATCACCTATTTAGGGGGTGCTCTGTTTAAGGCTTTATAATTCCAGGTGCGTTTTCTGTACAGCTTGCGTAATACTAGACCGTTAAAACGAAAACTGCCATTACGCTGGGCTGTAATTAATTGTTCAAAGAACCCAATAAGACTGTGCATATACTGTTGCTAAGGCTATAATGTACTCTATTGGATAAAAAAGCCAACAATTAAACCAGAATGAACTGTAATGAATGAGACAGGCTAGCAGGGCATGGGGGGTATTACGAGTCGACATTTCAGATAGAGTAATAGCGGATAGTGTTGTATATTTCTCAAACGGATTGTAATGTACCAGACAATAAATGACCATTGAAGTTTGAAAGGAACATCTCTATGTGTAAAACCAATGGTAGGATTGTATATCTATTTCATATTTAGTAGCAGATATTCACAGTAGAATACATGTTTATTTTGCATTTGAATGAGCAGGGCTTTTCACTGCTTTTTTGGCATACGATCAGGCTATTGGTGGGTTTATCTTGTTGCTATGACGGAATTCTAATTTTATATAATAAAAAAATATATTTATGAACTCACACATAGATGCTATTGTCCATTATGTCACGCATGGGTATAGACTGGGTGGGGGTTTCTTGTTAAATGGACTTGCTACAGGAAAATAGTGAGACTTAGAATCTCTGCATTTGACAGAGTTGTCACTAATTGTCTACCAATAAAGTTAAAACACAGAGTTTGTGATTTCCACTAATAGTTTGGCTGCAGGAGCAACAAATGTCTCTGTTGAGCAAAATCTTGCCATCGGCGGCTAGTAGGCTAAACTTGCCAAACAAACCATGAATTATTATGGACCGATCTACTCTTACACAGGAGAGGCAATCAAACACTGTCACAGAGCTCGGGGAGAGAAAAGTCATAACACATTTTCAAAATGCCTACCTATCTTGACTCAATTGCGCTACCTTGTGGCGATTTTTGGAAATTCAATGCTAGAATAGCATAAATATTTAATTCCATGCTAGAATAGACTAATTTTACCAGAAGTGGGGATTAATTGTATCCCCACCGGGGACGAAAATCAATAGCCAGCGGTAGGGACATGAAAAGCAGAGGCGGGGAAATCCCCGCCATCCCCCCCGGCAAATCACACCCAGCTTCCCTCTAACACATGATATTTGCCGTTTTAGTGTGTATTGGACTCGAAAAGCAAGACAAACATTCAAAACGTTCCAAATGTAAAGGGTTAGTTCGGAATTTTGGACATAATATCTAATTTACGACTTACCCGTGATCTTGTCAATCGATGGAGACCATTTTCAGCTGATTCCATGCTGTCCTTCATATGGACGTCCAGCTGTTGCTAATGTTAGGCAACCTAATGGTATCAGTTCGCATCCACTACCAAACACATTTAAACACACTCCACGGTGCACCCAAAGCAAATAAAATACCACAACAGACTATCGGGGTGGATTTGAGTGTTTATACCATCATTTTGGAGTCAAACTAGCATTAAATCCTTTACTTTGTGCTATCGCCCTATGCGCTTGTCCTTGCCCTCTCAGCATCCATCTCTTTTAGTTCTTCGTCTGTATATTCTGGTTTGTACATATACGGTTCGCCAGATAAACTAAACTCTTCATCCTCTTCAAAGTCAGACATGTTTAGCTATCTAACGTTACCGTCTATCGCGCGTGGAATATTGTTGTTTCTATTCCAACAGTGTCAGAACTACAATTGCAGGTAACGTTACAAAGTATTGCTCCACCGCAGCATGTCAATGCATTGGCTTCTTCCACAGAGAACATAGGGCGATAGCACAAAGTACTTTAAAACTAACCCTTTAAGCACTTGTTACTACTACTACAGTTGTGCATGTTCCCCACTGCTGCTCATGATATATTCGTTAATATAATAAATTAATGTTTTTTCAGTTTCCATGATTTTCAACAACGTCAGCCCTATTTGAGCTGGATTAGTTTCACTGGGGGAGGTTGATTTAAGTTATTACCGACAGGGTGCATGATATTAACCTCTTCACGCAGATGCCAAATTTGGTAAATTCTATTTAGGGGGTGTCCTATTTAAGGCTTTATAACTCCAGCTGGGAGCATTACAGAAACTTGAAAAATGGCTTAAATAAAATAAGACAGTTGTACCATTTATAATACTAACTTAGATTTGTTTATTTTCATAACTCAGGTCAAAATATAGTGCCACAAATGCAAAGAAACTTGTTTTTCTTTTGTCTGCAATGAAATACTGAGAGCTACTGTCGGGTATATAGCGTTGAGATTACGGCCTTGGATAGAGAATGTATAATGTGATATGGCAAACTTGCTCATAATCCATAGTACGTGCTTATCAAGAGGCCTGCTCTGCTGAGCTGACCAGCCTTCCTCTCTGCCCCATCCACAAAAAGGCAATTAAGTCACGCTGAGGCGCTGCTTATCTATGGATATAAATCTTAGATTGGCCAGGATGTCTTTCCCTCTTTTGAGGAGAAAGACCAGAGAATACCACATGGCCACATGGTTTCCTTTCAATTTAAAGTTTGAATGCCAATCTGTTACATTCAATTGAAATCATCAATTGAAAGTCTTAATGTCAATATAGGTAATACTTGTTAAACATGCCAGTTCGGAATTTATATTTTTAAAGAGATATCCAGATTAAAGTCTTTTTGTAAAGTATAAGCAGTGAGCCTACGTTCATTAATGAATGTACGATTCCAATTCATTACTCTAATTGACGATTTTTCCTATAATAAAATTGTTTAATCTAAAGACCTGATTTAGACTTTGTTTAGACTTGTTGGTTGATCCATCAGGTTACTGTTCGACTGACCTATCAATGAATTCGGCGATTTAATTGATGATTGTCATTTTAAATAATAATTATTCCATTAAATCCATTAAATACACTGCCCGGCCAAAAAAAAAGTCGCACACTCTAATATTTAGTTGGACCGCCTTTAGCTTTGATTACAGTGCGCATTTGTTGTGGCATTGTTTCGACAACCTTATGCAATGTCACAACATTCCAGGGTAGCATAAGTTTTTGGCTGAGATCTTGTATTGACGACGGGAGAGTCGAACCACTCCGTAAAGTGTTCTCCAGCACATCCCAAAGACTTTCAATGGGGTTAAGGTCAGGAATCTGGTGGCTAATTCATGTGTGAAAATGATTCCTCATGCTCCCTGAACCACTCTTTCACAATTTGAGCCCGATGAATCTTGGCATTGTCATCCTGGCATATGCCCATTGATGGGATAACCTGGTCATTCAGTACATTCAGGTACTTCGCTGACTTCATTTTATTGCTGCATAATGTTGCTGAGCCTAGACCTGACCACCTGAAGCAACCCCAGATCATAACACTGCCTCCAGAGGCTTGTACAGTGGGCACTATGAATGACGGGTGCAATGGCGACTTTTTTTTTGGCCGGGCAGTCTGTAATTAAATGTATGGTTGAGTGAGGGGGTTTAGCACACAACACCGCTTGTGTTCAGTATTCAGAGTGCTGGCCATTTTAACGAGGGCACTGAGTGTTAGAACTGCTAGACTGCATTTTTCCTTAAACCTCACTTCCCCGACACTACATACACTGCCTGGCCAAAAAAAAAGTTGCCGTTGCACCCGTCATGTATAGTGCCCACTGTACAAGCCTCTGGAGGCAGTGATATGATCTGGGGTTGCTTCAATTGGTCAGGTCTAGGCTCAGCAACATTATACAGCAATAATATGAAGTCAGCCGAGTACCTGAATGTACTGAATGACCAGGTTATCCAATCAATGGGCATAATCCAGGACAACAATGCCAAGGTTCAGGGAGCATGAGGAATCATTTTCACACATGAATTGGCCACCAGAGTCCTGACCTTAACCCCACTGGAAGTCTTTGAGATGTGCTGGAGAAGACTTTACGGAGTGGTTCGACCGTCGTCAATACAAGATCTCGGCAAAAAATTAATGCAACTCTGGACGGAAATAAATGTTGTGACGCTGCATAAAGTTGTCGAAACAATGCCACGACCAATGCGCGCCGTAATCAAAGCTAAAGGCAGTCCAACAAAATATTATAGTGTGCAACTTTTTTTTTGGCCAGGCAGTGTATGTGAAACAGGTAAAACCATAGACTGTAAAAAATATGGACAAAGTCACTGTGACGTCAATGGTAATACGGCGTTGTGTAGCCTACCTCGCAAATTTAAGTTTTATTTTTCTTGCGGTGATATCGCGACTTGTGCCTGCATGGTTTCTCCGTATCCATTTATTAGCACATTGTTATAGATGTCTCCTACCGCATATTTATAGGTGTCTCCTACCGCAAAAAGTGTGAATGGGGGCGTTTAATTTCATTGATTGCATAAGTAGGACCAGTGATAGTAAATCGGTCATTAATGTGGCGGTATTTGTGACTGCAAAAGAGTCACAATATAGGTTATAGTTTTGCGCTCCTTAGTAAATCCAGTCCTAATTGTTGTAGTTTTGAAAGTGGAATTTTTTCTCATTCTTGCTTGATATAAGACTTCAGCTGCTCAACAGTCTGGGGTCTCCATTGTCGTATTTTGCGCTTCATAATGCGCCACACGTGTTCAATGGGAGACAGCTCTGGACTCCAGGCAGGCGAGTCGAGCTCCCGCACTCTGACTATGAAGCCACGCTGTTGTAACACCTGCAGAATGTGGCTTGGCATTGTCCTGCTGAAATAAGCAGGGACGTCCCTGAAAAAGACGTTGTCTAGATGGCAGCATATGTTACTCCAAATGTGTACCCTTCAGCGTTAATGGTGCCTTCACAGATGTGCAAGTTACCCATGCCACGGGTACTAACACACCCCCATACCATGACTGCTGGCTTTTGAACCTTGCGTTGGTAACAATTGGGATGGTCCTTTTCCTCTTTGGCCCAGAGAACACAACGTCCATTATTTCCAAAAACAATTTTAACGGTGGACTGGTCAGACCACAGCATACGTTTCCACTTTGCGTCAGTCCATCTCAGATGAGCTCGAGCCCAGAGAAGTCAGCAGTGTTTCTGGATGTCGTTGATATATGGCTTACACTTTGTGTAGTTGAGTCTTAACTTGCATTTTTAGATACAGCGACAAACTGACTTACTGACAACGGTTTTCCGAAGTATTCCCGAGCCCATGTGGGTATATTCATGACAGAAGCATGTCGGTTTTTAATGCAGTGCTGTCTGAGGGATCGAAGGTCACGGGCATTCAATATTGGTTTTCGGCCGTGCCCTTTACGCAGGGCAATTCTCTGAATCTTTTAATAATATTATGGACTGTAGATGGTGAATCCCTAAATTCCTTGCAATTGTGCGTCGTGAAACGTTCTTAAACTGTTGGACTATTCGCTCAGTTTTTTCGCCGTCGCAAACCTCGAGCAATCCTTACTCGAGCCTTCATGGATGCTCCTTTTATACCCAGTCATGCTAGCATCACCTGTTACCTATTCACCTTTTTACCTGTGGAATGTTCCAAATAGGTGTTTTTTGAACATTCCACAACCTTCCCAGTCTTTTTTTTGCCCCTGTCCCAACTTTTTGGAACGTGTTGCAGGCATCAAATTCGGAATACATATACAAAAATCAATAAGGTTGATAAGGTAAAACATTAAATATCTTTTCTTTGTACTGTTTTCAATTAAATATATGTAAAAGAGAATTTACAAATCACTGCTTTCTGCTTTTATGTGCATTTTACATACTGTGCCAACAGTGTTGTGCCATATGTTCGATATTGTTATTTTCGCATTTTGACTGCATTTCACATACTGTAGTCTAAGTGTTCATAGGTGGCTCAGTCATGTTTTATATTTGATTTGCCCTGAAGCTAGAACATTTGCCAGCATTTTCCTGATAGTGGAATATTATTTTATTGGAATATTATCGTACAGAATATAAACTATATACATGGTATGGCAATACTTGTCACTTCAAATTTACTGTGCATATGTGCTAGATGAATGTAAAATCTTCCTTGGCGTGAGAATGAATGTGTATATGCTTTATAATGGACAAATAATATTTTCTTCATTTTATGACAGATTTTGGATAGGTGTTTAGACCCATAGATATTTATCACCCGATACTGATGAAAAGATAATAATTCCCACTTTAAAATTATGCAAAAGTGAGTTTTATGAGCCAAAACAGTTACTTTGTAGTCATTATTTTATGATTTACAGCAGTGCACAATTTTGCCATTTTGGATATATTTGGAGACACGAAGGGACACACTGCCTATAGTTTGCATCATAGATCTTTAGTAGTTCTGCATATCACCCACAGATTTTGCAGACTTGTGGACATGGAGTTTATGATCCAGGATTTGTATAGTTTTACCTGTTTCACATATGTAGCTCTCAGTATTTCATTGCAAACGAAAGAAAAACTATTTTTCTTTGCATTTTTACCAAGCTTTCTTTGCATTTGTGGCACTTTATTTTTACCTAAGTTCTGAAAATAAACTAATTTAATTATTGTAAATGGTGCAACTGTCTTGTTTCATTTAAGCCATTTTCCAAGTTTCTGTGATGCTCACACCTTGAGTTATAAAGTCTTAAATCGAACACCCCCTAAATAGGTGAGAATTGACCAAATTTGGCATCTGCGCGATGGGGTTAATAATCAGCCAAGCGATGCCGCTGTGCTGACAATGACACCTTGATAATCAGCCTAGCGATGGCGCTGTGTTCACACCTTGATAATCAGCCTAGCGATGGCGCTGTGCTCACACCTTGATAATCAATCAGCCTAGCGATGGCGCTGTGCTCACACCTTGATAATCAATCAGCCTAGCGATGGCGCTGTGCTCACACCTTGATAATCAATCAGCCTAGCGATGGCGCTGTGCTCACACCTTGATAATCAGCCTAGCGATGGCGCTGTGCTCACACCTTGATAATCAGCCTAGCGATGGCGCTGTGCTCACACCTTGATAATCAGCCTAGCGATGGTGCTGTGCTCACACCTTGATAATCAGCCTAGCGATGGTGCTGTGCTCACACCTTGATAATCAGCCTAGCGATGGCGCTGTGCTCACACCTTGATAATCAGCCTAGCGATGGCGCCACATTCACAGACTGATGATCAACCTAGCAACACCGTCCATGCTTACAGTGTAAAGATCAGCCTAGGGATGGCATCATGCTCACAATAGCCTAGCCATGCTCACAAACTAATGATCAGCCTAGAAATGTTCATTGCCTAGCGATAAGCTTAGTGATGGCGCCATGCTCACAGCATAATGATCAGCCTAATGATAGCACCGTGCTCACAAACTAATTATCAGTCTAGCAATGGTACCATGCTCAGAGCCTAGCGATCGGCTTAGCGACACACAGCTTAGCTTATGTTCACAACCTGACAATCAGAAGATTGCTGTGGAAAGGGGGCTTCCTGATTTGTTCTTCCTGTGTGGGACTAACGTACTATCATTTAGCACCTACCCCGAGTAATTCCTTTTTGTGGTTTTGGTGTTTTGTTGGAGGGCAACAGGTGATTTCCTGCCTCTTTATGGTTCGCTTAAAAGCAAAGTGGCCCAAAGGCATGAATGACAGCACTGAACATTATGCTCTAACTTAAATTACATTAAATAACAAGTCTAGATGGGCTTAAATGGCAAGCCTAAATGGGCTGAATGGCCTGCTATCATCATTATGTATCCTTATGACCTTATTCTAAATTTACACTCAATCCGGCAATAACACAACCTTCCAAGACTGATGACAAGCTAAGACATCATACTCTTTTCCAGGATAAAGTATTATTTTAATTGCGTTGCCCAGGGTTAGGGTTAGGGTTAGGGTTAGAGTTCCACGTGCATTGCTATCTAGCGACCCTTGCTGGTCGATTGGGTACCTGTAGATTGCAGTCAAAGCTGTATATGAAAGGTCTTCTTCGGACTCAGCTCTATGTGAGCTTAGCTGTAGTCTGCGGTGTGAAAAGAAGCAGCTGGCGACACCACGTGTTTCTAAAGAGATCCGTGGATGTTGACACTCCCAAATCGGCAGTGAGTTTCCAGCATGCACGCGGCTGCATACTATTGGCCATTCCAAATTGGGGTGGGAATGGGATATTCTCAGCCCCGCATTGGGCGCCAAATTAAAATAAACAATGTTAACCACTGTTGCAAACTGACTGGTTTTAAAACACCTGCAGGAAGTCATGACTTATTCTGTGGAAATGTTTATAAAACAACGATTGAAACGATACAAATCCCACACAGAATACAGACTATGCTGTGTGTACTTGAAAGTCAGGACATTTTTCAGGACATAGCCATGAGAGCCATCCTAATCCCTCAGGTCACTCCATGAGAGAAATATGTGGTTGTAGCCCTCTTTAACACCATCAGAATTCAGGAGGGTTCAGTTATGCTTTAATTAGTTCAGTCTGAATAACAAGGAGTAATTACTCTGGGTGTATAGTTGGATTTAATTAGGGCTGTGCTGGTAACATAATTTGCATACTCGGTTAATCATTCTTAAAGTAACGGCAGTAAACTGTAGGGCCGGGGGAGGGGGGGGGGGGGTTGGCGGGTGGGATGAGGGATCATATCATTGTTAAAAACAATGTTGTGCAAAATTGCCATACAGGTCATTAATAAAACTATAAAACCAAATAAAACTACAGAAGTAAACGGTAAAAAGAACAGCAGCCTTGAATAAACAGCTCTGAGCATCCAAAACACTTGTCATACAGGCATTTAAGAAGCCAATTAAAATAGACTATTAAAAGTATAAAGATATTAAAATAATCTTGAGATGTGGCTCTGTCTGACAATCTTCAGTGCAAATCTGTAAAAGGCATTTGCTAGACATAATTTGCCATTGTGTAGACAACAATGGTGTGCAACCTTGCTATACAGGCGATTGATAAAACATGATAAAGGCTGGGTGTTTGTCATGTAAAATATTTACTAAAGTCATGGAGAAAACCGAAGAAAGTGGCAGAAATCATATAAATTTATGAAATTAAGTAGATTATTACATTAATTAATCATGCTGGTGCATTTTATCGTTTCTGCTTATCACAGAAAGAAATGCTTTTAAACAGAATGTTGTTAGAACTAGAGCATGCTCAAATTGCATTACTAAAATATAAAACAGGGTTGTGTCCGTGTGTCCATTTTTATTTCTTTAAAGTTTGTTTTGGTACAACATGTTGTAGCCAACATTGCGAGGTTTGAGTCTTTGATGGAGCATCTGTTGTCACCGACAACGTTACCTTCACGGGGAAGGAGCGCTGGGCTGGGCAGTAACACTGTTGACAGCGGCCATCAAACATCTGATTGTAACAAGTGACAAGGAAGGGAATCTTTATCCCAGCGCATTCCACAATCTGTATACAGTGTCACACTTTGTTTCACCCAGCATTTGGCAATGTGGTTATAATATTAGGACGTATACAAATCACACTGTAGGCTACGTTAAGGATGACACTCCAGACACAAGTTGGTAAGCCCTGCAGGCACTGTGGCCCTCCAGGAGCAGGTTAAGTGTTTGCCTACAGTGAAGGATCAGTGGCATGAGCGATGCAGAGAGGAGGGGAGAGAGCGATTCACTCACCCTGACGAAGTTGTCGGGAAAGAGGCCCCTCCGCCCGTCCACCTCACCCTCCCACCAGCCTCCGTCATCCTTTCTGATGTTGCTGATGATGTCGCCTACAGCGATGGTCAACTCATCATCGTGCTGGGCCTTATAGTCAAACTCCACTATGGCTTCCACTGTAGAGGGAGAGGAGGGAGGGACATAGGGTTAATCCACAGAGACTCCGCAATGCTCTAATTGTGATCCAGATCCAGAGATAGTAACTATATTTCAGTGAAAGTGCCAAAGCTTGTGAGGACAATCAGCTGATCACAGTACAGCAGAAATGATATAAGAGATGGGAGAAGAAATGGAGGATGGGGAGGGAATGAAAATGAGCAAGAGAGAAAAAGAGGAGCAACAAGGATGGAGAGAAAGAGATGAGAAAGGAAGAGTGATACAGAGACCAAGGGAGACACAAACTTGGAGGAAAAGCAAACAAAGACACACAGTGTCATAGATGCAAAGCACTAATTAACTATTTACTTTGGCCCTTTCAAATTTACTTTTGGCAATTTCCACCTGGTTTCTACTAGTTTTATTTAAATGTCAATATCTAAAAAAATATTCCCTGCACATCCATGGTTTTAAGTTCGAACTGAAGAACAAGCTGTATCATTCAGAAATTTGCTACAGAATACATTTATTTCAAAATAGTCACATACAGTATACTGTTTATATATATAAACCATAACATACGTCGCCTAATATATTTAAATACATTTAAAAAAGAACGTACAAAAGCGTGTGTGTATTTACACAAGAACAGCAACGTACACTGCCCGGCCAAAAAAAAAGTCGCCATTGCACCCGTCATGCATAGTGCCCACTGTACAAGCCTCTGGAGGCAGTGTTATGATCTGGGGTTGCTTCAGTTGGTCAGGTCTAGGCTCAGCAACGTTATGCAGCAATAAAATGAAGTCAGCGAAGTACCTGAATGTACTGAATGACCAGGTTATCCCATCAATGGGCATATGCCAGGATGACAATGCCAAGATTCATCGGGCTCAAATTGTGAAAGTGTGGTTCAAGGAGCATGAGGAATCATTTTCACACATGAATTAGCCACCAGATTCCTGACCTTAACCCCATTGAAAGTCTTTGGGATGTGCTGGAGAACACTTTACGGAGTGGTTCAACTCTCCCGTCGTCAATACAAGATCTCAGCCAAAAACTTATGCTACCCTGGATGGACATAAATGTTGTGACATTGCATAAGGTTGTCGAAACAATGCCACAACAAATGCGCGCCGTAATCAAAGCTAAAGGCGGTCCAACGAAGTATTAGAGTGTGCGACTTTTTTTTTGGCCGGGCAGTGTATTTCAGCCCTAAGTGTGATGGGTGGTCGCTGTGGAAATGTCGACTGTACGGGACTTTGGCAAAATATAACAAGATAAACTCTTCAGAGTTCATCAGAAAACAGCTGTAGCTGAATATACTGGTAAGTACTTGGTTTCTTAAACATATTTATACGAGAGATTTTGGGGAAAAAAATGAGGTGTCTTCTAAACCGAAAGTGCATCAGGTACTGTATATAGTACAGTAAGCAAGGGAAAACGGCGAATGCTCATTTGTACAACGTTTTAAAAAAAAATTATTGTTTCTATACGTGAACATGATTTTCTTAGCGTGTATAAACGGTGCATTTTATGCATTTTACAGTCTGTGGCTGTAGCCAGAGGAGGGTCGTAAGTGCTTTGGGCTATGAATAGCGCCCTCCTAATTTATTGCACTGCAGTGTAACTGGAGAAGCTGAGGTTTTCGCAAGAGGCTACCCTTTTAAAAAATACTGCTTCAAAATTTACTGGGTTTTCTTAAAGCTGTAGTTTATAATTTCAGACGAACATGAATACTGTAATTGAGACAGATACGTCTCAACCACTAGGGGTGAAGTTTATAGAGTTAAGTGCGAGAGTGGGTGAATTAGCGTTCAATAAGCTACAGTGTATATGTGTTAGTTAGTGTGTTAGGTAAGTATAAGGCTTGCTGTTCAGCTCTGAATGTTGGTTGCAAGCAGAGGCTGTAGAAACTGTTTTGTTGATGAATAACTTTATTTTTATTAAATTGGTACACAATTAATGTCATACAAAAAAACGTTTGGAATAGGGGCGGCACCAATGTAGGCTACATTGAAACAAGACTAGGCAAGCCTAGCTCAGCCAGGACGCCTGTATGCAGCCAGTGAGGAACATGTGACGGCACGGCGGATAGTGGTCTGGAGCATGCAGGTTGGCCTGCATATCGGGATGACGGAGTGCATCTGATTCTCAAAGGCGGGTGTGGCAGAGCATGGGAGTGGGAGGAAGAGAGGAGTGGAAGCAGACGTAATTTAAGTGATGTGCACTATTACAACGTTACCACTCCGCAAGCTCCACTTTGCTCCAGTACCGCTCAGCCTTGAATGTCTTGCTTCTGCCAATAGTTCTAATTTCAACAGGGAAAGATGGAATTTTGGAAGCATAGCAAATAGAAAATGAATTTAGCCTTTGGTACCAAGCAGGGATGGAACCACTGACCTCACGCACAGAAAGCCAAGATTTTAACCACTAGGCCAAAGCATTTTAACAGGAATGAGCAGGCCAAATAAGACTCTTTAGGCTTACTGACATAATTCAAACAGTTAACAGTTAATATTGTGAAATTTCTTAGCCTTTACAGGCCACGACATTAACGCTTGCCCGCTTGCCCCGGGCAAGTAAACACTCTGTTCGGACAAGTGGAATTCCTCACGTAGTTGTCCGATCGGGCAACTAAAAAAATTAATGTTAAATCTTCTCTAATCTAATGTAACGTTATCTGAAAATAAACGGTGTACAACGTTATCACTGCATGCGGTGCTTTGTTTACGCAGAAACAGTCTGTTCCTTCCAGCTGAACACGCACTCCGTCTCTCACTACCAAGCGTTGTCAAGGAGACTATAAGCGTCTGTTTACCCTCAGACGCAAGTAACGTTACAACAACAAGAGCGACCGTCTTTTGCTTTTTGTTTGAATTACTGGTAACATTATGTTCCTCCAGCCACCTAAAACTGGCCAAGTGCCAGGCAAAGCAACTAATAAAGCAACGAAACAAAAGTCGAAGATACACCAGTACCGCAGGGCTATGAAAACAAATGTAAATGCAAATTTCTACCGAGTTGACCGAAGCATTTCCGTGGGTCCGCTATGACCAGGAGAAGGATGAAATGTTTTGTTTCACCTGCCGGCAGTTCCCGAAGAAAGCAGACATGTAAGTTCAAATAAAATAAAATAAATTTACCATTCAATAATTTTTTGCTTATTAGTTGAATGACTATTGATGTACCGCTAAGTAACGTTAGCTAGCTAAGCTAACGTCAAAGTGAAACTAAACATGACGTCACTTAACGTAACCTGTCAGTATCAGATAAAGACATGAAAAACTGCCAATTTTTTTGAGAAAATTGTTAGGCATGACTAGAGCCAGGAAATTAGAACAATCAGTGGTTACTTAAATTAATTCTAATGACTGATGATAAATAATAAATTGACTATATTAGTGCCTGCTGATCAATTTATGGAGCAATCAGTGAAAATGTTGCTGGCAATATTGCCTAAAGAATTGCCAGTGAATCATGGGCTTCAGATAACATGGTTAAAACGGACTGGAGGACAAGTCTCTCCACGTTTCAGCTGATGTTTTTATCAGTGGAAGGCCCCCCTACGGGAGAGGTTTGATGCCGAAGCTGCAGTCCACCTGCCAAAGAAAGTGCCGGCCAGGGTTCAACCCCTGGGAGTTAAGGGGGGCGAGATTGAAAATTGAGCTCACCAACCTGCAGTCACTCACCTCTCTCTCACACACACACACACACACACACACACACACACACACACACACACACACACACACACACTGAAATAATTGTTGTTTTATGATTAATGACCTAATAAAGGAGATATCTTTCTCAATTCATTACATTGACAGAACTACGTATATGTGTTCACAGAAAAAACGCCGGTGAATATCTAACACTGATGGTGTACATTTAACACCCTAGGGTGTTAAACATACACCACCATGTTTGCTGTGTGTTCAAAGACATGTTGTGTTCGGACAAGTGACTTGAGCTCTTGGGCAAGTAAAAGATGAGTTTCACTTGCCCGAAGGACAAGTACCCGAGAAAGCTTAATGTCAAGCCCTGCTTTACAATAAAAAGATGTTATTTTATGTGAAAAGGATATTCTTAGCATAACGTGTATATTGTTATTGTCAAAAATAAATGTTATGAAATGGTGGGGCTCAAACTATTGTATTGGACTGTGTTGGCTTACTGATCTCAGTCCTCTGCATAATTCAGACAGTTAACAATTAATATTGTGAAATTTTTAGCCTATAAAAATAACTTATTTTATGTTAAAAGAACATTCTTAGCATAACGTGTATATTGTTATTGTCAAAAATAAATGTTAGGAACAGGTGGGGATCAAACCGCCAACCTGCTACATGGTTGCGCAATGCCTTAACCACTAAGCTACAGGCACTTTCACAGTTTGTATGGTAGGTAGGCAGCCTCTTAAGCATAGATAATGTACTTTGAGACAAGGCAATTTTAAACATACCTTCTCATTGGCAGATTAAAGGTAGTTATCCAATGGGGATAATTATTATTTGAGGGTATGGAGGCAGGAAAAAGAAGAAGAATAAGAAGGAGAAAGAAATGTGAAAATAACCAAAGTTTGTGTGGATGTGTGGCGTTGTACATTAATTCTATGTGGTTACATGAGGTCAGAATGTACAGAAGTTAATGTTTTTAAGGGCTGAGAGTCTGTGGTCATTGTGGTTATTTCTGCAGGAAACCCTGAAAAGTGCCAAACACTCTGTGCTGTATAGGTATGGGGCATGTCCCGCCAAGCCGCAACTTGGCGGATGGCATACCCGCCATCCCGATATTTGTATCTCTATAGCAGCACAACGTGGCTCGATTTGGTTAAAACTGGAGGGGTGAAGTCTTGATTTTACTCTTAATAGATCTACCAAGTTTCATTCTCTCACAGGGTTTTGGAATTATTAGCATTTTTGTATGTATGAATGCATGTATGAAGGCACGTGAGACGAGTCCACCTACCTAGTTTCGTGCAAATTAGTCAAATTTCATAGGAGGAGTAGCATTTACATGCTAATTAGCGAAAAATCCAATATGGCGGACTTTATGGGTCCTTGAGGCAAATTTGTTTGGCATGAGCAGAGGGACCCGTACACCAAATTTTGTGACTCTAGGTCAAACGGGGTGCACTTTTCAATACTCACAATTTACGCGTGCACTTTTCAACAACAGGGGATCAGGCAGGCAGCCAGCCAGTCAGGCTGTTACCCACATTCAGTCGTTTAGAATACTTTGTAGGTGATTGGATCACTAACAAAAGGATACTTTTGAAAAAAATGCATGCATATGTAAGCTGCCATGCATCCCCCGGAGGCAGCGGAGATTTTATAGCGAGTCATAGCGCAGGGAAGAATGGTATGACCCATCTGAGGAGGGCGTCTTGGGGGTGGAACAATGAGTTAAAGATTTTTACGTTGTACTTGAAATTTTTACATATTATTCATAATTTATCTGTTTTCACTTTCACACCTCTCATGCCTTGATGAATACATTTGAACTTTATAAGCCCTGCATTTGTGTTTCTTTATACGTTTAGCTCATAACACCCCCCTCTTCTCCCCAGAGATGGACTCGTTAAACATGAGTCCGTGAGTGAGTGAGTGAGTGAAAGTACAGGCTATAGAGAGTGCTTTACATCTAAACATACAGGACTGATAGGAGGACAGGCGATGATGGATGATCGTTATGTTGTATGTTGCCAACCTCACACCTTCAATAAAGCTGTACAAAAAAGCTGTGCAAAGGCTTTGCTTGTGTTTAAAGGCTACGATATAGAGTTTAATGGCTACAATACCATTACTAAAGGCATGAGACCCTAT
Organism: Synaphobranchus kaupii; assembly: GCA_029718625.1. NCBI lineage: Eukaryota > Metazoa > Chordata > Actinopteri > Anguilliformes > Synaphobranchidae > Synaphobranchus > Synaphobranchus kaupii. Next base: position 76,169,790 of record CM056377.1, on the reverse strand, counting down.
ATAAAGGCTATGAGATACATTTTTTAAAGACTGTGTTATTATGATTTAAAGATGTGATACAGTGCTGTAAGGCTGTAATGAGACATAATTCAAAGATAACACTTCTCCCCGCAGACAGTCCCACAAGGGACCCCCATCACTCACTGCTGCTGCCTCTGTCTCTGAATCACTGTCTTAGCCCAGTGCCTTCAACCTACATCTCATAACAGCACAACACAGACAAGTCACTGCAGAGCAGGTATACTGTAATCTCATACACAAACAGAAACACACACACACACACACTCACTGGTACAGTATACATGTGCATGCACATCAGTGTCTCCCCTACCATTATCTTGGCCGGGCGGGCCGCCCGGCCAAACTCACGTGCCGCCCGGCTTGGACAAGAGGGAAAATAAATAATTTTAATGAAAAAAAAAAAAGTATATTATTCTTTTTTTTAATATATAATCTTTTTTTATTTTTTTTATGTAGCTGCAATATTTCCCTTACCACAGAATGCGGGAATGATCAAAATAGCATCTGGAAAAACCCTTGCCAATGCCAAAACAGCTTCGGTTTCCCGTTAGGCCTAATTAAAATTTTCAATGGCAGCGCTGATATTATGAGGGTGTAATTATAGTTTCCGCCTCTACGCAAAATGGCGCACTTTCACCGCCCGGCCTGAAAAAAAATCTGGGGGAAACACTGCACATGCAGTATACATTCATAGCTACATACACCAGGGGTTCTCGGATGAATACCCTTACAAAAATATTGGCCAAGCAAATTTGCAGCAAATCTTTGGCACTGTTGTCACATGTTTGCGGCAAGCTCATATTTTCACATGCAAATTAGCTTTGTGGGAACTGCCATTCACTTCTGGTAAAGTTTTTAGTTCACCACTACTGGCAAACTCTGACAAACCTCTGGCAACATTTTGTGGAAAATAATTTAGTTTACAGCAAAATATCCAGTTTTGTAAGGGTACACAGTCATGGTAATCTGCCTTCACAAGAAAAACTGTGTTAAAAACTCACACTTACAATGTTTTATATCATGGGTGAAGAGAACGCAGCCCCCATAATTCAATAATTCAAAGAAAAAGAATACTCCCGCATATACAGTATACCTCTGAACAAGGGATGCTCCGATGGATTGGCCATAATGTATTGGTTCACGCTCAAGTGTGAGATCAGTGATCTCTAATTTGGCCTATCCAAACAGCAGATACCATGATGACGCAAAAAATGTGACCAGCTTCTCAGCATGTGAGAACTCATGGACATAGATGAGGGAAGGGGGGGTGCTGAGAATTGTAACCTACTGTAGGCTAATAATGAGAGTTGAGTTGCAATATAAATGCCGGTCACGGATCTTTAACATTTTAGTGACACTTAAAAAATACCTAATTAAAGAATGGCCAATCATCTGCAACCGCAACCACATACACTGTCAACCCCCACAGACTACAGCTAAGCTCGCATAGAGCAGAGTAGGTGGAGGGGCCTTTCATAATACCTGTGGATGAGAAGATGAAGACTGTCTTTTAAAAAATGCAGTAAATGCTTATTTTTAAGTATATCTGTTTCTATGTAGGCTATGTAGGGCTACCTTATTTGAAGCATTTAGGCAAAGTTTTAGCAAGTTCATTCTTGTTTGTCATCCGTTAATAGGGCAAAAATATGGAAGACTGAAGTAATTTGTGTAAGGTTTTTTTAATTTCATAGGGCTAAAATGTATTTCTTACCCAATAGCTTAGTGTAAGCTATTGTTATTGTCTTATGCTGCTGAATAAGCAAGTTGAAAATGCCACATGTTGTGCAGCCTATTAGAAAAAAATAGTGATTGTTTAACACCTGGGAGAATACTTTAAAAAAACGTACATAAGGTTTAACGTAGGAAGCAAACCAGTTGGGAGCTAAAAACTCAAGTTTCAAAACTTACTAAACTTACTACTTAAACTACTCGTTTAAAAATCTATAGAAAAACTTGTTTGCATAAGCGCTCCAATTTGTGATCCGTCTTCAGAAATGATCAATGATTTGTGTGAGTGTTTGGACCCCACTTGGTTACATTACCTCAAGAAAGTGAATAACTAGCCAAGCTAAAAGATAATGTCATCTTCAGCTAATAAGATGAGCTTGCCACCAAAAGGGGTCAGGTAAAGATCGATCTTCCTTCCATGTAATGCCAAGTGCAGACTACACAACTTTCAAAATCCCGAAATCGCTGCACCGCTCACATTGCACAACTTTCTTGTGAACGAGATTGGGTAGAATGGTGACAGTGGGAGCCGTTCTGATAATACAGAAGCCAATGCAAACAATACAGATTGCCAAACTGTCAAAACACTGGGAGTCTGCGCGGGAATCCGGCCTGGCTTGAGGACCATAGCTTTATGCTTCACAGCTACTGTGATTTATTTTATCCTAAAGTAACTGGATAATTGGGTGTTGTAAAAGTAATTCCTAAAGTAACTGGAATAGTTCAGTTAGCTGGGTCCGAAGCACTGGAACAGCAACTGTGATTTATTTTATCCTAAAGTAACTGGATAATTGGGTGTTGTCCTGATAGCCTTACCTTATATAATTTAGCAGATTGTTTGGTTGGATACCGTAACAAGGCTAGACTATTATCCGAATTAAAGCAATTTAATTTTGAGTTACAGCGCGAATTGGATAATACCCACACAGAGGTAAAAAAGTTACAAAATGCATATGACTATTTATTTGAAAAATGCAATAAATATACGGAGCATCGTGTAGACCGGACAGATTACAGTGAGAGTGATTTCTGGAATAAACCCGGTAAACATAACACAAATAACGCGTGGGACAACAATTCTGACTGTACGGTGAAATTCCCTGTAGCAACAGTGCATGAGACCATGACGATTGTACCTGGGGAGGGGGGGAGACCGTGTAACGACCATTACGACTATAAAACCATTGACACCCAGTGAAATAGAATCTTTGGTTAAAAATATTGGTACCTATGAGGCCTGCAAGGCGAGACCCCGTGGAGTTTTTAGCCAATTTAGAGAGGATGGTTGACCTACCATCGTTTGACAGATGCTGATGCTTGCATAATATTGACTGCTTGTTTGCCCCATGCGTTAGCTAGTGCACTCCCTCAGATTATTCACAACAGGAATGTGAAGAAAAATGACAGGAAAACTGCATTGTTGGGGGTTCTAGGGACACGCTCGGTTGATTGGGACAAGATGAGAGGTAGTGATGTCACTAGGGGAACATCCAGCAGCATATGCCGCAAGATTGTGGGAAGGGTTTAGTTCGTACAGCGGTGTAGCGAATCTGACGCAGCAGGATCCCATGTTCAAATCCGCTTTAATTTCGCAATGTGACACACACACACAAACTGCCCTTGCACTACACATAGATTCGAACACACCATATTCAGATATAGTGGCAAAGATGACCCCAGTTATATAACTCCACTTATACACTTAAAAGAAAACAGCCTATAGCAGCAATTGGACGGGGATCATCACATAATTCTAAATCTGTCTCTTGGAAAAATGAGGGGTACATTCCAGACGATATCAAACAACACAATGGGGATAGACCACCCCCTTTCAATACGCAAGTAGTGTGTTATTCTTGTAAGCAAGAGGGCCATATAGCCAGAGAGTGCAAATCACAAAACAATAAACAATCTCCATATGGTAACCTTAGCAAACAGATAAGCAATATGCAAGCCGCTTTAAGCAAACTGAGTGCAGAGAACAATGACCTACATGCAACCCTTAGGAAAATCAATGACAATAAGAATTCGGCATAGGAATCACAGGCCCTCGTATCTCATGTAGCACCAATAACTCGCGATAAGTGGGGCAGACCAATTGTTAAAGTTGCCTGTTGAGGGTCGATGCAGCGATTGGTTAGTTGATACTGGTGCTTCTCTTTCCATTATTCATTCTAATTCATTGCCAAAGAATAGTAAAAACACTATTACATTAGAAGGCTTTGATTGCACAATGTCTCTTGCTTCTCAGTCAAACAAATTCAATTTTCAAGTTGGCAATGACATTTAAAGATAAAGCATGGCTTAGTTCAACTGGTGATGGTCGTGACATACTGGGTTCGGATATAATTCAAAAACGCGGATACGTAATTGATTATGGCAATAACTGCATTTGGCGCCAGTAATGAGAATAATAATGGTTGTGTGGAAATTTCAGATGTACATGCGATACATGCTATAAAAAAATCGGAGGGATTATGATTTGGATACATTGTTACAAGTAGATGATACTCAATTGTCTAAGTTGTTAGCAAATCATAGAGGAGCTTTTGCTAAAAGTAAACATGATTGTGGGCGTGTTGATTCTGATATCATGGAAGTGAATGTACAAGGGCGCAATCCCCCCACCTTTAAGACAATATAACTACCCAGCGGAGGCCACGCCATATATACAAACTACCATTGATTCACTTCTGGAGCAGGGAGTCATAAGACCCTGTCTCTCACCCACACTGGCACCAATATGGGCCAGTGCGCAAGCCTGATGGTTCCTGGAGATTATGCATTGACTATAGAGAGCTTAATAAGTGGACACCCACCTGTGCACCTGTTGTTCCCAAAGAAGAACATGTCACATTGTTGGCTGAGCTATTGTATTTGCTGGAGGAGGCTGGTTTGAAATTAAATCCAAAAAAAGGCAACTCTTGAAGTCAGAAGTAACTTATTTGGGTATCAAAATCAGCAAAGGGGGGGCGCACACCCGATCCACATAAAGTGGAACTCATTCAGAGGCTTCCCGTACCTGTATC